>QNUK01000180.1:332500-932500 GCA_013621035.1 Clarias magur | reverse complement strand
TTTTCCTCTGTTCGGAGTAGTATCCCAGCTTCAGTTGCAGAAAGAACTTTTCTCACAGCGTTATGCTGCCACCAAAGTGTTTGTCTGTAGGGATCATTTTAATAGGGCGATCCTCAGTGCTTGATTTCATGATTCCACATAGTTCAATCTTTGTCATCAGACCAAAGGATTTTGTTTCTCATAGATAAGCTTTTTTTGTATCATGTAGCATGCTGTCATGTGCATTTTGGTGATAAATGGCTTCTGTCTGGCCACTCTAGCACTGCCTGGTGGAGTGCTGCAGTGATGATTGTCCTTCTGTAAGGCTCTCCTATCTCCACAAGGGAACTCGGAATGTCATTCATAGTCACCCCTGGGTTCTGATCATGTCTCTTCATTCCCAATTACTCTGTTTGGCTGGGTGGCCAGATTTGGAATGACTGTTGGTCTCCAAAACATTTAAGAATGATGGAAGCTACTGTACTCCTGGTAACTTTCAAGGCTGCAGAAATTTTCTTGTATCCTTCGCCAGATCTGTGTCCTGACATGATGTTCTCTTGCAGGTCCACAAATAATACTCTAGACCTCATGTCTTTGTTTTCACACTGACATACACAATTTGTGGGCCTGTTCTAATTATGTTCACTGAATTAAAATATGCACAAATGTACGCCAGTCAAATTGCAAATGCGTCTCAAGCAATAATGGCATAGCTTAATTGCAAGTGTCATATAAAATTAGCAAAACAGTGCAAACACCTTTTTACTTTGCCATGGTGGAGTATTGTGTGTAGAATGATAAGGAAAAAGGGAATCTAAATTCATTAATGAGATTAATGTAAAAATTACAAAATTTGGGGAACTTGAAATGGTATGGAATTTTCCACAGGCAAAATAATAAATAAATTACTGCGACTAACTGAGATTTTTACAAATCTATGGCAGCAGGTGTGTGGATGGAGAAGAGATGGCTCAACATGGCAGGATGTATGGAATGATTCTTGCATGTGTATTATAGCCAGGAATTTTCTTACCCATTGTCTTAACCACTGAGCTATCCAACACACGATGCAAATGGTGATGGATGGTTTGTAAAAATAATAAATATGTTAAAAAGTGTTACATGAATGTCTCCCACTTTCTCAAGTCTGAACCACAAGCGTGTCCCACGGGTGCTGAAAATTGAACAAGTTATGCCATCATGAGTTCGTTGCTATGGGTCAAAATTTATAGACCTATGGCAGCACCCACCATACCCAACATTAGAACCTTCCTGAGTTGTGCACAGGGAAGCAATGTGCCCAGTCTCTTCTTCAGACCCAAGCAGCGATGCACATGAGCATGATCCATGTGCATCGCTGTGTAGCTTGTGTGTAGCTGAGCCGCAACCCCAGCAGTGACTGTGGCCATACACAATGTAACGTTTCTCAAAATGGAGATGGATGATGGTCTAGTGTTCATTATGTGGACAATTAGGGACTGGGTTAGGGACAATTAGGGAGTGGTTTTACAAGGTGTTGCCCAATATATCACTGTACTTTGTGGAGCCCATCTCTCACCTCCCCAAAAAGCACAGGTTGCCACGTTCCAAGAGGAATTATAAGATGTGCTTTCATCTCTACTCAATTGTACACTGTTTTCGGTTTGCCATAAGCCCTGGCCACCTCAACAATCTGAAGGCAGACTTGAGATGTTCCATGTGACACCATCAAGCATTACTACAGTTTATTGTATCATTGTACCATCCTTTTAGACTTCCCTCGGGTTCTAGCTCCTTTTCTTGGTAAGTTATCCGATTTGCTTTACAGTTTCAGAAGGTTGACATGGTGTACCTTATCTGTTCTCCTGATATCATCGATTTCAAATGCATATACAATAAATTGACAAAGGTTTGCAGCTTTGCAGCTATAATAGCTTCGACTGTTCTGGAAAACCCTTCCACAAGATTTAGAAGTGTGTTTATGATTTTTTTGCACACTTTGTGTGAGGTAATGTTGGAACAGGAAACATGAAATTGTCCAAAATGTCTAAAGCATTAAGAGTTTCTTTCACTGGAACCAAGCCCAAAGAGGCCAAGTCCGACTGCAGTAAAACAACTCCATATCATAATCCCCTCCACAAAACTTTACACTTGGCACAATGCAGTCAGACAAGTACAGTTCTTCTGGCAACTGGCAAACCCAGACTTGTCCATTGAATTGCCAGACAGAGAGGAATGATTTGTCACTCCAGAGAACACGTCTCCACTTCTCTAGAGTCCAGTAGTGTGCTTTACACCACTGCATCCAATACTTTGCCTTACACCCTTTTCCCAATTCTCCCTGATAGCATGAAGGATGGCACATGGCTTGTGCCAGTACAATAATTTAAAAGTAAAGAACTCCATAGAGGCTTCTGCAACTTTTCTCATACTGCAAAGCACATAGGCTTCAGCAGTTTATGCTAAATATGAGCATAAGAGTCATTGCCAATGAATTTATGAATCATGTTTTCCAGCATTTGATAAGATTGTTTGAACAAAAACATGCTTTTCTAGGGGTAAACACTGGTATAAATCGATTTAAACCCCAATAATTCATACAGTTCAACGCAGCGTCTGTGATATAAACATAATGCATTGATCAGGCAAAATGATTCTAACTTGGAAGATAACTCAGAAAAGTGCTTCCCCAACACTGCAAAGAGGTAAATTGTAGCTCCTTTACTTTAATAGTAATGGGTGCAATGCCACCAATAAACAGCTGCTCAAGCAGGATACAACACTGTAAAACCCACCCAGGTGGGAGATCTGTGTCTGAAATGAAAACACAGACAGCTCATTTTCAACAATCGTTCATTGACTAAAGTGTAAAGCTTTCTCTCAGAATGGTGTCTCTCCTGTTCTATCCTATCATTCATTTGATGTGTAACATTTTACAATTTGTTATATTTTCTGATTAAAAGGTTACTGTTACAGTACAGCTACCAACTTTGAGATTTCCTGACACATCTAACAGAGGCTATTCATTTATTCATTTTTGGTTTTTCTTCTCCTGCTGTGAGGGCTCCAGGATATCATACTGAATCTATCATGCCAGTTGCTTCTGTTCATACTCAGGCCAATTTGGCAAATCCTGTTAAATAATATTTTGTTAAAGATTACATCAGAGAGTCACTGAGATGTGGTCATCATGTTATTTGTTTACCTTCTCATTTCAAATTTGCCTGTGTAGTTACATGTTCTGATCTCTTATATTATCTTTCTCTTGATTGATTTGATTGTCTATTGTTATTTGATTGTCTCTAGACTACCTTTGTTAGTCATGTTTCCCGAGCTGTGTTGAGTTTATTGTGTGGTTCTTTCCTACTTTGTATATTCTCATAATAATTTTCTTTCTTATTATTTTACTGCACAGGTCCTTATATTATTTTCTACAATGAACTTTTTTTTCTTTTTTTTATCCTAATTGCCCATGCTCTGGTTTCTGTTTTTCTTGTGTGATGTAATTTTGCACCATCTCCCATGGTAATAACCTAGGCCCATGTAGTCATAATTTGCAACCCATTTGTGCACATCAGCCATCTTCCAAGCCAAGCTCATTATATCAAAATTTAAACATTAAACAAAATTTAAGCCTACTATACATAGTGCCTTTACCCATCATGCTTCTATCATGTTGCCCTATGGAGCTATAAGATAGGACCATGTATTTACTTTAAATTTACTAAGGCTTAGGACCCATATACAATGGAACCTCGGATTGTGAGTAACATGGTTTATGAGTGTTCCGCAAGACGAGCAAAGATTTTTAATAAATTTTGACTTGAAAAATGAGCAAGCCTTGGTTTACAAGTGCCGAGTATTGTGTATCACGCATCCGCTCTTGTTTTGACACCAAGCGTCACGTGATCACAACTGAGCCAATGATTTTTCTTTCTCTTGTGCTGTGGAATTGTGGGTAATCGTCTCCCCTGCTGGGTCTCTTACTGGTATAATCAACATCTCCCTCTCCATTTCACCGTGTATCCTATGTGTTTGTGCACATGTAATTTGACACCGACACACGCACACACACTCTCTCGCCTTTACACCCCGCTCCCTGGCTTCACACAAACATACAGACACACACTCTCTGCTTTACACAGAAAACTCTGCTCTGTCGCGTTTCTTTTCAAAGGTAAAGTGCTGGTTCATTTTTTTTTTTACTTTACAGCAGTGATTGCGCTCACGCGAGTGTCATTAGAGAGATTTATATATTTTTTTTGTTAAAACAGTGTTTCCGTTGTGTGTGTGTTTGTTGTGAAACTTAAAAAGGGAGGAGGATTTTTACTGTGTAAGACGAGGTGAGGGAAGGGGATAATTTCACACACACACGGCGTCTGCACGCACAAATGGAAACTCTTATCTGTCAGGATTTATTTTTACTTTTTTTAAAGGTAAAGTACAGGTTAATTTGTTTTATTTTTACTTTATATATTGTATTAATTATTTTTATGTATTTATTTTTTTGGGCTGTGGAATGAATAATTTGAGTTTCATTATTACTTATGGGCCATTTCTATTTTGGAATATGAGTCCACTTCCAGAACGAATTATACTCGTAATCCAAGGTTCCATTGTATCTATTGTGTACTGTGAATGAACAAAAGGACCTTTGATTATCCATTGTGTGTTTCTTTCTCTCCCAATCAGCAAGCTTGTAGATGTGTAGTGGACAGAGCTAGTGGTCATTTCAGAACATTTTAAACCTAACAGGTTTATAAACCTGGTCCTGGACATGCCGCAAGGAGTTTGACAGTTAATTGCATTGCTTTAGTGCATGATGCTATTCAATATCACACCTATGCTGTTTCCTGTGGCAACAGGCAATACCTCCACTGATGTCACCAGACAGAAGCCACCTGCAGCTGGTGTCTTATAGCTACTGAGGGAATACAAACAAGGAGCCAGATTTGGGGTAGGGCACCAATCAGGATTGCTGCCATTGTTCCTCTGTGTTGCTGTTCACCCACTGCTTGATCACCTTCTTTAGTATAGAGCATCTAACCTGTTATCAGCAAGGAACTGATGAGCTACAAGCTGGGCCTCACCAGACAGCAGCAACAGATGGACTGCCCATTGTGACAAAATCTATACCCTGAGGCCTTTATGCACTCAAACAGTTCAAGGGAGGTCTTGGGTTTCACAAGTGGCCCTATATTAGCCAGCATGATTTGGGCTGTGTTGACAGTTGCATCTTTCACTGGAGTCCTTCTGGCTGGCAAGATTTGAAGCAGCTGCTGGTCCTTGACCTAGGCTTGAAACAGGGTCTTGAAGCAGGCTTTGTGAAGGACTATGTAGAAGCAGGCTTGGTGATTCTAAATTTTTATTCTGGCTCTTCTTGTGTCAGCACAAACAAAAAGGAACACACACAAATTAAAAACTTCATAATGGGCCATATGTGGAAAGCATTAAGCTTTATCTTATTTTATTTGGCTTAAGTTCGACCACTCTCTTGCTGCCACAGTCTCCTGCTTTTCCAGCATAATTATTTATAATTATGATAAGCAGCACTATTTACACCATCAGATAATGTCCTGAGAGTATTAAAATTAAACTCAAACTTTGAATAAGCTGGTATGCAATTTTTGTCAAGTATTAAGAACTGGTTGTAAAGTTTCCATGCTTCCTTTTTGGCAATGAACATTTGCATCCCGAAATTTACAAGGGCGCAACTGTAAGACCGAGAAGGTGTTGAGGCAGTTATATTTATATATTTAGGCATTTGGGATGCCCTTATTCAGAGCAACTTACATTTCTATCTCATTATACATCTGAGCAGTTGAGGGGTAAGGGCCTTGCACAAGTGCCCAACAGGGGCAACTTAAAAAACGTATAATTTGAACCTGGAACCTTCTGAACCATCGTCCAATGCCTTAAGCACTGAGCTACCCCTGACCCTCGGTACCCTAGTCAGGTCCTATGGCCAGCTGGTTATTATCAAAGGTTTGTACCTAATTTCGTAGACATCACCACGAAAACCAAACCTGTTCCAGTGGATTAAAACAGGTGAACATGCATTCTGCCAGGTTCTGTGGGTACCTGCTCTAGCATTCCCCTAATTTCCTCTTCCTTTTGTTCTGCAGACTGGTGTATTACACATAGGTTTGGGGACCGTTTTGTCTCAGGTGGTGGTGGTGGTTGTATATTACTGTACCTTTAATATTTCCTCATGGAATGCCCTGTTACTCAATGTTTCAATCATGCCTTGCGCTAATGGTTCTACCACATTAATGATGCAAGGCATGGCTCCGTTTATCTGGCACTTCAGCTCTTCAAATCAAGTCAGCCCACAGACTGAAGAGCACAAGGTGAAGGCAGATCATATTTTTTTCTCAATTGGTCATCAGCAGGTAAAATGGCTACTTAGCCGGCTTAGCCAGGTGGTGACAGTAAGTAGCAGCTGGAGCATGGTCAAGTGTCAACTATGGATGTGAATTTACACTGCTAGATAATAATACACTTTTTTTTTTCTTTTTACCTTTGTATTATCACTGCAAGTTTATCTGTTGGTGTACTTTTGTGCTTTCAGGAAGCCCAGTGATCAGAGTCAGAGATATGACCAACTTGAAGCTTTGTGTGTGTGTGGACATAAGTGAAGTTTCTGAAAAGCATGTAAGAGTATAAAATTAAAAAGCTGTGTAAATGTTTCATGCCTGTCTACTGCTTTCTCAATTATATGGACCATGACAGTTTTACAACCCCCCCCCCTTTCCAAAAAGAAAGAAAGAAAGAAAGAATAATAATCATAATAATCCAAACATTCTCACTAAAAAGAGCAGGAATAAAAAATAGGATATCTGCCCAATAAATAAATGAATAAATAATGAATACAAAGAGTATGGGCATAGCTTACTAGTATTCCAATGTGTATTTCCACAGGAATTTTTTTTTTTCATCTAGCATTTTTCCCAAGCTAAATCTAGCAAAGAACTCATATGAAAGACTGGAGAAGGCTGAACATCAGCTAATGGGCTTATAATTTTAAAATACCCAGTTAGCTTCTTATTTAAAGATGGCAATTTGGACTGGTAAAGTCAATAGGCTTCTTGGGTACTTTGAGGAGGCTGGTATGATTCTTGGTGGGGATTTCAGACCCTATACTACCTAGACTGATATACTGTAGATATATTCATACTGCTTCTGAGGGTAGATTAGCTTTGGGTTGAAAGATCTTGGACTAGTTGATATCTGGAGGTTAAAGAATTAATTGCAGAATTTATGTTATTTAGTATGTAAAAGCACAATTATAACAGTTGCCGATTATAGAATTGGTGTTATAGTTCTAACAGCCCATGCAACTGTTGAGCTGTGTGCCTATGGATGTAGAGAGAGTCAAGAGCAATAGGTGGAAACGTAAAACTTCTCTTTTTTCAAGTTGGTTTCAAGACCAACTTTTCAAACAGATAATCTTACTATCAGGAGATCTTACTAACTTCATTTGCATTAAAACAGGTTCTCCAAAAAGTCACAATGTGGGAGGCCTCAAAGGCATTTATAAGGTGCAAGGCATTTATAAGGTGCATTGCAGAGACATCAAAAATAAGAAACAAGAAAGGAAAGACTCAGGAGAATGAAATAAAACAAAGAAAGATCTGACAGAAAAGTATTGTGAAGGTCTGTTGAAACAAGTGCGCGAATTGAAGTACAGCTTAAATCATAAATGCAGAAAAAAAGATTACGTTTAGACTCAAATTGAATATCTAAGTGGTGAAAAATATGGAAGGTTTTGGCTATGCAATAAAAAAAAAATCATGAAGCCACATACGTGATATGAGCCACAGATAACTATAAGGTAGAATATTATTGCTTGAACTAAGGAAATGAATGAGCTGATTATGGCTTGTTTTTACAGTGATGCATGTTATATATCAGATACACCTTTAACTTGAACAGCCAAATTAGGGCAATCTAAATCTGAAACTTGTCACTAGACCAAATATAGCATTTGGATGTTTCAATTAGAGGAGATTATAAAATTCTCACAGAAAGTGTTATCTTGTGATTTGAGAGGATTGTACCACATATTATAGGTCCAGACCGCATGGGATTTGTGAATCAGCTGAGATCATGAGACATTTATTTTTAACTTATTTGGCAACCTGGGGGATGCTGACAAATCAATTGCTGTCTTCTGAGAGGACTAGGGGTTTTTAAAGCAGGTCTTGGCTGCCTTTGAATTTGGCATTTGTTAATTGGAGCTGTTTGACAAATACAGTACCAGTTTTACCATATTATTTTATATACAGGGGAACCTCGGATTGCGAGTAACAAGGTTTACGAGTGGTCCGCAAGACAAGCAAAGATTTGTAATAAATTTTGACAAGTCTTGGTTTACGAGTGCCGAGTATCATGTATCACGCATACGCTCTTGTTTTGACACCGAGCGTCACGTGATCACAACTGAGCCAATGATTTTTTCTTTCTTGTGGGTAATCGCCTCCCCTGCTGGGTCTTAGTGATCGTCTCTTGCTGGTATAATCAACGTTTCCCTCTCTGTTTCTGCGTGTCTCCTATGTGTGACACCGACACACACGCACACACTCTCCCGCCTTTACACCCCCCTACTCGGCTTCACACACACATACAGAGACCCACTCTCTGCTTTACACAGAAAACTTTCAAATCTCTCGCGATTCTTTTCAAAGGTGAAGTGCTGGTTCATTTTATTTATTTTCTTTTTTTTACTTTACAGTAGTGATTCCTTTAGTATGCGTTCATGCAAGTATAATTAGGGAGATATCTTGATTTTTTTTCCCCCGTTAAAACAGTGTTTCCATTGTGCATGTGTTTGTTGTGAAACTTAAAAAGTGAGGTGGGGGGAGAGAAGGCGAGTTTTACTGTGCAAGACGAGACGAGGGAAGGGGATAATTTCTCACGCACACACACACACACACACACACACACACACACACACACACACACACACACAAACGGAAACACTTATCTGTCGGGATTTATTTTTACTTTTTTTAAATTTTAAGTCAGGTTAATTTGTTTTATTTTTACTTTATATATTATATTAATTATTTTTGTGTTTATTTCTTTGGACTGTGGAACAAAACATTTTAGTTTTCATTATTTCTTATGGGAAAATGTTTTTTTTTTTGTTTACGAGTGTTTTGGAATATGAGCCCACTTCCGGAACAAATTATTCCCGTAATTCAAGGTTCCACTGTATATCTAGAGGCTTAACACGGGGAGGTCCCCTCTGCCCACTACTCTTCATACTTTTTCCTAAATACATTATGGGTTGTACCTTATTGGTTGTATGAGCCGGGAGAAGGAAGTACAGCTTATTTATGCGGATGATATTCCGTACCTGTCTGTATATCTTGAAGTATTTAATTGATGAAGATCAACATCCTATTCGGAAATATCAGTCTACAAGATTAATTAGAATAAATAAGAAGTAATGCTGATACGTAGATATTGTCAACAAAAGTAGAAATATCACACTTTTGTTCAAATGGATAGAATCAGAAGTCCAGTATCTTGGAATCTGTCCTACTTCAGATATTAACTGCAAGATACAATTTTTTAAATTCTTTTTGCTTCAGCTTATTAGATAGATGGAAGTTGATCAACCTCAGTCTATGGGGAAAGATAAACAAAATTAAAATGGTGGTCACTCTGCAAGTAAATTAAGTATTTACGATGTTACTCTTAACCATTCCATCTTTATTTTAAAGCGTGCAATCAATTAATTGTAGAATTTCTGTAAAAATGGAAAAGGCATTGTATAAGGCTTCAAAAACTGTAAATAACTAGGAGCATAAGTGAACTGACATTGCATAAGGAACTAAATATTTCACAATATAGCCAATTGTATATGTATAGAATAACCTCTCTATTAAAATATGAAAGTAATAATTTATATGGAGCTCATGGTTTAAAAGGATTGTATTGTTGTATTTATGAGTTTGTAGAAAAGACACTTTTCAAGTTAGCTGAACAAATTTGATATTTTAAGTAACTGTAAGTACGTAAGTAACAATAATTGTCACCTTAAAGTTCCACCAAAAATCTTTCAGCCTAGCGATTTCGTGTCTGACATCATCAGGGCAATAGGGCACTTGTGGATCAATGGTAGGTGTGTCATGCAAAAAGCCCGGGTTCGATTCCCAACAACTGGATGAAATGTGTTAGGAACCTCCACTAGAGGTCACTGTTCTTGTCTGTCTTTTGTAGTTTTGTTGGCCGACTCAGTTTCCCAGAAGGCACCTCGGTCAGGTGATGAGGGCTCACCTGAACCGAGGTGGTACATACAGTATGTGGCATTGTGAAATTGAAATAGAGTAAAATGTACACTGTAAACCCGAATAAGTTGGCATAAATTTGAGGCAATCAGTTACCTCAATTTAAGTAGTGATGTTTCCAATTTTAAGTAAACAGAACTGAGTTTGTTTGATTGAGTGTGGTCACTAAAAGACTGATTAGATAAATATTCATAAATATGGGGATTAAAATAAATAAATAAATAAATAAAAAAACTTTGACCTCTTGGATTCATGACTATACAAGTTATCAACAAATAGCCAGCACCTTTTGAATGAAGTAGGTGAAGATGTTAGATCATAAAATCTCTGTACTGTGGTGCAAGATAGTAATAATCGATAGTTTAGGGTTGTGTCGGGAAGGGCATCTGGTGTAAAACCTGTGTCAAGTTCTCGTGTGGATCAACCCCTCAACGGGAGCAGCCGAAGGACTAACAACAATAAAGAGAAACCTACCAGATTTACAGGACTGTCCAACACCTCCATAGCTTCATCTTCTTATCTTTTGGTTACATAGTACTGGTAAGAATTTAAATATGCTAATATTGCTAATTACACTAACTGTTGAACAATAACCAGGTCAATGAGTCATGGTTAGTTAGCTCAAACAATTGTGGATGAACAATATGCTGATAATGATGAACTGTTGTATTTAAAGCAATATTACACTCAAGGCCATGCTTTTGTACTGGATATCAGCATGGCTGTGATGGCTTCAGAACTTACACTACAATTACATCACAGCTATACTAATATCCAGCACAACAGCACTATCTCTCATGTAGTATTGCTTATGTCCAAACTGAAAATTGAGTCTAAGTAATTTGTTGTTAGACCAAGATTAGTAACCACCTCTAAACATACAGTAGTCTCTACTTAAGCCCTCCCTTTTTGGCTAAAATATCAAAAGCTGAAAAATCTCTTTAAATGATATAAAAACTGTCCATCAATGAAATGTTTCCTCAACTAGTACTTGTTGATCCTAAATCCTAATTGTTAAACCAATCTTTAACTACATCAAGCTTTTAACATGGACTAAACCTAAGCATGCAGCTTCTCTGGAGGGTGGCACGCAAATTATGTTTGCGCACAAACCATAGCATTCAAAGGGATTATGAAGGCTTGTGACCAGGTGTCGTTGCCTAGCAACCGATTTTGGGCATTCCATTAAAGTCCTTTTAGCTGGCCAATGCACTGCCTTAGGCTGCATATATGGCATTACATCCAAACAATAAGGCTTTACAATAATCCAACAAAAAGATTTTTAAATAAACATGTGAATGAGTTTCTCTGCATTGTGAAGTGACATTATACTTTTTATTTTAGTAATATTTCTAGATGAAAGGAAACTGCTGTAATAGTATCTATTTACGCTTCAAATGAAAGGCTTAAATCAATAATCACACCATGGGCTTGATGTGATGGGCTGCTGCACATGATGAACCATAAAGGCCATCTAGATTTAATACATAATACAGCAGTGGAGACACCTTAAGGCCTTCAATGCCTTCAATAAAGGAATTATATTACAATAAACATGTATATTGTCAAACTAGGGTTTTCCCTGACTCAAAATCAGGGTGAAGGTGGTACCATAGGCAGTCCTTAAAGCTCGGAGCATTTTAGCCATTATTTGTTTTGCTGTTTTTCAATAAACATATATAGGCCTCGGAATTGTGCAGAATAAAGTAACATATCCTTTTTTCATAAAAAAATAGGCAGTATGATGAACTGAGTTTCCTTTCAAAACATACATTCAATGCTGCGTGAAAACGCTATTTGAACATCTGTTTGTGCAACCGGTTGTGAAGCATGTGTGTATCAAACACCCCAAACTTTGGCTTATATAACCTCAGTCAGGTGACGTCATCCGATGAGGTGCACCTGCAGGTTATAAATAGGACTGAACCGGAAACATCCTCAGGTCAATTTGAAAAACATCCTGCGAGCCTGGAGTATCATGGACATCCAAACCATGACCAGAATGACAAGACGTTTCAAGAAGTTTTGAAAAGTGCACAGGCAAGCTCACTGTCAACTAATTAAAAACATGCAGGTGGAATATACAAGGAAAAGACCTACGTTCCCAAATGATATTTATATTTCTGAGATCGAGTGCAGTCATTTATTTAAAGGTCAAATTACACAATTTCAGTCCCATGTATTTAGTTGTGTTGTGTTTAGAGGTTTACACACTGCATAGTCTTTCACCTGGAGAGATCCCAGCCAGGACATGCCTTATCCACAAATGCCGTTTTCTCATGAAATATAATGTGAGGATGTCACGGACTAACCGGAGATGAAGCAGAAGACTTAGCAGTTAGCCCTGTAGCGTGGATGGTAAACCCAAACGCGGAAGTAGCGCGAGTAGGCAGGATAACCACGCAAGTTATTCTTAGAACTCTCCCGAAGCGAGAGCAAGAGTTTACACAAATAAACCCGCGTTCTAAATACACACACCCAATCAGAAGCGATAACCCAAGAAAGTGAGTACTCACGTTTGGACGAGCGAGGCGACGGCGATAGCATGGGCATAACTCAATGACTGAGCGATGTGATGCGTCATCTTGTTTCCTTTTATGCTTCCTGAAACCCGACCGTATTACTTCCGGGTCCTAGTGCCGGTCGTGTTATGAGTGTGCATGACAGAGGACTATTTATCATGACACCGTCACCACTTTATATGGAACGAGAAAAAGATAAATAGGGGAGATGAATAGGTTGGGGAAGTGTAGGCAGCATGTAATGAAAAGGACCGTGTCTATTTTCATGTTGTGGAGTGATGTTTTTTTTTTTTTTTTTCCTCTCTGTTCCTAACAACCATTTTGATATGACATTGACACACAAAATAAGTTCTTATAGAAGCATTCTTCTTGTGATTTACATTTTCCAGCTGTTTCCCCACACAAAGACATGGATAATAAAATAGGTTTAGGGACCTGTGGCACATGTGAGCAGATGAATTTGGATTCTTTATCAGACTGAGAAAATCCCACTGCTGGGTGGTGTAAAGTATGTTAATGTCAAAGTGACTACTGTAAGTATTTCAGAGTATTCACCAGTGTAAAATATAGCTGCTCCTGGTTACAGAAACTGGTTTGAAATTACAGAAAGAGCTTCTTGCAGTCTATGGTTCAGGAGAGATCAGCTGAGCTGGTGGCAAGAAAGGCAGGGGCAAAGGAACTGTATTACCACATTGGTCTTCCTGCATATGGCTATATGCGGAAAATTGCTGATAAAAACACTACTTGTAACTGAATCAACCTTAAAATTCAAGGTCAGCTGGCCCCTAACCACTGAATAATTGATTAAATGCTGGCTTAAAACCAAGCTCAATTTCCATCGGTGCTGAGTGTGACATTAAAGTAAATAACTCATTTACAAAACATGAATACTTTACACTCACAATATTTGAGAGGATCGATTGCAGTTTCTGTTGCTGGGGTACATAGTGCTTTCTTTTTTCTTTCTTTTTGTCCCTGCATATTCGTTACAACAAGCACAAACTGTCCATTAACTTGGTCACTAGTTATCAAGTGTGGGAGGTCTAAGATAGTTTTAGTGAAACATTAGGTTCTATAAATGTTAAAGTGATGCTTTGCAATGTTTAAATTAATAATGTATGAATATTACAGTAAAAATTTTTTTATAGAAATAAAAAGTAAAATGTTGGCCTTTGAGACCACTGTGGTGAAAAAAAAAAAAAAATGTTGCTTACCACTTGGGGAAGAATATCATATAACTTAGGTTGTGCTGCATACACTCTCAATTCTGTTATTCATTTAAACTAAGCACTTTTTATCTTGAAATGTCTCAAGCAAGATGGAAATACAGTCTGGATGGGATGCAGACCATGGCATTATGCACATATATTCACATACTCATTAACTTTAGCTACCAGAAGGTACAGTGGATATGGGGAGATAAGAGAAGACTGGAAACTTACAGTACACAGAAACAAGAAGTAGATACAGACCTGAGCTCATGTTTAAACCCTTTTGAGAGTGATGAATAATGAAGAAGAAGAAGAAAAAAAAAAGCACAACACTTTGTGACACACACAACGCGATTGTCACAGTTTTACAGCAATACATGGACATTAGCTAGGAGAGGCAGGGCATTAGCTAGTCAACATACCATTTTGACAGCTGTCAACGTTACTTAACTACAAAAAGAAGAAGAAAAAAATGTGAAAAATAAAACGGTGCCTGAATGTCACTCACAATCGGCACAGCAAGAGTGCCAGATGGTAGCAGTGCCATAAACACCATACTGTGGAGACATGCTGTGCCGGCACAGTTGCACTGTGGTTCTGGGAGTGAGGACAGTCAGGCATGAACACTGCTGAACCCATAGGGATTCGCTTTGCTCTGGTTCCCCAGTGTTCTCTTCTTGCTTAACCACTCAACTAGCGCATAAGACTAGGTTTAGGATTTCACCAAAAGAAGCACTGAAAAACTAGAACGCCTGGTTTGGCTAGTTATAAGAGATTTTTTTTTTTTTGTATCAGTAAATTATCTATCTATCTATCTATCTATCTATCTATCTATCTATCTATCTATCTATCTATCTATCTATCTATCTATCTGTCTGTCTGTCTGTCTATCTGTCTGTCTGTCTGTCTGTCTGTCTATCTATCTATCTATCTATATACTGTATCTATCTCTAGATATTTCTTTCTGCTTTAATTCAATGTAACATAAAAGCAAGAAAGTTTTTGACAATGGCAAATGGGTGAAATGACGACAAAAGATGATATTTGAAAGTAAGGATTGCAAGCAGTTTATTATATCTTATGGCTAACAAGATTCTTGTACAGTATATGCCAATATGCTGGCGCATAAATGGTCCTTGTTGTGAATATCATATATAACCATGTTATAAACTGTTATTTGCGTACACATCGTAATGAAGACAAGATACTAAATGAAGTACCTTGTTTCTGAGAGCTAGGCTATTATCAAGCTTTTTTTTTTTTTCTTTTTTTTTTTTGCCCTGCTGAAAAAAATGACAGAGGTTAGTGAAAAGAAAATGTACCCATAAGCTGGTCAAGCACTCAATAATCACTACGACTAATACGGGTATCCTACATGCAAAATTCACAGGCACAGAAAGTGTATCCAGCATAAACTTCAAACCAACTGCATACTGCACTTGGGACATTTACGTACATGTATATTAGTTGGACCGTAGATGCTAGATCTTTTTAAGCTTGTGCGAAGTTTCATGTGTGTATTTCAAAAATTCAGCACAGGATGGCAGTTTTCCAAAGTGATCCAAAAGATTTTTTTTTTTTTTCAGTATGTGTCTATGCTACAAACCCTATAAAAGTCTAAGAAGTGCTTTTTGCACTGATTTAAGAGGCATTTTTGAAGGGGTTATTTATTTTTGATTGACATAATTTTTATATTGGTATATTGTATATACTTTATGTACTGTAACCTCTCACTCACTCATCATCTATACCGCTTATTCCTGTATTCAGGGTCACGGGGGGTCTGGAGCCTATTCCAGGAGACAAGGTGGGGTACACCCTGGACAGGGTGCCAATCCATCGCAGGGCACACACAAGTACACACACTCACTATGGCCAATTTCGGAATGCCAGTTGACCTAACCCACATGTCTTTGGACTGTGGGAGGAAACGGGAGAAAATCCACTGTGCACGGGGAGAACATGCAAACTCCATGAGACAGGAATCAAACCTGGCTAGGAATCAAACCCGGACCCTGGAGGTGCAAGGCGACATGGCTAACCAGTACACCACCGTGCCGCCTTGTATGTAACCTATAGTTGTATATAAGATATAGATTTGTACTGTATACTGTATGTAGATTTTTTTGGTTGGCCCAAAAACAAGAAAGCTAGGAGTCAGAGGATCAAAGTGGTCAATTGTCATAACTTGAAAACAGTGTGAGAATTTTCATTCTGATGCACTTGGAAAACATTACACCCCGCATTACACCTGCATTCATTACACCCCGCATTACATGCCAAAACTTTTGCGCCTTAAAAAAAAAAAAAAAACATTACAATATATGAAGTGTGTGGTGGAGTGGTTAGTATTGTTGCCTTGCACCTCCAGTGTCTGGGTTTGATTCGCATCTTTGCGTGCATGTTGAGTTTGCATGTTCTCTCCCAGCTTGATGAGTTTTCTCCCACAGTTCAAAGACCTACAGATAAGGCTAATTTGTGTCCCCAAATTGCCCGTAGTGTGTGAATTAGCAAATTTTTAAATGGTGCCAGTAGAGTATTTTTGTTTGTTGTTTTGGGCATTGCTCAAGCCTGAGTATAAATAAAGGCTACATTTATTGTGTTAAACCTGGTGGCTACCTTTACTTGGGAGTGGAAAGGTGGTGAGAGGCCTGATTATGTTATGGCCATTACACCCCTAGGTAGAGGTCATAACAATGTGAAGAATTACGTTAATGAGAAGTTATCCAAAACAGGTGTATCCAAGTCACTGGTAAAAGGTGAGCTAACAGGAGATAAATGAAAAACCCTGAAAATGGGTTGCCTTTGATAAGATGAAATATTTAAGTATAAAAGGACTTCGGAGTAGCTATTAAAAGTTATATACAGTTCATGAGAGTTGAAATGGAACAAATGTTTACTTATTTCTATTACTGTAATTGATAACAGGAAGAGCCTTTGCAGACATTGTACAATATTAAATATAATTATAAATTAATTTGATCTAATTAGATTTTTTTTGACAAGTTAAAACTAATGCTTTTTAATAAAAAAAGAATGTCAACAACTCATTAAAAAGACATTAAAGCCACAATATTTAATAAATTGACGTAAAAGCCCTGATTATTGCAAGTGGTAATAAAAAAGGAGTTTCTGTGTGTTTCTGAAGTGTCAAGTATTACTTTTATTTCCACGATTAATTAGCTTTTTACTAATTAAATGAACAGTATTTAAAGGAGTAAAATGTGAAAATTTAACTTTAATTAATTTAGAAAACAGGGACATTCCATTAAAGTTAATCTTTAGTAGCCTATTAAAAGCAGTGGTACAACTATTTGGTAACTTTAGAGCTTTGATGACTTTGATAATACAATAAATATATTTGTTCAGAATGCATGTTACTGTCACACTTGTGCCACTCCAGTCCCGGGGAATAAGATCTGGTTCGCGGATTACTGAGCTGTCACTTTGTCTCCCCCTAGTGTGTCTACGTGTGTACATGTTTCACTTTAGCACCAAATTAATTTCACCTGTGTCTCCACCGTGTGTCACCCTATTTAGACCAGCCTAATCCATAGCCCTTTGTTCGTTTACTGTTGTCTACCTTCATCTTTATTCTGAGTCGCGAATTTGTTTTGTCCATTTTCTCCCCCAAGACTGAGCAGTGTCTGCATGGCCGGGCTGTGTTCAGTTGGGAAGTCCACTGTCAAGGTCAAAGTGAAGGCTGAGAAGTTCTCAGCCTTTTTTCAGTTCAGCTACCTTTTGAGTTGTTTTTGTTGTTGCATTTCGACCCAGCACGTCAGCCTGCAGACCCAGCCTGGGGTTTCATCATTTAAGTATTTACTTATAGTTTTGTTTGTTTATTTGGACACTTGTTTTCATGTATAAAAAAGTAAAAAAATAAACTCTTTGTCTTTACATCCCTGCATCTGTGTCCGCCTCCTTGTGCAGCGACATGACAGATGAATGAACCTTTCAGGTCGCAGCAGGGAACCCCCTACCTGAAGAGGACTCCCCGATGCACGAATATCTCCGCGGTCAACAATGGGAGATCGACCACCTGGCACGAGCGGTAAACGATCTAGCGAACAGCACGAGGCAGCTCGAGACAGCAAGGTCTCCATCTCCCTCTCCCTCTCCATGCCGACGCTCCGCACCTTCACCACCACGTCCTGCTCCTCTGGAGAGATACACTGGGAATTCAGAGGGGTACAAAAGTTTCCTCCTGGCCTGTGAGCTGTATTTAGCTGAGTACCCGGAAATGGAGGAGCGCCAGAAAATCAGCTTCTTCACCCAACAGCTCACCGGGCCAGCAATGGAATGGGCGACAGCAGTTTGGAGTGCAGACATGGTCATCACATCCAGCTATGGGAGGTTCATCAAGGTCCTTCGATCATCCGGATCACGGCAAATTGGTAGAGCAAAACTGCTTATTCTGCGCCAAGGAAACACCACAGTTGTTAAATTGGAGCAACTGGAACTCGCTTGCCGGGATACTGGCATGTCGCTTGATGAGTGCATCGACCTGGCTATCAAGCTGGGTCAGCACCTCCCAGCTTGACTATCAGTGAAACGACCGGAGTTCCACTGCAGTGACAGCCTCAGCAAACCTCCTCCAGAACTTCACGACAGTTTCTGGAAGGGACCCTTCCAGAACCTATGGACGTGAGCACTTCCAGCCTTTCAGCCCAGGAGAGGCAGCGGAGAATGACATCGGGCTGTGTCTCTACTGTGGGGGGGGAGAAACATAGAGTCAACACTTGTCCATTACTAAAAGTAACATGACGCACACCACCTCGCACTCATCACCCTTTTTATTTAAAAGCACAAATTCCATATCATAATCACACCTTGTCTGTTTATCCTCTTATAGATTCCAGGTTGGCTGGAAATATCATTTCATCCGCTGTCATTTCCTCGCTGCGAGCTTCTGTGTTGAAGCTCCCATTTCCGATAACAGTTAAGGCTCTGGATGGTCGAAAATTAAAACAATCGCCTCTTGAACTAATATCAGCACCCCTGCGATGAACTTTTCCCGGTCACACCGAGGAATTGAAATTCTTTGTGCTTCCTCGGTTAGATCAGTCTGTTATGCTGGGTCTACACTCGCTCAGCTCCCACAATCCCAATTTTGATTGGGCCAACTCACGCTTCATATCCTGGGCCCCTATATGCGCCAAATTATGTACACCGTCAACATTGACGGTCAAGACAACTAACATTGCGAGTCCAAGCGCCCATATATATCTATCCGTGTGCTGTCTGCTAATTTTAAGGATGTGTTTAGTGTTAGGGCAGCAGCACGACTTCCCCCTCACCGTCCATGGGACTACGCGATAGAGGTCTTGCCAGAAAAAACACCGCCTTGCTCAGGGACTCATCAGCAGGTCCACGTCTCCCACTTCGGCAGGTTTTTTTTTTTTTATGAGGAAAAAAGGATGTGGGTTACGACCCTGTATTGATTACTGTGGTCTCAATGCAGTTACAGTAACAACCCACTGCCGCTGGCTGCTATCGACCAACTCCGAGGCGCTTTCATCTTCACAAAGCTTGATCTCCGCAGCACGTATAACCTCGTTCGTGTGCAAAAGGGCAATGAATGGAAGATTGTGTTTAGCACTACATCTGGACATTACCAGTATAATGTGATGGCTTATGGATTGGTAAACGCACCAGCGGTGTTTCAGGGGTTCATGAATGCTGTGTTCCGGGATATGTTTAACCATTTTGTTATAGTATACTTGGATGATATCCTAGTATACTCACGGTCATATTCCGAGCATGTCCGTCATGTATCCACCGTACTTCATCGCCTGCGCAAACTCTATTCGAAGGCAGAGAAATGCGAGTTCCACAAGCGGGAGATTGCATTCCTTGGCTATCACACTGGGCCACAGGGGGGTCGAGATGGAGGCGACCAAGGTCGCAGTGGTGCAACAATGGCCAGAACCCAAGTCAGTCAAGGCGCTACAGTTTTCGTGGGTTTGCCAATTTCTATTGGAGATTTATTCAGGGTTTCAGTATGGTGGCAGCACCGCTCACATCACTGTTAAAAGGGAAACCGAAATGCCTAAACTAATTCTCACCGGAAGTGCGAAAGGTGTTTCAACATCTCAAAACAGCTTTCACAACTGCGCCTATTTTAAAACTCCCCGACCCAGAGAAGCCCTTTATCGTGGAGGTCGATGCGTCGGAGGTAAGGATAGGAGCAGTGCTGTCACATTGCCAGGGCAACCCAGAAAAACCCCACCCTTTCTTTTCTAGTAAATTAACACCTGCCGAAGGTAACTATGATATCGGTAACCGAGAACTGCTAGCAGTACAAACGGCGTTAGAGGAGTGGCGGCATTGGCTGGAGAGAGCTAAATACTCATACACAGTACAAACAGATCATCATAATCTGGAATACATCCAACAAGACAAAATATTAATAATAACATAATATATATAATAATAAGCCCGGTGGGAGCTGTTCTTCACACATTTCCATTTTAACATCACATATCGCCGCGGCTCTAAGAATAAGAAAGCGGATGCCTTATCCTGCTATTATTCGTCACCAGATCAAAGTGATAGTCCGGAGTCCATTTTGTCCTCGTCGCTCGTGGTGGCTCAAGGGCGCGGTCCAATCCTGTGCCTAGGAGCTGTCCTCCTGATCGAACATAGGTCTCAGAGTCACTTCACAAATGAGTGACAATAGAGGCGCACTCAAGCCTGTCATCTGGACACCCCGGCGTATCTCGCACGTATAAACTCCTGGAATGAAAGTTCTGGTTGCTAAAAATGCGGGAAACCGTGAGAACAGTAGTGCTGTCTTGTGCTGTTTGCGCTGCGACTAAAAGTCCTCATTGTTTGCCCATTGGTAAATTTAATGCCCCTGCCAACACCTAACAGACCTTGGTCGCACATCGCAGTGGACTTTGTAATGGATCTGCCAGTGTCGAAAGGGTACACAATGGTCCTGGTGGTGGTAGATTGTTTCTCCAAGGGATGTCGTTTCATCCAGTTTAGCTCTCTCCCGTCAGCCCTCCAGGTGCCAGAAACCCTATTCGAAACAGTGTTTCGCTGTTATGGCATCCAGGAGGATCTTGTTTCCAATCGTGGTCCTCAATTTATTGCCTGGAATTTATAGTCTGGAAAGCTTTCTTTCAGAATTTGGCGACCTCGGTTAGCCTAACGTTAGACTATCAACTCGAGTCTAATGGACAAGCAGAGCGGACTGTCCAAGAACTCGGGAGATGCCTCCGAACATACTGTGGCAGTCGACAACATGAATTCATAATGACATCGGCCTAACGCTGTTTCAGTGTGTGCTTGGGCACCAGCCTACCGACGTACTCATGGAGATTCAGTGGTTTAAGAGAGCGGAAAAAATATGGAAATATGCACACACAAAGATCTCCCAGGCAGTTTGTCATCTTAAAAAATTTGCCGATAAATGACGAATGGAAAGTCCTCCGCTCCAGGTAGGCGATCGGGTATGGCTCTCGACACGGGACCTTCACCTTAACCTCCCCTGTCGTAAGCTCATCCCCCAGATACATTGGTCCCTTCCCCATCCTCGCCCCAAATAAATCCACTCTCTTTTAAGTTACAGCTATTAACCGTATTAACCCTGTTTTTCATGTCTCCCTTCTCAGGCCGGTGATCCGGGGGCCACTGGATGAAGGCATAGCGGAGCCTTCGCTCCCCAGTGATGTGGAAATAGAGGGTGCCCCCGCGTTCAGGGTCAAAGAACTACTAGACTCCCGAAAGAGAGGGGGTTCCCTCCAATATCTGGTGGATTGGGAAGCCTGCAGTCCGGAGGAATGAAGTTGGATCCCGGCCTGAGACATCTTGAGCCAGGAGCTCATTGTCGAATTCCATCGAGCATGGCTGGATCACCCGGGAGGGCGACTCCCGGGCCGCCCCGCCCGCTGGCAATCCCATCACTTTGGGGGGTGCTGTCACACTTGTGCCACCTCAGTCCCGTGGAATAAGATCTGGTTCGCCGGATTACTGAGCCGTCGCTTTCTCTTTCTCCCTAGTGTGTCTACATTTGTACATGTTTCACTTTAGCACCAAATTAAGTTTACCTGTGTCCCCCTATTTAGACCAGCTAAACCCGTAGCTCTTTGTTCGATCACTGTTGTCTACCTTCATCTTCATTCTGAGTCGCCAAATTGTTTTGTTCATTTTCTCCCCAAGGACTGAGCAGTGGACAGACATTACAGTTGTAATATACAAGTGCATATGATTTATGCTAGACACACTGTTTACTAGGATATACTGTAAGTGTTCTGATTTGTTGTGGGTTTTTGCAATGTGTGCCTTTGGAAAACACCTAACAGACCGTGGTCGCACATCGCAGTGGACTTTGTAATGGATCTGCCAGTGTCGAAAGGGTATACAATGATTTTCCAAGATTTCTGTCAAGTCCAATATTCATTTTAATCATGTGGTTTATGCTTTTATTTGTTTTATCTTGTCCTTTTTTATTTTTATTTATTTATTTAATAATTTATTTTTAACCTGTGCAAATGGACAGTTTGAGCTGTGAACAACCCACAAGATCAAACTAGGAACAATGCATACGAGCTGCAGATTTGAAGTTGCTCTGATCCAGTCATCTATCAATCATAATTTGGCCCTTGTTAAAGACACCAACCTCAGGAAAGAAATGTTTACTTGCTGCCTCATATATCCCGCTCACTTCCAAGTTCAATTGTAATAGAAAGTTGTAACTGTAACTTCTCAGACAAAGGCCAAATTGTGATGGCTAGATGACTGGATTTGAGCAACTCCAAAACTGCAGGCATAAAATAAAGAGAACAAGTAAGTGTTACATGGTCCAGGTTAGAGAGTCACACCATGGGATGTAATAATATTTATAAGATCCCTTATGGAGGGCTTCTGAGGGGTCAATGAAAGAGGAGTCTGTGAGAATGCTTATGACATGCATGGAAAGACCTTCCCATTTGGAGAAAGCATTGGATTATTTATTAGGAAACTGAGAGAGACCGAGAGCACATGCTAGACTGATGGCATGCTGCATTCTGTCTCTAAATCACACTGTCTATTTTGGAAGACTGGGGCTTTCACTTTTGTATTTGTCTTTGGCCATGATACCCTAACGGTGCTACCTAAGGATCGCACAAAGTGTGCAGATATCAGAGCCCTTAAATAAATGCACAGAGACCTGTGAGACCCGTATCGTTACATTAAAGGCTTTGTATTTCCTGGAACCATGTCAAGAAAAATTCAACAAATTATTATATTATTATATTATTATAAATCCAGAAAGGATTGAAGGCTATACCATCAGCATCATGAAAGAAATGTGGCCATAAAATCCTAAATGTACAGCACTTAAATGCTTTGTGTAGATGCATCCTAATAAATAAATAAATAGTAGCGATCACTGTTGTGTTCAATAGTAAAAGTAACATTTCCACAGACCACTGTGTAAGAAGAACAGGATTCAGAATGAAGAGTTGTGTGGCTAGAAGAAAACAACTTTGTTAGTGAGATTAATCAGAAAAAAAGGTTTCCATTTGGTAATGGGCATAAAGGGCATAAAGTTTGGACTTACAAGCAGTGTAATGGGTCATATGTGTATGACGTGGGACTCATGTGGGGCAAAGTCGCGCAATAATGCTTTGCAGTGTTTGCAACAGGCAGATCCGCAGGCTGCTACCCCACAAAGACTCAGCCTCTGTCTCCCTAAGACGCCAGCGAGAGAGAAAGAGAGAGCGACACGCGTCCCTGTAGCGTGCGCTCAGAGGCTAAGTATGAAGTTTACACCAAAAAACACAAACTCTCTCTCATAAATCCTCGGTAAGGGCATAGGCCCAGAGAGGATATAATTTTTATTTTTAGATACCAAAGCCCGGTCCGGTCTCGCACAGATGGTGAAGTTCTGTTTATTTTGTTTTCAGTTTCCTTTTAAGTTTGTAATTAATAATCCCACAATATCTCCAAACAGCAAGGTTTTCCTGTGCGTATCACAAGCACTCTTCCAAACTACTATTTCATTGCCCCCCCTCCTCTAAAACCCTGCGTTAGGGCTCTTATAATATTATAATACATTGTAAACTCGAAACAAGTGGGCAAAACTCAAACAATTTGAGGTAATCAGTTACATCATTTTTTAAAAGTAATTAGGTTTCCAGTTTTAAGTAAACAGAATTATTTATTATTATAAGTTTTTGAGTTTTTTGTACTCATTCATAGTAATCATTCTTTACTTGCATTAATGAGTAGTCTAACTCACTCTACTTAATAGCAATTATAATTTTTTTAGTTGTTGCAAATCAAATAAATTGTTGGTCTTTCAGCTGCTCCAGGCAATGGGTCGCCACACCAGACAATCTGGGCCACACACAAGCTTGGCACAGGTTTTACACCAGATGCCCTTCCTGACAAAACCCTCCCATTTTATCTGGGCTTGTGACAGACACTTCATCCAGT
Source organism: Clarias magur (assembly GCA_013621035.1). Taxonomy (NCBI): domain Eukaryota; kingdom Metazoa; phylum Chordata; class Actinopteri; order Siluriformes; family Clariidae; genus Clarias; species Clarias magur. Next base: position 908,083 of record QNUK01000180.1, on the reverse strand, counting down.
TGTTGGGAAACGAACCCGGGCCTGTCGCATAGCAGGCGAAGCACCTACCACTGAGCGACCAGTGCCCTATTGCCCTGATAACGTCAGACACAAAATCGCTAGGCTGAAAGATTTTAAGTTAGAACTTTAAGGTGACAGTTACTGTTACTTAAGTACTCACAGTCACTTAAAATATCAAATTTGTTCAGCTAACTTGAAAAGTGTAATTTCTACAAACTCATTGTAGATAAGGCCTAACTTTATGACAACAGTGCCACCCTTTGGATGCTTTAAGCTACTATGCTTAGAATTGCTGTAATCCAATTGGTTAAAAGCAGGACACGCCCAAACACATACCAAAGCGGCTAACTTCCTAGATGGTTCTGTAGCAATCTGTGTGCTGTTCTGTTCCCATTTTCAGTCTACTTTATCATACTGTGTGCGTAAATTCTGAAAAACCACACACACACACCTGAATGTATGATCACAGTAAAGCTTCTTAATGGACATGGACCATGTGATTTATTGAATACAATCTGTAGCGGGTGCCACCGAGATTGATAAGCGAACCGCCACATTCATACAAAATTTGGTCCTTCGAGCCGGATCAAGCAGCTACTACAGCATCACCATTACCAGAACAGCAAGACAGCCTACACCCTCAAGAATGGTTCGACCACGCTGTCGGGCCACCCCACCAAGATACCTGGATGACTTCTATGTTGATTACACGGTGCAACATCAACCGATTTGCTCAGATGATGTGCAATAAATCTGTGGCGCCACTGGATTGGAATTGGGAGAAAGGCCTACTGCTTGGTCTCAGACACAGGAAGCCGACCAGAACTAGATACAGTACTAGAGACTAGATACAGCCGTCCAGTTTATGCCTCATGACTACAGTCAACATGAGAGTTACCCCGCTGAGAACCGCAGACCCGTCAGCTACTCCCCTCATGCTAAATCACAGGGTTACCCTCAGCGTTATGATGGTCAAGTGGGTGCAAGTTTGAACTATGCATGTTATGAGAGACACTCAGAGCACCCTACGTACCCTCATCATGAGCGATCGTCTTATAGCAATCCAGATACCGCAGGACAGTCTGCAAACCACTCCCAGCCATATCATTCCAGGCACCCTCCTCCTCGGAACCCTTATGTTGAGCCATCGTACAGAGGTCCAATGCCGACAATTCCGATCTTCTGCAGTGAAGATTCTAGAGAGTTCGCTAGACTTAAGATTGCACTGGAGAATTTGCTACCTCCTGATGCTACAGAACGCTTCAAATTCCAAATTCTGGTTGATCATCTAAAACAAGAGAATGCTTTGCTCATTGCAGACTCATATGTTAACAGCAGGTACCCGTATACTAACACTATGAGGTCTCTAACTGCACTTTACGGTCAACCACATCAACTTGCTCTACAGAGAATCGCAAAATTGATGGACGGCCCAAAGATTAAGAGTGGCGACATTAAATCCTTTAGGCTGTTTGCACTGAAAGTGCGAGCATTAGTTGGAATGCTGGACCAGCTTGGAGCTAAAGGATGGACAGAACTTGAATGTGGATCACATGTGTCCCGTCTTCTTGCTAAACTGCCTCATGACCGAAGAGCAAACTTCAGAAGGTTTGTAAATCCAATTGATGTACCAGTCCCAACACTGCTAGTTCTTAGCGACTGGCTTGAATATGAGCTCAGAATACAAGAGGACGAGTCACCGTGCATCAGTAATCCAAGTAGAGTTTTCCCTCCGCCACAGAATAGCCAGCATAAAAACCCAAAGCCAACTCAACGCTTCGCCACTGTTTTGCATGGTGGAGAACAGAGTAAACTACCTACTGTTACAGCAGTTTTAAAAGAGAAACCGAAAAGGTATTGTCCCTTTCGCAATAATATGCAGCACTACTTTAACCAGTGTACAAACTTCAAACTGTTGAATCAGGACCAAGTGGAGTACTGGCTAAGGAAAATCACAAGTGCTTCAATGTGGACGTGATCATCAGATCTCAGAATGTAATCTCAAGGCCAAATGCAAGAAATCTGATAAAAGACACTTGGAAATATTGCATGACTTCAATACGAGAATGAAACCTCAGGCCCCAGCTTCACCAGCTAACAGCTGTTTGGTAAGCTCTGAAGTGGAGACTTTGTACCTGGACAGGCCAACTGCAAGCAGTAAAGTGCTATTAAAGATCAGCCGAGTGATTTTGAGAAATGGGGAGAAAGAGCTGGATACATACGCCATACTGGACGACTCAGAAAGGTTCAGAAAGGACAATGCTACTGTATGAAGCAGCACAACAACTTAAACTCCAAGGGTCACCAGAACATATAGCAGTTCGTACCGTAAGGCAGGACATTCGAGACGTTCACGGAGCGCCTGTTTCATTCGCAGTAGCTTCTGTAGCTCAACCAAACAAATCCTTAACCATCAAAAGAGCCTTCACAGCCAAAGAACTGGGTCTAGCAAAGCACACTTACCCCGTTAAATTGTTGCAAAAGAAATACCGACATCTGCAAGGTTTGCCTATTCCCTCACTTCATCAGGCTCAACCACTCTTACTCATTGGCTCAGACTATCCACACCTAAGTACGACCATCCAGCCGGTACGTCTCGGCCCGCCTGGCGGTCCTGCTGCTGTAAAAACTAGACTCAGATGGACCCTGCAGGGACCCTCAAAGTTCCTTGCCAGTCAGCTCTCATCACAGCAGTGCCTGTTCACCTCCATTTTGTCGCCAGAGGCAGAACTGCTCAGCAACGTGCAGAAATTGTGGCAAATGGACACACTTCCTTATAGAAGTGAAAAATTTATCACAAGATCTAATCAAGATGCACAAGCAGTTCAAGTGCTTGAGAAAAAGACAGTCAGGAGGATAGTTAGAGATGTTCAAAGGTATGCTACCCCTCTCCTTTGGAAAAATAAACTTCCCCTTCTGCATTCAAATAAGGTAGCAGTAACATCTCATCTGAGACGCAGAGAGAAATGCCTTCTGCAGAATAATGATCTCGCAGCAGCGTACGTCAATGAAGTACAGAAACTAGAAGATGCTGGTTATATCGCAAAAGTGACACCGGAGAGAGCAGAAAAAACCCTTCATACATGGTACATACCACACCACATTGTTCAGCACAATGGAAAGCACAGAATCGTCTTCAATTGCTCATTTAAGCATAAGGGAGCAAGCCTGAACGATCATCTCCTCCCTGGACCAACACTCGGACCTACTCTGTTAGGAGTACTTCTGCGTTTCAGAGAACATCCAGTTGCTATTAGTAGCGATATCAAAGGAATGTTCCACCAGGTGGGCCTGCTGGAGGAGGACAAACCCTTTTTACGTTTCTTGTGGAGAAACCTGGTTCAAGAAACACCCCCTACCATCTTTGAATGGCAGGTCTTGCCATTTGGAACAGTTTGCAGCCCATGCTGTGCCACGTTTGCTTTGTTTGAACTATGCATTGCAGTACCTGGCCCGAACAACCGCCTGATGCTGTATGTGATGACACCCAAGAACGCCACAATTCTACTTTCTGTGGGGCAACATCCTCCAGTTGTAGCAATATCCCCGATATTTCTCAGTACACCTCACTTCAAGACCTCATTAAGGATACTGCTATTTCCCTTAATGGGGCGACAGATGTAAGTGAATTCTCCGCTGACGACTACTCAAGAGCAGAGCAGGAACTTCTGAGACATGCTCAAACCGAAGGTTTCCCAGAAGAAACAGCCCAACTCCTACTAGGTAAACCCTTACCTAAGTCTAGTTGACTCCTTACCATAGCTCCAGAGTACGACCATAAAACCAAAGTAATCAGGGTAGGTGGACGTGGACGTCTCCGCAGATGTAACCACTTAGACTTGGCCACGATTCACCCTATTGTCCTAGATCCTGCACACCTTCTCACAAAGCTTCTGATTCAACATTACGACAGTTTTTTGCTACATCCAGGACCCGAACGTGTGTTCGCAGAGTTGCGACGAAAATATTGGATCATAAGAGGCAGAGAAGCAGTGAAAAAACACCAACGCAGCTGTCATGAATGTAAAAGGTGGAGAGGGAGACCAGAAATCCCCATGATGGCCGATCTTCCTCAGTCTAATCTTAGACTGTTCCATCCTGCCTTCTATTCAACGGGCATTGACTGTTTTGTACCCTTTCAGATTAAAATAGGACGCAGATGTGAGAAACGATGGGGGATAGTGTTTAAATGCCTCACCACTAAAGCTATTCATATTGAACTGCTAGCAAACATTGATACAGACTCCTTTCTCATGTCCCTGAGGAGGTTCATAGCTCGCAGAGGCAAACCCCATGAACTGCTTTCAGACCATGGGACAAACTTCAAGGGGAGAAACACAGAACTTCAGGGCGCTTTTAACTCACTCCACCCATCCTTGAAAGAGCACCCGGCTTCCCAACAGATCCATTTCCGCCTGAACCCACCGAACGCACCGCATTTCAGAGGATCATGGGAGAGGGAGGTTAGGTCTATCAAGACAGCACTGCGTACCTCTCTAGGTTCTCAATCTGTGTCAGAAGAAGTGCTAACCACTGTACTTGTGGAGATAGAGGGAATACTAAACTCTAGACCCTTAGGATATGTTTCCTCAGATATTGACCCCGTAACTCCTAACACCCTTCTTATGGGACGGCCAACTTCTGCATTGCCACAGGTCGTATATCCAGAATCGGAGATACTCAGCCGCAAGAGATGGCGAAACTTCTGGAAATGCTTCGTATGCCATTACCTTCCAGAACTACTTCTTTAGAAAATGGCTAAAGAACTCTGAAAACCTTACGATTGGAGCAGTGGTAATGATTATAGACCATCAATCACCCAGGGTTCTATGGCAAGTAGGCACTGTAGCCAAAGTAATTCCTGGATTAGACGGACGAGTTCATACAGCTGTGGTTAATGTCAAAGACAAGGGTTACACAAGGCCTGTGGCTCGTCTAATCAGATTACCTGCCTTACCCGATGGCCACGACAAAGCATAATAGGCCTTTCTTATTTACAAATTTGCTCAACAATTTAGGGGGCGGCTGTAGAAAAGGCCTAACTTTATGACAACAGTGCCACCCTTTGGACGCTTTAAGCTACTACGCTTAGAATTGCTGTAATCCAATTGGTTAAAAGCAGGACACGCCCAGACACATACCAATGCGGCTAACTTCCTAGATGGTTTTGTAACAATCTGTGAGCTGTTCTGTTCCCATTTTCAGTATACTTTATCATACTGTGTGCGTAAAAAACCACACACATTCTGAAAAACCACACACACACCTGAATGTATGATCACAGTAAAGCTTCTTAATGGACATGGACCATGTGATTTATTGAATACAATCTGTAGCGGGTGCCACCGAGATTGATAAGTGAACTACCACATTCATACACTCATAAATACCAAAAAGTGCTAAATACTCATCAAGGTCTATTAATTTGAACTAATTTTAATTATTTAAGTTAACAATAATCAATATGTTTACTTACTTTGAGCATTGGGGTTTACAGTGTAGCTCTCCATACTGCACATCCAGAATGTGGTTCTCCATACTGCACACGTAACAATGTGGTCTTATGGGTCTAGATTTACCTTATTCCTGAGCAATGAGCACATCAGGTTAAGAAGATAAGCGCATGAACCGATGCACCCATCATGCATAGTGCCTAGCAGTTGCCTAGCAGAATGTATGAGCAGTTCATGAGATAGCAGTTATCTGTGTTATCTTGGGGTGCCTCAATTGGTCAGGTGTATGCTCGGCAATATTATGCTGTAACAAGCTGACTACCTAATTTATTCATTTCAATCATATACAGTTTAGTACACAGTGAAACGAAACAATGTGTCATGCACACTCATAACACGACCGGCACTAGGACCCGGAAGTAATACGGTCGGGTTTCAGGAAGCATAAAAGGAAACAAGATGACGCATCACATCGCTCAGTCATTGAGTTATGCCCGTGCTATCGCCGTCGCCTCGCTCGTCCAAACGTGAGTACTCACTTTCTTGGGTTATCGCTTCTGATTGGGTGTGTGTATTTAGAACGCGGGTTTATTTGTGTAAACTCTTGCTCTCGCTTCGGGAGAGTTCTAAGAATAACTTGCGTGGTTATCCTGCCTACTCGCGCTACTTCCGCGTTTGGGTTTACCATCCACGCTACAGGGCTAACTGCTAAGTCTTCTGCTTCATCTCCGGTTAGTCCGTGACAGAATGACTGAGCCACCGGCAGTAAACCCAGCGGAGTTTGCTCACCTCTGCGATGTGGTTGACCGGCATGCTAAGCTGATCGATCAGCTCCGTGGTGAAGTCGCATCGCTCCGCACGGAGCTCCAGGGCGTCGCGGCCTTGCGCCGCGAGGTGGCGGAGCTGCGACAGGAGAATGCGATCCTCCGCGGGGCGGCCGCTCAGCCGGCTGTGGCCACGCCCATCGCAGCGGCTGCTGCGCCGCCAACTCCCTCTCCACCTTCTGATGTTTTTCTATCTTTACCGGATAAATGGAATGGCACGGATGGGAAGTGCAGTGTTTTTCTAACTGCATTGGATCTTGTGTTTGAGTTTAATTCCACCAGATACTCCACAGACCGACTGCGCATTGCTCTTCTCGTTTCGTTGCTATCCGGGCAGGCAGCTGAGTGGGCCACGGCGGTTCTTCGTTCAGATTCAGATGTCGCCTACTCCTACACCGAGTTCACCCACCAGCTCAAGCTCACCTTTGAGCATCCAGCTGCTGAGGTGGAGACCGACTCCAAGTTGTACCATCTAAAGCAGGGAGGGTCGTCCGTGAGCCGTTACACCGCGGAGTTTCGTACTCTCGCCGTACAGACCGACTGGGGAGACTCCGCACTCCGGACGGCCTACTACGAGGGACTGGCTGCACGGATAAAAGACGAGCTCGCCGGACGAGAGCTTCCAGCTACCTTGGAGGGTTTAATTCAACTCGCCCTCCGGATCGACCAACGGCTGCTCGTTCGCCCCAAGCCAGCTCCTCGTACCCTGCCACCCACCATGACTGCACTACCACACACCACGCCCTTCCTCTCCCGCTCACCAGTTCCAGAAGTCCACGCCTCATTCACTGCAGCACCCACCAGGACCGTCGGTACTCCACCTCCCGCCGTGGTTGACACAGGAGTCGGGGAACCCATGCAATTAGGGCGCGCCTCCTTGACCGCTGCAGAACGGGAACGCCGATTCAGAGAGGGGCTCTGCGCGTATTGTGGATCTTCTGCACATCATCGGGCCATCTGTCCTCTGCGGCCGGGAAACGCGCAGCCCCGGTGAGAAATGGGAGGAACTCACCGGGTCCCATGTCCCTCTCCACCACCATGACCAGTGATTCCCGTCTCACGGTGAAAGTACATCTCCAGTTTGGCCACAAACGGGTCGGAAGTACCGCGTTCGTCGACTCCGGGGCAGCAGGTAACTTCATTGACTCTTCCTATGCCAAAAAATTGGGGATAAAGATCGAGGCGTTATCCCAGCCTGTAACCATTACATCAGTCGATGGTCGGCCTCTCTCCTCCAGCCCCATCTCCTTTCAAACCCAACCTATCACCCTCATCATTAACCAGCATCGAGAACAGATCCAGTTTCACACCACCACCATTTCCTCACCACCCATCATCCTCGGACACCCTTGGCTGCTGCAACACGACCCGCTCATATCCTGGACCCAAAGCCGGATCCTACAATGGGGGCCGACCTGCACTGAGCTTTGCCTACGGGCCGAGGCTGGGACGTGCTCTAGGGAGTCCGAGGCCCCCGATGTCGACACAGATAAAATCCCGCTAGACTACCGGGACCTGGCTGAAGTCTTTTGTAAGAGACGCGCGACCCATCTACCACCTCATCGCTCATACGACCTGGCGATCGATCTTCAGCCAGGTGCGACACCACCCCGCGGCCATCTCTATTCATTGTCCAACACCGAGACGCAGGCGATGGAGGAGTATGTTTCCAGCGGACTTCGCCATGGTACCATCCGGCCCTCCTCCTCACCTGCCGCTGCGGGGTTCTTTTTCGTGAAGAAACGCGATGGTAGTCTACGTCCCTGTGTCGATTACCGGGGGCTCAACAATATTACCATAAAAAACCGACATCCATTGCCTCTTACCAACTCTGCCCTGGACGCCCTCTCTGGTGCCACCATCTTCACTAAGTTGGACCTCCGGAGCGCCTACAACTTGGTGCGCATCAGAGAGGGCGATGAGTGGAAGACGGCCTTCATCACCCCTACAGGACACTACGAAAGTCTGGTCATCCCGTTTGGTCTCTGCAACGCACCTGCCGCCTTCCAACAGTTCATAAATGACGTTCTCAGAGACATGTTAGGCCGTTGGGTGTTCGTCTACCTTGACGACATCCTCATCTACTCCCGAACACTCAACGAGCATATCCAGCATGTCAGAGCGGTTCTAAAGAGATTGCTCGCCCACCAGCTGTACTGTAAGTTGGAGAAGTGCGCTTTCCACGAGCGCTCCACCACGTTCCTGGGTTTTGTCATCTCGCCCCAGGGTGTGGCCATGGACCCGCAGAAACTGGAAGTTGTGAGTCATTGGCCCCTACCCAAGACTCTTAAACAGCTCCAGAGATTTCTCGGGTTTGCCAATTTTTATCGCCGCTTTATCCGGGACTACAGTACCGTTGCAGCGCCACTAACCGCTCTGACCCGCCCATCATCTCACCTCTTCAATCTCACCCCAACTGCTGTCTCTGCCTTCCATGAGCTCTGTCGCCGCTTCACCACTGCTCCCATCCTCCTTCACCCGGATGCTGATAAACCATTCGTTGTGGAGGTGGACGCTTCGGATGTGGGCGCCGGGGCTGTTCTCTCCCAGCGAGGTCCAGACCAAAAACTGCACCCCTGCAGTTTTTTCTCCAAGAAATTTGACGCCACTCAGCAGCGATACGGAGTAGGGGACCGCGAGCTGCTGGCCATAAAGTGGGCCTTGGAGGAATGGCGACACTGGCTCCAGGGCGCCAGAGAGCCGTTCATCGTCTGGACCGACCACCAAAACCTCATTACAATCCGCACGTTAAAACAGCTGAACCCCAAACAGGCGCGATGGGCTCTATTCTTCGAAAATTACAATTTCCACCTGTCATACCGCCCGGGGTCCAAGAACACCAAAGCCGACGCCCTCTCCCGACAACACGAGGAAGACGTCCCCCGGGCGGACCCCGCGCCTGTACTGCCAGCCACCAAGATCCTCGCACCGCTCAGGTGGGACCTGGAAACGAGGGTTCGCCAGGCACAAGCTACGGAGACCGCACCAGCAGGTGTGCCGCCTGGCCGACTCTACGTCCCCAACGCCATCAGGGCCGAAGTACTCCAGTGGGGACACTCCTCCCCCCTTTCAGGACACCCCGGGAGACGGCGGACCCTACTGTTTGTACAACGTGCTTTCTGGTGGCCCAGTATGAAAAAGGACGTAGATGAGTTCGTCCAGGCGTGCCCAGTGTGTGCCAGGTCCAAGGACAGCAACAGACCATCACCCGGGGAACTTCAACCACTCCCGGTTCCCCGCCGACCCTGGACACACATTGCCGTTGACTTCATCACGGGCCTGCCGGTTTCGGAAGGAAGGGACACCATCCTCACCATCGTCGACCGGTTCTCCAAAGCTGTTCACCTGGTGGCCCTCTCCGGCCTCCCGTCAGCTAAAAGGACAGCTGAGCTGATATTAGAGCACGTAGTCCGCCTGCATGGGTTCCCAAAGGACATCGTCTCGGACAGGGGGCCCCAGTTCACGTCCCGGTTCTGGAAGGCCTTCTGCCGTCTGATCAATTCCACCTGCAGTCTGTCCTCCGGTTACCACCCACAGACTAACGGTCAGACGGAGCGAACCAACCAACAACTGGAGCGCTACCTGAGATGCTTCATTGCTGATCGCCAGTGCTCCTGGGCCCGCTACCTCATTTGGGCTGAACTGTCCCACAACCTCCACCTATCTTCTGCCACCAACCTAAGCCCATTTGAGGTATGCTACGGCTTCCAACCTCCGATGTTCGATCATCAGGAACCGGAGGTGGAAGTGCCGTCGGCCCAACAGTTGGTTCGCCGGTGTCGACGGCTTTGGAAACAAGCAAACCACGCCATTCAAAAGGCCAATCGCCGTTACACCCTGCAACATCGCCGTCGACACCCACCGGGACGAATGTACCAAGTAGGTGATAAGGTATGGCTTTCAACAAAAAACCTACACCTGCAGACTGAGTCAAGGAAACTGTCACCCAGATTCATCGGACCATACCGCATCAACCTCCGGATTAACCCTGTCACCTACCGGCTCCAGCTGCCTGCGGCGCTCCGGATCCATCCGGTATTCCACACCTCCCAGCTCAAACCCTTCACACCTCACCAATGGTTCCACCCACCCACCCTGCTCCTCCTCCCCGTATGATTGAGGGTGGTCCCGCCTACACCGTTCGCCGGATCCTTGACTCACGTCCTCGGGGCAGAGGGCTCCAGTACCTGGTGGATTGGGAAGGTTACGGTCCCGAGGAGGATCTTGGATTCCGGCTCGGTTTGTCTTAGACCCCGAACTCATCCGGGACTACCGTCGTCGGGTATCCTCCACCCCAGGACCGCGAGAGTCGGTCCTGGACGGGGGGGTACTGTCATGCACACTCATAACACGACCGGCACTAGGACCCGGAAGTAATACGGTCGGGTTTCAGGAAGCATAAAAGGAAACAAGATGACGCATCACATCGCTCAGTCATTGAGTTATGCCCGTGCTATCGCCGTCGCCTCGCTCGTCCAAACGTGAGTACTCACTTTCTTGGGTTATCGCTTCTGATTGGGTGTGTGTATTTAGAACGCGGGTTTATTTGTGTAAACTCTTGCTCTCGCTTCGGGAGAGTTCTAAGAATAACTTGCGTGGTTATCCTGCCTACTCGCGCTACTTCCGCGTTTGGGTTTACCATCCACGCTACAGGGCTAACTGCTAAGTCTTCTGCTTCATCTCCGGTTAGTCCGTGACACAATGTTCCTCCAGAACCAAGATGCCATTCACAAGGTTTAGTTTAGCGACCCATTACTAATGTAAAATTGGGAAACTGTGATTATTTTAGTTGAATAACGACTCAGACCTTTGCTAATATTGAAACGAATACAGCAAAGTGGACAGATGTTTATAAATAATGAATACTTCTGCTGTTTGAATGAGGATTCAGATTTTCATAACCCCTGCTGTTTTCATATGACCAGCACCATAAGACATCTCTGTACATATAACTGTTGGAGAAATATTCACTGTTAATTTGTCCTAAAATGATCTTGTAAAACCTTTCGTCATTGTTGTTTTGTTTTGTAAATATGGTTAATATCTATCTTTTAAATGACCAAACAAAAACAGTTTTATTCATGTAAAAAATAAAATGATGTGATTAAAGATGATACAGTATTTAATATTATATAGGCTAAATAACAGTGATTTATACTACTTCACACTGAGCTCACTGCTACATAATTATCCAGCTGGAAAATACATGACAGGCTTCTGCTGGTGTTTTCAGCATTGCGTCTTCTGTGTATACCCAGTGACAGATTTTGATGGCATATGACAAAACAGGCAGTGGGATGTAGCTAATACCCTCAAATGCTTGCTGTAATTAAAGGAACAGTATGTTGTCATTACCTTCCCCTTTTGTTCCTAGTCATTATTCACTGTCTTCAATAACATGCGCTATACCACAGCATTGCCGAATGTTTGCTTCTGATTGATCAGAAGTTGTGGGTTCATTTTCTAAAACAGGGGCTCTGAACAATATTCCCTGAAAATGAATGAATAAATAAAGGAATAAATAAGCTAAAATTTTATAATAAAAATGTTCATGTGAATGTGCTTATTTAATACAATGTTGTTTTTGTTACTACTCATTTTTAAGTTTAAAAGGAAAAAAAAAAACTGAAAAAAACAAACAAACACTCAACAATAACAACAACAACAAAGTTTAATAAATTATATGATTATGCCTTATGGAAAGAGACATTTATGGACATAATTACCAGAGTCGATGCTTGAAAATGATCAAAGGTAAAGCTATAACTGTCGGTTCTTCTAGAAAGAGAGGAAAAAAAAATCTGGGGAAGAAATTAATGTTTATAGCTATTTTAATATTACTTACATTATGGACATTCACTCATAATAAATGCAGCATTCAAATAATATGATATGATATTCTATAATTAATTAAAAGAACTAATCATTTGAATCATCCCTGTGATTGTTAGAATAAAACACTATTTCTGGGTTAAATATGATCGGAATTTCCTCGAGGCCAACAGACTACCTCATTACTAATAATTTTCTAGATAAATGTTTTATTCCTCACACCTTAACAGAATGTTGACATGACATGGAAGCCTTGCCACCCTTCAGTTCAAAGGGTCCTGGTTTGATCCTGAAATCTGGAAAGTGTGTATGAATGGTTTCTGCAACTGTCTGCCTGTGTTTATGTTGTCTACTTCTCTCATTCCCATTTAGTTATGCTAAATTGCCACTAGGTCTAAATGAGTGTGTGAATGTATGTGTGGTGTGCTTTTATGTGCTGGCGCCGTATTGAAGGAATATTTCAACTCTGTGCCTTTTTTTTTTTTTTTTTCTATGATAGGCTTTGGATGCACACCAAGCCTGACCAGGATGACGTGATTACTAAAGATAAATAAATGAATATAATATTGTATGTATTACTTGTGTATTAACAGAATGAACAATGACATTGCTATATTGTTATGGGATAACATCCATATCCTTCCCCATGCCTTTTTTGTGTCTAAATTACACCTGTCATCCCTTTATATAAAAATAATGCATGCAGGTTCTCGCTATCCCCATAAATGACCCGTAAAATAATGTTAGCAGAGTTTTGAATCTCCCAACTAAATGTCTTTATTATTCCCTGTGATGGTGTATATAATTAATAGCTTATGCATTGTGACCTTCCGAGCCTTCAGATGTGTAATAAAAATGAGCCCTGTAGGGAGAGTCTGATGTAAAAGGTTCACAGGGGATTAAACAAGCTGTGATGTTCTGTATGATGGCTAATGAGGTTGACCTGGGAGTCCTTGGGAGGCAAAAAAGAGTCAGAGGGAGATAATAAACGTGATAGCATGTTCTATGTCTGTCAAATAGTTACCTTCAAGTTTAAATGTGTATTCTAAAAAAGTTCAATTTCATATAACACTTCTTTTGAAACTTCAATTTGAAAGTCACCATGGTGACACCTTTGGTCATTCATACAACATTCATAAGACCTGGATCATTCTAATGCAAGATAACTTTTTTTCTGGAGGTGACGCATTGACTTTGACTTTTCAAAAAAGTTAGACAAGAGTGAAGTTACCGGTAGAATAATTGAGACTAATTTATCTGATTTCTCTTTTTCATGTTTCCTTTCCTTCGACATTAAAAAAAAAAGCTTTACAACTTTGCTATGCAGTGTCCATTGTCACCTTCTGGGAATTTTATTTTATTATATCTACCTCTTAAACTAATCTGGTATTTAATGCTTCTCAATAAAACTGGAATTATATTGTTTAAGGAGTGTAAATTCAAATAACACTCAATCAGTATTGGAATTATAATATGATGTATATAACTTGCATCATTCTGTCTCCTTTATTGTACACCAATCAGACATAGCATTCATACTACATAACAAGGCTCATTTATGCCTGCCTTTAGCAAAGACTAGGCTGTCTGGTCTGATTCCACAAAAATGGATTCACATAATTGAAAATGTAGCACAACTTACTGAAAAAAAGTCAATGCTGGCCATGATAGAAAGGACCCAGAACACTCAGTGCACCACAGCCACCACACATGGGGTTCATCAGGCAAAGAGCCCGTGGTCACTGACCAAGCCTCCAAACTACCCAGATTACAATCTGGGCGGGCACCCATGAAATGTTTCAAACAAGCAAGCCCAATACACGGTGGCCCCAGCCCGCAACCCACTGCACCCAAGGAATCCATTGCCAACGTCATGATGCCAGGCACGTGTTGTTATTGGAAAATAATTAACTTCAGAGCGGTACAAGAGCTGAATAACTTTATTGTTGATTATTTTTCTATAACAATATGTTAGGTGTTATATGCAATATATAACTATGCTTGGCATATACTGTATATGGTATAATTAATTAACACGCTGGCATGCTGCAGAGAAAATGCACCAATTTAAGATGCCAGGATGTCACATTTGTAGAGGGAAATGTGATTATGCTTGGCCATGCCAGCTGGTGACACCTTTTGGCAGAAAGAGCAATGGGAGTCGTCACAGGATGTGTGTGTGTGTGTGTGTGTGTGTGTGTGTGTGTGTGTGTGTGTGTGTGTGTGTGTGTGTGTAAATGGTTAAAATGCTGTTCAAAAAGTATTCAACTAGCCATATTTCCTACAGTTAAAGGTTGTATGGTTGCATTCTAGGGTATTTTAATAGTGCAATTATATGCTGTTAAACAAAAATGTACAGTGATTTAAACCACACTTCAGATAGCAATCATGCACAAGATACAAATTACATTCCCAGCTTCAGTGCTTTGTTGGTTATACTGTTAATGATGAAAATGAAGTTAATCAGTGGAGTAAAGTTGCAGGATATAAAAATGTGTTTTACCTTGTTTAAGCATGAACCGACTGATCCAGTGCACTCATGTGGACAAGTATATCAGTTAGAATTATTTTAATATGGTTATTCTGATCATTCTGAAGATAATTCTGTCCTTCATGGTGTTCTTATATGATATGTCTTCTTTGGGATTTTAAAGTCACAATGAACCAAATGTAAGATCATTGGATATTTCATCGATTGTGCACATACTGCATTATTATTTTATTGTCTAATAACTGTGTTTATTTTTTACAAATGCATTCTTAAATTTAGAACAAGGCTAAAATGATTTTATGCTTAAAATTAGTCAAAAGGGTTTATAAATAGGTTGAATATTTTAAACAGGCATATTCTGAGCTTATAATTGAAAATATGAGATGCATTTAGGATGGCACGGGAATGTACAGTAATGATTAGCACTGTTGCCTTGCACCTCCGGGCTTGTTTCCGCCTTGGGTCTATGTGCATGGAGTTCGCATGTTCTCCCCATGCTTGGTGGGTTTCCTCCTGGTGCTCTCACCTCGTGCACCAAGTCACCTGGGATAGGTTCCAGGCACTGTATACAGGATAAAGTGGTACAGACATTGAGTGAGTGAGTGAGTGAGTGAGATGCTTTAAGCTATATTTAAGATATTTACACTTGATAGGAAGTGTCTAAGGTTTTTTCCAGGCTGCTAATGACCCATGTGTTGAATTTCCACCTTCAGCTCCGGCCTCAGGAGTGTCTGAAAACAAGCGTGGATCAACCTCTGACAGCTGGCATGCACAGCTTTAAACTAGCTGATGGGGATTTGATTGTGATCTGAAACCTGCAGCACTAAATGCGCTTTCACCCTGCCATGGCATTCATTCTGCCTTAGTGCAGGGTTTTTATTTAAACCTTATTTAGTTTAAATAACAGTGACAGCCATAGAATTGGCTTCATGATGGTGAAATAATTTCAGTCTAAACAACATTTCCATAGCCGAGACTACTGAATATATTAATCAACTATTCCACTAATCTATGCATACTGTATTTAAGATTTTTTCAAGATGGGTGGTGACCATGGTGGCCAGTTGGAAGTCGGCCATCTTGGATCCAACTTTAGTTTTTTTTTCAATAGGAAGGGGGTCATGTGACACATGAAACTTATTGGGAATTTCACAAGAAAAACAACGGTGTGCTTGGTTTTAACGTAACTTTATTCTTTCATGAGTTATTTACAAGTTTCTGACCACTTATAAAATGTGTTCAATGTGCTGCCCATTGTGATGGATTGTCAATGCAACCCTCTTCTCCCACTCTTCACACAGTGATAGCAACAGACCAGTTGAATGGCCCCCAAGGTCTCCCAATCTGACCCCCTTAGACTTTTATCTTTGGGGTCATCTGAAGGCAATTGTCTATGGTGTGAAGATACAAGATGTGCAGCTATGCTTACTGTATTTAAGAGTGCATGCTATATAGCATGTAAAGTAACATGATGGAGTAAATAACATAATGACACCAACTAGAAAGCAATATTTCAAGAGACGATGTGTCATACTTTATGATCATGCCATGAAAACGATTGGCATATTTAAACTTACTCACTCAATCTCACCACTTTATCCTGTATGCAGGGTCTCGGGGAGCCTGGAGATTATCTCTGGAAACTTAGGGCACAAGACGGGTACCCACTTGATGGGGTGCCAATCCATCCACATACTCGCACACTACGGGCAATTTGGAAATGCCACTTAGCCTAATCTGCATGTCTTTGGACTGTTGGAGAAAACTGGAGTACCAGGAGGAAACCTGCCAATCACTGGTAGAACATGCGAACTCCATGCACGCAGACCCGAGGTTGGAATCGACCTTGGAGGTGCAAGGGGACAGTGCTAACCACTGCGCTGCCCATATTTAAACTGTTTTTATAATTATAATGATTCAGATTTTAATTGAAGCTGAGACAAGATTTATAGTGGAGACAAGAAATCCCTTCCATTTCTTTTGGGCAGTGTCGCTCTGCTGTTTTTCAATGAGTGATTTGGGGGTTACGTGCTACTATTTCCTTGATCTTCCATTCATTGAAGAAGAAGGAGAGGAGGTGTGCAAAGAGACCATGCAAAAAATCCATAGCTCATGGCAACAAGGAAGGAAAATAAAACACCCACACTTTCCACAGTGCCCATTAAGGAGAAAAGGTACAGGTGCTTGAGTATTGAAACCCCCTGCGTCTTTTTGTTGTTGTTTAAAATCGTGGTGGTGGACCAGTTTACTGAGTTCATGGGTTGCTGAAGGTGCACCAGCTTTCTCGTTGTTAGCAGAAATGTGGGAACTGCCTCAAAGGTCACTGGAGATCTGACCCCTTTCAGCTCAGCTGATATCCAATCTGCGAGAGCAGCAGCGAGGCACAGGCACATCACATCACATGTCATGAGGTGTCATCTCAGTGTGCCCCAGGTCAGACGTGACAATCTGTTAATGTCTCGGCTCTGGCTGCTCCTGCCAGACAATGTGGAGGTCTTGCAAGCTTAACATGCTGGCATGCATATACTATAATTATTTATGGTAACACATTTGTATATTAGGGTTTACAAATTAAGCATAAATTCATTGCTAATATGTGTGTAGACATATGATTAGCAAATAACTGTTATTATAAGCATAGTGCTCATTTTACTGTTCCTAATTTTTTTTTTACTTGTACTACATACTGTTGCACGTCAATTTCACTATATTCTGCAAATCTGTGGATTTCAGTTTTTATTTTTTTCCTTCTTAGACAAAGAAATATAAAAGGAATATATAATATCTGATGGACATGAATGATGTACAAACAAAATAAATCTTCTTTCAAAAATGTTATGTGTATTTTATTACGCTGTCTGTTATGTGAATCTCTGAACCGAGACGTTAGCAAATTTTCAAATTAAAAATATTTTTTTATTTGTCACATGAGGCAGGGTATACCTACCACACACACGCACACGCACACACACACACACACACACACACACACACACACACACACACACACACACAAATGCTCATTTACACATTACAGGCAATTTGGAAATGACATTTACCCTTATCGGCATGTCTTTGGAATGTGGGAGGAAACCCGAGAACCTGGTGGAAACCTACCATGTATAGGGAGAACAAATTCCATGCACAACAGACACCGAGGCGGGAATCAAACACTGACGGTGCAAGGCGATAGTGCTCACTGCTCATGATCTAAAATAGAAAAACGACTCAGAAAAATCTAATTTAACTACAAATAAGAAATTTCTGCTAGAAAATACAAAAAAGATTTATTATAGTCACATAAACAACTAAGACTTCAGGTTTCAGTCCATGCAAATTTAAAAGCTGTGCAGGAAGCTGTGATTAAAAAATAGTAAACTCTAAAAAGTATGAAGATATAAAAGTATATATATATAAAAAAATAAAAAATAATATATATATATATGCTGTCATATTCCCTATATAGGAGGGAATATGACAGCAGCAGCATGATTAGAGGAGTATGAAATGTTAAAAGAGGTGCATCAGCAGCAGGGTGATTGTCCATGGCCTATAGTGCAAGATAGTCTTTTATGTGCAAACAAGAGAAATATGCATAACTATTCCTTTTTCACCAAGAACCAAAAATATGTTTTTTTTTTTTTTTTATGGAATTTCATTTATTTAATATCAATAAGGAAAAAATAAAGCATTTAATACACTGAATACTGATCCGTGTCCTCCAGCTCCAATTCATAGTACTTCTTAAAGTAATAAATATGTCATTATAACACTTTAGCGTTCATTGAATGCCACATAACGCAATCTTCCTCTATGCTCCTTTTTCTCGAGCCTAAATTCCTCTTCAAACCTAAGGGTGGCACTATTGCTTTGAGTTTGTTTTCCCCTGACTTAAGATTTTGCAGACTTTCAATGGATGCCACTCCAGATACCAAATGCTTCGAATTTGAGTGTAAATGTGTTAAGCCTGAGCGTTAGCAGGAATATTTACAACAAGCTGTATGACACAGGCATGTGGTAGAGTTCTGAAATCTGTGCCAAATCAATCACCTAGTAAATCAATTCTTGGTCTTGTACAACAAAATAAAGTCGTGTGATTTGGTGCTGAATAATCTGAATAACAAGCACTACACTGTAGATGATCATACTCAGTGATTGTACAGTAATTTATTACATTTCCTTTATCGTGTTTAAACATTACGCCTTATCTTTTGATTCAGTCATAATCCATTACGTATTTATGTCCCAGATTTAGATAAATGCAGTCAATGAGATATGATTGTATGTTGAAAATTAAATGTGATTTTTTTTATTTATTTTTTTTTATGCAGATACCACCATACGTTTCCTAGTCCTTTGTGTGCATACGATATGTGTGATACTTCTCTAAAAAGAGCTAAAATAATGTGGATGTAGGCATTTTTTCTTGGTCTTTGCTTCCTAATGAATATGAATTTATGTTCAGATAAGAGCTGGTGCTAGAAAAGTATGTTGAAGTGATTATGAAAACTGGCCCTGTGTATCTGTGTGCGAACTGTATACTGTTCTTTGGGTGTCTGCACGCATGAATACATTGTGTGTATTATAATAAAAAAAAAGGAAAATGAGGATGGGGTGGAAAAAAACATACTTTTTTATTCTCTCTGTTTATTTTGCTGAAGACTCATGACTTACCTATGATTGACCTGCTGAATTAATTTTTGTTAAAAATCATCCTTGAATTTGGTTAAAGACAAGAAAGAAAGAAATTCCTCATTAACATTACTGATATTTCGCTAGAGGGTGAACGAGCTTCTTCTGCGTCTTTTTTAAAATGAATGTTTATTTAATTATTAATTTTTTTTATTCTTTATTTTTATACCCACACCCTGTAGCAGTGTTAATTTGTCTGCCGTCAACCTTTGCGAGCTGAAAACATGCCTCTCATCTGCTCTGAAATAATTCCAGCTTGAAAAAAAAAAAAAAAAAAAAAAAAAAAACAGTAACTATAGCAGCACTAGTGATAATCAGGCCATATCCCATGGAGTTTAACACGTAATAAACGTCCCATCAAAAGCTGTTCTCATTGTAGCTGGATACTGTATTCACACTCATGCTTGTGTGTGTATATACAGTACAGATATATTCTGTATATCATTTAAGGAACCCCTGTTTGTTGTAATAGATCAGGAAAAATACCTAATCATTCAATAATTATACTTAATACTATAATTTGTATAATGGAAATGAAAAAAAAAAAAAAAACGTGCTCATGTGTTCATACCTGACGTCATCTTGATTTCCAAAGCTAGAAAGCAAGCCCAATAAGTCACATGACACCCAAGCTATATTGTCAGGTCTATTATATGACACAGTGGGGAGTGCAGTCGGGTCACAAGTTGTATAATGAATTATTGCTAACACTTCAAATGTGTAATGACCTAGAAATAAATGCACAGCAGTGTAATTATTCACAGTGGTATAATTATGTAAGAAAATCCATTACATTTTATTACATTGTTTATTGTGCCTTATACAGTACATGGAATAAAACACAACGTGCTCTTATACTGTACTGTACTATACTGTACTGTAAGTATCACTTTCTAGTTGTATTTAATTACACGGTGATTTCCTCAACAACGTTTCCTCAACAGATTTTTTACGTTTACTTTTGTAACGAAATGCCCTTAGCTTAATTTCTGTAAACCTTTAACAGTATCACAAATGCCATTAGGGCTTTTGGGCTGTGCCAGAGGTGCTGCATGGGTGCGGGAGCATTCTTGCCTATCTCCTTCAACTCAGCAGTGATTAATCTTCCAACCAGAAACAGTGACTTCCTCCTGCATTAATTTCTTAAGTAATGTGACACCTCCGCAATATGACAAGGCGAGCAGGCCTGAAAGTGCCTGAATGCTGAATTCTTTTGCACTATAAATCATTAGCCATTAGAGACCTGTGGGCCTTAAACGACTCAAACAAATGAACTTGTCCGATTTAATAAGACCTTGAGCTACATCAATATGCTGGATGAAGAATGTGAAAAGGAGAAAGAGAAAGAAGAAGAAGAAAAAAAGATAATTAGCCAGGATGCCTTTTTTTCTGCCACAGTATCTACTGTACCAGCAGTGCTTTTTAGCCCTGTATGCGATAACTGTGCACCACTGAAACCCAGTTAATCATAGAGTTAGTGCAGAATTAATAAGTAACCGTGGTTGCCTGCTGTAGATGGTGGTTGTATGCTCCACTGCAGTGAATAGCCTCCATTGCCTGTAGGCAGGTTCTGCATGTTGAGTCCAGTTGGGGTGCATCACCATGGGAGGGGAATAAGGTACAAAGGTAACCATGGTGATGGTGAATATGAAGCACTGAGGCTCATTAGAAGTGCACATAGCAATACTGTGGGAAGAAAAAAAAAAAAAGCAGGAAAAAAGGATAGAAAGAAAATGTAAGTGTTGATGTGCAATGTAGGTGCACGAGTAATCACATGTGAAGCAAAAAAGTTGCTTCGGGTATTTAGCTTTCTAGCTTGCACAACACTGTTTCCATTTAATCCTGCGCCTTCCTTCTCAGCCTTACTGCTTCACAGCCAAGAGCCCCAAAGCGGAAGCCCATCATGCTGCCATGATCCTGCTGTCTCCACTTTAATCCCGGTATTCTGCACCACCGAGGCCTCTGCAAGGCACTTCACAACAACAGCAGAGTGACAGGCAAAGCATCTACTATAGAGCTGAGAAATAGCCTATGGCTTGTCTTTTCTCTGGCATAACAACACAGGTTGGTTGGTAAGTCTACTTTTTTTTTTTCATAAGTTCAATTAACTGATAGAGATGAACAAATAAATGAAAAAAAAAATCAAATGTGTAATGTTGCATCGACTAAAACAAACTAAAAATTGCACGAGTCAAGAATTGCACTTGACTGAACTGCCGTATCTGAGAATAATACCAGACGATTCCCATCTTTAACTGCATTAATATCATGTTTCTCTCATTCCCTTTTTATCACCATTAGAGGACAGGTTGAAAATGCTTATAAAGCATTTCACAGCCCAAAATTGGCAGAGGCCACAAATGTGGAATTCATTAAGTCAGTGTTCAATTAATTCTCTAGCAATCCTTCCATGTCAGATGGTGAATGATTCTCCTTGATGTCACCACTGCCCTGATAGCTATCTAGTGCAATAAAACTTTTATAATTGGCAAGAAGCTTTGCTGCCTCTAATTGCACAGTCGAATCCTAAAAAACATGACCGTTCATTAGGAAGATGGATCAGGGATTCTAATTGACCGTGTTAAAGATTGAAATGTGGGTGAGATCGCTGCAGTGAAGGTTACAAAGCACTTACAGCACGACACTGACTAAAGTCACAGCTTTTGGAGAACTCGGATGGCATAATGATATATTTCTTTGTTGATTTCAACTGAAATACATCAATATAAGCTTATATACAGTACAGTATCTTATTTGGATTATTAGTCCTAGATGACATACTATATATAGTACACACAGATGTAAGGCATATATTGATTTACATCTGCAAATACAAAACCAAACTATGTGCAATATACTTAATCAGTTTGACATATTTTTTTTTTTTTTAAATGATCCCCACAATCAAAATCACACCAGTGTCAAAGTCTGTCTTTTGTTGTAGTTCAATGGCTTCACAATTAGCACCAAGCGTAAAAGCCCATAGACCCATAGGTATTTTTAATCATCTTTTAAAATCCAGCAGGGAAACATGAAGGCTGGAGTTCAAAGTACTGATTATAGGTTGATTTCAGGTTGATATCACGCCTGGCTTTACCTACAGTATACTGTATGATTGTGTCTAAGATGGCTTCCCATCCTGCGTTCAGTAAGAATGAACTGGATGCTCTGCAAAGCAAACAATGTGGAGCAGTATAACATTATGGTATATACAGTTAAGTAAAACTATAACTGCATTTTACTTACTATTCTGTGTGGGTTGTGAGTATGTTGCATTCATTATTCTTAAAAGAACTATGCTTGATTTATGCAGTGAATGCTCCATATAGATGACAAAGGACATGTGCTGTGCCTACGGTAGTGTACCTCTAGTTTTTCAATGTCTCCAGACATTAAGGAGCTATTTTGCAAATAGAAAAATGGATTCCCTTTTTCAGCAATCCATTTTTGTTCAGTGTTTTTGACCGCATAGGGGTTTTGGCCACGCCTATTTCTGGTTCCGATCCAAATCCAGATAAAGACATAAAACACTGAGCATATACAGAGAATGACAAATTGTTACACTCCTGTTAAAATAGCTTTCAAGTATAAGGACATGCAAGAAATTTAACATAAACCCTTGATGTAACATTTCAAGAATATAAATTATCCGCATTTACATGGAATTTTGCAAACCAACCTGAAAACCTCCTGAGCAGGACTGCTTCAGCACCGATCTGCTCAATAGTGCATGAAACTTTTAATCCTCCAGGTGCAGAGAAAGGCCGCAGGCATATAGGTTAACAGAGCATAACGACCGCGTGGGCATGTATATACAGTATGCATAGTTACACATCAGGTATAATACCAGACTCACTCATTCACTGTTAGGAAAGATGGTATATAGGATCTTTGTGGTGGTAAGATTTACTTGCTTAAGTAGTTTTGATTGTGCAATGATCCATAGCCACCACCACCACCACACACACACACACACACACACACACACACACACACACACACACACACACACACACACACACACACATGGATGTGTAGCACATATCTGTATTTACAAATTACTTGACCATGATGTCACAGGTCCCGCAATTATATGGCGACATGGTACAATTTATTGGAAATGTTTTGGAATTAAACTCCCAGATGATTGACTGTTGGCTCACAGTGCCGTAATATAATAAGTCATGCCATGTCTTTCTTGCCAAGACTGACCTGACAGCTAGGCCATTCTCAATGAGAAATGTTTTTTATAATTTCCATTTCTGTAGATTAGGAGCATCTCTGTAACTGCTTTATTGTGTTTTGAGGAAGGCAGTAAGGACTGTAATAAGTTTAGAGGGTGGATAAATTCTGGTCTTGAACACAAAGTGTTTTGAGAAAACAGGGCGTTTTAGATGGCTTTCTTCCACCACCTGTACAAGTACCTTTTTATATGTATTTCTTGCACAGATGAAGGAGATAAAAGGACTATTTCAGATAACTTCCTGTTTTCTTGTGTACGCCAGAATATTCTCCATCACTATATTATGTGTTTTTTTTTTTTGTTGTTGTTTTTTTTTTCAATTAGATTCTTTCTTTTGTTCTTTCTTAGTTGAACAAATGTGTTGATTTCACACTGCCAGTAGTGGACCAGGCAATTAAAGCTCTGGGTTGCTGTTCCATGGGTCAGAGTTCTACTACTGCGTGCTTGCCACTGTTGGGTCCCTGAGTAGGTTGTGAGAGGCAGGTCATCCAGAATAAAGCTTGTGCCAGATCTTGTGGATCAAATGACCCGATGTGGCAACCCCTAGGACAAAAGGGATAATGTTCAAGATGCAAAAAAACATAAATACTACATAAATAAATACTTCATACAATGTGCCTTTAAATATTGATTCTGAACAAGCAAATTCAATACAAACCCAATGTATTTCTAAACATATATTTGCATGGCTTACATTCGCTATAATATGACAGAATAATAATATATTAACAAACATTCACATTTTTGTGCAATATGTCTACTGGTGCTAGTCCTTAAATGAAATAGAATGTGCCTAAATAAGATTAAATAAGATGTGCCTTTGTTTGGTGTAATACACCCAGCTCAGTTTCAGGCAGGATGTACCTCTGTTTAAGCTCCATTATAGAAATAGATTTTTAATTAAAGTGTACCTTAGCACGGAAATGCTACACATGTTGCCATTGCTCCCCATGGTCTTATTGTACTAGATTAATACTGATTTATAGCCAAATACTTTGGAATTTTAAATTGGTTTGGCAGGTGTTCATTAATTTTCAATAAAAGCAATTTGAAAAGTAGTGTGGGCTTCAATTCAGGCTACAGTATTCTTTTAGTGTGCTTACTCTAATACTTTATTTTTCATCTCCACAGCACACACACATAATTTTGATGTTCCACACAATCAAAATCCGACGATAAAGAGGTGTACGAAACATGTTGCTTTTAACATAGAAATTCACATGATATGTTGAAGGTTTGTGTAAGGAGATGCTGTAAAAGGACAAGGAAAGTTTTCTGACACAGGTTTTCTAGCTGTGTGTTTCTGCTATAATGGTAGTGATAATGGGCACTATCTTGTTTCATCCTTCCACAAAATAACTGCGTAAACATACAATTGTATACATTGTTGTGGTATACAGAATAAAACACTTTACACCATGCCGTTAAAGGTAAATTGAAGTTCACACTGTAATAAAATTAATTTGAACTAATAAGGCCACATGACCTTTTCCCAAAGTCCAATCTTTATGTGTTGGCTTGCAAATTGAACCTCTTTTGTCCTGATTATCTTTACTAGCCAGTGGTTTTCTTGTCAGTCATTTTCCATTGAATTTGTGGAAATCCTCTTAGTTTTACTATTAAACAGAGCTAAGATTTAATTTTTTCATTTTATTTCTATGGCCAAACCCTTTTTGCACCATCCTTTCAGGTTTTCTTAATGTGTTAGACAGTTCTAAAGCCAATTCCACCAATTTCAGCAATCTCCTAAGCTCCTTGTTTTCTTTGCTTGATGGAAAGCAATGGGATATGCCCTCTACAATGGTTATTTTGGAAATGAGAAGCTACTGTACTTACGTCATCATCCATCCATCCACTTTCAATATCAGCTATCATGTGTAGGCTCGTGGTGGGCCTGGATCCTATTCCAGGGAACTGCATTGGATGCCAAGCCACTGCAGATCACAAATACAGGTGATACTCACGCACCCAATCATACACTACAGGCAATTTAAAAATGCAAAAAACAAACAAACAAACAAACAAAAAAAGCCGAACATGCTTGTTTTGCGGCTATGGGAGGAAACCAGCATACCCAGAATAAACCCACCAAACAAAGAGAGACAAGAGGTGAGATTTGAACCCCCAGTAAGACGACAATATTGTGTGTGACACTATGCCAACAGTTACTGCATCAGTTAGAGTTAAAATAATTGTTGTGATCCTTTACCAAATTAGTACTTACTTATTTAGTCTATTTTTTCTAATACCTTAATGTTATTTTTTTCAACTGGATGTTAAATATATATATATATATATATATATATATATATATATATATATATATATATATATAGCATGGATAAGAGAACTTAATGAAAACTCTGAATATATTGAATGAAACGTGAGAATATTGAATGGATTCCGAATATATTGATTGAAAAATATATATATTGAATGAATTCTGAATATATGGATTGAAACTCTATATATATTGAATGAAGATTCTGAATATATTGAATGAACTGTGAGAATATTGAATGGATTCCGAATATATTGAATGAAAAATATATATATTGAATGAATTCTGAATATATGGATTGAAAACTGATATATTTAATGAAAAGTCTGAATATATTGAATGAAAAGTCTGAATATATTGAATGAAACATGACGTCATCGAAACACAGCGCCATCTTTAGGAAGGATGAGTGAGTCGGCGAGAAACTTGGTTGCTGCAATTGTGAGAAATGAAGAGATGGTGAACACATTGATGAGTGCGTGTCCGGCCCAAAGTGGTGGCACAAGCCGCACTCAGTATCAGACGACGGATGAAGAAATATATTCACTATTTCACCGCGGAAGACCGGTGTTATGCGCTAAAATGCCCCCCTGCCACAGATTGCCCCCCCTATTTAATCTCCGTCGAATATTATATTAGACCAGAAATTTCTAGGTTTATGATTTAGAAATTACAAATTAGACTAAATGGATTTGATTATAAAATAAGCATTATAAAAAATTGCATGTAGTATAGGGAAAAAATATAAATTATTATTTTGTATATACAAGATGTATTTTTGATATTGCTTATTTAATAATAAAAATCATTTTGTTAAATTTTTCATCATAAATATTTATTTATTGCAAGCATTTTTGTATTACATGACAAATCCCTGTAAAATAAATGTGCCACAAAATAAACATTCTATGAGAATTTGTATTCATGGTCTCGACACCTGTCACGTGCCAAGGGTTAATTATAATAGTTATATCATATTTGATAACAATAAACCTATGAATTTATGTTGTAATAAAATATTTTATAGAGATTATGTAGGGGGGGGGGCAATCTGTGGCAGGGGGGCATTTTAGCGCATAACACCGGTCTTCCGCGGTGAAATAGCGAATAAATGTCTTCATCCGTATTCTGATACTGAGTGCGGCTTGTGCCACCACTTTGGGCCGGACACGCACTCATCAATGTGTTCACCATCTCTTCATTTCTCACAACTGCAGCAACCAAGTTTCTCGCCGACTCACTCATCCTTCCTATAGATGGCGCTGTGTTTCGATGACGTCATGTTTCATTCAATATATTCAGACTTTTCATTCAAGACTTTTCATTCCATATATTCAGACTTTTCATTCAATATATTCAGACTTTTCATTCCATATATTCAGACTTTTCATTCACAGACTTTTCATATATATTCAGACTTTTCAGACTTTTCATTCAATCAGTTTTCAATCCATATATTCAGAATTCATTCAATATATATTTTTTTCAATCAATATATTCGGAATCCATTCAATATTCTCACAGTTCATTCAATATATTCAGAATCTTCATTCAATATATATAGAGTTTCAATCCATATATTCAGAATTCATTCAATATATATATTTTTCAATCAATATATTCGGAATCCATTCAATATGCTCACGTTTCATTCAATATATTCAGAGTTTTCATTAAGTTCTCTCAAGAATATTTTCCTAAACGGCATGCCATAATATATATATATAATATATATATATATATATATGTATACAAACAAAAAACTGTCTCTCTCTTCATTTTAGTCTGTAACAAAATGCCATTATTGTAAAGGGGTCATGATTCTTTAAAAGATCGGATTCAAGGCTGTTGTAAAATCATTCCTAATGACTCATGAAGCCGGTTGAGAGAATGGCAAAAGTTTGCAAAGCTGTATTCAAAGCAAAAGGTCGCTATTTGAATGATTAGATATGCCTAAACTGTTGATGCATGTAAACCAATTCGCTGTTGTTTCATTTGCAAACAGCCCAAAAGTATTAAGGTAACCAAACAATTACACATTTCTATCAAAGTATCAATCTCTACCAAATGCCAAATGGTAATAGATGATGTGGCAATGATAAGAAAAGAAAAAAAAAAGCATACTGTGTTCATAACATGGGACAAAACACAGGCAGGAAATCAAAACAGAAAGACAAAAAGAACAACAACAAAAATAAATAAATAAATAAAACCACAAAAAAAAAAAAAAAAAAACACAGAACTAGAAAAAAAACTGCTTGTGCTTGATGGGGAAAAAAATGACATGATAATACTTCAAGACAGAGACAGTGACATATGCATGTTTTAATTAATTAACCATTGTACAAAATGCATTTAAATAATCAGCCAATGACAAGTCAGGGGTGTAGAGATGACTAAAACAGGCAAAGCAATCTCACTTTAACAAAATGTTTATTTTTATTATCTCATGGTTTGAGATGTTTTCCTAGACACCTTAATATAAAGACATCAGGGTCTTCGCATATCAGGGTAATAATTTGTTTACTATTTCCTCGCGTTTTTTTTTTTCCCCCGCAATTAGGCAATACCACAATGTAGTACATGAATAATGTTTGTAGTGCTGGTTATCTTGCTGTATTCAGCCTGTGGTGATGGCTGTGGAATTAGGTGCACCCCAAACATAGCTTTTCTATCAGCTGGGGAATTGCAGTTGGTCCAGGTTCAGCTGGCCTCAGCTGGTCAGCCTATACAATAGTTATCTTTCTCCTTACTTCTGAATTGAGCTCAACAGATTCACTCTGAATTCTCCTCAACAGAGTCACTCATCTGAAATCAGCCTGCCAAAACTGATCCTACTTTAGATTTATCAGCAACTGTGCTGTATCACTTCCATTTCCAAGCCTTAAGTAGTCCATCAGGTGATAGTAACTTAGTGCAAACTTTCAAATCAGGGATTTTAGTTCAGCTTCAAGACTCGCTTACCATGAAGCAGACTCTCTGGCGACACCATTCCACAGTCAGAAATGCAATCACACAGCACATAAACATATCAGATAATATATTTAAATGGATACAAAATGAAAATCGGTCATGGAGTTGAAAAAGACTGCACAGCAAAACCTTCAAGAGTCAGCTCTTATCAGCAGTGACAGCCTATCACAATATTAAAAAAAAATTCTAACACCTTTACTGTAAGTAAATTGGAATTATTATTATCATTATTATTAGTCATATGTTAATTTATTCATTTATTTATTTAAAATGATTTTGTCTGAGCCTCACAGTGGGGGGGGGGGTCTCATCATTAGCATAAAATTATTAAGAAAACAGGAGGCAACACACTGTTTTTTTTTGTGTCATTTTCAAATACCCTGATGTATCTCTCCTAAATAGAAAGTCTGAGCAACAGAAAACATGTTTGCCAACGCTTTTGTTCAAACCATACACAACAGAAGGTTTTGTAATGTGTTCGTTTGTGCATGGATCGGACAATGTTCGCTTATTAGATTTGCTTAAGAATCTTCCAAACGTAAATTCCAAATTTATTTGTCAAATACACAACCATAAACAGTAAGATATGCAGCGAAATGTTTATAAATGCTAATTGAGGTATCCACCATGTTTTAATGTTCATTACACTCGCTGGTGAATGCAAATGGTCGGTTATTAACATGTCAGAATGGTAAACAAATTAGTTACAATGAACACAAAATCTGTAGGGCAGTTTACTCTGTGCAGACTCTTGAAAATTCATCTCTTGTATAATGCTGTATAATTCTTTAGGCTGCACAGAAAAAAAATGAGCGCTGCCTTATAGCTCTAGATAACTTTATGTAATTATGGCTGATCATGTTATTGTTGTTCTTCATTAAATATCAACAGGCCCAGTTTAGAAACTACACATGTATCGCGCCAAGAGTTGAATGCGAAATTATTTCTATATATTTATATGTTATTTATACATTTATTGTGCAAATGAAAAGTTGAAGTTTACATATGGTTTGTCACATATAGAGCCGGATTTCTTTTTTTGTTTCTCTCTGCATATACAGTATGACATGTCACTGAGTGTAGAATTTGTAATGAGCTGCTATTGATGTCTTACTGCACTCACTCTCTGTCAAATTCAAACAATGATTCTTGATGAGAAATGAAAACACAATGCTTGAAGTTCTTAGTTTCTAATTAGTGTGAAACAAGATTGTGGCTATATTTTTCTGTATTACAGCCAAGACGCTAGCGAAATTAAATTTAGCATAAAACAGCATGGAACTTTAAGATAAGTGTTAAGTCAAACTTTCTTTGTTCCAAGTAATTAAAGACCCAAAAGACTGCTTAGAAACAAAGGAAATGTTTTCTTTATAAGACTGATTTCTTTCTGAATGTTTTGACAAAATGCCTTACAGCACTTCCATGAATTTGGGGAAAACTCAATAAAAAGAAATATGCCTGAATGCGTTTGGATTGATTGATTGATTGATTGATTGATTGATTGATTGATTGATTGATTGAATTATTTTAAAAACAAATTGGACTGGTATCTTATTCCCAGGTCACACCCAAAGTTCTGAAGTAAAAGGGTATAAAGTAAAAACACTTACAAATTAAAGTGCAGACAAATGATGGTGAAACATAAACGCAGTTTGTACTGTAAAAAGCTAAATGTACAGTAAGATGTCTTGGAATGGGTTGTAGAAAAAAATACTAACTGTTAGGTAATTACTAACTAACAGTTTAAAGGCTTTTAATGCATTTTATATTGTTAGAGTTAATGGGCTTTGTCACCTTGCTTTAACAGGAGTGTGCAGTTTAATTTAAATCCAGTTCAATTCAGGAACCACTTTGTCTTCATTAGTTTCTCATCATGCCAAAATGTTTACTGGAGATTACAATATTTTAAATTAAACATGTTTCCTGCAATGGCTCATGCTGTGATATGTAAGCTGTATCATTTAATTTATAGCACCACACTGTTCGGGTATCAGATGTTGATTCATTTTCTATAACAGCATGGCTGACAGGGGTTCAACTGGAAGTAAAATGACTAATTTTAAGAAAGAAAGAATATGAATAGGATGTAAACTTTGGATTAACTAAGGCTGATACAGATGTTTGTTATTATTTATTTATTTATTTATTTATTTATTTTTAGGGGGGTATAATTAAAACAAACATTTTATTATGATGCTTTTTATAAGAAGACTGTTTTGACTTTTATGAAAGAATTCACAGGTGTCATAAATTACCAGAATAAATTTTTTTGTGCTTAATAAAATTTCTGGCATAACTTTTGAACTTTTGGAACTATAAATTAAGGGTGGGGTCAAAGAAAAGGTCTTGCCACATCCAGGCTGTGGTGAAGAAGGACTGGGAGCATCTCTATCACCTTAGATGCTTGAAGGACTTCTGTACTACAAGGAAATTTGACACCTGCACTATTATTATAGGAAACATCTCAACCTGGTTTGGGAACACCACCATGAAGGACAGACAAGCTCTATTGAAGGTGGTATGGTTAGCTGGTGGTCAGACAATGGTGCGTATTATCCGTATTGAGCTTCCTGTCATGCACTTTGTCTACAGCAAAGCGGTGCTGGACAAAGGCCAGGACGATAGTGAAGGACCTCAGCCACCCCAACATTGTAAAGTATTTCCGCTCCCTAAAGGCCAACACAGAGAGAATGAGGAGAAGTTTCTTCCAGCGGGCTATCCAGGCTCTGAACACAGACAACACCTGAGACTAATCTCATATTTACAAGTTAACCCCCACCTCAGGTATATTCATTTATTTATTGTTTCACCTCTCGTGTCATGATTTGAACACAAATACATCAGCAGTTAATGCTCACCCTGTTTGTATGTATTTTGACACATGAACCACCATGGACATGGTCACGCTGCACTTTATGATTGATGATGACATCATGACTGTTGCTGTAATCCATCCTAACACACATTCCTACTGTACTGTACATTATAACATTACTACATATTTCATTACATAGTTCTTGTTTTTATGTTTCCCTTTGCACATATTTATTTGATTTGTCATTCTGTGGCTTTTTATTCTATTCCATATCTGGAAACTTCAATTTTATTTTAGTGTGGGTTTAATTTGATTTAACTTACATTACAGTTTATTGTATTTGTTCTTGTCATTGGCAGTAGTGTAAGCATTTCACTGCACGTCATACTGTGTAAGGCTGTGTGTGTGTGTGTGTGTGTGTGTGTGTGTGTGTGTGTGTGTGTGTGTGTGTGTGTGTGTGTGACAAATAAAATAAAAAAATGAATATATAGCCAGTTAACATATTCAGATGTGTTTTTTTTTTTTTTGTGTGTGTGTGTGTGTGTGTGTGTGTGTGTGTGTGTGTGTGTGTGTGTGTGTTCTGAACACTAGCCTTCACAAGAACAAGACATTTTAAATATAGATCTAAAACACTTGTAGTTATGTCTTTATCTTTGTGTATTTTTCAAATGTGGAAGTCATGTCAGAACTGCTGAATAAAGTACGAATTTACATAACCTTACATAATAGTGATTATAGTACAATACTTATTTATTCATTTAATAAAAGTAACCTTTTCAGCACTTTTGTGATTATTCAGCAGTTTCATTTTCTAACACTCACCCTAGCTTGAGATCACATGCATGATACCAAAATTTTATGTAATCTAAATTAGAATCTTCCATTCATTTTAGATTATTGCTTTTTGTTTACACAATAGAGGGGGGAAAAATGACTGGGATCATCTAAAGGTTATCCATTAAGCCCATAGTTGGGGATAATCTGGATGGATTTGGCTGGCTGTAAAGACACAGATAAGAAGAATGTTAGCATTGTGAACACTGTAGAACACTGTCTGCAACACCGTCGGCAGAGATGAGCACAAATGTAAAGATAGCGCTGCTGAGAAATGTAACTTTAGTTAAAGCAGGGCCTATTTTTTTGCAATCAGAATCATGATCATTGAGGTCACTAGGCACTCTACTGCACAAATTTCTTCTCTGGACAAATTCCTTCTCTGCTTTTCTCATCGTTAATGCCTGTTATAGAAAATACTTCTGTTTTTGTTTCTTTTTTGATTCTCAGAGAGAAGAAACTTTCGTTGTGGATTTAACTTTTTAAGTTTGTGTCAGTCAGAGTTGGAATTTTTGCCGCGTTGTTATCAGAAAATTGGAAATTGAGCTTCGTGTTGAAAATACAGCTAAAGAACTGGAGAGCCTTAACAAGTTCGCATTAATTAGAGGAGCACTTTACAAGAAAGTGGGAGGAAGGTATTTTAAATAATGAGTTTTAGGGATGTAGGGATATGATGGGAATATACCGTAATTGTTACACACTTAAAAATGCTGGGTTGTTTTTACTACCCAAACGCTGGGTTGCCTCTGTTGGGTAATTTTTCTGGGTTATTTACAGGGAATTGGGGCCTTTTTGTCGGGTCAGCTAGTGACAGCTAACATCACAGACAGGACCGCCCCTCCCCCGAAGTTCACTGGTGTATTCAGTGGCTCTGTCAGCTTTGTGTCTTTTTTTTTTTTTTGGAGCCGCTCGAAAAAAAAAAAAAAGTTAAATACAAGGTCTGCATACACACTTTAACTCACCTATGACTGAATTTGTTCACTGTATGTAACATTTATTACTGTTACCGTGTTAATGTTACACTCAAACTTTCAAACTGGGTTGTTTTTAACAAAGTGTTTTATAGGGTGTACTGTGTATTTAGTGCAATCGGTTTATAGTTTAAATTTATTTCCTCTAACGCTTATTTATTTATCACTCACTCACTCACTCATTGACTATACTGCTTAATTTTGTGTACAAGGCTGCGGGGGCCTGGAGATTAGCGCAGGGAACTTGGGGCACAAGGCAGGGTACATCCTGGACAGAGTGCCGATCCATCGAAAGGCACACACATACACACACTCTCACACTCATATACTACAGGCAATTTGGGAACACAAATTAGCCTAACTGGCACATGTTTGGACTGTTGGAGGAAACCAGAAACCCTGGAGGAAACCCATTAAGCATGAGGAGAACGTCGATGAAACTCCATGAACACATAGGCAGGAATCTCCAGGATTTTAATCCCGATCCTGGAGGTGCAAGGCAACAGTGCTAACCACTAAGCCACTGTGCCACCTATTTATTTATTGATTGATTATTTATTTATAATTTTTTATAGTTATTTTCAAAATAAGCTGTAACAAACTGGTTGAATATTTGTTTTTTTTAAAAGAAATACATTTTTGCCCATAGTTTATTTAAGTCACAAATCGGTTAAAATTCATGCCCACCAGAAGTGGAAAATAATGAACTACAAATTTTTTGTGACAATACTTGAGTAATAATTGTTTTGTGTACGGTATCTGTATAATACTTGAATGTGCGACACCTGGCTTCATGTCTATATACGCCCTGAAGACAATGCAATAGATGTGCGGAAATTAGGTAGGTACGAGAGCGGTTTGCTCCAGTAATAGGGGAAGAAAAGAAAAGTGAAAGGACGGAAAAGAAAAGAGGACAAGATAACCCTGTCTCAAGGAGATGATGGAGTTTTGTGTTTTCATGCTTTGTGTTTGAGTTTGCATTTATTCACATTGCAAAGAGAATCCCTTTTGAGGAGACATGAGATCTCTTTGCCGTGGTGCATCAAGTTTTGTGTCCTTCTCTGTGTTTAATTAATAAACCCGTGTTATCTCTGATAGGAAAGGCTTCCTGTAAGTGCACACAATCACTCTGGCAGCTCACGTTACACCGCTTCCCCTTTTGAAGCCCTTCGCCAGGGCTCGGCATAAACATCCCAGCACACTAACATAGCGCTCCTCCCTGCACGATATGAAAAAATATGGTCAACAGTACTGAAGAGAGAGCAGCTGCCTGGCAAAACTCACATTTAAAATCAGTCACAGTAGCACTTTCGACACATCTGATAACGTTATGTCATCTGAAACGACACTTTGTTTTTTTTCTATTTTAATTGCTCCTTGGGCCCCCATATCATTCAGAGATTGCAAGTTTGATTCTCGAGTGATGCTGTAGCCTCTCGCAGCTGAAGGCCCGGGAGAGAGCTGATTGGCCGAGCTCTCTCAGCGGGGAGGGATGGGAGGCAGCGCTCTTACATCAATCACGGCTCGACAGACAATTATGGGCGTTTGTGAGCTCATGCAAGTGGAAGAAGGGGATAGCGCTGTCCTCCGAGTGTATGACACCGCCCCCAATGGTGCGTGAGCAGGCAGTTCAAAAAGACGTGGTCGGCTGGCGTCATGTGGTTCGGAGGAAACACCTGATAGTCTTCAGCCCTTCCTGTTTAAGTAGTAGCTTTGATGTGGGAGACCCTTGGTGGGAACAGGTGGGAATTGGATACGGCTAAATTAGGGAGAAATTTGGGAAAAATGTCAAATAAACAACGAAAATAATTTTGTGTAATAATAATTCGAAATCATTATAAATTGCCTCCATGTTGTTTTAGTTAAGCATAATGTGAGCTACACCTCTCAAGTAGTGTCATGCGGTAATAGCTTTCCATAACATTAAAATTAGGATCCGACCCTGCTAGTTAGTTCCACTAGTCATGGAAGGATATGTGTTGGCGGAGCAAAATATCTGGTTAAATGACCAAACAAATCATAAGCTGTTAATAATAAATGGTGTTTGTGGAGCAATATCACACTTGTGGTCGATCGAGCAATATTACACACAAAAGCGAGATGGGATGTGACGCCTTTAACACCTGGGCTGCACCCTTGTGCCTCCATAGTGTGTCTCTTAAGTATTGTTCTCTAATTTCAGAAATGTTACCAGAACCTGCTTCATGGCTCACAAATTCTGATAAACCAGTGCGAGTTATAAGCTTCCCACTGTGAATGCATCATCGTTTCTCACAAGATCATCTACAGAGCATCTCTCTACACATCATGCAACATTACTATTCCGCTTCTTTACAGTCCAGATTACACAACTATGTGGGACTCTGAAGTGTAAGCAGTGTAAGCATTGCCGATGTTCAAACAACATCCAAATCTCATATCTTATTTCACAGAATGTATTGCGAACATCAGCAACGCTAATGTGGACGTCAGGGGCATATCTGTCATTTATTGCTGCTTAATCAGGATTAGTTGAACATGGGCCACCAACTAATACTCATTGTTTATTCTACAGTACTGTACATGCTGGTAAAAAAATTAATTCATCCATCTTTTGTATCCACTTTATCCTGTTCACAGTCACAGTGGATCCACAGTCTAAGAACACTTGGTACAAAGTACACACTTGGTACACACTCATTCATACCAAAGGGCAATATACTGTAGATGAGCCAATCCATTACAATGTTTTGTTTTAGAATGAAAACCTTGAGGCAAATGATATGTAATTAACATGCAGGATTAAGTTTAACTACTTTGTAGTATTAGGGTATCAGAAGTCACTATAACATACTTCTACAATAACTTTAGTTTATCCCAATTATTACACTTGTATAATTACTGATTTATTTTATGGAAGTAATTTGTTTCAATAGGAGGAAGAAATTGATGTATTTAAACTCCAAATGAACTCAATCACAGTACTTAGGTTTTAGAGATTCCTTTTAAAGGCAATCATCAACCGTTTTGATTTAAAACGTATACGAGTGAACTGATTGTAAATGTAACTGCTTACAGTGTTTCATCAAAACATGATTAAATAGTGCGGCCTGCTTGGCAAGGTGCACAAGATAATCCTTAAGCAGGGAAGCTTAAAAGGAATTAAAAAGAATAATTACGTGCAGTCTCTTATTTATAATAATAATAATAATAATAATAATAATAAAGCTTTTTTTTTCTTCTTCTAAATGCCCTCACTACTAATATGTGTATAATTTAATATTACATTTAAAAGAATTTAAGCCAAAAAAAAAAAAAAAAAAAACATTAATTTAAGAAGAAGAAAAAAAAGAGAGGAAATGATATTAACATATTTAATGGATAAAATCATGTAATGTTAATTGAAAGGATTTTTCCCTAAAAGCCCAGAAGAAAAATCGTGAAAAGTATGAAACAGATGTCGGATATTTTCCTTCTGTTAATTGTCAATTATCCTGATACTTCATTAGCCTGCTACAGCCTTGTTTGTTTCTTTGGAAAATGCTCTCATCACCTTACACTGTCCTTGGACCCCTATTGGAGAAATGAGCACAGGCACTGAGCTCTGGTGTGGATACCATAATTCAGCCAGAGCCATCAATATGATCCCCGCCGTAAGCCTCGCAGTCAAATTAAAGTTGCCTTTAAAGCAGCCGTAACTTCCCACTAATGAGGGCAGACTTCAGAGGCACAAGACTCAGTGTGGCATGCAGCTTACTGGAGCTATTTAAGGATGTGCTTTATTTATTTATTTATTTATTTATTTATTTATTTGCCATCAAAAGTGAGTGCTACTAATGTTAATAATAATAATAGTAATAATAATAATAATAATAATAATAGGGGACCAGCCAATGAGAGAAAATAACTCCTGTAATTCTATGACTTGATAATGATTACAATAACTATACAATAATTCTTCATATATGACTTATTAAACAAATGACTCATAAACCATCTAGTTTTAGTTATAGTTATAAATAAAACTATTAAAAGCAAGATTAGCAAAAATTCATTGAGCCTAATATCCTAATATCACAAGGGAGCCTTTATCAAAGTGATAAAGCAAGGGGCAGCAAATGCACAGTCCTACTTTCACATCAGCTTTGTCCTTGAGATCGCAAGGACCCCTTGGTTGGATGACCTGGAATGCCTCAATTTGCTGGTGACCAGTGAAGGGAGTTGAGGATTGGAGTGATTAGAATCTTTGTATCATTTTTAGAGGTCATTTCTGACAATAAATAAATAAAGAAAAAGTCTTCTCCTCTCCATTGGTTGCGTTAGCAAGAGGCTTGTAAGCCTAAACTTCTATATCCCTTGCCATAGATTAAGCTTCACCTGGAATCCCTAGTCATTCCCAGCTCACTGTGAGATACAATCTCTGAGAACGGCCCTGCTTGTAGGAGGTAACCACTTTGAATGGCTTGTATCAAACCTCATTTCTAATATGGGGATTGGAAAACGTATTCCTTTGGATATACCCATGATTATAGGTGAATATAAGTGTACAAATTGCATACACTTACAGTACAGACCAAAAGTTTGGACACACCTTCTCATTCGAAGAGGTTGAATTTATATTATGGCAAGAAAAAAGCAGCTAAGTGAAGAAATAAACGAGTGGCCATCATTACTTTAAGAAATGAAGGTCAGTCAGTCCGAATAATTGGGAAAACTTTGAAAGTGTCCCCAAGTGCAGTCACAAAAACCATCAAGCACTACAAAGAAACTGCCCTGAATATTTTAAATGCGTTTACACAAGCAAGTGACCAAGTGACAAGAACCATACATTTTATATGTATCTTAATGACAGAGGCCAGCAACAAAGTAGCAGTGCAACAAACAAGTTCAGATTTTCTTTATGCAAGTATTTAAAGCATGGCATGGTAAAGTGTCAAATCCAATCGACTAGCTTAAATGATTCCTAAAAATAGTTGTAGAATTTTTTTTTTTAACCTCATCCAATCTTGTCCTAAACAATAACCTATGTAATAATGATAGTAATCCCATACATAAACATTGAACCATACAGAATTGTATTGAAAATATACAGAAATAACACTTGAAAGAAAATAACAGAGACCATTGGTGTGAAAGTATTTATAGCTAGTTCAGTTAAAAAAAAAAAAGTTTGTTTTGCTAATAGTTGGTACAAAGCCTGGCACATGTAAAACAAACAAGTATTTTCCACACTGATGGGTTGTTGTTATCAGTCTTTCGGCTGCTCCCACTGAGGGTCCCACAGAGGACCATCTGATCCGCACACAATTTGGCACAGGTTTTACACCAGATGCCCTTCCTGACACAAGCCTTTTATTTTATCTGGGCATGGGACCGGCACTGTATCCAGTGGCTGGGGTTTGGGCATTGGGTGGGAATTGCACCCAGGCCTTCCGCATGGCAGACGAGGAAACCTACCACTGAGCCACCAGTATGTGTGTCCTACTAGTGAAAAGACGATAGCAGTGTCTCTGCAACAGCTAGCATTGTTATCAAAGCTAATAAATAGTCTACCATTTAACCTAGAACAAACAAGCAAATTTGCACACTTTTTCTTTTTTCTCTTTCTCTTCATTGGAGATATCGGTTTAGATGTTTTTTTTTTTTTTTTGTGTGTGTGTAGAGATGCCACTGGATGGAAATCCAATGCTTAGCTCAGGTATAGATATTCACTTCTAAGGTATGAAGTGTCTGTTTCCTGTTTGGCCTTGTTTGGTGCTTATGATAAAAACACTTGTCTGTCATTTTTAACTCTGCCTCTGATCCTTAGAAACAATACATTTTACAATACATTCATAAGATTTTAGCTTGTGGAACAAAAGTGTCACCCTTTCGTTGGTCATACAAAATTTCAGATCTAACTCTTCTCATTGCATTCCATACCTCGCTTTCCATTTGTGCAGGTTCCTGCTAGTGTTTTCTAATATTCTTTTTTGTATTATATTAAATTTAGCATGCTCCCCTTCTCTGTCATTTCAAATTATTTTCAGTCTTCTTCATTCCTCTATTGGCAATCCCTGTTGTTCACTGTGGAGTATATGCAGACCATGGGACCAGCCCATGCTTTATGATGATGCTTTATGGTTTAAACACGCATGTACAGTACACTTCATGCACCTTTCATTTGTAATCTATGGCATGTAGATGTATATGATCTATATTCCAAGAAGCCTTGTTTTACAGGATATATACCATGAACCAACCTCAGCCAAACACTGAACTGCAAGCACATTCACTTAACTGCTCAAATAAACCAATACTTCTTTGATGATGCTTGGACATCTAATCATAATGACCTTTTTCTAATTAGCCCAAGCCTCTTCAATATAGTCGGTGTTGGTTTTATATTTTCCTCCTTGCTTAAAGCATTGCCTGTTAGCTTTGTATATTATGTTTTATCTAGCATGCCAGTGTTTTATAAACAATATTTTATCATTTATTTATTTTAAATATAAAATATGAGACTGAATAACATTGTCAAAAGGGCTTAAAAGCTAAGTCTACTAAAAAGACTCCTCTAGAAATGGAACATAAGATTATCAATTTACTTGCGTACCTGGGGTACATCTGTGTCAAACTGGGACAATGTGAACTGCTCCATATCCCCAGTCAATCTTTATTTGACCAAACTAGGAGACTTTTGTGATTGCCAGGGTTTTAATCTTCATTTATCAATGACAAGGCCTGAGCACTTATTTCTCCAGGGGTTGGAGAAATGGAAGACAGGAGTATAAAAAGTCTGCAGGTTTTCAGTCATACAGCTCAGAGATTTGTCTAGTGGTAGAACTTGTGGCTAGAGGCTAGGTCCTTAATATGATCTGGGCCTTAATATGATCTAGAAGACATTTTGCTACTCATTTAGGGGCTTATTCGTTATTATAGATACTTTTTTATTTCTCCAAAAATATGAAATATGAAGAGGATTTCAAAAATATTCTATTCTATAAAATAACTAGAAATTTTAATGCCGCACAATTAATCGCAAAAAATTCACATATGGACCTGCACAATTGAATAGTTCAAGGTTGCAATTTATTACACATAATATACTCTTAGTTGGGAATTTATGTCAATAATTTTATTTATTAAAATTAATAAAACTCTTATATGTTTACATTTTATTCAACACAAATATTTATTATTATTATTATTATTATTATTGTTATTATTATTATTGTTATTGTTATGTGTGTGTGTTTACATACAAATATTGGCTAACATTCCCTTAATGATTTTAAGCAAATGTTTATCCAATCATTGGCCTAGACAAATATGTTTGAATACAAAATGATGCTTTTAATGGTTTAATTTTGCAGTTAAAATTTCAATATGTATGTTTAATATGTAAAATTGCTATATGTGTCTAAATAATTGCAATGCGACATTACACAATCAAATCATGCAGCCCTATAAACGTTGTCGAACATGGTGAGAAAGATTTTTAAAAAAATACAAAAAGTCACATTTACAATGTATCACCTGCTCCTCTTCCTCTACCAGTTTTAGTTTCACTTCAGTAGTTGATGACAGCACCTCATTATGCATGCCCCATATAACGTCTATTCAGACATTGTCTGACTGCATATACGTTTGTGGTCCCATGAGGTTATAAAAAAAAACAAAAAACGTAGTGAGAACAAGATGGAGTGAACAGAACCAACCACAACAAATGCAACAGCTTCCCTAACACAAACTGCTCATGCACATCTTGAAAGTTGTAGCCCTATTTGTCTGCCTACACTTCTTTTGAAAATATTAGCATAGTGTGAATGTCTTGCAAATGAAGCAAACCCAATGCTAGTGAAAGCAGGGGCTAGAGAAAAAAAAGGAGAAGTGTTGATTTGGATGGTTACAATGCCGAATCCCAGCTTTGTATGGTACATAATATGGTGGATCTACAATATTTAAATAGCATTTTATTGCATGTTTGGCAGACATTAAGTGGCACATACCTGTAGTCCATGAATGTTGGGGATCTGCATTGATCATTAATGGCAAACGTTGTTTTGCCCATCTGATATTTTACTAATCATGTGACAGAAAGTAATGACCTCATGTGCGCCAATGTTTTGGCAGATATGTTAATATCTCACAGTATGACAAAAAAAAAAAAATGATAATGACTCTTACTCTACTGTTACATTCAATGACACTGGCTACTGTTACACAGTGAGGGATGCCCGCTACACCAGCCTTGCATACACCAGCCGCACTACTGTAAGTTAGCCACGAGCACCAGGGCAAACAGAATTTCTGTAATATGTCTTTTTTTGTTGTTGTTGTTTTTTTTTGTTGTTGTTGTTTAGGGCGACATGGACACCTCCAGTGTCAAGGGTTCAATTTCTGCCTCGGGTCTTGTGTGTTTGTATGTTCTCCCCATTTTTTGTGGGTTGCATGTTTTAGACATTCTAATTAGACGAATTAGTGTTTCCCAATTGTGTGAGTGTGCAAGTGTGTGCATGCTTGCACCACTAGTGCCCCAGATCTTAGCTGTAAGTCATTTTCTAAATTTGAAATTTATTTTGACAAAACTACATCTGCTTAAATCAATGAATTTTTATGGATTTTTTATTTAAAAAAAAATAATAATAAATAAAATCTTGTACATGCCATCTTGTACATAAACATCAGCTCTCAACTAACAAATATTTCTAGTTTCTAGTCTATTTTTTTGTTTTTATACCCTATTCAACTGTAGTGTCCTGTCCTATTTGTTTTATATCCTAACATTTTTTTTCAATTATTGATATAATTCTTT
This sequence comes from Clarias magur, assembly GCA_013621035.1. Classification (NCBI taxonomy): domain Eukaryota; kingdom Metazoa; phylum Chordata; class Actinopteri; order Siluriformes; family Clariidae; genus Clarias; species Clarias magur. The sequence continues at coordinate 865,898 of QNUK01000180.1, read as the reverse complement.
GCATGCCATTTCTATAATTTTCTTTATCAGACAGCAGATCACAGCTGTGCAGGTCAGCTAGCCATGATTCAACCTGTGAAGTGAAATTCTACTAGAGTGTTTATCCATTCTTTTTTGTCTTCCCAGTTTAGACAAGAAGCGGTCCATTTTACTGTGTCTGTTTAAGACAGCTGTGATGTGAGGAACATTACGAGTGTGCATGTGCAGTGTGCTAATTCCCAACTGACAAAGACTCACTTCAAATGTATGAACTCACCAGGGGAGTGGAGTGAGAAAAAAAAAAAAAAAAAGACATCCCCCACCACCGCCTCTTTCAATTCCAGGCTAATGAAAAAAATAAAACTGGAAATTGAGCTTTTATGTATGAGGGAGAAGAGGAATGTGTACATTGAGAAGTGGACCACTCTGTACCGGCCTCTATTCAAACAACATTTTCTCATGAGGGCCTGAAGAAATAACTGATGGTTGAAACCAAGGCTGACCTTGGATCAGATATGACATTGTGTGTGCTACAGGAAAACACAGACCATATTTTCAGTTGCAGATGTTACGCAATTTCTTGAATTTAATGGTAGAATTCAATTGTCAGTTTTTGTATAAACTATGTTTATGAGAATGCTTTATGAAATGTTTCATATTTACTTTGGATTTAATTCTTTTACTTTACTTTTATCACTGATAGTCTATTATGAATATGGCCATTAAATATTATACCAATGTGCCACCAAAAGCTCCAATATGTTGCCCAGTCCCATGTTTTAATGACTGTAAACTTGACAATAGCAGCAACAACAATGTCATAACATGTGAAATGCTGGTTACTATAATAGGTTACTATGTAGGTGTGTAAAAACATTATAACCCTGTAACAAAGTTTTAAACTCTAAATAATGATAATTAAGCATACATTTTGTGGAAGATATAATATCTTAGTGATAAAGGTTTATCCACCTATCAGCCTTCATGGCAGCTCTGGGACACCAGAGCTTTGCTCCACAAAATTATAAATATCCACCATTTTTTTGGCAGATTATTCTCCACAGGCACAAATGGTGGTCTATACACCACCCTTTTTATTTATTTATTTATTTATTTATTTATTTATCATTATATGTGGTTCTTAAGTCCATCTTATGAAGGTTTGTATTATCATTAGCTGTGGTGTACTTTTTATGCACATCAATATTTATAAAACTAATATTTACAAAAGCAAGTTAAACCGAGAGTAACGGTACAACACAGCATGATTGTTTGTGTACAAGAGACATGAAATGCATGTGTTATGTGTAGGAAGCTGTTGCATTTGGTAATGTCTGCTTGGTATGTTTGCTATTTATAAACTGCATTATTATTATTACCTTAAGGGACATTAGAAAATCCGGTGTATGCAGTCGATTGATGCCTGATTTGACATTATACAACTTCACAAATTGCAGGCTAATTTATCTGTTATGACAAATCTGTGGAAAGTGGATTTAAAGTGTTTTTCAAAATCATTTGAAATTCACACTGATGTAACCAAAATAATGTGAAAGTAAACGTTTTATGATTGTGACTTAAATATACAATGCAAACATTGTAAATATTTTTTTTCTTGAAACTGGCAAAATGAACATTTAAACATTCAAGCATTCTGCAAAAATGCTGTATAGTTCAAAATCTAATTGCATTGTACACTTTTGCTTGAAGGACCACCACCCCATCCTCACCCCGTTTACCTTATCCCAAAGATGCTAATATCTCTGCTAAACTTGGAGAACTGTAGAGGCTGCTGAAACTGGCATGTTCCAGGAACCATCTGGAACCATTCAGTGAAACATCCCCTTGCGGTATGGGGCATTATCATGCTGGATGTGTCCATGCAAGTGTGAATAAACTGTAGCCACAAAAGGATAAACTTGCTCTGCAGTGAGGTCCAGACGCGCCATGCTGTTCAGATGTTCTTTCGTGTATATCAGAGGCCTTAATGAGTGCCAGGAAAACATTTTTCACACCAAACACCAAACAGGATTTCTGCATGGCTGCTTGTGCCAAATTCGGTTCCCTTCAGCACCATTGTTTTTAGTAGCATTAGTATTAAAATGGAGGCGGCAGTAAAACATTACCATTTTTGGGTTTCAATTAGAAACCTGGATATAAATAGATTACCATGAAATATTTTGGAGGAGTATTTGCACAAAAAAATATCACAACTTATTTTACATTGGGGAAAAAACACATTTTGTGGTATTTTTCTGGCAATTCATTTTGTGACTTCATCAGAAATCTTGCTATGGTAATTCTTGCTTCAAATAATATACCAATAAAATAAAACTATGTAAAAAAAGATATATGAATTAAGATAAACAAGACTGAAATGGTAAGAATAGGAAAAGTTTGAGACCAGTCTATGTTTAGGATGTTTTGTGTATATATATACATACATACAGAAATAAACACTTCAAACACATGTCATATACACACATTTACACATGTTCTATTTTAGATTGCTGTTTAAATGTAAGCAAAAGTGACACTGAGCATGTGTATGTGTTGAAACTGGAAAAATGAACATTTAAACCATCAGACGTTTCAAGCATTCTGCAAAAATGCTGTATAATTCGAAATCTAATGTATATTAAAGCATGTGTACCTGTGGTATGACACGTCATTGGATTTCATAAAAAAAAAAAAATCGATCACAAGTTTTTGCATAAATTTGAAAAGTCCATGTTAGCTTGAGAGCACATTGTCATTAGCAAAAAGGGGATGTGCCAGATTACCAGAGTTTTGTGAATCTTGTGGATTTTTTCACCCTCATTTGCACACATTTGTTTTTCTTAAAGACATTTTGATAAGGAGCCATGGGTAAAAATTCTCTATAAAACACATCTTAAATGCATACACACAAAAACACATAAAGTGTAAGCAACAGTGTTGACTGATTGGAGGTTGAGTTGCTGATTGCACGGTTGAGCTGTCAGGGAAGGTCCTTACCCTCATACCAATATACTGTAAGCATTGCAAGGTGGTAGGTGGGATAAACTAATGTAGGATAAACCATGAGAATGGTGAAACAATGTATTCAGCTTCTGGTGTCATGGCCTGTGTCATCCAAAGCCCTCAACCCAATAGAAACCTGCTGAACAATGGTGAACAAAGCAGTAGGAGTGAAAAAAAAAAAAAAACAAGTGACACAAGATTCTTGCAGACATCTTTTTGACTCTATGCCCAGCTGGATTCAATAGATTTTAAAGGTAAATGACTTTATACTAAATATTATTTGTATGTTATAATATTATTATATTATTAGTATATTAAGTGTATAGCAATTTTACTGAAATTGTTTGTTTTATATCGTTGTATAATTGTATAATATAATTGTTACGAATTGTTTGTTTTATATATACTGTACTGTAATAGTGGTGGCACAATGCTTCCATTTCCTGCTTGTGAACTTAGCTTAGAAATTCTTACATAATTATTATTGCATGTGTATATTTGAAATGAGAAATCAAATACTGTATTCTTACACCCAAAAAAATATCAAAAAGATATCAAATGTAGGATCAGATAATTCAATGTCTTGATATAAAACATTTGGAAAAAAATGCTCTTCCATGTTAAGCAGGTGAATATATTTACTGTACTTTACATGACAAATACTGTTGTTAAGCAACAGATGCCTTTTACATTTTTGTTTGTTTGTTTGTTTGTTTGGTTGGTTGGTTTTATTTTTGAGTGACAAAATATGCCAGACATTCGATGACCACTGTGCCAAACATATTTGGGGAAATTGTAAAAAGAAGGCAGTTTTTTTTTTTTTTTTTTAGCTTTTAGTTTCACAAAATTTGACAGTTTTTAGTTTTACAGATTCACAGACAATAAAATCAAATTTATAGATAAGACACAAACAATCAAGACAATCTATTCGAAGTTAAAGTATCCGATACATTTCTTAATAGTTAAAAAAAGTGGTTTAACTTAACACTAAGAAAGGGTAAACCACTTTGATGTTTGAAGCAACCAAACAGAAAAGCAAATAAATAAATGTGTTAGTGCTTTAAGGCAAATTGGAATTATTGTAAACGCACACCGGTCTGCCATAACACTAAAACCATCTGGTAGCTTCCTGTTTTTCGTATTGTTCCCGCGAAAGTTCCTCGTCTGTTTGAAACAGAGTTTTATAATATATTTTGTTTAGTTTTTTATAATTATATACTTTTCCCGTTTTTACGCTTTAATACTACTGGACTTTATCCGATTTTTTGCGCTTTTTGGGAGAACGCGCGTATCATCTGACCAACAACAACCGAATCCATCACCAAATAATCACAACTCCGGCACAAAGGTACGTTATCATGTCTACCATTCAGCTCGCTCAGTGTGTGGAGTGCAGGATGTTTAGACATTCTTCCTCCGTCATTAGTGATAATTTTATTTGTGATAGGTGTGTGTTAGTTAGCACCCTGACGGAGAAGATAGTAGCATTAGAGGAGCGCATCCAGACTTTAGAGAGGGTTAGAGAGCGCGAGAGCAGCGGTAATCCTGTAGTGGAAAGTCTGGGTGCCACAGGTGGAGATAATCATCCCCCGACTCCGGCAGTAGAGCCCTCACAGCGGGGCGAGTGGGTGACGACTCGGCGGCATACTCGTTCAGCCAAAGCTAACGCTAAGGCTAGCCCACCGGAGCACACCTCTTCTGCGCTTCACGTGTCCAACAGGTTCGCTCTCCTCAGTGATGCACCCGCTGAGAAACCTGAAAGAGCTCTGGTTATAGGAGACTCTATATTGAGACACGTGAAATTAGCTAGGCCTTTAGGGGCGCCAGCGGCAGTGGTCAGGTGTATCCCGGGAGCCAGAGCACCGGACATAGCAGGTAATCTTAGGGCTCTAGGTCAGCATAGGTTCTCTAAGATAGTGGTACATGCTGGAGCTAACGATATACGCCTTCGTCAGTCAGAGGTTAGTAAGAGTAACTTTACAGAGGTGTTTAAAATAGCGAAGGCGATGTCCGAAGAAGTAGTTTGCTCTGGTCCCATCCCAATGAGACGTGGCGACATAGCTTACAGCAGGTTATGGTCGCTGAACCGCTGGATGTCCAGGTGGTGCTCCGAAAACAACGTGGGCTTCATTGACAATTGGAAGACTTTTGAGGGCAAAACTGGCCTGTTAGGGCGGGACGGTGTCCATCCCACTCGGGAAGGTGCTGCTCTCATTTCTTGTAGTATAGCACATAGTCTCAGAAGAGGCCTAGTTAATCGGTGACAATCCAGAGCCAAGGCCAGGGAGCAGACAGACAGGCTAAACCAACCGTCTGCTAGCTGCATAGAGTCGTCACTCAGGGTTCATCAGATTGAGACTGTGTCTGTTCCCCGAGATAAACATAAACATACATTTAGAAAGACTCAGAAAGTCTGTTTTAGTAATTTAATTAACATAGACACCACAAACTCAGATCACACTGAATGCGCAGCCAGCACCTCTGATCTGAAGCTAGGACTGTTAAATATTAGATCTCTCGCATCTAAAGCAGTTATTGTTAATGAAACTATCACAGATCAGGAGCTTGACATATTATGTTTAACAGAAACCTGGATTAAACAGGACGAGTATGTGGCTCTAAATGAAGCTAGTCCTCCTGGATACAGCTACATACACCAGCCTCGGCTAACTGGTAGAGGAGGAGGAGTCGCAGTTATTTATAACGATAATCTGTCTCTCGTACAAAAACACAGTTTTAAATCTAATGCATTTGAAGTTCTCTATAGTAACATAAAGTCAGCTCAGTCAATCCCGCTAATCATCATTTACAGACCCCCTGGGCCGTACTCGGAGTTTCTCTGCGAATTTGCAGATTTCCTTTCAAACCTTGTTGTTTCTGTAGATAAAGCGTTAATTGCTGGAGACTTTAATATTCATTTTGAGAATCCAGAAGACCCTCTGAGAACAGCATTCTTGTCCATACTGGACTCAGTAGGAGTAAATCAGTGTATAGTAGGACCCACTCATAAAGCAGGTCACACTTTGGATTTAATATTATCCTTCGGATTAAGTATAGGAAATATAACCACAATTCCACAGTCTGAAGTTATCTCAGATCACTACCTTGTCTCGATTAAAGCGTGTTATAGTAATAATGTACGCACAGCACCGCGCTTCCACCTTAAACGTACATTTACATCAAATACCGCACAGAGCTTTATCAATAATCTTCCAGAATTATCTACTTTGATTGGATCGCCATCTGACTTCACAGAACTCGAACAGGCGAATGAATATCTAGAGTCAGCACTTCGTTATAGCTTAGATAATATCGCTCCAGTTAAAAGGAAAATGATTAGAGATAAGAAACTTGCTCCTTGGTATAATGACCACACACGTGCTTTAAAACAAACCGCTCGCAAATTCGAACGTAAATGGCGCCAAACTAAATTGATAGTATTTAAAATAGCTTGGAAGGAGAGCATCCTGAACTATAAAAAAGCTCTCAGTGATGCTAGATCAACATATTTCTCCACTCTAATAGAAAATAACAAAAACAACCCGAGATTTTTATTTAATACCGTAGCTAAATTAACTAAAAACAAGACCACTGCAGAAATCTCCACAACATCATCATGCAGTAGTGAGGATTTCATGAACTTTTTCAATAATAAAATCATAAATATTAGGCAAAAAATTCAGGCTTTGAAACCAGACAATTTAAATAATTCAGATGATCTAACCACATCACATCAGAACTTAGAACACTTTACTCCCCTTGAAGCGAGGGAACTAATTTCACTCATCTCTTCTTCAAAATCGTCAACCTGTATATTAGATCCTATACCGATAGTAGTACCCCAAAGTAATTAACTGTTCACTCAGTAGTGGGTATGTCCCCAAATCCTTTAAATTAGCCGTTATTAAACCGCTAATCAAGAAACCTGACCTTGACCCCTGTCTGCTTTCTAATTACAGGCCGATATCAAACCTTCCGTTTATCTCCAAGATTTTGGAAAAGGTAGTATCACAGCAGCTATGTTCACATCTACACAGAAATAGCATAAATGAACTGTATCAGTCAGGATTTAGGCCTCATCACAGCACAGAGACAGCACTTGTTAAAGTAGTAAACGACCTCCTATGGGCCTCTGATCAGGGTTGCGTCACTATACTTGTGTTACTGGACCTCAGTGCAGCTTTTGACACCATTGATCATAGTATTCTCCTTCACAGATTAGAAAAGGTAGTAGGAATTAAGGGAACTGCCCTCTTGTGGCTCAGATCCTACTTGACTGATCGTTATCAGTTTGTAGATTTAGATGGTGACCATTCCTCATGTTCTCAAGTGGAGTTTGGTGTTCCACAGGGCTCAGTTTTAGGCCCACTGCTTTTTTCCCTTTACATGCTTCCTCTGGGCAACATAATTCGTAAACATGGTATTAGTTTTCATTGTTATGCTGATGACACACAATTATATGTCTCAGCAAAACCAGATGAGAAAAACCAGTTTGCTAAAATTGAGCAGTGTGTGCAGGACATACGAGATTGGATGTTAATTAATTTTCTTCTGCTTAATCCTGATAAGACAGAAGTTCTAGTCATAGGACCACAAGTAGCTAGAAGTAAGCTTTCTGATCAGACTGTAACTTTAGATGGCCTTTCTGTTCCATCAAGTGCAACAGTTAAAGACCTCGGTGTGATTATAGATTCCAGCCTTTCGTTTGAAGCTCATGTAGATAATATCACCAGGATAGCTTTCTTTCATCTTAGAAATATTGCCAAGATAAGAAACATATTGTCACTAAATGATGCAGAAAAACTAGTTCATGCTTTTATCACCTCTAGGTTGGACTATTGTAACGCCTTACTGTCTGGTTGTTCAACTAGGTGTATAAACAAGCTTCAGTTAGTTCAGAATGCAGCAGCGAGAGTCCTCACTAGAACCAGAAGATACGAGCACATCACCCCTATCTTATCTACACTGCATTGGCTCCCTGTGAAATTTCGCATCGATTTCAAGATACTACTTTTGACATTTAAAGCACTAAATGGTCTCGCGCCACAGTATTTGAGTGAACTGTTAGTGTCTTACGATCCGCCACGCCTACTTCGATCAAAGGATGCAGGCTGCCTGTCAGTACCACGTATATTAAAAACTACAGCAGGGGGCAGAGCTTTTCTTACAAAGCCCCAAAGTTATGGAATAGTCTTCCTGTTAATGTTCGGGACTCAGACACAGTCTCAGTGTTTAAGTCTAGGCTAAAAACGTTATTTATTTAGCCAAGCATTTTTGTAAATAGATTAACCTTAGGTAAAGGAGCAGATCTGGGGGACTCATGGACGTAGAGTATTCTGGTGAACTGGTATGTTTAGATGCTGTCCTCCCCACTCTCATTGTTCACTCAGGTTTGTTGACGGTGAGGTGATTGGTTGCTTTACATCTCAGGGAGCCCTCATGTTTGTGTTTCCTTCTGGCTCTCCCTTTTAGTTATGCTGTTATAGTTAGTCCTGCCGGAGTCCCTGCTTGCACTTTGCACTAATATACATTCACCTTATACATGTTGACTGTGACCATACCTAACTGCCATCTCTCCTTATTTTCTGCTCTCTCCTCTCTCTCTCTCTCTCTCTCTCTCTCTCCCTCTCTCCTTTCCCTCTCTCTGTCTCTCTGTCGAGCTATACATGTTCGCTCCTGAGTTGCCAGTGATCCAGACCCCTCTGCCCTCTGGAGCCGTCTAACCCGTCCTGGAGTCCTGCTTCTGGTTGGAGATCCCATCGCATGGATGCCCCGTGTGGTCTGCCTGGATGTGCTTGGTGGCTGGGGATGGTTTCCATGAAGACTGTCCTATCATCGATTGATGCTCTGGGGACCTGTGACTTCAGTTGTTCGATAGCTCAGGACTGGAATCTCCTACAGTCTACCTGAGCCTCCAGGAACAAACTGGACTCCTTTTAATTTAAATTTTAACACATCTCCTGTTACACTGAACTTCCAGTACACATTATTATGCTGATCATTCTCTGCTATCCGTTATCACCCAGATGAGGATGGGTTCCCTGTTGAGTCTGGTTCCTCTCAAGGTTTCTTCCTATTACCATCTCAGGGAGTTTTTCCTTGCCACCGTCGCCCTCGGCTTGCTCATCAGGGACAATCTTATAATTTTGATTCATACACATTGCATAAAAACTTACTTCTTTTTATTGTGTAAAGCTGCTTTGCGACAATGTCAATTGTTAAAAGCGCTATATAAATAAAATTGAATTGAATTGAATTGAATCTGCCTAATATTGTTAAGGTGATCCTTGTGCCACCAAAACAGCTGTGACCCAGGTAGATGTACTGTGGTACCTGGCATGAAGACATTAACAGCGCATCCTTTAAACTCTGTAAGCTGCAAGCTAGGTAGGTGGGACATGTTATTTACCCTATACAAGAATGCCAAGACCTAAGAATTCATTAATAAATATTTCCCAGACCATCACACTACGTATACATGGTGTAAGCTCTTTCCCCTGTAAGTGATGCACACACCCTCATCCATCCACAAGATGTAAAAAAAAGTCTGACAAATGCCCTTTGTAGTCACTTTTGGTAGTGGACACATGCCACTCTGGGCACACCGACCTGTCTGGGATTATGCAGCCTCATATGCAACAATGTACTGTTTGTTCTGACACCTTTCTATAATAAATAAAAAAAAAAATTCAGAAATTTCTGCTACAATAGTTCTGCTGTGAGATGCTCTAACTCAGTTGTCTAGCCATCCCAATTTGGCCCTTGTGAAAGTCACTCAGATTCTTATGCCTGCACATTTTTCCCGTTTCCAACACATCAACTTCAAGCACTTACTTCCTAAAAGATCCCACCCCTTGACAGGTCTCATTTTAATGAATAATAATAATAATAATAATAATAATAATAATAATAATAATAATAATAATTGTTTGTTGTTGTTGTTGTTGTTGTTATAATATAATAATAATAATAATAATAATAATAATAACAGTGTGTTAAGGTTATAGTAGATTTTTTTTGTGTGTGTGTCTCTGTATATCTAATGTATAATAGATATTGATGGGAATTGTATTATTGTATCTCTATAATGAAGTGTTACCTTGCAGCAATACCTGAGTAAAAAACATTCCGCACTGGTTAGAGTTTAGATGTAATTTGTGTTGCACTGCAGGGAATTAGCATACATTTCTACAGATTGAGTATCATTTAATTTATCTTGTTTACTGTAATATCCACCAGCAGAAATCAATAATTCACCTCCAAATCTTTATTACTTACTTGCATGAGCAATATAGTCACATTTAATCTGGATTTGATTACAGTGCTAGAAGATCCAGTAGTGGCGCATTAACAACTCCACCCCTACCCCCACCCTTTCAGATCAAAGGAAAATGAATGCTGTCTCTCGCATTCATTTTCTTTTACTGTGAGCATATTTCAATATATTTGCTGAAAGGAAGCAGGGATGCCGTTTGAGAATCATTAATGGTGTGATATGATGGAAATGATTATAAGCTCATTTTAAACATGCCTTTCCTGAGGGCTAGAATGGGAAATAGAAAGTGAATGCGAGATAAGAACAATAATCTGTCACATTCAAGTAAGTTATTGTGCTTTAAATTTGAAAAAAAAAAAATCTGGATTTCTTGTAATAGTATTTATTTATGTATGTATGCATTTATTTATTTGTTTGTTTGTTTGTTTGTTTATTCATTAAATGATTATACAGTACATGTTAGGTATTCCTTTATTAATTTTAAATAAACAAAACTCCCATCACCTCCACCCTCCCCAAACACACCTTGGCAGCGGATATAAATGCAATGTAATATTTCACAAATACAATTACTGTAAGCTTTTTAGAGCTGTACTCCTATGCTACTACAAGACACAGGCCCACACATAAGTCAGGTGGAATATGTGCAGTCAGTCAAAAATGGAAAAAAAAAAACACTATGTAAGGTAATATTTATCTATCTATCTATCTATCTATCTATCTATCTATCTATCTATCTATCTATCTATCTATCTATCACTCACTCACTCACTCACTCACTCACTCACTCACTCACTCACTCACTCACTCTCACCATGTGAACTAGCGGTGGCATATTGGATGCGCAGTAATAATGTATAAAGATGGGAAGGCCCAGTCCACCTTCATCAAATCTCTTTGAAGATGAAAAAAAAACACATAGCAACTCTTGGGACTGTGTTTTCCTGAATAAAGCTAGTTATAGATTTGTTGCTTGAGTTAAAAACTACTTGAATAAGACAGCTGGCAAACAGTCCAAGCAAATAAAGTCTTCTTGCAGGAGTAAAGTGTAGACTATGGCATCCTTTAAATTCAGCCTCATTTGGTTAATCTGAGAATTATAGTTGGCTTCAAACAGAGATGCAAAAGAGTGAGTAGTATATTTCTAGATATTTGAGGGCATCTTAAGATAAATGAAAAAGCAAGGATCCTTGTCTCATCTCTAGAACTAAAACATTTACATTTTTAAAGATTTAATTTATATCCAAAAAAAAAAAAAAGAAAGAAAAAACATCAATTAATTGGCCTATTAATGACATGATCACAGCTCCACAAGCAATAGGGTTTGCTAACATAAAGAAAGAGGTTATCAGCATATAAGGATATATGGTGCTGCATGCCCCCTCTCCTGTTATCTTAAAATATCATGTTTGATCTAAAAGCAAAAGACAGACGTTCAATCGTGATGGTTAATAGAAGAGGGGGCAGATGTACAACCTTGGTAATGTAAGTACCATGTGTTAATGGGTAGTAATCAAATTGAGAGCAATTTGTCTGGATGCATGCTAAGGGTGAATGGTATAATACTTTAACCCAGGCTACAAATGTTCTGTCAATTCCAAATCTCTCCAGAACACTAAACAAGCAAATCCACTCCACTCGATTAAATGCCTCCTCTGCAGCTAAAGAGATAACCCCATGGACTTCAAAAAGCATTAGATGAAACTTGATCATTTGAAATTATCTTGGGAAGGTGGTGCTCCCCAAATTTTTTTACTTTTTTTACATTTAAAAGTGAGACAGGGCAATATGATCCATATCTTGTCTGGTCTTTTTCGTTTTTTTAATGAGAAGTGAGAAAGATTCCTGTGAAAGGGTAGATGCATAGAATTTTAATTTTTCCAATTTCTATTAAAATACTACTTATATAAGTTTATCCCTTTTTATTCATAAAATTCTATTGGATATCCATCTGGTTCTGAGGTTTTAACACTTTCCATTGCCATAATGGCATTATTAATCGCTATTAAGATTTAGGTCAGATTTAGACTGATCTAAATCTTACAATTGATCTGGTCCAAGAGGTGATATTTCCAAATGGTCTAAAACACATTCAATATTCGTTGTATCTGAGGAGCTGTCTGAGATGTACAAAGAGGAATAGAAAGCTGTAAAAAAATAAATAAATAAAAGAACATTATTTATGTTATTTGGACAGCTATGTATATTTTGACATGCATCTCTTATCTGAGGAATGAGGCATGACGTTTCATGTTTTAGATGGTAAGAGAGACCGCATGACCTAAAAATCAATTGTTCTGAATGATAAGTTGGATAGAAAATATGCCCATTTTTATACAGTTCAGCAGTGGGTGCCTCAGAGTGTTTGTTTCCTGTATAAATCCAAAATGTTTTTGATAAAACTTGCATTTCCTTCTTGTGTTCTTTATTGGCATGGGAGGTATATGATATTATTTGACCTCTCACATAAGCTACAGAAGTAGAGAGTAGCATACCAGCTCGGCTTTATTGTGTTTGAACAATGTATCTATATTAGTTGCTATAAAACTACAAAATGTCTCTTTGGAAAACAGAGCGAGATCTTCATAGAAGCTGTTTTTTATTTTTTTATTTTTTTTTTTATTTAAAGGAAAGGATAGGTCTAGTATCACATGCAAGTGGTCTGATATAACGTTGGTGATCTATTCAATTTGTTTAATAAATGGAAGGAACGATTTATAAAGACAGTCTTTATAAAGATGAATAATGAGGAAGAGTGTATCTGTTTTTAATTGTTTGATATAGGATAAAATAGCTCTTTTAACATAACCATTAAGCTGCTTAGCTTTCCAAGACAAAAACCTCACAAGATAGAAACCATCTGTATCACCTCTGGTAATCAGGCTGAAAAACAGACAAGGCCTGCAATCTGAAACAAGACAATAAGCTGCATGTGTAAGCATAGGATTGAAAAATAAGTTTGGTACAACTAGAACTTTAAATTTAACTGAGAGTGGCTCTCTACTTTAAGAGTTATATATCGCTTTTATTTTTCGACTATAAAGTAGAGCAATAAACACTAAAGATAACACATAAAGCAAGAACATGTAATGTATCTTCTTAAAGGAAATTCTGGATATGTACAATTTTCTGATAAAGTATTATTATTAATCAGAATTCTAGCCATAAATATTACAGCTCAATCTGGTCAAATTCCGTAGATGAGACTGGAAAATGAATAGAAATGTGGGCTGGAAAAGTTAGCATTTAACCTCCATGGAAACCTGTGTCAATGCTTCATGACTCTAAGGTCATGGCTATTCATGATCTCCCTAGTGCAAGTGGTAAAACTCCTTTTACTGCCTCTGGTGTATCAATATATATAGATAGATATAGATATATATTATATATATATATTTTTTTTTTTTCAGGTGACCTGGAGTCTGGCAGAATACAAAAGGTCAAACCTGACCCCTTTCTCATAGACCAGGGATTTTACTTCTTTAAACACTGCTTGCTTGCTTTCCAACTCCGCACTGAAGTTCTTATTAAAAAAAAAAAAGAAATTAAGAAAAAAGAAAGAACAGCAGATTTCTGTGTTGGCATGGTGGCTTCAGCACTCACCAGCCGGTCACTGGGGTCATTTAGGCCATCCTAAACCCTGTGGATGAGTTCATAGTGTGATTCGTAATAGGATTTAACTTGCTCCAAAAGTAGTGTTCACCGGGGATAAAGTGTCTTCAAGTTGTCTTTTTAGGGCTGAATGTAATTCTTGCATCATGTCAGTGAGAAGAACCGATCGAAGCCTCTCGAGGTCCTCCGGCGGTGCTGTGCAACAAAGCCAGAGCTATGAATTTACACACCATCTTGTCCCTGGTTTTGTCTCGTAGTTGCATTTTATTTGTCATTTCAGTATTTTAGCAGTGTCCAATGCAATGTTGGTAAAATACCTCACACAACAAAGATAAACAAGTAGACTCTGACTAAAATTCATTCCAGGTTCACTCATGTGTCAAACTCAGAGGTTCCCCTAGTTTTACATGTTTTAATATTTAAACATTTGACTTTACTCTCCCTGTATGTGAAGAGATATATGAATATATTTTATTTAACAAGAATACATGGAAATAATAATATTTGATTTGTATTTATAATTTATAGTCTTGTTTGTTAAACTGGTTGCTACACAAGCTACAGTACACAGTTTTTTCAGGTTTTGATCAAGTTATTATTATTTTTTTTTAATAAAGGCATTTTAAATACATTGACTATGGGATGACAGTTTACAGCAGCTTCTGCCATCCCTAGTTTTAAATGCCCTGCTGTTACGTATCACCACTCTTACTTTGAAAGTTATTAACCCTGGCAGAGCTCCTAAGTTCTTGCTGCCTTCCCTATACAGTAATGTAATTAAGCTTTAATTTATTTATTTTGAGATTAAATATGTTCCCTCATCGCTTGATACCCCAAATACATTCTCCATATTCTTCATGTGAACCTAATTTCTGTAATTATAGCTGCTGCAGGGACAAAAGAATGCGCAGTGTTATCTCTTTATGGCTTATTAATTGAACCTTTGCAAAGTTTAGGTATCTTAGGCATGGAACTAGCCTTATCTACAATTTTATATATTTTTGTCCCTTACTGCATCTCGTTTCCAAGGATATAAAAGGCAAAAAATCTCCAATCAAAAAATTTGGCATCTTAAAACCAGGATATGACTGGGATGCTGTGAATGCTTCATCTCTCTCTCTCTCTCTCTCTCTCTCTCTCTCTCTCTCTCTCTCTCTCTCTCTTTTAACAGGAATCTAAAAGCTTGCATAACTCCAAGGCAAACCATCTGTCCTCCTTCCTTCCTGCTGTGGAACATTTCAAAGTACTCAGGCAATATATTAAAATAAAAAAAAAAAAAGTAAAACCTGTAAGAAATAAAGTATAGTTGGTTAAACGAAAAAGACTGCAAGGTTTTGGTTGGATATTGTATTACATGCCAAATAATATAATATAAACTGCTGAAATCTACAATGGCTAAGAGAGGAATTTCCCCTTTTTCTGTGTGTTTAGAACTTCAGAGTTAATAAGTGCTATCATTTAAAAACATGGGCTAACTATCTGCGCTAGCTATTCTAACATTACTTAAATAAAATGTCCTATCCAATTTTCTATTGATAAAAAAAAAAAAAAAATTATAACCGTAGAAAAGAATACTGTTTTTAGTAACAGTTTGAACGTGTATAAAAGCTCTTTTAATGCCATAATTACTTTTGTTCATGATATGTTAATGGCTCAGAACTCTAAATAATAATAGTGTTAATTTGCATATATATATATATATATATATATATATATATATATATATATATATATATATATATATATAATATAGTGTGTGTGTGTGTGTGTGTGTGTGTGTGTGTGTGTGGTTATGACTTTGATTCTCTCCATTGGTTTTGACTTTGTTTTTGCCAATAGTTTGTTGCATGCAGTTTGTTTGTCCTCTTGCCTGTTCACATGTATTTTGAACAGTCTGATTCGTCTGCTTGTCTTTTGATTGAAGCTGCTTATATTGCAAATTCATCTAGTTGTGACAATTTGCTAGTTCCAGTGTACCATTCCAGAAATAAAATGTCACCAAAGAAACCCCGGACAAAATTTATATTGTTGCCTGAAATTAGTTAAGGTGTTTTGAATGGGAAAATGTATACATTTATATATGTTTAAATTCCCAGTGAATGGATGAATGATTCATTCATTCATTCATTCATTCATTCAATTAATCAATCCATCTATCCATCCAACCATCCATCCATCTATCCATCAATAAATCAATAAGTGATAACTGCAGTCATAATTGTTTAACCTGTGCTTTTTGTAAAGAATATCCAACATGTTTCAGAGGAAATAAAATAGATGGCCTGCATCATTTTTAATTTAATGCAACATTGTTGTTTTTTATTGCAAATTTTATTGAATTGACATTCAGCATTTCTTCAGAGTATTTGACTTTTATTAATTTTTTTGCTTAATCAGAGTGAACTCTAGCTTGCATGGCCTACATGAGTTTTTGCAAAAACTTTTTATCTTAGTCACCCTAATACAGTATGTGCTTCCATAAAAGTGATTAGCTATTAGGAAAAGTTAAGATTTCTAACATTTACTTATGTTGTAAATATTTCAAAGGTCCCAAACCTTAATTTTTCAGTGTTATTTTAGACATTTGGACCCCACTGGATGCTCGTATTTAAGCATGACAGGGTTTAAGTGTATCAGTATTGATTTTAATGGTACTGTAGCAATCGTGAGACAGCTAATGCATTGTGAAGGGCAACATTTAATTTGCTTTAAACATCTACCTGACCACCTTCACTGCAAATCATCTTTCTCTCACTTTCTTTTTTGCAAACAAGAGAAAATACTTGAATTAGAGATGTACAGTATGTGAATATCAATCTTTTTTGTTTCATTTTTCCTGGGCTGATCAGATAATATGATCTACATTGATACACATAAGAATAACAGGCACATTCTGTTTCCTTTGTTTTGTTTGTTTGTAAATAATAAAGCTAGCTATTAATCTGGGATTGTACAGAATGTTATAAAAGCAAAAAAGGTATAAAATAATTACCTGTGGAATGTATGAGTGAGTGATCAGACACAAAACTCTTTGCACAAAAGCAGAAAACATTCATTAACACTCATTCCTTCAGTTTCATTTAGTGCTAATCGATTAAAAAAAAAAGTCCCTTAACTCATGTTTAGGAATGGTCTGGTCAGTTTCACAAAGTTTAGTCTAGTCTAATTAAAAGAAAATGTTTATGTGTTGTTGTTGTTTTTCTATTATTATTATTATTATTATTATTAAAGAAAATATACATGTCAGATAGAAATAAATAAAAAGATCATGTACCAACCACGCATAAGGGCCACAGTATTTATCAATGCAATAATACTCACCCTGCAGAGTATTTTTTGTTTCTACTCTAGGCATGGTGGTCTCAGTTTCCAGGGATGAACTGGCATATGCTTAGATAATAATCTTGCAGTCTCTAGCCTCTAGCAAAAAAACACATTTATCATTCAAATACAAACTCTTCTGTTTGAAGGCATCCATTTTTTTTTTCTTATATGCATATACAGTACATATAGTCGTATGCAAAAGTTTAGGCACCCCTTGATAAATAACAGATTTTGGTGATTTTTTTATTGAAAAGATGTTAACATGATCTCTCTTGGAAATTGAAAAGAAATTCACAATATTTTCAGCAAACACTGATGCATAGTTACTTCCTATGCCATGAATTGAACAAAAAACATTATTGTGGCACTGTGCAAAGGTTTCACCCTACATTGTGCACCCTAAGAGTTCCAAAGTTTCAGATTCTTTTTACAAGGTTTCAGTTTTACACGGTTAATGAGCTCGTTAGATACGATGCATGGCAACAGCTGTCATTAGTAAATGGCAATTTTAAAGCTTTACAAATATTTTGACCCTTCAAACGTTGTGCCATGGGTGACGATGCCAACAAAACAGGAGAAGGCTACAAGAAGATAGCAAAGTGTTGTCAGCTTGCAGAAATGTAATTAAGAGATGGCAGTTCAGGGGAACTGTGGAGGTCAAGATGAGATATTGAAGACGAAGAAAACTCTCAGACAGAACTGCTGGTATGCTGGTCAGAAAGACAAATCAAAACCCCCATTCGACTGCAAAAACCTGCAAGAAGATTTAGCAGACTCAGGAGTCGTGTTGCACCATTCCGCTGTGTAGCGATGCTTTCAGAGACAAGACCTTCATGGAAGAGTCAGCAGAAGAAAACAATACCTGCGTCCCCATCATAAAATCTAACGTCAGAAGTCTGCAACAGAACATCTATAGAAGCCTGATGTGGTTTGGGAACAAGTGCTGTGGACTGATGAAGTTAAACGAGAACTCTTTGGCCACAATCAGCAAAGGCATGTTTGGAGAAAAATGGAGCAGCATTTCATGAAAAGAACACCTCGCCAGCTATTAAGCATGGGGGTGGATCTATCATGCATTGGGGTTGTGTTGCAGCCAGTGGCACAGGAAACGTTGCATGAGTGGGGAAGAATGGATTCCACTAAATACCAGCAAATTCTTGAAGCACCATCTGTAAAAAAGCTGAAGCTGAAAAGAGGATGGCTTCCACAACAGGACAATGATCCTAAACATACCACGAAATCCACTATGGAATACCTCAAGAGACACAAGCTGAAGGTTTTTGGGACGGCCATCACAGCCCTCTGATTTAAACATCATTGAAAATTTGTGAGTAGATCTTAAAAGAGCTGTGCATACAAGATGACCAAAGAATATTACAGAACTAGAAGCCTTTTGTAAGGAAGAGTGGGAGAAAATCCCAAGTACAAGAATTAAAAGACATTTAGCTGGCTAAAAAAAGCGTTTGCAAGCTGTGATATCTGCCAGAGGGGGTGTTACTTAGTACTGATTATGTAGGGTGCCCAAACTTTTGCACAGTGCCGCAATAATGTTTTTATTTTTTATCTTTGTTCAATTTATGACATAAAAAGTAACTATGCACCAATGTTTGCTGAAAATATTGTGCTATTCTGTATATATATATATATATATATATATATATATATATATATATATAATATATATATATATATATATATATATATATATATATACTACACACACACACACAGTAGGTCACATTAAATGGCAAGAACACACTAAACTAATAAGTGGACTTAAGTGATGAATAATGCATTGGGTACAAATTAATTTTTATTTACTCTTCATATTTACTCATGCCATTGAATAATTGTTTTAGTTTGTATCCAATACACTTAACAGTCACTTGGTAATCTTGGTACTACTGGGTTGGACCCCCCCCCCCCCTTTTGGTCCATATTAACATCATAACATCACACAGTTGCTGCAGATAATTTGGATGCATATACATCATACAAATCTCTCGTTCTACCACATCCCACATGAGGCCTTTTGGATTGAGATCTGGTGACTGTGGCGGCCATTTGAGTACACTAAACTCATTGTCATGTTCAAGAATCCAGTTTGAGATGATCTTAGACTTGTGATATGGCATGTTATCATGTGGTCATACAGAAGCCATCAAAAGCTGAGTATAATGTCATCATAAGGAGGTATACATGGTCAGCAACAATCTTAGGGTAATAAGGGGCCCAAAGTGTGCCAAGTAAGTACTGTATTCCCTCACACCATTGATTAGCTGATTAGATATTTGTGTTAAAAAGCAGTTTGACTTAATGTAGTGTCTGGTAAGGATATGCATGTATGTGTATATGTATGTAAATATGTATGCATGCATGCATGTACTGTATGTATGTAATAAGCAGATGTAAGTAAATACTGTATACAAAAGTTTACTATCTGTGTGCTATTCTATACACTAACATTTAAATAAATACTGTACAAGTAAAGATTACAAGCAAATTGAAAGTTTTTGTGAAAAATCTTTGCTCGGCTTCATACAACATGACTGTCCATATGATTGCTTTTTTAAATGAACAGATGCTCTTTTAAGCCCTGTCAATTTCTGATGCTTAAATATCTAGGGATTCAGTTCTGCTTAAAAATATTAAAAACAGATGTTGCTCATTATAATTGATGTGCATAAAACTTAAAGAATACTTGTCAGCATCTTAAAAAAATCCTTTACATGGACATGTTTTTTTTTTTATTTTTTTTTTATTATTATTATTAACTTTAAAACATACCAACATGCATGCAAAGTGAAACTCTTTCCAAACAGACCGGAAGGAAGGAAGGGAGGGAGGGAGGGAGGGAGGGTGAAAGGAAGAAAGCATGGATGGTGTATAAATAAGACAGACTTATAAATAATAATAGAATTAGATTTCTTTGTATGAATACAAGGAACAATTTTTTATTGATTAAGCAAATGGTTCTGAAGAAATAGAAAAGAAAACGATCTTTATTTTAGTAGCCATTTATATTGTTCATGTAGTGGAATCTATAAAAGAAAATACGTTTAGCAGCAACATTTGTATTGCATGTGCCATTGCAGTGTACTGTATGTGTCCTTATGGCCAAAACCGTAGCCTGGTGCACACTCTCATGGTGTGTAACTGTTTCACTTATGCTTCTTTATAAGCATTTATCAAATACATAGCTCAGTTTTGGGTCACATTTTTTATTTATTTTTTTTTTTTTTCAACTAACCCTCATGGCTGAGCAACAATTGGATTGGAGTTTATATTTCATGCCTGTCACTTAGTATTTTGCTGTGCCTGACCATGAAAACATATTTATAGATTTCTAACAGAGGTTATTGAAGACTGAAACTGGACTGCATAGTATTATATAGCTTCTACAATCCTTCCCAATGCCAATCTTTTTTTTTTTTTTTTTTCCAGTTTAATAAAATGCCTCCCTGGGAGAATTGCTACATGTGCAAACGTAGGTTTTGGTCAAGGTCTTTACTGTGCTTTCTTAATAATTTCAATGTTTATGCTGTTTTATTTAATGTGTATGTATGATCATATATATGATTAGTACAAGATAGAATAACTCTACACAGCAAAAAACTCCCAGAGTGTTAAAAGTAACACTGGCCCAGTGTTTATATACTGTAGGTCCACACTAGTCAGTGTTAGTTTAACACTGGCCAAAGTGTTAGTATTTTAACACTTTTATAGTGTCAAGTTGCCAACACTCAGTGTTATTTTGCAACACCGTAAAATGTGTTTTTTTTTTGTTTTTTTTTACACTATATAGGTGCACATTTGCATCATTAGTATTAAATATCCAACACTCTGAGTGTTATTTACTTTCACCAGTTAGTGTGTTTTTTACACTACATGGGCATATACTTCATTACCATTAGTGTTAAATATCCAACACTATATGTTATTTAATATCAAGTTAGTGTATTTGACACTACATAGATACATTTTCATCATTAGTGTTTAATATTCAACAATCTGTCATTTAATATCACCAGTTAGTGTGTTCCTCCCTCCCTCCCTCAAATATGTCAAAGCTGGCTAAAGTAGACTTCCAAAACAAATCATTCTGAAGACCAAACCTGTAGCAAAAAACACTGGAGGGTGCTCAGTCACATATTACATTCATTTTGGCTCTCCTAATCTCAATCATGTGAGCAACCAGAATATTGACAAGCTGCCTCCTGGTGCTGTGCTTCAGAGAAGAGTTTGCCGTGTATTCCTCCAACACATCCCGACCACCTGCTTTTGTCAGCCAAGCATCTCTGACCATCTAATCAAAGAAAAGAAATAAGAAATACGTTGTTATATGAAGTTGGCCAGATTTTTTTTAGTTTAAGTAACACTGAGTAAAATTTTCAAAATACTACCCATTTTTTCTTCCATGATATTGATTTGACTGAATCACAAAATAAAAATAATAAACTTGCTATAAACCAAAAATACCTTGGTACCTTGGTACCTTCTTTGCTCCCATGTTCGGAGTACTTGTGGGACAAGTTAATGCCGTCCTGATTCAACATGGCCATCTCCTTCACTTGAGCGGGACAGGGTATTTGTAAGGGAACTAAAACTTGACTCGCCTAAAAAACACCAGATGAACAACATGGCATTATATTATCTCACGTAAGATTTGCATATCAAAATTAAACATCCATTGCTCGCTTATATAAACTCAATTATTAAGACACACCAGATTGATCTTTGTCTTGAACTGTTAGACACAAGTCAGAATCGGCTTCAACCAGCTCAAGAAGAATGTCCTCTTCCACTGCAGTGTGAGACTCGTCAAATATGGAGAGTTGAGCTCCATCTGACAGTCCGAATTTGCAATTGACTCCAGAATACATACATTTCTCAAAACAAAGACAAGTTACAGTGATACAGAATTTCGTTCACACTGTTAAACGAGCTCAGAATTACATTAGCACAACTCCTCGTTAAATCACTACTCGCTTTTATTTGTAAACAGACCATTCACCTATTAATAAAGAGAAATATTGTCATATATTGGTAAACTGATGTGAATTATTATAAATCCCAGTCTTAGCAGCATTTTGATGATTGATTGTTAATTAAAATGTTTAAAAGTTTATATTTTTCAGAATATTTTCTGAGCTTATCGATTAAAACAAGGCTATGCCCTAGCTAGCGTGTCAACTAGCCAACTTAAGCTTAAAATTCAAAAGTTAGTTACTAGTAGAAAGATTTTCATTTTTTATGCTATATTGTGCTATTTCTTTAAGTTACATGCTCTGTAATGTTAACGGTGGGAAAAGGGATACTTTATGTAATCATTAAGGTAGCATTAACTTCTTTATGCAATGTTAATCTGTCTTAGCTTGCTTTTAGCATGGTAAAGTTACATATTCTCACAATGCAGGATAAATTTATATATTTTTTTCTGTTCAGCATTTGGTGGTATTATTTGGTCATCTATTAAAAAAAAGTTAAATTACGAAGCTTACCTTACTTATACTGTATCGGAGCTCAAACTGCGTTGCATGTGCTATTCCAAGATGGCGCGTGATTGTTCAATTAACTCTGAACAAGTGCACCTGAGGTAACACCCTAAAACTCCACGCCCATCAGAGTTCAGTCAACACATTCAGTGAAGAAACCACACCCCCTTGGACACTAGTCAACTCAAAAGCACTCTACACTCAGAAAATGACACTATGTAACACTGGAAAATTTGCTGTGTATCCAGGTATCAATCAATAAACTGGTACCAGGAGTATATAATCCCTCATAAAATACAGCAAAAGTCACTAAAAAAATGCCATTCAGCGATGAAAGGCACAAGAACACCCAGTGTGTCGTGTGTTTTTGTATGGCAGTAGTCCCATTTGCCCACTTTAGCAAAGTTTCTATCCTTGCTAATATCTGCCATCAGGCATTCAAAACACTTTATTCAGAATTGCAACCTTTAAAAGATGTGGTACACTTGTGGCGAAGTCACACTAAACCTGCATGTTTATGTATCATTATTTTAAAAGTGTGAGCTTTTATATAGGGGAAAAATTCAATCATTGTCAGATTCCAAAGCATGAGTTGGATCACACGGAATCGTCAGCAAAAAGGGATCATCTAAAATCAATAAGACAAAATGAACAATTCAGAACCAATAAACTTAGAGGGTAGGACACTGATGCGACTTACACAATGATCAACAGGATTAGCTATTACAGGAGCTATTGGGAAAGTCTTCAGAAGCTATTTACCCACCCTAGACATCTTTAGGATTAATTTAATAAAATTCTCATAATAAAGTTGTTTTGAAGATGACATCTTCAAAACTCAGAAGTCTACGTTTTTTCTACAGACCTGAGGTCTACACTGCTTGCTTTGGGTAAGAAATATACAGGTCAGTCTTAACATTTGTTGGACGTAACGCAATTTGTTTGAAAGTTCCACTATACTATTGCTTTTCTTTTTTTTTTTTTTTTTTTTGTATTCATACACTGTACTGCCCTTATTTTGTATTTGCTTAATGTTTTCTTTGCTGCTGTAACAAGGAAATGTCCCCACTGTAGGGCGAATAAAAGTATATCTTATCTTATCTTATCTTATCTTATCTTAACACTATTCAGGTATCAGTGAACTGGTGACAGGATTATATAATCCCTCAGAAAAGACAGCAAAAGTGAACTGTGTGACAAGAGTATGTGGCACATTTACCCATTCACCTAACAGGATTTGAACAAGTGGCCTGACAAGGCTGTCTGGTCCAATCTCTTAGAAAAGACAGCAAAAATCACCAAAAAAATAAATAAAAATGCTGTCCAGTGATGAAAGGCACAAGAACACCCAGTGCACCACAGCGCACCATGAATGGAGCCAGGCAAGAAAAGAGTCTCACCCTAAGTCTGCCGACCCAACCTCCAAACTGCTAAGATCGTAACCTGATTGAACACCTATGGGATGCACTAGACGAGGAAGTCAGATCCACAGAGGCCTCACCTGCATCTCCCCAATGGAGACAGTCCCAACATCCTGGTGCCAGACACCACAACACATGTCAAAAACAGAGCACAAGGGGAACCTAAAACATGAGTTAGTTGTAATGACGCGGGTCTTACTGTATAGTGCATAAATACTCTGAACTGTTTGGATCGGACAGATACGCAGGCTGCTACCCCTGGCGGCGCGTCTATTTAAGGGTCCTGTCACATCCGCACATTTCACGCTCATTTAGTAGCAATGGTAATGTATCATGGCCAAAAACCAAGAAAAGAGAAAACAATCAAAAACAAGCACACAGAAAGTCTGCCTTGACCCAGCCTCTGCCTTGCTAAGACGCCGACGGGCGAGAGCGTGAAAGTGAGACAGAGCGACATGCATTAGTTTAGCGTCCGCTCTCAGGTTAAAGTGCACAAAACACAAAACTCTCTCTCTCTCTTATAAATCCTCGGTAAGGGCATAGGCCCCGAGAGGATATCGTCTTTGTTTTAGTTTTCAGAGCCCCGTCCGTTAATTAGTTTATAATTAATAACCACATGGCAGCTCTAAATGGGGAGGAGTTCCTGTGCGTATCATAAGCACTCTCACAAACTCCTGTTTCACTTACCCCCTCAGAAGCCCTGAGCTAGGGCTCTTAAAAACATTAGAACATTAGTATAATGTTAATGAGGTTTTAATGCTATGGTTGATAGATTTAAGATAGCAATAGGTAGGATATGCACAATAATTTTATTTCATGCAAAGACTATATTATTATTATTATTATTATTATTATTATTATTATTATTATTTGTTTTTGTTTGTGTCCTTCTGCAATATTGTTTGAATTTAATTTTAAAAAATTGCCTCCCAAGATCTAAATTAACTGGTAGATTCATTTAAAACACTGCAATCATCCACATTTAGTCAACCCTTCACATACTGTACAGTCACTCTGTCCCATGAGCCTCCTATCTGACCACTTGTGAAGACCCACACACAGGTAAATACCTCTATTTTGCACATTTTTCTCCACTGCCAATGAGTCCTACTGCAAACCACTAATGTTAATCCACTGTCACTTGCTCACCTATCATGTATACCGCTTTTATACAGGGTCGCGGGGGGGCCTAGAGCCTATCCCAGGAAATGTAGGGCATGAGGGGGGTAAACCTTGAATAGGGTGCTAATCCATCTCAGAACAAACGCACACATGCTCATTCACACACTACAGGCAATTTTGGAAATGCCAATTAGCCTTTGGACTGTGGTAGGAAACGGGAGTACCCAGTCAAGTACTGAAAGGACATGCAAACTCTATGCACACAGACCTCAAGACGGGAATCAAACGCTGACCCTGGAGGTGCAAGACGCCACCGTGCCGCCTAATGTCAATCCAGTGCCTCGTTAACATTTCTGGAAAGCATTCAAAAAAAAAAAAAACACCAGTAAATATGATTAGTTTCCCTTCCAGTTCATTTAGAGATCACAGTATGCTCTCCCAATGTGTGTGCACATTAATTGGCGGGATTGTCGGATAGCAAAGATAGTTCTAACTGCGTAAAACATATAGATTGTGTTGAAATAATAATTACACCAATAATAGCCAATTACAGAATACAAAACCTTCTTCCCACTGTGCATCTGCTATTTTAGTCACTCAGGAAGTAAAGGCACCGACATATAATTTAGCTGAATTATGACTCACTGCGGCTTTAACACAGGGAGATACTGGAGGTGACATTAATATTGCTCACTTCTTTAAACTTACAGCAGTCTTAATTTTATTTAAATGAAGATTGTTTTTAAATACTCAAAAAAAAAAAAAAAAAAAACCAAGCTGCACAATATTCTCCATCTGCCACAATGTTGGTGTGCTTAAATCATCTCCCCACATTAAGGTTTTGTCAAGTGGCCTTAAGTTACACTAAAAGACTGATGCAATAATGCAAAACAACAAACCTCTCTAAGGATAAGTGGAGTATGCTAATGTGCCTCATGAGGATGGAGAGATAAGATAAGATGGAGGTAAGAAGCAACAGAGCAGAGTACAGAGACATGTTAAAGCAAAACCCGCTCAGGAATGCTGAGGACTTTAGATTGGGGTGAAGGATCACCTGTATGATATCTGATGTGCATACGGCTCTTTAATTAATCTGTGACTTGTGAGTCAGGCTTTAATCAACCTTGTGCATAAGTTCTGTTAAGTGCTCCATTCCCTGTAAAGACTTTAAAAGTGGTTCAAAGTGCAAGGCTAAAAACTACATTTTTATATTTAACACACTACTTCAAAAAATATGTTCGTATTAGCAGGTAATTCACATTAACGGCTTCCATTATTGTAATTTTTAATGATTATTTTAAAATGTGTTAAAATATGAATATGTTAACTTTTCAGTGGCCTGATATTGGTTTGTTGAAAAAAAAAAAAAAACCTGTCACATCCTTCTAGTTGTGCATACTGTACTGTGCATCCAAAAAGGAAATGGAGGTTATGTGATAGTGACGAAAATCACTGTTATTCATGTCATTCATCATTTTGCAAATAAATAAATTGGCCAACATTTGCTAGGCATTGGTGACTCTGCCATGTTGAAGGCCCAGGTTGAGTTCTTCCCCAGTGCCTAAATCCCAGACACTGGATGCAGTGCTGGTCTTAAGCCCGGATAAAATGGGTGGGTTGCATCTGACATCCAGGATAAAACTTGGGTCAAGTTGTGTGCACAGTCCAACAGCAACAGTAGAGTAGATTAAGCATGCTTTAGCATTTATTGGTAACATTCATGGCCTTGCTCAAGGTTCCAGCAGTGGCAACTCTGTGGTGCTTCTGAACCATAGCCTAATGCCTTAACCACTAAGCTACCCATGATCCCATTAGAATCCCCTGGCATTAAAATCCAAAACATTAAGCCTAATATTGTGTAGGCTCCCCATGCACTACCAGGGCAGCTCTGGCATGCTTTGGTGTCTAGTACCAGAACAGAAGAATGAAATCTGGGATGTTTGGGGTTTACTAGATCAACAATCTTGAATTCTTAGCCTGCCTGCATGTTCTGGTGCCTTTCTATTGTGTGCTACAGTACATTGCCTTTTTTGTGGGATAAGACCAGACAGGCTGGCCTTTGGTCCCTGCAAGCATAAATGAGCCTTGGGTGACCATGATCCAGTCACCAGATTAATTAATAATTAATAATCAATTATAATCAATTGATCAATTAATCAATAATAAGCGATTGATCATCAATGCTGCAGGAGTCATCTGGCTGTGGTGTTAATGTTATGGGTGATGTGTGTTTCTGTCCAGGCAAACTGAAGGTGCTCAGGGAACTTGTGGTGGTCCAGCATCTAACACAAGTATCTGTAACTGGAGTGATTCTTCAAAATGAAAATCCTGTTGAATGCTGTTGTAATGAGTGCAAAGTGTACGGTATCATGTTGCTCCAAAATATTCCACAGGTGTTTGTTCAGACTGAATCTGATGACTGAAGGTAATTGTATTTCATAAAAAGGAATGCAGACATAAAAACCTGCATAAGGTTGGCAGTGAAATAGACAGAACCTGACTACAAAAAAAGGGAAAATGTGATTAGAAATGGATGCACGTGAACGTGGATTGCATGACTATTGTTAAATTGATAGTTAATGTGCCTGGTTTCTAAACAATGACTCTAATCACGTAAGGAGTATTGGAAATTCATTGAAATTGAAATTAAATTAGTAAGAAGGTGAAATAGAAGTTGCTTATTTTAAAAGCATATTATGACAGTAAAAATGTGACTCTGCTCTCAGAAACCTTTTTCTGTGCATGCGAATGCTGACAGAACTGTCATTACAATATCAGCAGTTTTTCTCTTCTTCTTTTTTTTTTAAAACATGCCATGTGAAAAAAAAAAAAATCTATTCAGCTAGTTCAGCAGTTTAGTGAAAACATGTCAGCAGTAACACATATAATTGCTTGTCAGGGTTCATCTGGCAGAACATTTCTACTAACTACATATGTCAAGGCTTTTCCTAAAGTGGAGCTGATCGGTACTTAAAGATGAAAAGCATTACATGCATCTATTCAAAGAAAGACTTCTAAAAGGAAAATGTAAAATAAACCTACAAAGCCAATAGATAAGCAAAGTTGTCTCAATATAGGATGAAAGTAGAATCGTGTGCCATAGTGTGGGGAGAGGGATGAGATGGTCTCTATTGTAGAATAATGTGGAGGAAGTATTTCTACTAACATGAGGGTGCAGTAGATAGATGGAAGTGTCTGGGCTACATGAATTAATGGAAGAAATTTCTCGCATACCAAGTAGAGATCGTGAAAAATATTTTATTATTATTATTATTATTATTATTATTATTATTATTATTAATATTATTATTATTATTAACATTAATATTATTATTATTATTATTAAGTTTAAATTGTGTTTCAAATGGAAACACTCTCTTATAAAGCTGTGGCAGTTTACTTGAGTTTAGTTCTGCTAGGGACTGAAAAAGAAAATAGTTAAAAAATGGATCCTGTCATTGAAAAATCAATACATACTCTCTGGTGTGTGTGTGCGTGTGTGCGTGTGTGTGAGTGTGTGTGCGTGTGTGCGTGTGTGTGAGTGTGTGTGTTTGTGTGTGTGTGAGTTTGTAACTTTGTAGCTACCTTAAATTCAACAAAAGCTCAGCAGGAAGTTTCAAATGAAGTGTCGTATGCAAAACATGCAAACACACACACAGACACACACACAGACACACAGACACACACACACACACACACACACAGGGTGAGCAGAGGCTACAGTTTAAGCTGCAACAAGTAAGACTAGTATTTAGACTCTGTTACAGCTGGGTCAAGGCAATAACTAAACTGACCGATTTTATTTGGAACAACATGCACTAACATTTAGAAGATTTAGTAGTAGTAGTAGATATATAAACGGTTTTGGTTTTTCTTTAAAAAGTCTGGAGAAAACAATAACTATTTAGTATTTAGATTTGTATCCAAAACACGTGTATCAAAATTATCAATCACCTTTTGAAGAATACGATAAATAAACAAACAAACAAACAAACAAAAAGTTTCTTGGTATTGTTTTAGTGTCTAGAAACAACTCTGTTTATTTTGGGTTTTCAGTTTTCTTTTGGTTTCCTTTTAGTTCCTTAATTAATAATCCCACTCTATTTCCAAACGGAAAGGTCCTCCCGTGCGTTTCATAAGCACTCTCACAAACTCCTACTGTAGTTCATTGACCCCCCTCTAAAGCCCTGCGTTAGATCTCTTACACGTTAAAACATCTCGTGGTGTGGCTCTCCATACCGCACCACGAAACAGCATCGGTGTCTTTTTAATGCTTTGGGGCTGTTTTGCTGCCATTGGGTCCCAAAGCTCTTGAAAAGGTAAGTTGCGTGATGAATTCCATTCAATACCAGAACATTTTAGCCAAAAAGTTGTCAAAACAACAAAGAAACTTTATTTTACAACAAAAAATCTGTTTGAAAACAAAATCATGAGGGTTACATATTTGTTTAAGCCCATAATGACATGTCTGGTCCTGACTGTACTTTGGGACCCACATACACAATAAAGAGTTGATAGGATTTTATTGAAAAGTATATCCCTGTGCTGTCACAAAATGAAAAATAAAACAAAACAAATACAAATTTGAGAAAAAGTGTTATCAAAGTCTTCGACAATATCAAATGTGTTTTAAAGTGGTTGCTCCTTACAGAAGAAAAACTAGAATCTGAATACATCACTGAATGTTATGTGTAATTAAAATTAATCCAAATTTATTCAAATAATGCGGGTACGTCAACAAACATGATTCATTACACAACTGCAAATGAACACAGAAAGCCACAGCTTTCTACCTTAGACACAAAGTTTCTTACATATTCACAGTGGTCTGATAATTACCAATTAGCAACTTGACATTTATTAACTCACAGCTAGATGCTTTTATAATAATAGCTGTTTGCTATTAAAACAAAGAGGCAATTCTTTTATAATGGATCTACAGTATAATACAAGCTTCAGAATGCAAGTGAGTGCAAAATTCATGCTTAACTAACCAAATTATGTTCTATTCCTCTACAAAAGGAGGTTGGGCTTTTTCATATTTAGCTCCAAAACTTTGGAATAGCCTTCCTGACAGTGTTCGGGGCTCAGACACAGTTTCCCAATTTCAAAGTAGACTCAAGACGCATCTCTTTAATCTGGCATACACATAATTAATTTCTTTACCTGATACTCCAGTACATCTATCCTGAATGGCAACCACGCTTATTCGCTATGGGCAGTGGTGGCTCAGAGGGCTAAGGCACTGAGTTACTGATCGGAAGATTGGCGGTTCGATTCCCAGCTGGAGCCGGTAGGTGACAGGATTGACACGGAGGGTGATACGATATGGGCCGATGAATCTGGGTGAGAGTTTTTTGGATTCCGTGTAGAGGTGTAGGTTTTGTGTGGACAGCCATACCTTGTCACCTGCGTGGTACAATCGTCCCGGAGGGTGTCGACGGCGATGTTGTAAGGTGTAGCGGACATTGGCGCGCTGGATGGCCTCCTTGGCTTGAATCCAGGACCGTCGACACCTTCGGACCAACTGTTGGGCAGAGGGTACTTCATTGGCATACCTCAAATGGGCTCAACTTCGTGGCGGAGGAGACATGGAGGTTG
Organism: Clarias magur; assembly: GCA_013621035.1. Taxonomy (NCBI): domain Eukaryota; kingdom Metazoa; phylum Chordata; class Actinopteri; order Siluriformes; family Clariidae; genus Clarias; species Clarias magur. The sequence goes on along the minus strand of QNUK01000180.1, from coordinate 835,065 downwards.
TGTGATAGTTCTGCCCAAATGAGGTAGCGGGCCCAGGAGCGCTGGCGGTCAGCAATGAAACATCTCAGGTAGCGCTCCAGTTGTTGGTTGGTCCGTTCCGTCTGACCATTAGTTTGGGGATGGTAGCCCGAGGAGAGACTGCAGGTAGAATTGATCAGACGGCAGAAGGCCTTCCAGAACCGTGCAGTGAACTGGGGCCCCCTGTCTGAGACGATGTCCTTTGGGAACCCATGCAGACGGACTATGTGCTCTAATATCAGCTCGGCTGTCCTTTTAGCTGACGGGAGTCCGGTGAGGGCCACCAGGTGCACAGCTTTGGAAAACCGATCCACTATGGTCATGAAGACATTCTTTCCCTCGGAGACCGGCAGGCCCGTGATGAAATCAATGGCAATGTGCGTCCAGGGTCGACGGGGAACTGGGAGTGGCTGGAGTTCCCCTGGTGTTGGTTGGTTGGAGGTTTTGGCCCTGGCACACACTGGGCACGCCTGGACGAACTCCTCGATGTCCTTGGCCATTGAGGGCCACCAGAAAGCGTGCTGAATGTATTTAAGGGTGCGCTGCGTGCCTGGGTGCCCCGACAGCGGCGAGGAATGGCCCCACTGGATGACGTCGGCCTTGATGTTCCCGGGTACGTAGAGTCGTCCAGGCCGCACACCTGCCGGTTTGGTTTCCGTGGCCTGTGCCTGGCGAACCCTCGTCTCCAGTTCCCAACGGAGCGGGGCGATGATTTTAGAAGATGGCAGGACAGGCGCGGGGTCCGCCCGGGGGACATCCTCCTCATGTTGTCGAGAGAGAGCGTCGGCTTTGATGTTTTTTGACCCCGGACGGTATGATAGATGGAAATCATAGTGCTCGAAGAACAGAGCCCACCGCGCCTGCCTTGGGTTGAGTTGTTTCAAATTCCTGATGGTGATGAGGTTTTGGTGGTCGGTCCAGACGATAAATGGTTCTCTGGCGCCCTGGAGCCAGTGTCGCCATTCTTCCAATGCCCACTTTATGGCCAGCAGCTCGCGGTCCCCTACCCCGTATCGCTGCTGAGTGGGGTCAAATTTTTTGGAGAAGAAACTACAAGGGTGTAGTTTCTGGTCTGGACCCCGTTGGGAGAGAACAGCCCCAGCGCCCACATCTGAGGCATCCACCTCCACAACGAACTGTTGGTTAGCATCTGGATGGAGGAGAATTGGAGCGGTCGTGAATCGATGGCAAAGTTCATGGAATGCGGTGATGGCAGTGGAGTTGAGTTGAAAGTGATGAGATGATGGGCGAGTCAGTGCGGTTAAAGGTGCTGCGACTGTACTGTAGTCCCGGATAAAGCGACGATAGAAGTTCGCAAACCCAAGAAACCGTTGAAGTTGTTTGAGAGTCTTGGGTAGGGGCCAATGACGTACAACCTCCAGTTTCTGTGGGTCCATGGCCACACCCTGGGGCGAGATGACAAAGCCCAGGAACGTGGTGGACCGCTTGTGAAAAGCGCACTTCTCCAATTTACAGTACAGTCGGTGGGCGAGCAATCTCTTGAGGACCGCCCTGACGTGTTGTGTGTGTTCTTCGGCAGTGCGGGAGTAAATCAGGATATCGTCTAGGTAGACGAATACCCATTGGCCCAACATGTCCCTGAGAACGTCGTTAATGAAGTGCTGGAAAGCTGCTGAGCGTTACAGAGTCCAAAAGGGATGACCAGGCTTTCGTAATGTCCAGTCGGGGTGATAAACGCTGTCTTCCACTCATCACCCTCTCTGATACGCACCAAGTTGTAGGCGCTCCAGAGGTCCAACTTTGTGAAAATGGTGGCACCAGAGAGGGCGTCCAGGGCTGAGTTGGTAAGAGGCAGTGGGTGTCTGTTTTTTATGGTGATGTTGCTTAGCCCCCGATAGTCGACACAAGGGCGTAAGTCGCCCGAATTTTTCTTTACGAAGAAAAATCCCGCGGCAGCGGGTGAGGAGGAGGGTCGGATGGTACCTTGGCGGAGAGAGGATGACACATACTCCTCCATCGCCCGCGTCTCAGTGGTGGAGAGAGAATATAGACGGCCGCGGGGTGGAATGGAGCCTGGCTGGAGTTCAATAGCCAGGTCGTAGGGGCGATGAGGAGGAAGGTGGTTGGCACGTTTCTTACAAAAGACTTCAGCCAGGTCCCGATATGCAGTGGGGATGGCGTTGGTGTCGACATCAGGGGCCTCGGACTCCCTATAGCACGTCCCAGCCGGCGCCCGTAGGCAGAGTTCGAGGCAGGTCGGCCCCCATTGTAAGATCCGGTTTTGAGACCAGGAGATGAGAGGGTCATGGTGAAGTAGCCAGGGATATCCGAGGATGATGGGTGGTGAGGAGATGGAGGTGAGGTGGAAGCAGATTAATTCTTGGTGTTGATCAATAATGAGGGTGATGGGTTGAGTCTGGGTGGTGATAGGGCTGGAGGAAAGAGGCCGGCCATCGACGGATGTTACTCGAACAGGCTGGGATAACGCTTCAGTTTCCACCCCCAACTTTTTGGCATAGGAGGAGTCAATAAAGTTTCTGGCGGCACCAGAATCGATGAACGCGGAACTTTGGACTCGTTTGTGGCCAAATTGGAGGTGTACCTGAACCAAGAGACGCGAGACGCTGGGCGTGGTGGCGGCGAGATGAAGGGGACCCGGTGAACTGCATCCCTGGTTCACCGGGCCTGGCCGTTTCCCGGGCGTAGAGGGCAGATGGCTCTATGGTGCGCCGCCGACCCACAATAGTCCCTCCCTGAAACGTCGTTCTCGCTCTGCAGGGTTCAAGGAGGCGCGTCCTAATTGCATGGGTTCCCCAGCTCCTGTGTCAACCACGGCGGGAGGTGGAGATCCGGCGGGTGTCATAGCGGTGGTCATAAAAGCTGGTGGTTGAGGCGTGGAGTGTGTGAAGGATGGCATGATGGGCGGCAGGGTGCGGGGAACTGGCCTCGGACAAGAGAGCAGGCGCTGGTCAATCCGGAGAGCGAGTTGAATCAATCCCTCCAACGTGGTCGGAAGCTCTCGTCCAGCGAGCTCATCCTTGATGCGTGAAGCCAGTCCCTCGTAGTAGGCCGTTCGGAGGGCGGCATCCCCCCAGGTAGTCTGCACAGCGAGGCTACGGAAATCCGCGGTGTAGCGGCTCACGGACGACCCACCCTGCCGCAGATGGTACAGTTTGCTGTTGGTCTCCACCTCAGCAGCAGGATGTTCGAAAGTCAATTTTAGTTGGTGGGTGAACTCTCTATACGAGTAGGCCATGTCCGAGTCTGATCTGAGAACCGCCGTGGCCCACTCAGCTGCCTGCCCGGATAGCAACGAAACGAGAAGCGCAACGCGCAGTCGGTCTGTGGAGTACCTGGTGGAATTGAACTCAAACACAAGATTCAATGCAGTTAGAAAGACACTGCACTTCCCATCAGTACCATCCCATTTATCTGGCAGGGCTATGAAAACATCAGAAGGGGAGGGGAATGGCGCCGCAACCGCTGCGAAGGGCGTGGCAACAGCCGACTGAGCAGCCGCCCCACGGAGGGTCGCGTTCTCCTGCCGTAGCTCCGCCACCTCTTGGAGGTCCTTTTGGAGAGACACGACTTCTCCACGGAGCTTATTGATCAGCTCGGCATGCTGGTCAACCACATCACAGAGGCGAGCAAACTCCGCTGGGTTTACTGCTTTAGGCTCAGTCATTCTGTCACAAGCTATCATAGGGTAAGCACAGAAGCCTTAGCAGTTAGCCCGTGTAGCGTGGATGGTAAACCCAAACGCGGAAGCAACGCGAGTAGGCAGGATAGCCACGCAATTTATCTAAGAACTCTCTTACACGAAGAGCTAGGATCTACACAAATAAATCCGCGTTCTAGCAACACACACTCAATCAAAGAAGCAACCCAAATAGGTTAGTACTCACAGAATAGTCGGCGAAGCGTCAGACAAGACATGGGCGAACTCAATGACTGAGCAATGTGAAGCGCCATTTTGTCTCCTTTTATGCTTCCTGGTTCACGACTGTCCTACTTCCGGGTCCTAGTGCCGGTCGTGTTACAAGTGTGCATGACATTATCTGTTATCGCCCAGATGAGGATGGGTTCCCTGTTGAGTCTGGTTCCTCTCAAGGTTTCTTCCTATTTTCATCTCAGGGAGTTTTTCCTTGCCACTGTCGCCGTCACCCTTAGCTTGCTCATCAGGGACAATCTCATTATCTAGACATATTTTTCTTACACATATATACATTTCCATAAGTCTTCTTTTCATTTTCTTTTCATTCCTGTGAAGCTGCTTTGAGACGATGACCATTGTTAAAAGCGCTATAGAAATAAAATTGAATTGAATTGAATTGAATTGAATATTCTGAGAGTATTCGTTAAAATAATCAGGTAATTAAAAGGGGACTATGATTGATACGCAGCTTGTTCAAAATCCTCAATTCTCCTCACCTATTACCCTCCTTTTTTAAATTATAATTTTTTCCTAGTCATACCCAAGATTAAGCTTAAAAATGGACTGTACAACCATAAAGTACTGAATAGGGAAAGCCTATTTCCTTCTTTGCATTTTTGCTTGTTTATCTGACTTACAGTACAGTACGTTTGCATTTCTCAACATATAGAGACCTGCCTTCTGTTATTCTTACAAAATTAATAGCATGACTCTATGAGCAGTGATCATTCTTAATCTAAAATGGAAATGGTTCTAAGTACTCAAAGTACTACTTGATGAAATTACTGTATATTCATCAGGAAAGTCACTGATATTAGAAAAGTGTATTAAAGACGTGCACAGTTACAGTATATCTAACCTTAGTTCAGGAATTGTTTGTAATTTGAAGATTTCTTTTTAACAAAGCATTTAACAATACAATTGGACTTTTTAAAAGCCACTACGTTATAGCCATTAGCACTGTGGCCTCAAACTCCAGGGTCGAGGGTTCGATTCCCACCTTGGATCTTTGTCCATGGATGTATCTGGATAGACTCCAGGCCTCCAGCGGCCATGTACAGGATTACCAATTTAGAGGACGGGTGAAAAGTCATGGTTAAAGGTGGACACATCTAAAACACAATGTTTATAAATCTGGATATATTTTAGTAATGTCCAGTGGCGGCTGGTGCAAAAAACGTCAAATTAAATTTTTAATGCTCGCCTGTAAATAGCCATTTATCAGGTGATTGAGCATCATTACTACTGTACTAGCATAAAATAACAGCATTACTCACATGACTCCCGTCCAAATATTTCAAAACAATATTGATTTGCTAAGAACAACAGTGGGAGGGTTCGGGGCGCCTAAACCCTCCCTCGTGCTGCGCCCGAAGGATGATTTGACAAAATCCAATCAGAGCTCAGCCTCAAGTCACATGCTTTTCCTACATAGACACTCGTTTGTCCGGCGCCCGGCGTACACGAACACAAATGAATGTAATACAGTTTAGATTTTTTTTAATTGCAAATAAATTATATTAAGAAATCCAGCGGAATATTGTGACTAAATGACTTTATTAATTATTATGTTAAATAAGCATTCTTCTCTGCTGAACTTTTGATCTTTGCATCAATCCATCCATTCATTTTATGACTCTTATCTTGGTCCAGGTTATTAGAACAACAATCTAACCAGAAATGCCAGACCTTCTTCTCCATACTTCCCTCCCCTAGCCAACCCCAGTCACGTAATCCCAGTCAGGCAGGAGATACCGTATAACCTCTGCATCTACAGTAGTACTTGGTCTGCCTTGTTTTTTTGTTTTTTGTTTTCCCTGCTACTGTAGACATGCCTGAAGCATCTACTCGGGAAGGCATCTAGGGGGCATCCTATCCAGGTGCCCAAACCATATTTCTGATATTTGTATCCATTCTTTGTCAATACCCAAAGCTTGTGACCATGGGCGAAGATTGGGACATAGATCGCGAGGTAAATCAAGAGCTTTACCTTTTTATTCAGTTCTCTTTTCACCACAGCAGACCAGTACAATGTCCACATATCTGCTGATGCTGGATCGATCTGTCCGCTGATTTTTCGATCCAGCCTGTCCTCACTTGTGCACAAGATCCCAAGATACATAAAGTGCTCTGGTTGAGGCATTTTCTCAACTCTAGCCTGAAAGGAACAACCCACCCTTTTCTGTCTGAAACCATGGCAACAAATTTAGAGATGCTGATGTTCTTACTTAATTAATGACATTTGATGAATGGCTTTGTTGAAAATGTATTCTTTGTTAATGTATATTAATGTCTTTTTAATGATGTTTACCATTTGATGCAGCAATTGTTTGTCTAGCAAAGGTTTTTCTTTTTCTTTTTTTTTTTTAGTTTTGACTTATCTGGTGCTGCAAGGGAAAGGTTCCTAGAATAAAGCTTTAAAATATGCATTCATCCCATCCATCTATCTGTCTGTCTGTCTGTCTGTCTGTCCCTTTATTTGTGCCAGACAAGTTAATAATTCCCGCAGAATGGGATCAAATTGAGGTTTGCTATGGGCCTAAGCTGGGCTGCCAAATACATTATATTCATGTATAAAATATGTGATAAAATGCATAACTGGTGTTGCCCATGTCATTAATTACAGTGCTTGTCACTTTGTCATTCTCAATTATTTCTGAAACAGACTTAATTGTTTTGTGTTGTCTGAATTGGAACAAGAACCAAGTCATTTCCTCAACAGATGCTCTATTGCCTAGAGTGGGACAGTGTAAGAACAGCTTGTCACATTGATAGTTCATACTGGCACCGAGACTTCATTTGCCTCATATGATTGACATGACCAGAGCATATTACCTCTCTTCGGGAAGCTGGTAATGCATTTGGAAGAGAAGGGGAAAAAGAAATGAAATATCCATGAACTGAAGAAAAAGTAATAATTCCACTCCAGAGTATAAAGATCCAGACAGCACAATGTTTTCACTTTGACGGACAGAAATCAATAAGGCAGATCTGATACGGAGCAATTTACAAATGACACTTCACTCATCACACCATATTGGAAAACATATTGTACAGTCTCCCTCTGTGCTGAGACTTGCTCTCATGACGTTCTTTTGTGAGTGTGTGTGTGTGTGTGTGTGTGTGTGTGTGTGTGTGTGTGTGTGTGTGTGTGTGTGTGTGTGTGTGTGTGTGTGTGATTGAACATTGGGTCTGAACTTTAAGATGAAATCAAAGCAGGGCAATAGCAAAGCTTCGAAATACACAGTCACTGTTTTTTGTTTGTTTGTTTCCATTATATCCTGTGATATACGCATTTCTGCGATCCAGAATATTTTCTGTTTCCAGCAATTCACCATTATATTGCTTTCACCGTTTGACTTGCATTTATTTTATATTAGCCCACCAAGAAACGCTTTGCATAGAAATAATGCTGAATTGCATTGATATTCTGAGTGGCTGGAGTGTCAAAAAATCTCATTTCGTGGGCTTTACAATTTGAAAGTCATCTACTAAAAAGCTCATTTTTGGCAGCTCAAAATATAATAATGGCGGGTAACGTCAGGGTAATGGGAGTGCTGTGATTGTGGTACACATATACACTCGGCTGTCACTTCTTTACTGTAGGTACACCTATTCAACTGCTCTTTAAAACAAATATCTCATCAGCCAACTGTACTGTAGTAGCACCTTAATGCATTTATTCATGTAGACATGGTCAAGATGACCTGCTGAAATTCAAAGCCAGCATCAAAATGGGGAGGAAAGGTGATTTAAATGACTTTGTATGTGGCGGGTCTGCCTGTTCCCCAGATTGCTGATCTACTGGTATCTTCGTGCACAACCATCACAAGGGTTTACAGGGGATGGTCTGAAATAGAGAAAATGTGTGGCAGTTCTATTGCCTTGTTGATGCCAGAGGTCAAGGGTGAATGGCAAGTTTGAGTTGACAGAAAGACAACAGTAACTCAAATAATATCTCTTCCAACCAAGGTATGCTGATGAGCATGTGTGACCGCACAACACATCAAACCATTAAGAATATTGACTACTGCAGCGGAACACCACATACAGTAAGGTGACTCCTACTGTATCAGCTAAGAATAGGAAACTGAGGCTACAATTTGACAGGAGACAATTTCCATGGGGTCACCGAATTGGACGGTAGAAAATTGAAAAACTCTTGTCTGTCCAGATGAGTCCCGATACATACATACATTACAGTTTCCCTTATATATATATATATATATATATATATATATATATATATATATGCATTAATCTATACAATATATTAATATATTGTCTATTAAATAATAATAAAAAAAAATTTAGTTTTGCAAACTATACATATATGCAATAAACAACACCCAATTAATTGTAGAATTCATAGAAAAATATTTATATTTATTTTTTAAAAGCACAAGATAAAATAATACAAAACTAGTTCAGCAGCAACATCATTACAATACTTTTACTGAGAAGCACTAATGCCTGAGAGCAGTGCTGGTCATTATCTCCCAACATCAGGATGTAGGGGTTCGGCCTCGACACTTCAGCCTGCTGGAGATATTCCACGGTGTCGGCTCCAACCTTAGAAAGAAAGAAATTAAAGAAAGTAAAAGTTTATGGAAAATTCGAGCGGGTTGGCTAGTATGCATATTTGTAAGAAGATTAATGTTTTGTAACACCTCAGCTTTTTATATATGGTTGCTAACGCTAGTAACCTAGCTAAATGCTAGTGTCATGCTGGCACTACAGTTAACAGTTTATCTTTCATTCATCACTTCACCACCTTCATACACCCTGCAAGCATTCTACAAAGAAAGCTAAAAAGCTCAGACATTTTTGCAGTTTCTTTCATTCACAGGTGGAGTTCTTTGGTTTGGCTAGCTAGCAGCCACTGTCAGATAAACTAGCATGTTATACCACAGAACAGGCTGAAAGTTTGAGTGTAACATTAACACGGTAAAAGTAACATACAGTGAACAAATTCAGTCATAAGTGAGTGAAAGTGTGTGTATAGACCTTATATTTATGGTTAAAATTTTCTTTTAAATGCTCGAGGAGGAAGACCAAAAAACAGACACGAAGCTGACACAGCCACTGAATACACCGGTGAACTTCGGGGGAGGGGCGGTCTTGTCTATGATGTTAGCTGTCACTAGCTAACCCAACTCCAACACAGCAAGCTGGGTTAAACAAAACGTACCCAATTCACTGTAAATAACCCAGAAAAATGACACAACAGAGGCAACCCAGCGTTTCGGTAGTAAAAACAACCCAGCATTTTTTAGTGTGTAACATAATCTCTTAAATAATAATAATAATAATAATAATAATAATAATAATAATAAAGAATCTGGATATTTATTAGATACTACTGTATACTGTAACTGTTATACTATTTTTGTTATAACAAAATATCGGCATCTAGGTATCATGATAACATCGGCTTGCCCTTGGTTGTTCCAGTCCTTAATATTTTATATCCCTCATATACTTTAAATTAGTATGTGCTACATTTAGCACTCAACAATAGTGATTGACGATAATCTTTTATTATCATTGGCGACAAACTGCAGCCAGAAATCTGGTTGTATGATAAAATAGCATATTGTTCTGAACTTTTTAATATGTGCAATTTGTGCAATTTGAATCTCATTTGTTCCCTGAGAAAATGATAGAGTTTCCCCCCCAATAAATCAGATTTTCTTTCTTCATAAAAGAAGATGTACCACACAGTCTTTTCTGACACTTCAGATGTATTTGAATATGTTGGAAAGCAGATATAATGAGAGGGGGAAAAAGAATAAGCGGTGGGTTTTTTTTTTTTTTTTTTGGAGATATAAAGGTTTCCCACGTCTGAAACTACAAGTGCAGGATACCCATAGAGACCAGGAGCTTGAATTCCTCATTCTGCTTCTTTAAAAAAAAAAAAAAAAAAAGGTGGACCTGGGGCAAGTAGTCATAAAAATAATTTATACAGTAAAGTGGTCAGATACTGAGAGTCCATTTGTAAAATTGAGTTCATAATTTACTGAAGAAGTTTAAAGTGAAATTGAAAGGAAGTGATTTTTTTTTAAGGAACATTTTAAAACATTTGGTTGTTATAGCTCTGCATGTATATATTTGTCAATTTGATTTACTTATGCATTGATATGGTAACGTGAGTAAACACAGTGTGAAAGAATATTTATGACACCGCTAATATTTATATGGTTTCCTTTTTTTTTTTTTTTTTTTACTTCCACAAAATACTATTACATACTGTAGTAGGAGTAATGAGTTCGCAGTTTAGTCATCTGTTATGACAAGAGTTGTTTTGTGTTCCCATAAACCCCTTGCCCTCTTTTTTAACAGAGACACATTATTATAAGTGACATACTGGTGGTAATGTCACATGATGCTGACAGCTGCTCCAGACAGCCTGCTTACCCAGTGGCTGCCCACATAGGAGCTCATGTCAGACTACCTCTCTCACTTCCACACTCCACCTTATATTTGTTTGCGAGAGAGCTGAAGGATTTCCGCTAGAGACACTGTAACAGATGAAATGTAGTCTCAGATGTTTTTAAAGCGCTGTTTCAACATAGCTTCTTAAACTGTGTATTAGTCTGTTTTAGTGTAACTCACTGAGAGTGCTTTGATATAGTGGGGGAATGCAGTATATTTGTGGGTGTATATGCACTTCAGTTAAAGAAAAAAAAAATGCATGATGTACATTACACTTGTACACTTGGCCTGACAAACACAAACACATTGGCACTAACAAACACATGAACATGATGAATAGGACTTGTGACTTTGCATGTTTAAAGATGTACCACTGTTATAAGTTGTCGTGTTCTCATTTTTGTTTCCAGCTATTTTGACAATAATGGCTGTATATTGAGTTATTTTCAGAGGACAGTAAAGCTATACTGTTATACAAGCTGCACTCTAAAATATATCCAAGTTTTATTTCTATAGTACAGTGGAACCTTGGATTACGAGCATAATTCGGAAGCGGGCTCATATCCCTAAAAAGACTCGTAAACCAAATAGGCTTTTTCCATAAGAAATAATGAAAACTCTAATTATTCGTTCTACAGCCCAGAACAATAAATATATTAAAATAATTAGTACAATATATAAAGTAAAAATAAAACAAATTAACCTGCACTTAACATTTTAAAAAAGCCATTTTAAAAATAAAGCCAGACAGATCAGTGTTTCCGTAGAGCCCCACGTCACCCGAGTGCTAAAGACATCACAGTATGATCTATATGTTTTTTGTTTGTTAGTTTGTTTGTTTTTCCCAACTGCCTTTGCTAATGTTGCATTAGCATGAATTCCAATAACTAACATGATTGGCTAGACGGCAAGTAAAATCGTAGCTAATTTTTAAATATTACAAGCTTTACAATATTAACTGGTAAGTATCCATCCATTCCTCTATTCATTATTTAATTTGCTGTGTAGGGCCACGTATGCTCACGAAGCATATTACAAAGGACTTAGCTACTTTGTTGCCAACCCACCCAAAGCACAAGCATACACACAATCTATCTATCTATCATTAATATATACAAGTACTTGTGTTGACACTGAGAACTGAAAGTACTGTTAGAAAGCTACATTCATTGCATTTTTTTTTCATGAAACTACTTTATTAATAAGAAGCAGGTAACTTACTGCAATATACAGTAACTGTCAAAAGTTTGCACACCAGTCAAAAGGATGGACACAAGTTTGGATTTATTTTCTTACATTCTCTAACTGGATCTTTTCAAAACTATGAAATAACATTTAAGACATGAAGGTCAGCTGTTCTTGCAAGAACAGTATTGTCAAGAGGCAGTACTGGTGCATTTGCAAAACCCATCAAGCACCATGATGAAACTGGCTCTTATGAAGACCATTACAGGAAAGCAAGACCAAAACTTACATGTACCACTTACTTTTGACTGGTAGTGCAAGTCTTAACACAGAATAAGACAGTAATCAGGTTTCTGTTGCCATGAAACTGCTGAAATCATCACCTATAAGTACACTTAATATCTGAGAATTATAACCTAGTTTTTGACCCTCTATCTTATCTGGAGAAGTACTGTCAACCTATTCAACATTCTCTGCCCGTGTAGTACATACTTCACTTTAAAAAGTCAAGATGTCTGAAGCAATGAGCTGCAGAAAATCACCCAGAATGATATTTAGAGCCTGGTGATGTTCATTTTGCCATTATTTATTTTAGTGCCCAATTCTAGATGTATAACTTAATTAAATAATCAATTAATTAAAATAATCCAGCAGCCACAACCTCTGTTTTTTTTGTTTTTGTTGTTTTTTTATGGCATAAAATGTCTTTGAATTGATGCTTGAAGACTTCCAATATTATTATTCATTCATCCTGGTTAGGGTCAGCGGTACAAGGCAAGGTACACCCTGAATGGGTACCAACCCATGGCAGGGCATAAACATGCACTCATACATCAAATTATATACTACAAAAAAATGAATGACATTTAGAAATGCCAAACAGCCCACACCACATGCCTTTGGACTGTGGGAGGAAATTGGAGTACCCACAGGAAGCCCACCAAATATAGAGAGAACATGAAAAGTCCAGGGAATTATATAAATGAAGAAAAAGTCGTTTTAACGATCTAATACTTCATGGTTTGTTATTCTGTACTATCAAAAGTCCTGGCGTGTGTATACAGTCATAGGCCCTGTATGTATGAACAGTTGAGGGTTAAGGGCCTTGCTCAAAGGGAACTTGGCAGCCTAGGACCTAGTACCACCGCCGGCAAAACCTTCTGAAGATGATATATATATATATATATTTATTGCACGCAACTTTAGTCAAGCGATCTCTCCAGATCAGTCACAATGGCCTGAAGAAGCTCATCTTTGTTCTGTAGCTTAGCCTCATATCTGATAAACTCCTTCAGCGAGTGCCAAACCATCGCGATCGGGTTGAGATCAGGAGACCTGACTGTAAGGAATACAAGTTAGAGGGAATCGTCATGTGAACATTTCATTAAACAAGTTAATCTAAAATAATGGAACGCATGGTGTAAGAAACCTACTTGCCTGGGTTTCACCCAGTTGATCACCGCCTCAGCAATATACTGTCTCGCCTGCTATATTTTTTGGGGCGTTGTCTGTAGCGTAAATAAAAAAAAAAAAAGTTATAAAACACATTGATTTATGAACACTCTCAAACACATATTCCGCTAACAGAAATGACAAAATATCATAAGCTCGTTATTTTTTACCTTGGAAGAAGCAATGAGGTCGTTTAAAGTGTTGATGAATGTATGACGGCAGTGAGGATTTTATTATGCTTTCTTTGTAATAATGCCGGTCCATAATTCCTGTAAATTTATAGCAAGTTGAAATTCAGTCATATTCATGAACTACTCAGCTACTGTATCTAGTTAAGTAAAAATGTGCTGTATAGAACTAATAGCATATAGAACTAACCTTCAAAGACAACTATTGGTCCTGGTCCCTGATGGGATATCGTCCCCCAAAAATGAAGTTCAATGGGATGCTTGGCCTTAGGTTTCACTACGTACGGACCCCTTTTTTTGTAACACATCAACGCAAAGCGCTCCAAAGCCACAGCTGTTTTGTCAGCAAAGATTACACTGTCAAACGTCTCTTTGACAGCCATCCACTGCTGAGCTTGGCTCAGACACAGGGCCTTGCTGCTGTCCTGAATCATAGGGTCTGTGCTAAACAAAACAAAATGATGAAAGAAAATGATGACTTCAGCCACAGCATCCATTGCAAGCTGCCATCATTACTTTTACTCCTCCCTCTACGGAGCTTCTTGAGTCACTGATGATTCAGAAACGAGGGCGGCCAGGTCTGCTTGGTTGCTTGAACAGATTTCTACGCTCACCGAGGATCACTGTTGCACACCGACGTTTACAATATTAAATATAGGTTTTTCTCTATTTTATTTAATTTTGTCAGTTCTAAAACTTTTTAGGTTCTTTTTAGGGCGGCATGGTGGTGTAGTGGTTAGCACTGTCGCCTTGCACCGCCAGGGTCCGGGTTTGATCCCCGGCCAGGCTTGATTCCCGTCTCTGTGTGCATGGAGTTTGCATGTTCTCCCCGTGCTTGGTGGGTTTCCTCCGGGTGCTCCGGTTTCCTCCCACAGTCCAAAGACATGTAGGTTAGGCTAATTGACATTCCCAAATTGCCCGTAGTGTGTGAATGAGTGAGTGTATGTGTCTGTGTGCCCTGCGATGGATTGGCACCCTGTCCAGGGTGTACCCTGCCATGTGCCCTAAGTCTCCTGGGATAGGCTCCAGGCCCCCCGTGACCCTGAATACAGGATTAAGTGGTATAGATGATGAGTGAGTGAGTGAGAGTGGTTCTTTTTTATTATTACATTTTTTATCATCTTTCATAATTTGTGTTTTAATATTTAAAACATTTGATTAATTCAATTGTTTTTATTCTGAAAGTTTGCTCCATTTGTTTTCGTCATTTCTATATTTAAAATTTGATGTCTTTAACTATAACAAATTAAATTCCTGTCAAAATAATGAAATGTATTTTGCAAACCTTTTGAGTTGTTGTTTGTGCTGTTTTCTTTCACCCTTAATAATAACAATAAAAAGATAAAAAACAGGGAGTCTGTCTAAACAAAATTAAACCAATGTTTTTTTAACTCAACGTTGTGTGGTTATTATTTTTCATGTTTGTTGCATAAAGTGCTCGGATGTGGAAATTATCATAATTTTAGTATTTCTTCAATACAACATATTGTTATGACTTTATTATGACTTACAATAAAAAAAACTGCCTTAATTGCACCTATTTTGCAAAATGCCCGTTTGCGCCACCTGGCAGTCATTTCACAAATTACTTAGAATTGCGACTGGTTTATTTTGGCCGTTGCTGTTTTGCCGACACAGTGAGCATGGCGGTAATAGACATTCCCCTTAACTACCTACTGTATATCAACCCCTGAGCTGGGATAGCTGAGTGGTTAAGGCATTTGACTGGACTGAGACATTGTTCTCAGGTTCTGCCAAGTTGTACCTGTTGGGCCTTTGAGCAACGCCCATAACCTTCAACTGCCACATGTATAATGAAATACAAATGTAAGTCGCTCTGGATAAGGGTGTGTGCTCAATGACTATCTCTCTCTCTCTTATTGTACTGTATGACTTCATTATTAAGTCAGTACAAAAACATTTCTGATTTGCATTTCTGATATTTGTATGCAAGAAAGAAAAGCAGCATATTATATAAGTGAAAATTTTTGAGACAGAAGAAGGATGCTTCCGAGTTTTGCACGAAAAAGAAGCAGATGCAACAAAGTCCTGATAAGAACTGTGGGTGGTTCTGCATGCTCAGCAAAACCTCCTTATAGTTCCCTGCAATTTCCTTGTAAAACTGCACAAACTGCAATAGGGCTGTTAGTATTAACACCTTAAAGCAATCTAGACATTTTAACGCATTACTATTTTTTTAACGTAAATTATACATATGACCGAGTTTGACCGTAATGGCTTTCCATAGTCAGCAAGGCGGTTACCCAGCTGTGTGTGATAATGACATGCTTAACACGGATAATAAAACGACTGAGGAAACATCACCAGGTGTGTTGAACAGCAAGTTTCATTATAAAAAGCTTCTAGAAGGAAGTTTGGGTGAAAACAAAGTTGTGCTCACGCTACCTTCAAGGAAACTTATTATTATTTTTTTTTTTTACAAGAACACATTAAACTGAAAAAGGCAGTGAAAGTTGGTAGAAGCTAGACCACTGGACATTATGAAAGTAAGTATAACTATCTCAGTATAACAGCACATCTAATAAATGACAAATAGCTCTCATTCACTCTTGGCGTGTTAAACAGAAGAAAGACATGTTGATGAAGCATGTGCTAGCCAAGGGGAAAAGGTGGTTAATCATACAATACATAGTCACCACTATAGGAGCAGACAGGACTCACAATATGATTGCTGCTGCAAGGAGTTTACCATTAGAGATATTTAATTTAACGTTTTTAAGTGATAATGTTTGAGATAATATAAAACTGCATCATTTCTTTCCTCGTACCAGTTTGTCATGCATTTTCTATTTCAACATTGCCACAGTCTTATTAACCACAGTCTCTATCTCTAAACAGTCCACCCAGGGACCGTGGAGGACAATGGTGACCGTTGTATTTATTCTCATTTTGTGCAATCATGGTAGGACCTCAACATTGGTCGGACGGTCAACATTCACACACACATTCACACACTACGGGCAATTTGGGAACGGCAGTTAGCTTATTCTGCATGTCTTTGCATTGTGGTAGGAAACCCACCAAGCACAGAAAGAACATGCAAACTCCATGCACACATACCCAACGCAAGAATCAAACTCTGAACCTGAAGGAGCATTAATGTGTGTGTATGTATGTATGTATGTATGTATATATGTATGTATGTATGTATGTATGTATGTATTTTTGTGAGAGAAAGGGAGACTGCATATGGTGATTATTATTATTATTATTATTATTATTATTATTATTTTTATTATTATTATTATTATTATGGTCATTAGGTATTTCATGACTTCAACTTTGAATTTTTTATCCTCCATTCTATGTGACTATTTGTAATGTGGGACTTCTGGCAGAGCAAACGTTACAAGATTTCCACACTAATAAAACATTTTTTTTAACCAGAAGCTTGACCATGTGTTCTCGGTAGATAAAATAAAACAAGCTATCATGAAACCATACAGATGCACAAGGTGACACTTTGCGGGGCAGCCAGAAGCACTGAATTTCATGTACACTGCCATCACATGAACATGATTTTGAACCCCCAGGACTCGTTTCAGGGCCAAGCTCTGCAATGTGAAGAAGAAAAAGAAGAAGAAGAAGAAGAAGAAGAAGAAGAAAAAAAAGAAAGAAATCCTCAGTAGAAAATGTATGACTTCAGCTTAAGAGCCGTTGTTCAACTAATATTTCATCGGAACGTTTCAGTTAATTAAAATGTCAGCATGATGTGAGAAGTTCATTTATTCCCTTTAGTTAATAACTAAATGAGAAGTTCACTCTAAGGCTACTGTTGACTGCTAATGTTTTGACCTTAAATATATTTATAATCATAGATTTGCAATATACTGAGCCTGCCAGTGTTCTTAACACCTGCTCCCTGGTAGCAGGAATACTACAGACATAGTGTAGAGCTTTGACATATTATGTTTTTTGTTTTGGGTTTATCATTAAATTTTTGGCATGCATTCCCTGCATTTACATGACCGACCTCCTGCATCATCATGTCTAAGGCATCCAATGACAACATTATAAAGTTTCTATAACAGTCATGTAAAGGCATATTGCACTCTGCAAAAATTTAGGCTGGCCCATGTAGTCGGATGCAGTAGAAGAGCTACTCTAGTTCAAATTGCTAAAAAGGTCAATGCTTGTATGGCTTCCGATAGAAAGGTAACAGAACACACAGTGTGTCGCTGTTCTAATTACAGAAGTGGGGACCTGCTGAATATTAGGCTGGAGGTCAGAACGTTATGGCTGATATTATATAATATTTTATTTTTTGTAGTAAGCAGCTATTTTATCAAACAAGCTATAGAATGCCTAAAGTGTCTGAATTTGCAGCTTGCTAGATGTGTTTTCTAATGTTCCAAAGTTGCTGGTTATGCATCATAATGAAATGAACATAAGCCTAATGGATTCAGTTTGTAAATAGCCAGAATACCAGCTGTCAAATGATCTGAGATTCACAAGTTCTGTTGTTGACAGTGTAAAGATTTCAGCATGCAAATTCCTTTGAAAGGTAGGGAATTTAGTTTAAAACAAAACTCACTAGTGATCATTTCATCACTGTTAAAAGCAAACACAGATCAATGAAGTAGAAAAGGATGTGTTAATCAAAATGTAATCATATAAAGTGTTTTGCAGGGCACCACACATATGCAGTATGTTATTACGTTGATTTATCATTGTTGTTTGTGTTTATTTTTCAATACTAAAAAGAAAGCAGTGAAATATCTGACAGTTATTGCTTTTCTAGCTAGCTCACTAAACTGATTTTCATATAACAAGTCATCATGTGATACACTTGAGGGCAGGGTGTGGCATGGTGCTATTTCCAGTCAATTGATATTAAGAGTTAATAAGGAATTTGATTTGCATTTGGCACTGGTGTTGATTCAGTGCGAGTTCTGATTAAATATCTCAGCCTCCTGTCGGGAACAGTTGGGTTGCATCAGTTGTCTATGCAATATGTGTCTCCTGAGGTCCACCTTACCTCCATCTGCCAATTCCATTACTGCCAGCAGGCTTATTCAGGCAGACTACTGTAATCATTACTTGCTTCTTTATCTTCTCCATCTTATTTTCCTCTAAATTATACCACCTGATAGCTCACATAGCTATTATAAAAATTTCCTAGATATTTGATGGGTGATTTGTGTTGCAAAAATTCAACAGCATATAACACATCTGTAAAAGAACAATAATAATGAAAAAAAAAATAATGAAAAAAAAAAATGAAAAAAAAAAAAAATAATAAATAAATTAAAAATAAATAATAATAAAAAGTAAATAAAATAAATAATAAATAAATAATATTATATAATAAAAAAATAAAATAATAATAATAAATAACAAATATATAATAATAATAATAATAATAATATAATAATAATAATAATAAAAATAATAAATAAATAATAATAATAAAGAATAAAAAATAGATTAGATACAATTTGCACATTATTCTGTAATACCTGCATTATAAAGTGGGATGTTTATAATGCTAACTTTTAGCATCATCTATATACTTCTTCTCTTCTCTCTCTCTTCTCTCTCCATATATATATAATATATAGAGAGAGAGAGAGAGAGAGAGAGAGAGAGAGAGATTATTATTATTACTAATTCTACCTTGCGAGTGTGCCTTCTAGCCTCCTATTTATAACTGTGTGGTTAAGTGTTTGGTTATATCCCTACTCATACTTTCTATTATGTGTTCCAAGGACTGTTTCTTGTATTATTAAAAAAAAAAAAAAAAAAAGGGGGGATTATGCCTTTAGTGCATATGCATTTAGGTCTTGTTCAAATTCAAGTCTTAAGTTACTCTTCAGCTTGGGCACCTTCAGGGACTTTAGAAACATCTTGTGCCAATATCTAGTCGAATAAAGCAATCGTGGCTCCTTTCCACTGTAGAGGCAATGAAATAGGACCACCTTGGCACAGAAAAGAAATAAACAGCTCCTGTGGTTTTTCACTGACAAAACGGACTGTGCCGTATGTTTTTGCCAGTTGGTAAGTCTGAAATTTCTGTTTTGGACATGAATTTTCATTGCCATTCCCTGGAAGATCCAGTGTCAAATGTCTTACCTCAGGCTCAAGAGATGTTGTGGCACCAAACCCAGCAATATGAACATGGTGATAAAGCGAGATATCCAACCACGCTATTGTACTATACTTTAATATATTGAAAACTCTAGGTTAATCATTTTGGAATTTCCGCATGTCATTTATGTTTAGGTGGTTCACATAACCTAGCTGTATTTTTAAAAATGTGTTCAGTGATGCAGATTTCTTATTGCACATGCTGTGGCCAAGACCCGCTACAAAAGTTCCAAACCAAGTCGAGTCATACAGTAGCCCCATCATAGCCCCTATTTCATAGTTCATCCATTGCAGGCATTTTTTTTTTCCACCAAATGCTTTTTTTGTTGTTGTTGTTGTTATTACTACATACAACCCTTGTGCAATATTATAGTCTGCTCTTTTATACTGTAGGTTTGACTCTTTTGCAGTCAGTAGAGCAGAAAGGCTCTGATGAGCCTTTCTTTTCGCTTGCCCATGTAGAGACATGAGGAGCAAAAATAAAGCACAATTAAAGAAACTGAACATACGGATTGAGGAGGTTTAATGGCAAAATCCATTATTCAGTTCATGTGATTAAGTCATACATGCTGCAAGTTCAGAAGTTCAAAAGAAAAAGGAATAGTCTGAGGTTAAAAAGCACATTACTACTCAGAAACAAAATATGAGTGCCATGGGTGGGTCAATGACATGCCACGGCTCTTTCCTTCTCTGCTTGAGCAACAAATCACAGCCTTAACTGGAAAAACCTCACTGTAATTGTGTGCCCTTAAATCCCATTTCTGACAGTCATTTCAATGGCTTAACACCTTCACTTTATAGCACTTACGCTGTCTCAGCCTGAGGCAGGAATCAAAAGTCGGTTATTTACTGCCCCGGCAGCTGCAATTCATTTCCACAAAAACACATTATATCATTATTTCTTGGTCCTGGAAATACCACAGAGAACCCGTACACCTATTGTAAACATCTGATTCTTTTTGTACATTTCACATTTCCATCATTCACTATTAACTGTGCACAGATATACATTAAAGTTGGGCCTTCATTTGTATTGACAACGATTTGGCCTTTATTTGACATAAATTGTAGCAAGGAAAGCGAGTGTTGTGATCATCATCTGATGTGCCACTATGCCCCATCTGTAACAAAATGGCACTCTATATAGCACACATATGGACCACAAACTGCAGAGGGCAGCATATCTGTTTTGTGTTTTCATCAATCTTTTGTTCAAGTTTGATGGGAAAAAGTTTATTAGGGCCAGAGGGAGCGTTACAGCGAGTCTTAGGCTGACTTACAGGGAACAGTGAAATGGTAATGTATTGAACGAAAGACCTTACTGTACTTTGTGTCATGAAGATATCTTAACTCCTACCTTTTCAAATATCATCTGTCTTTTCTTTTCAGATAAATTCACTCTTATACACAGTGTCGAACTAATGTCCACTGCAAGTGAAGCTTCAATAGAAGCATGCCCAGCTCTCACATGTTTCCTTTGATTGCTCCTCAGGCTGGGTCAAAAAGCAACTGAAGATGTTGTTACAGTAGTTGCTGATGGATTCGTCTGACCATCTATCTGCTGCATTACATCTTTATCACTATTAAATGAAAATTAATGGAATTACTGGAAAATTGTGGTATTATAGGTATTCAGATGAAATGATGCATAAATAACTCTGACAAAATATTATTATTTGAATACTGCAGTCAACTTACGTTAGTGGTTTCCTGATTAAGGTAAGACATTGTTTTGGCCTAGCTCACTCTGTCATTATAGATTGGAGGCTTGAACGAAAGGTCCAGAAGGAACCTGTAACAGTACGCCATGTCACGCCCTCCGCTCTAACCAAGCCATGATCACCTGCAACTCCTCTCCACATTCCATCCCACGGCTTCTGTTTTGCCGCCTCATTCACCAGCATGAGCACACCTGCTCTGCATCTCATTCGTCACTTTCTCCCTATTTAAACCAGCCACAAACAACCATCCAGTGCCGAATTATTGCGTGCCACAAGCCTAGTGTTTTTTTGTGTCTAGTGTTTTGTGAAGAAATACCTTTTTACCTTTCATGTTATTGACCTTTTTTTCTCTTCTGGTTACACCCTTAGCTTCACGAGTTGGAACTGTTCACTGCATTTATTGATAACCCGGCTTTGAACCTTTGCTTTTGTTTTTGACTCCGGCCCTGCCTTTATCCTCAGGATTGCTGAAACTCCAATCTCTCCCTCAAACTGCACATCGGATTTTACACGTGCACCACAGCCCTCACCTCTCCACACAGCCACGCTCACTCCTCTGCCGTGCTTGCTCAACCTGTGCATTCAGTGCTCTGTCTCTCATCCACCTCCACAACCAAGCCACGCCACAGCTCTTTTCAGACAGCACCCCAAGTACTGGTTTCTTTTGATCATCTCTCTCTCTCTGTTTCACCTCCTCATTTTGAAATAAACTGTTATATTGAATCCAACCTATTGTGTCTGCTTTTGGGTCCTCCAAGCCTGCCTCACACGGACCAGCCGTGACAGAATAATTCGGCCAACATGGACTCAGCGGATTTAGGTCAACTCAGGACCGCCTTGGAGGCACAGGGCACCCTTCTCGGCACCCACCAGGGGGAGATTCAGCAAGTGAATCAGAACCTAACGTCTATGGCGGACACCCTCACTGCACTTGCTTCTCGGATCGAACAGTTCCAGGTCTCATCACCCCCAGCTCCAGTTCGTTCTCCACCTCCTCCGATCAGAGAACCCCGTCTGCCACCCCCTCAGTCCTACAATGGAGAACCCGGCACCTGCCGAGCCTTCCTCTCACAGTGCTCCCTGTCTCTCGAGTTACAAACCTCTACATTTCCCACGGAACGTTCAAAAATAGCCTATGTCATCACACTTCTCTCTGGAAGAGCACGTGAGTGGGGAACGGCACTATGGGACGCCGACGACCCCTGCTGCACTAATTACAACGCATTCACCAGAGAGATGAAAAGAGTCTTTGATCGCTCACTTTCTGGCAAGGAGGCAGCTGGGCAGATGCTGAGACTCCGTCAGGGAGCACGCTCAGTCTACGATTACGCCATCGAGTTCCGCACCCTGGCGGCCTCTTGTGGATGGAATGAATGCGCAATGTGCGACGTGTTTTTTCATGGACTGAGCGAGGCCGTAAAGGATGAGTTGGTCTCTCAGGAGCTCCCTTCAGACCTGAATGGTCTCATGGATCTAGCAGGTCGCATCGATGCACGCCTCCGGCTCAGACGCCAAGAACGCACCAGACCCCTTGTAAGAATGAGACCAATCACCCATCCACAAACTACCATCCCCCCGCTGAGCCTATGCAGATAGACCGGGCCCGGATCTCTCTTGAGGAACGCCAACGGCGGCGGGATCAAGAGGCCTGCTTCTACTGCGGCCAAGTAGGCCACTTCCGCCTTCAGTGCCCGTTAAAACAATAGGCCCTCCAATGAAACTGGGAGTCTTGGAGGACCTCTCTCAGAGAAATCTCTCAGGCCAACGCCCCTTGCTACCCGTCATGATCATCTTCCAGAACAAGGCCCAACCACTCAAAGCACTCATTGACTCTGGATCTGACCAAGACCTGATGTGCGCTGCTACTGCAAGGGAACTAAGAATACCCTTTCTGGCCTTGGACACCCCACTGTCAGTCCAGGCTCTTGATGGAAGTTCTTTACCATCCATCACTCGCCGCACCCCCCCTCTCACTCTAAGAATCTCTGGTAACCATGTTGAGACCATCTCTTTCTTCATCATGGAGGGTTCTCATGCTCCTGTTGTCCTGGGGGCTCCCTGGCTGCGCAGACATAACCCCAGCATTGACTGGGCCAAGAACACCATCTTGGATTGGAGCCCTGCCTGTCTGTCTTTATGCCTCCACTCTGCCAGAGCCCACTCGTCACACCCTGTTTCCAAGGAAGAACCCCTAGATCTCTCCAATGTTCCCTCTGAATACCAGGACCTCACACAAGTGTTCAGCAAGACACGTGCTCTGTCTCTGCCGCCCCACAGACCCTACGACTGCTCCATCGATCTCTTCCCAGGTACTACCCCCCCAAGAGGGCGCTTGTATTCCCTTTCGGCCCCGGAGAGAGAGGCCATGGATAAATACATAACTGAGTCACTGGCAGCAGGGATCATCCGACCCTCATCCTCACCGGCTGGAGCCGGTTTCTTTTTTGTGGACAAAAAGGACAAGTCCCTTCGTCCCTGTATTGACTACCGCGGTCTGAATGCCATCACCATCAAAAATCGCTATCCTCTTCCACTCATGAGCACGGCCTTCGAACTTCTGCAAGGAGCATGTGTGTTCACCAAACTGGACTTGCGGAATGCATATCATCTAGTGAGGATAAGGGAGGGGGACGAATGGAAGACTGCATTCAACACACCCACAGGCCACTACGAGTACCTAGTGGTTCCCTTCGGGCTTACCAATGCTCCTGCTGTTTTTCAAGCCTTGGTTAATGACGTGCTCAGAGACTTCCTGAATATTTTCGTTTTTGTGTACCTGGACGACATTTTAGTTTTTTCCCGTTCTCTGGAGGAGCACAGATTGCACGTTCGACAAGTCTTGCAGAGACTCCTCGAAAACAAACTTTATGTCAAAGCCCAGAAGTGTGAATTCCACCAAGAATCTGTCTTTCCTTGGCTTTATCATCGCCCCTTCCAGCCTTCAGATGGAGCCATCTAAGTTAACTGCTGTCACCGACTGGCCCACACCCACCACAAGACGAGACCTCCAGCGATTCTTGGGGTTTGCCAATTTTTATAGGCGCTTCATTAGAAATTACAGCTCCGTGGCGGTGCCTCTCACCTTGTTAACCTCCACCAAAGCTCCTTTTCTCTGGAACAAGCAGGCTGAGGACGCATTCACCAACCTAAAACATAGGTTCACATCTGCACCCATATTAATCATCCCGGATCCGTCCCTCCAGTTCGTGGTGGAGGTGGACGCCTCCGAGTCAGGAATTGGGGCTGTCTTGTCCCAAAGATCACTAAAGGACAACAAGTTGCACCCTTGCTCCTTCTTCTCCCGTCGTCTCTCCCCTGCTGAGAAGAATTATAACATAGGAGATCGGGAACTGTTGGCAGTTAAACTTGCTCTGGATGAGTGGAGGCACTGGCTGGAGGGAACTGCCTCTCCATTTGTGGTCTGGACCGACCATAAGAACTTGGAATATCTCAGGTCAGCCAAGAGACTTAACGCCCGTCAAGCCAGGTGGAGCCTGTTCTTTTCTCGTTTTGATTTCGTGCTCTCGTATCGCCCTGGCTCCAAAAACATAAAGCCTGATGCCCTGTCTCGACAGTTTTCCATGCCCCAAGACCCATCACCAAGTGAGACAATTCTGCCTCCTCGTTGCCTGGTGGCGGCCGCGCTCCTGGATATTGAAACGCAGGTGAAGAAGGCACTTAATCGGGAACCAGGTCCAAGCAACGTTCCTCCCGGCCTCCTCTTTGTCCCAGCGTCCGTCCGATCCCAGGTGCTGGAATGGGGACACAGTTCTCGAATTGCCTGTCACCTGGGGAGAGCCTGCACCCTATCCCTCCTTCAGCAAAGGTTCTGGTGGCCATCTATGAAGGCGGATGTTCAAGGGTTTGTGACAACCTGTGACACCTGCATTAGGAACAAGTCGACCAACAAACCTCCCGCTGGCTTCCTAAAACCTCTCCCAGCTCCTCACCGACCTTGGTCTCATATCACCCTGGATTTTGTTACTGGCCTCCCCAATTCTGATGGCAATACCTGTATACTGACCATAGTTGACCGCTTCTCCAAGTCTGCCCATTTCGTTCCCTTGCCAAAGCTCCCGTCAGCCAAGGAAACGGCTGAGTTGATGATCCTCCACGTCTTCCGTCTGCATGGCCTCCCCTCCGACATTGTCTCCGACCGTGGCCCCCAGTTCTCAGCAGAGTTCTGGAAGGCATTTTGCAGGTTAATTGGAGCAACAGCAAGCCTATCCTCTGGTTATCACCCTCAGTCAAACGGACAGACAGAGAGATTGAACCAGGAACTGGAAAAGGCCCTAAGGTGCATGGCCTCACGAGATGCAACTACGTGGAGTAGGACACTCCCCTGGATTGAGTATGCGCACAACTCTCTACCAACCTCTGCCACAGGCCTCTCACCCTTCCATTGCTGCCTGGGCTATCAGCCACCATTGTTCCCATCCCAAGAAGAGGAAGTAAACGTACCTTCAGCCCTGTCATTTGTTCGCCGCTGCAAGAGAGTTTGGTCCCAGGCCAGAACCCGTCTCCTACGCACCATCTGCACCTTCAAACGGCAAGCTGACCGGCGCCGCTCGGCAGCCCCCAGGTACAGAGTGGGTCAGAGGGTGATGCTGTCCACCCGAGACATTCCCATCAAAACAACCTCCCACAAATTATCTCCCAGATTCATCGGACCATTCACGATCTCCAAAGTAATTAACCCTGTTTCGGTCAGGCTTTCCCTACCCCTCTCTATGCACCGCATCAACCCGACATTTCATGTCTCGCAGCTCAGACGACTGGTTCCCAGCCCCCTATCCCTTCCCACCCGCCCTCCCCCTCCTCCTCAACTCATCGACGGGGGTGAGGTTTTTACAGTGCACAAACTGCTAAGAGCTCGACGCCGAGGGAGGGGCCTACAGTACCTCGTCGATTGGGAGGGTTATGGGCCAGAAGAAAGAAGTTGGGTCCCTGCCAGGTTCATTGTCGACCCAACTCTAATATCTGACTTCCACCGGCAACACCCAGAAGCACCAGCTAGGACGCCCGGTGGCGCCCATAGGGGGAGGGGTACTGTAACAGTACGCCATGTCACGCCCTCCGCTCTAACCAAGCCATGATCACCTGCAACTCCTCTCCACATTCCATCCCACGGCTTCTGTTTTGCCGCCTCATTCACCGGCATGAGCACACCTGCTCTGCATCTCATTCGTCACTTTCTCCCTATTTAAACCAGCCACAAACAACCATCCAGTGCCGAATTATTGCGTGCCACAAGCCTAGTGTTTTTTTGTGTCTAGTGTTTTGTGAAGAAATACCTTTTTACCTTTCATGTTATTGACCTTTTTTCTCTTCTGGTTACACCCTTAGCTTCACGAGTTGGAACTGTTCACTGCATTTATTGATAACCCGGCTTTGAACCTTTGCTTCTGTTTTTGACTCCGGCCCTGCCTTTATCCTCAGGATTGCTGAAACTCCAATCTCTCCCTCAAACTGCACATCGGATTTTACACGTGCACCACAGCCCTCACCTCTCCACACAGCCACGCTCACTCCTCTGCCGTGCTTGCTCAACCTGTGCGTTCAGTGCTCTGTCTCTCATCCACCTCCACAACCAAGCCACGCCACAGCTCTTTTCAGACAGCACCCCAAGTACTGGTTTCTTTTGATCATCTCTCTCTCTCTGTTTCACCTCCTCATTTTGAAATAAACTGTTATATTGAATCCAACCTATTGTGTCTGCTTTTGGGTCCTCCAAGCCTGCCTCACACGGACCAGCCGTGACAGAACCATCAAGGTCCATCATGAACTTAAATGTAGTGGTGGTTAAGAAACTGTAGAAGTTGAATAAAGTTGTGTATAAAAAAAATTGCTATTTGATGTGTTACAAAATGAATGGATATTTGGGGCACGAAATAGGTACAGGTAGTGGTATTGTGCAACACCCCTAGTGTTAAAGGACCACTGCTCATGACCATACCACAGAATTTTGAGTTTATGGTTGAGGGCTTGCAGAGATTTACAGGGAATGAGCTTCAGGGATAGCAGCGCTGCTGAAATGTGCCACGGTTAAGTCCTTCTACAAAGCTCTTAAACCCCCAATTTCTCTATAGACACCTGGCAGGCTGACTTTGAAACCATGATGTCACTAACCAGGTGATGCTTCAGTCTCTGACTTGGGCTAAAGTCTGACTAAGTCTGACTCAGTCTCACTTATCGACGACTTAAATCTGGCTTTGAGTTCAACTTCAAAGATTTTGAACAAATTACCTGTAAATTGAGCTAGGACTTGAAATTTGACTTCAGAATTGACTCAACCATAATGCTGACCTTGTATTCTACAGTATGTTCATTTTCATGCTAGAAGCAGCACCACTAGCCAAATTCTGTACTCAAGAAAAAACTATTTAACTATTAACTATGTATCTAAATAAATAAACAGAAAAATTAATTTCTTAATAATTTTCTTAATAATTTTACTTAAATCGACGGGTTTGGACTTGTACATCTGTATCATGCATTAAAGTAAATGTACAAGATTGATCAAATCACAGATGAGTTTTGATATACTAGAATTTTAGATACAGTAGTTAAAGCTCCGATTGTCATATTATGACATTATAGAGAGACAAGATTTTTCATAAAAAAATTTATTGAACAAACATATTAGGTAAATCATAATCTTAGAAACCTTCAAATAAACTGCTGGAGAGTGCCACATAATGTTGAATCCCATAATATTGTATTCATTAACTGTTCAAACAGTTTAATGTCAAGCTACTGGTAGATGTGAGGTTTGTAACTCACAGCTCTGGTTTTAAGATCGATGTTCAAAAGGCTGAGATGGAACACATCCTCATGGCAACCAACAGGAATGGGTGTCCTGTGAAGACCTCTGTGTATAATTGAGCAACCAAGACCTGGAATGAGAAGAGATAAGGTAGGATTTTGCTTTCATCTCCAAACCTGAGCTTTTTTTTTTTTTTTTTTTTAGATAACACAAAGTCATATGTGAGGCAGTGGTGACATTTTCACCAAAGATACTACAAAAAACTGAAGAAAAAAAAAAAAAAACAGAATCCACAAAAACTTGACTTCCATTGTTCCAAATCAAATACTAAATATGTGATTTTTACTTATTTTATATTTTTATTTTATCTATCTATCTATCTATCTATCTATCTATCTATCTATCTATCTATCTATCTATCAAGATTGGACAATGAAACTGAAACACTGGCCAATTTAATGCTGGAAGTTTCATGGCTAAATTTGACCAGCCTGGTGGTTGATTGATTGCACATCACACCATTAAAAGCAGAGTGTGATTAATAATTAGCAGAATAATAACACAGTTTTGCTTAAAATATTGCAATGCACACAGATGGGTGACAGAGTTTGAGGACAAATTGTTCTTGCCACACCAAGAAGGATGAAGTAATGTCGGCATACCACCAAGAAGGATGAACCACATCCGACAGGAGTAACTGTTGACGCAAGAGGATGCTGTCTGAAAGGGATGTCCAGGTGTTAACCCAGATTGTATCCAAAAAAAAAAAAAAAACATAAAACCACAGCTGCCCAACTCACTGCAGAATTAAATGTGCACCTCAACTCTCCTGTTTCCACCAAAACTGTTTGCCGGGAGCTCCACAGGGTCAATGGACATGGCTACTATAGCCAAGCCTTTGGCCACTTGTGCCAATGCCAAACATGGGTTTCCATGGTGCCAACAGCAAAAATCCTGGGCTGTGGACATGTGAAACATGTATTGTTCTCTGATGAGTCCACCTTCACTGTTTTTCCCACATCCGGGAGAGTTACGTTGTGGAGAAGCCCCAAAGAAGACCCACCCAGACTGGAGCATGCCGAGAGTGAAGCATGGGGATGGATTAGTGATGGTTTGTGCTGCAATATCATGGCATTCCCTAGGCCCAATACTTGTGCTAGATTGGCGCGTCACTGCCAAGGACTTCTGGATCATGTGCCGGACCATGTGCACCCAATGGTTCAAACTTTGTATCCTGAAGGCAATGCTGTGTATCAGGATGATAATGTATCAGTATAAGAATGGCTCAAAATCCCTCTGGCCACTGTGCAGGACTTGTATCTGTCATTCCCAAGACGAATAGATGCTGTATTACACCATACTAATGAATTATTGTGGTCTAAAACCAGGTGTTTCAGTTTCATTGTCTGTGTCTATCTATCATTTCAAAGGCTCAAAAACACCCAGTGCACTACAGCCCCCTGATACACAGGGCCCAACAGGCCAAGAGGAAAAGACTGCCAACCCTGCCTCCAAATTCCCAAGATCCCAATCTGATTAACATCAATGGGAAGCACTGGAAAACAGATCAGATCCATGGAGGACCCACCCCACAACCCACAACAGCAACACTACAGCACACAATCAGTGCCAGAGCTGAAAAGGTGGCAAGGATACCCTACACAATACTGGGGAATAACCACATCAAAACCGTTTTATGCTGGTCAATCAAGGAACCTGCTACTTAGTAATGTTGTAATCAAGGCCATGTAAACTAAGACATACAAGATATACAAGACCTGAGTCTATGACACTGTGACAAAGTCATCAATTTAAGTGGCTGAGCTGAGATCAAAACTAAGACTGAAGCAGGGAAGGACTGATTTCAAGTCCAGGAGCAGACATTCTGATATGTTTTTGGTAAAATGTGAAACATTCAAATGATAGGCAGTCTTTAAATTGATACAAAAGACATATTCCAGGTACAATCTTAGAAATCATGGTGCACATAAAGCGACATATTAAGACTTCAGAAACTTAGGTAAATTTTTGTTGTGAATTAACAGAATACTTACACAGAAAGGACATTATGACAACCAAGTTTTTCAAATGGATATACAAGGATATGATTGGTATGATACGGCCCAACCAGTTAATTAAACCTCCGCAAAAAGGGTGCATGTATATTTTTCTTTGTATCTACTGTAACACACTGTGTGGGAGAGATAAAGCTAGAGGAAGCAAGAGAGAGGAGCTCATGCAACTTAAAACAAACAAGGACCAGAGTAATAAAAGCTATACAGTATATTAAATAAGAGTCATACTCAATATTAGCACCCAAAGGGTGCTTTCCACCAAACAACACAGCCTATTTAATAACTACACTTCTAAAAATTTATAACTTTAATAACTAAAATTTTAAATAATTGTGGGTGGATTACTTGGTCGCATCTGTCTGCTGTAACATCTCTAGTTCTTTCACACAAATAAAAGGCAGTTCCACAAAGAGTGGCATTTATGTGTGTCTGAGCCAACATAAGCGAATGCTGATGAAATGTGGCTTTTTCCAGACTGGACATGTACTGTAGCTTTGTATGTCTCATAATTATTTCTCACAAACAATAATGTAACTTAGGAACAGCATTTCATCACTGCATGCTCTGTTCTCTCAAGTTAACATTGCATTAGCTAGACTTCCACCTTAGGGGGAAATAGCCAGCAAGTAACTGAAACCAGTGCCCTGAAACATGCGGTGCATTGTTAGTTACTCTACCAACATGTTTAGAATTTAGATTCTGCTATGTTTCCTTTGCACTTTTATTTTCAGATAAACTGCTTGTGTTTTAAGTAGCCAGCATTTTCTACAGAAGGTTTATCTGATATATTTTCCAAGAAAGTCGGCTTCCTTTGCTACATCTACTTTCTCAGCGAGTGCATGGAGGGGTGACAGTTCAAATTAGAATATATCAAGTAATTGGTTCCGATTTTAAGCCGAATGTTTTACATGCAACCACAGAGATGGGGTTAAATAAATCTGACAACGCACAGACGAGTTAGTGATTCCCTACAGTTGTGGTTTTGACTGGTTTAAAATTAAATCCCAAGTCTAATTTGGCTGAGACAGAAATGGGACTGAGTAAAAACCTGGTCGATTCCGGGACAAGACCAAGACCTTCAAAAAGGCTAATCTTGAGTACTAGAACTCAATATGGTAAATGTCAAACAACAAGCACCACAAAATAACTTCTTCAAGTCAAAATATGTCTATATAAATAAAAGGACGGTTTTGTCTGTACATTGGTCAGAACTTGCTCTTCCATAATACGTGCCTGATTTAATAATCTAATTTAAAATGAGCTACTAATAAGCTACTTTCTCAATGCAAACAAACACCTGCACCAATAGATATTAATTGGAAAACCTAAACTGAATATTTTTATTGGGATTAGTTCATATTTTCACTGCTGAAACGGTAATCTCCGATTACTGAACAGGGAGTGTATTTGGCTGATGATGAGAGAAATAGAACGTAGCGTAAACAAGGTGTCAGATGCTCAAACATATACATATATTTTTTATTAATT
This sequence comes from Clarias magur, assembly GCA_013621035.1. Classification (NCBI taxonomy): domain Eukaryota; kingdom Metazoa; phylum Chordata; class Actinopteri; order Siluriformes; family Clariidae; genus Clarias; species Clarias magur. The sequence continues at coordinate 803,734 of QNUK01000180.1, read as the reverse complement.
TGTATTAATAAGTTAAGCAGAGAGTTTTGCTGTACAGAAAGACAGGCAGACATAAGTACCTGGGCTTACGTATGTAAGTCATAAGCAGTATGGTGAACTTATTTTCTACCCTATTTCCAAATAGGCTTTATGCTACAGTATAGTTTGAAATCTGGCTGTGGAGATTAGTGCTTATTCAACCACAAGAGCATTAGTAAGGTCAGACTTTGAGCTTGGGTGAGTAGGCCTGGGGTGCAGTCGTTAGTCCATCTCATCCCAAAAAGAATTTAATGAGGTTTAGATCAGGGCTCTGAGGTTCCTTAACGCCAACCTTGGCACATCATGCATTCATGGAGCTTACTTTGTCCATTGTATCCCCATGCTGGAACAAGTTTGGACCTCTTAGTTCTGGTGAAATTGTAATGCGATAGTATTCAATAACAATAAAAAATAAATAAATAAATAAACATTTGTGTTTCCAAACTCGAGATAACAGTTTGGGGATGAAAAATTGTAGAAAATTGTATTTAAAAAGGCATTATTATTTTGTATCAATATGTTGTATTTTTTCACAGTTTAACGCTACAAATGTGTTTTCCCACATGCCTCCAACTTCCCTTGTTTCCTTGTCGTCAATGCTCTCATTTTGACTTCTGTCACTTTTACTACTGTTTTATTGATTTGCCTACAATAATGAGGTCCACTTCTGACCCTTCCTATGGATTTTGTCTCGGATACTTGGATAATCCTTCTTTTAAAGAGATCTTGATCTTTTTTTTTTCTTTTTTGCATCAAAATGCATTCATTACTTTACCTCATACTGTATTCACCACACTAGCAATAGCACGTTGTGAGATAATTAACTGAAAATTGTTCGAACGGATTTTAAATGCTTCCTTAATTTGTTATGGTTCAAGGCTAATCAGTCATTATAACTAAAGCCTGCAGAGGCTTTAAGGGTATAATTTTATCAGTCAGCTACTGCTGGAAATAGAATGAGAAAACTAGCTTAGCAGCATACAGTAGCAGCTGGCATGACCTACATTTGGTGGTTAAACATCGCGGCTGATCTCACGATTGATCTGCTATTCATTTTGTCATTTCTTCATATTGTTTTTAAAAAAGAAGAATCAGTAAATAGTATCAGTAGGTCTCTGAGAGTTTGCTGCTAATGAATTATACTGTATTATTATTCCATTACATTTAGAAAGCGCAGTGTTATAAGTGCCTAATAAACATTGTTTCTTAAATCTACTGTATTTGATTTCACTAGCTACGAGCATTCTTTTCCGAAAATCTACAAAACAGTAATGTGTCCATCTGGGAGATAGAAGTGTGTGTGTGTGTGTGTGTGTGTGTGTGTGTGTGTGTGTGTGTGTGTGTGGTTACAACCTTCAGCAATCCTCACACAGCACGAAACACAGCTGCAGCAATCAAGATAATTTGAAGACGCAATTGCTTGAAATAATGAAGTACGTAAAAAGAAAATACCACTCATAAAAAGCAGCAATCCTCCATGCAATCGTTCATCTTTTATTGTGGCAAAACAGGGTTTTCATATGATTAAGGTCTTGAAATGTTTATTGTCATTTCCCTGAATGGTAGGAAGCCCATTTGATCCTTCCTCCTGTCAAGCGTTCAAGGAGAAGTTACATTTCCAATAATGAGATGTGTGGTTTAATGCGTTTTGCTGATCCACAATGAGCTAAAGTTATGAAACATGCTTTCAAAGTAAATGACAGGTTTTTTTTTTTTTTTTGTGACCTTGTGACACATACTTGTGCAAACATCCACTACAAGATTACAATGAAATGCTAAATTTAAGCAATGAATACGCATATCTACACCAGCGATCATTTGTTTGTTATTTTAAACTTCATCTTGGTTAACTTATTTTAAGTTAACTTATTTAGTTCTGCTTTTGGATCTGCGTGCATGAGGTTTGCATGTTCTCCCCGTGCTTGGTGGGTTTTCTCCGGGTACCCTGGTTTGCTCCAGCGGTCCAAAGGCATACTGATTATCCAACTGGCATTTTCAAATTTCTGTAGTGTGTAAGTGAGTGCATACATGCTTGTGCCCAGTGTTGGATTGGCACCCTGTCCATGCTGTACTCCACCTAGTTCCCTGGGAGAGGCTCCAGTCATTCTACTACCCTGAATAGGATAGCCAGTATTTAATTTATTTTTGCAGCAAACATTTTGGAAACCGAGATGTGAGTCTTCTCAATACAGGGATTGTCTTGTTGTGTTGTGTGTACAAGTCTGTGTTGCAGCTGTGATTAGGTCATCAGGGAATACTGTTGCAATAAATGGGTGTACTTCGTCTCCAACAATGTTCAAGTATGTGGTATGTGTCATAGGAACATCCAGATACAGCAAAATATTGTCCAAAGCATTGCACTGCCTCTGCCATCTTGCTCATGGCATTATGCTCACATTGCCTTTGTAGGCACTTTTGACAGTAGACAGTGGTCAGCATGGGCACTCTGACTGGCGTGTGACTATGCAGCTATGTAAGCAATAACCTGTATTGCATTATGTGTCTTGATGCCTTTCTATTATAACCAACATTATTTTTTTTTTCAGCATTTTGCTCTCTTCAGTAGCACTTCTGTGGAATTGAGCCAGACAGGCTAGCCTTTCCTACATGCATCACTGAGCCTTGGACACCAGGTGCCATTGTAACAAGATAATCAATGTTCTTCACTTTACCTTTTAGTAGTTTTAATGATAAGCGGAATCCATGTATGTGTGTGTTATATGCCTTGTCCACATTCATACACTGACATTTTTATATGTTTATAAGATTTTCTTGTTAGCAAGTCTGACACTATAACCCTCAGTTACACCCTTGTGTTTCAGCCCCTAAACCTCCAGGGCCTTTTTTTCCTCTAAAGTCTTTAGAATTTTTAACACGAACATGCAAAACGTCAGGCCCATAGCAACCCATGGCCGTGTCTCCTGCCCAGCTTATTCTTTTATTACAAAGGAAAGATTTTCTTTTCTCTCTTTCTTTTGTTCAGGTTAGACAAATGGCTGTCAAAAGGGCAGGTAACTATGCAACATGTCCTGTAATTTCCAATCAAATTTGATTTTTGACATTTAAATATTCCATTTAAAGTTGTCTAAAAAATAAAGCAGCAGCAAATTAAAGTAGTGGTTATTGTGATTATAGCGCTTTTATTTATATTTATATTTATAAATCATACATCTGTACGAGTATATCAACAGTTAGTACAGCAATAAAAAATACAGACATATGTAGTTAAATCCACATATACAAATATAACAAAAGTTTTTTGTGTTTTTTGACTTTTGTGTTTGGTAGTGTAAGACTCTTATGTTGTGATAGTACTGTACATGAGAAACTATATGGACAAAAGTATTTGGCCAAACCTGCAATGACATTGTATGCAAATACATACAGTACAGTACACTCTAGTATAGAGTTGGTCTCCCTTTTTTCAGCTATACTGTAACAGCTTCACACTCTTCTTGGAAGGCTGTCCACAAGATTTTGGACTGTTTCTGTAGGATGTCGCGCCCATTCGCGCCCGTAAATAATTTACGAGCTCAGGCACTGATGTTAGATATGAAGGCCTGGCTCGCACCTCCGTTCCAGTTCATCCCAAAGGTGCTCGATGAGGTTGATGAGGCTCTGTGTTCGGCCCAGTCAAGTACTTTCACACCGACCTCATCAAACCATCTCTTTATAGTCCTTGTTTTGTGCACTGGGCATATATATATATATATATATATATATATATATATATATATTATATATATATATATATTATATATTTTTTTTAACAATAGTTAAACTAATAGTTTAGCTTTCTTGCTTTCCATTGCATTCACCTTCCCATCCCAAAGGTTATTTTAATTTCCTACAAAAATACTCTAGATTATTACCTAATAGTAACTAAGTATAGCTTGGTGTAACACATGCTATAATATTCTATGCTTTGGTTTTGTCAGTGGAGACAATCATCCTAAAATGTTTCCCTCACGTTATGTAAGCGGCACCGTTCCAAATGCTTGTATTAAAAATCGTCAGGCTTCTCTGCCAGTGTAGGCAGAGATTAATTTAATTCAAGGGAAATAGCTCAAGAGCACATTCTACACCGTCCCTCCAAACTGTTGTGTTTTAGTGAATGTCTTTAGACTGCGACTGATTATTAATATAAAAAAGAAAATAATTTTTCAACCAATATTCCATAGTGTTGTTTGAAGGTGTTGATTAATCTTTTGAGAGTAAGACAAACTTCATATAAGATTCATATCAACTGATCTATTTAAAATAAATGGACATTTGTATACCTGCATGTAATATGAGTGAAATAATAATTAACTGTTTAACAACAAGAACAATGAAAATCCTCTGACAAAAGAAAACTCTTCAAAAAAGAGGACTTTGCACTTTCCTATTTCTTGGCAGCATGATAAGCTGCCATTTTTTTGGTCTCATTATTTTTGAGAGAAAAATTACACTGGCAGATAAGGGAACAAATACTTAACAGAAGTGATCACAGTATCTAATGTGTCATGGATGGCAAAGTAGCTTTTATTAGAACAATCCAAAGCACTGCAGCAGACCATAGCAAAGCACTTAATCACATGCAAATGGAGATAAACACAGAAGATCCATAATTGATGTCAAAACACATGCAAGTGTCACAACCTGGAATACATGTGGAAATAAGGAAAAAGGCTTGACAATATTTGATGCAAAAAAAAAAAGACCAAAGGTACTTGAAGGAAGGGAAAAAGCAAAATGACAAAACCAGGTGTTAATCATGCTGGGAATTTGTGATTTCTGGTCCCTATCTGTATGCTATACAAGGCGTCTGGAATAGTGAGACATTTTAATGAAGGCACTTGAACTCCTGTTGGTGTGTAAAACATCCACATTAGGACCATTTGCCCCAGGGCTGACGATTATGCTTTTCTAGCCACCCTAATCAACCTCCGGTTGACTCTGGGGAAGGAAAAAAAAAACAGCTCATTACTTGAATGCATTCATTATAAAGTCCCTACTGTGCTCAAAGTTCAGTGACCACACTTCATTTACAATTGAGCAACAATTAGAAAAAGAAAGAAAGAAAGCAATAATTGTAAAATAAAATGGTAGTGATGCCCTTGCGGGGAACATTCTCAGTTACTTTTGTCAATTGGACTTACCTGGATTTAGCTCCACCCTGAATAAAAAGCAATTAGAGGATAAATGCACCAACTGTGAATAGTAATAGTTTAGCAGTGGGGCTCAAACTTCAACGTTTGTAATACCATCATGGTCCACATAAACTGTAATAAAAAAGCATAATTAAAATAATGGGAAATATTATGTTCTACCACCCTAATGCTGTATTAATGTGTATAGCAGTTGCCCCTAAAAATGGTTGACTAAATGGAATTTTAGCAATGTATGCTCATATTCACAAATTTCATTAAAACACCACTGCTTTAGCTTGGGAGGCAGGGAGATTGTTCATTCATTTTCCACACAGCTTAGCCTGGATCTTAGCCCAGGGAGCTCAGGGCACAAGGCAGGGGATACCTTAGATGGGGTGCCAACCCATCACAGAGCACAGGTGCACACACAGTTACACAATCAATCAGACAATATGGGCAATTTGGAAACAGCAGTCAGCCTACATGTCTTGGGATTGTGCAAGTTAACCAGAGACAACCTACAGAGGAAACCTACAAAGCACTGGAAAAACATGCAAACTCCATGTACATAGACCAAAGGTACGATCCTAATCCCAAACCCTGGAGGAGTGAGGCAACGGTGCTAACTGCTGAGGTAAATTTTGATGTAAATTATAAAAAAAATAGTAAATGAGCTGGCAGCAGGCTACATTGATACAGTCAACCTTATTCTCACCACTCTCATGGTGTGATGAATGATGTGATGGGAGTGGTCTCTTTCAGAATAAGCCTCATCTACAGGACAAAAACTTACTGAATATTTGGTTGAGGATGTAATATGATGCAATGGTTTTCACACTCATAAGATAATTCTTTTTTTTCCCCCATAACTTGATTGAAATGTTTATACTTTAAACACTGCTCACCACTACTAGCAACATCGAAACAACAATTGAGGGAATATCCTTTGATTGGAAAAGATTGGAATATCTTTTGAATTCAATTGATGCTGTGATGGCTCACAGTGGCTGTAAGAACACTTAATTTCAGTCTTGGCCTGGTTAGCTCTGCTGGTTAGTGTGTGTTGCTAGGTCTGTTGCTATGCCAAGGTCTCAGGTTCAATCGCCGTAAGGACCAACACAACGATTTGCTGTTTATGGGGTGGTGGTGGCTCAGTGTGTTAAGGCTCTGAGTTACTGATCGGGAGGTTGTCTGTTCAAGTCCTAGCTCCACCAGGTTGTCTCTGTTGGGCCCTTAAGAAACGCCCTGAACCCAATCTGCTCCAGGGGGCGCTGTATAATGGCTGACCCTATGCTCTGACCCCAGCCTACTAACAAGAAGCTGGAATATGCACTGAAGAATTTCACTGTGCAGTAATGTATATGTGACGATTAAAGGATGAACTTTAATTCAGGATTTGCACTATAACCTGTGCAGTGTTATAAATAAATCAACCCCTAGATTGTCTGAACAATTTCATGCTCTACACGCCGGGTGACTTGTTCTGTGACGTTTTGGGTCCACATTTCTCCTCAACAATGTGAATGAGTGTTATTAGTGCGTTAATACTGTACGTAGAAAAGCCAGAGATTTCCAGAAATTTGATGGCAGAAATCATGTTGGGATTCCGCGGTCCATATTTTCTGCTAACAACAAACATTTACAAAACAATTTAAAAATGGGTTTTTACATCATTCCATGTTCCAATCACTTAGCAGGATATTAATCATCAGCATGTATCATCTGTCATCATCTGTATCTGTTTCTCTGTTATGCCTGGTTCATGCACTTTCATGTATTCTTTTAACATAGTCTTGAGGGATAGTTTTCCAGTTTTCCGGTTTTCACTGTATCTGAGCAGTTTCAGAAAAATTTTATTCGTTTGTTAAGGTCACTGTATGGCTTAACAAACAAATAACATTTTTCTGAAACTGCTCAGGTTCAGGGACTGGACTAAAAATGAGAGCGAAAGAAATTTCTGGAAAACTATCCCTCAAGACTACAGTACGTTAAAATACAAGGACGTCTGGCTCTTTGGTAGCATACAGTATATACTGTATGTGTGTGTGTGTGTGTGTGTGTGTGTGTGTGTGTGTGTGTGTGTGTGTGTGTGTGTGTGTGTTAGTTCAATAGTTGTTCGGTTAATTATGTATGGATTAACTGGTTAAGGCAACTGACCCTTAGCAGCCCATAAGTGACCTTCATTAACCAAACAGGCAGTAAAAGTTGATGTCACTTGTCAGCCAAGTTTGCTCTCCACAAGAAAAAATTATGTCAAGGTTTTCTTTCCATCTGAGGATTATAAATGGGCCAAAATGGTCCCTGTCATCTTTTTCCCCCAAATCTGGAAATGCTGCCAATGCAGTTGATGCAGCAAAAAAAATAGAGAGAGAGAGAGAGAGAGAGAGAGAGAGAGAGCATTAAGCTTTCCTCTGCCCTACTGTGCACTTCCATTTCTAGAGATTTGGCTTGCTTTTTTAAAAGGAATCCTCAGAGAAAAGAAACCTTTGCAATTATCACTAACGGGCAGAAAAACATTTTTGGCCCAGACTTTATGTATTTTGCTAAACCAAAGAGTAAATTGAAAAAAGTCAACAGGGTGGGCACAATAATTGGGAATAACACTGAATTTTTTTTCTGCGCATTATACTGTGCTGCTATGAACAAACAAGGAAACTTAAATGTTCTCTAATTCTCAGGAGCATGCTCTTGTTTTATATCGCACATTATATCTATTAAGGAAGTACTTAAAACATTTGTTGAAGCATTGCTTACTCACTTACTAATTTTTTTATTTTTTTATTTTTTTGTATAACACTTACACTCTACAGGGGAGCTGGTAGCCTGGAGCCTCTCAGGGGACCCGAACGCTCAACCCTGGAGGTTGACGCATTATACACAGGCATTTTAGAAACCCTCTTATAAAAGCTTATTTTATATGTGGGTGAACGATTAAGGAAAAAAAGAGCAAAGAAGAAAAAAGGACAAAGATAAGAACAATACACTTTGTCAAGTGCCAAACAGTATTTGTTTATACAGTATGTGAGGAAGGCTAATGTAGGATAGCACCGCGGTGTGGTGGGTAGCATTGTAAAGTAAAGCCTTTATTTTGTCACATATACATTACAGCACAGTGAAATTCCTTCTTCGCATATCCCAGTGAAACTGGGGTCAGAGCGCAGGGTTAGCCATGGTACAGCGCCCCTCGAGCAGTTAGGGTTAAGGGCCTTGCTCAAGGGCCCAACAATGGCAACCTGCCTGAGCTGGGAATCGAACCGCCGACCTTCCGATCAGTAACTCAGTGCCTTAGCCCTCTGAGCCACCACTGCCGTAGATTCTCCATTGCTCCAGAGTCTCGCGCTCGATGCTCATCTGTCTGGTGGATTAGCTACTCTAAGGATGTGAATATGTACACTGTGCCCTATGATGGACTGGCATTAAACACATTTTTGCCTCATGCTAAGTGTTCCTGGGATAGACTCCAGATTCACTGTGAACCTGCCTAGAATAAAGTACTTACTGATGGTGAATGAATGAATTAATGAATGAATGAATGAATGAATGATTAATAATTTACCCTATAGCAGGACAATGCCTCATGGTTATATTGTCTTTACAGGTAGTGGGAATAGAATAGCCTTCTAGTAAGTTTCAAACTTTCAGTTTAAATCAGACACCTATTCATTCTGTTTTTTTTTTTTTTTTTTTCTCTTCCAGATCTGGGAAGTTCATGAGCATATACCATTTTGATGCTATTCCCAAGATATTTTCAAACTCAGGTGTGTTGATAGTTGACTGGCAGGTTGATTTCTTCATGGGTTTGTTCGACCTTTCACTTTTGGCTGTCCTTTTGACTCAAGCTGTCAGGGCGAGACCTGCTGAAGGTGCCACTTGCACTCTCTTACCAAGTACACCCTTTTAAATCCACTGTCGGATACAAGCATACCAAATAGTCTGCCCTTTCTCTGCCTGATTCAACCTGATATGATTGGAGCGCAATTCACTCACACATCTCTGCTGAGGATTGTTCCACATGGATACCCTAAAAAATGATGCTTCCAAAATCATTGCCTCAGTCGATAATCTTACCTAAACACTGTGGTGACTGTGTAAATACTGTACCTAAGAAGATGGAGAAGGAGTCACGGAAAAAATGTAGCTACTGTGAGCCGGCTAAATATCTTATAATGTTAGCGGCAAGCTTAATATCTTAACCCTTAACACTGTATCCATTAATTATGCAACAGATAGCTAATGCTAGCTAGTAGTTGCACTACTAACTGCAGACATTGTGCAAAAGATTAAGGTTTATTTTGGACTATCTATCAATATACTACTTGTGGAACTATTGTATAAAAACAATATCGCACTCAAAGGTATAAAAACAATATCGCACTCAAAGCTGTGCTGTTGTGGGGAATATCAGCATGGTTCTGATACCTATCACCACATCAGAGCCCTGCTTCTGCCCCTGTAGAATGTAATAACTATGAATCCCACCATCTGGTTCCCCTTGTATAATTACAGTTCTGACTGAGTAATCGGATTGGAATGAGAGATTATAAAATGGTATAAATGGTAACAGCAATTAAAATACATGTATCACGCCATCGTCATGTGGTGTAATAACCGTTCATTACACTGTGTGCAGTACTGAGGAGAGAGCAACTGATGCCCAAAACGCAAATTCAAAACCAGACGCAGAAACACTTTCGGCTAGAAAACACATCTGATAAGGTTATAACATCATATCCAACACTTTGTTTCCTTTATAATTGCTTCTAAGTCACTCTGAATTGCCTTTGTGTTGTCTTTATTTATATAAGGCGAGCTACAAATACAACTAGCTTCTAACACAAGGCTGAATTGCGAATCATTCTCGAACAACAAATGATTACACACTCTAGCGCACACCTTGCTGCTGTTAGTCCCATCATTTGGTTTACCCAGTAGTGAACTGATTCTCTTTTGAAGAAAAGTTTATCTTTCATAATTAGCATTAAAAACCAATACAGTATGAGATGGCAAACTACCATTATGGCCCCATCCTGTCCTATGACTTGACGTTTAAATGTATTTACTAACCTAAAAAATGAAGACTCATTAGTGGGTACATAAAGGGTTGTGGAACTCAAAACACAATAATAGGGAAATTGGTTAATGTTAATATTCAGAAGCTGACTTGAAACGCAGCTTTCGATGTGCATACTGTAGGTGGCCTATTTACAATAAATAAATACTTGTGTTACATACAAACAGAAGATGCATTTGTATTTAGATATTGTGTCAGACTACACCGCACTATTTTATGGCAAAGTCTGTACAAATGAATTAAGCACCTCTTATAAACCAGAGCACTACAAAAACCATGAGTGAGAAATAATTTTTATGTGTATAATGAATTGGAGGGCTACGCACCATGGGGACACGTTATAGTTAAATGACCCACACAGGCAAGGGACTGGAACACTTTCAGGAACGGCATGTTAGATTTTAAGAGGCAAATATTTTTGGGCTGTATTCTAAACAAGAAGTTAGAGTGAGAAGAAAACGTCCGGTATCTCCAAGAATGTCAAGCTACAAGTCTGTTTGGTTTAAGGGTGGGTCAAGGTTCAGTTCAGTGTATGTGAGGACCTTCTGTTAAGGATTCTCTATAAGTCTATTGCTTTTAGTTTTAATGTTGTTGGTAGCAAATCATTTTCTGTTGTTGTGGTTTTGGGAATCCATAGCGTATTCCAGGAAAACTGAGAGGACAAGGATAGGAAAAAGAAGCTCCGCTCCACAGAGACTTAATTGAGATGTAAGACAGCAAAGAGCCAACCATTATACCATCATTTTTTACACCCACAGCATTTGGCAGATAACCTTATCCAAAATGATTTAGTTTGATTTAGGGCTCAACAGTGGCAGCTTGGGTTTGAACCCACAACTCACTAAGAGACCAACAGCTTAACCACTAAAGGCTTTGGAGTTTTTTTTTTTTTTTTTTTTTAAGGGTACAGGCTCCCATCATGTCTTCACATTAAATTAAAATAAATGCTATAAATTCCATGGAAGAAATGGGAACGTTTTGTTTATTTTTATTCATCTATCTATCTATCTATCTATCTATCTATCTATCTATCTATCTATCTATCTATCTATCTATCTATCTATCTATCTATCTATCTATCTATAGATTTATTTATTTCTTTATGTTTGTTTGTTTGTTTATTTGTTTGTTTGTTAGTTTGTTTTTTGTGACAGGTTGAAAAGTGCCTAAAAGTCACAATTTAAAAATGGGTGGGTTATGTAACAACCTTATCAGCAACCTCATTTCCCCTCGTATCTGTTCTAGCCACTCAGCATTTAGCATCACAAGTATACTGATCACTGGTCTGATCGTCTGTCATCGTCTGCACTTGCTTCTCACTGGTTCATGCCTTACATCTAATCTACTTTTTTTTTTCTTTCTTTTTTTAATGCATGCATGATTTATAGGTCACTGTGTGGCTTAACAAACAACACAAACATTTCTCTGAATCTGAAACTGGTCATACTGAAAATGGTGAACTGGATGGAGAACTATTCCACAAGGCTAAAATAAATAAAAAAAAATTCTAATAAGTTTGTCGCTTTGAAAGAGATATGAAGAAATGGGGTGCGGCTCAAGACTTTTGCTGTATGTCTAGCACTTTGTTTGAAACTTTATATAGTTACACTGAACAATTGGATGCAGCAGTATGAAATGCCTCAGTTAGTGCAGCAGACAAAATATGTCTGAATCAAACGCACACCATCTGTGATTATGGTCATTCAAAATCTCATGGCATCTGGCAGCCACTACACACATATTGAAGGGGAAAAAAAAGAAGATTTTATACCAGCTGCATTCAGTTACTTGGTGGAAAACCTGACAATGAAGTATTTTTTTTTAAATACAATTGACTTAATAGACTTGAAATTTGACTTGGGGGAAAAAACAAAAAACACATCACCAGTGGACACTTCTAACAGACCTTCTGTTCGTCTAGCAGCTGGGGCTCTTAGCTGAAGCAGCTATCCATGCATAAAAAATACGCCTTAAATGGACGCAGTAGTGCTTTGTCGCCGCAACAGCTAAAATAAAATACGGTGAGCGAACAGGACCAGCAAGGCCAGTTCTTCTGTTTTTGGCGTACTTTGAATGCATACACTTTACAGGCTTGAAGCCAGAATATGAATATGAGACATTGACCGTCTACTTGTGCCTCACCTGGAGTTCACGTGTAAAGGCTGTGTTTGCTAATGCAAAAGTTTAATACAAATTTTCAATGATCAATCAATTACGAGTAGAATCTTTTGAAGCGGCAATGTTTCACACCAAAAATGTGTCAGCTACGATACACTCCTAACAAATTCTTATTTAAATGCATGCAATTTCCTAATCCACATGGTATCAAATAAGTTTTTTTTTTTTTTTTTTCACTTTGAAATTAGTATCTTGCTTTTATATTACATCATATTACATTTGACAGCAAAGAGGGGGAAAAAAATCCTTATTCAGTCCACATTTCTATCTTTTTGTGGGGCTTACATTTAGAGTGTTTAAGAGCAGCAGTCTTTCCCTGGTCCTTTATTTACTGTTAAAAGCCTGTGAAGAAGATTTTCGCTACATTTCATCACTTTAGTATTATCTGGCTTAAGAGTGACTTGCAGAGAGAACCTTACAATGCTAATGCCACCGTCTGACTTGTAAACAGAACACACATTCATGTCTAGAGGCTTTTATTTTGTGTACTTTAAGCAGGCATGAAAACAGTTTGAATTAGAAATGGGTGTGGTATTCGTCTGGTATTCTTCCAGAAATCTCAGATACTACTAATGTGACTTCATTAAAGCAATTTTGATTCATAAAGCGACCTGCAATGACCTGCAATATTAGTATGACGAATGCAATAAAAGTGCATACACAATTTAGCAGTAACCATTTGGGATTTATTTGTGTCCCGTTCAATATTTATTTGTATCCCGATCAAATCTTTTAGTAGGAATAATCCACAATCCTTGTCGACTTGTTAAATAGTTCTTGATGGTTCATGATAATACATTGCTATTTAATTGCTTCCCATAACGGTACTTTTTAATCAGTTGCTCTGATTACTGTGCTCTACAGTAAGTATGGAAGTACTGTACAGTACCTACAGCAATTTCTTTTTTTTTTCATATGGATTTTAATACGGCTTGCAGTTTGGCTATTAACCATTTTGTACTTTGGGCAAACACATCAATTTTCAGTGTACAGCAAATGGTTCCTCAGTGTAGAAAATAACAGTCTGTATTCCCAACAGTAGCTATTTGCCTATGCAGAAGCTCAAGCCCTCCAGGGTAATTTATGACTGGAAAAAAAGCAATGAATTCTCCTGCCTGACTGCTGTGTGAGCATCGAAACCGGCATTAAAACAAACCTAGGTTATTCTGCTGGCCCGCCCAAGCACAAGGCCTCTCTGATCATCATTACAACATTCCTGACTTTATTCTCTTATCTCATGTGCCTTCTGCTGTCTTAGTCATCGCATATACATTGTTTTACCTGCGAAGCTTTAACTGGGTCATTGCACTACGTTCCCATGCCTCTGTGTTGTACCATCAGGCCTGACACTAGAAAATGTAAGGCAAGGATTGAATACAATTATTAATGTTCAGTGAGGAGTGAGATGTTTAAGTGAAACCATGCATGCTGGTATTCAGCCATCATATGTAAATACAGACTTTTGCACTGTTCAGAGAATTAGAAGAATTAGGTTGGAATTTTTCCAGGTGAGGTTTTTATCCCTCTTTTAATTTTGTGTTTTCTTTTTTTTTTTATCATCTGATCTTAGCGAGTCTCAGTATTAAGCAAATACGAACTCAGACAAACAGCAACATTAAACTGTCTCTCTATGCCATTATACCAGTGGCGGCTACAGGTCTGTCAAATAGGATAAGCTCATTTTCGGCCTACATCATAAAATTGTCTATTTATTTAAAAGTATTTTTTTTTTTTTTAAAACTACCTTACGTTCCTTTTCAAGAAAATGGTCTGTGACCCTGTTGTACCAACTAGGCGTCTTTTCCAGTGACTTGACCACTGTCCTCTCAATGGCCAGCCAAATGTATGATGAAAATCAAGCAGTTTCGTCAAGCAAATATAAAGAAATAGGTTGCAGCAGTTTTTATTTCGACTGAACTTCAGAAATCCGCGATGGGACTTCAGCGATTCCTTATAGTACAAAATTGCTGTCAGTCAAATGGAGATGCAGTCTTTCGACAGACCCTCCAATCATCACGCAGAAGCTCGGCGTCCGGACCAGCCCACTCCTCATTCACTCCCAGAGACGCTGAGGCGGGACATAATATGTCCGTGGGCGGGACATAATTGCAGCGTTTATCCAATGACCGTCTAGTTTCAAAGCACTGAAAAGAAAAAATAACGTTCAAAGCAGCCGCATTGAAGTCAATGGACGCTGGGCTTCAACAGGGAAACGCACTGTGACGCTACGGGAATTTTTAGTCAATAAAATGTTAATACAATAGTACATAGTTTGACCATTAATTTTGTGACATTATAGGGGAAGCTGAGCTTCCCTTGCAGTCTTAAAGAAATCGAAGCTGCATTATACACATTCTTGAACAAAATCACGAGACCGGGGGAAACATTCTAACAGACAGTGGAACCTCGGATTGCTAGTAACGCGGTTTGCAAGACAAGCAAAAAAAATTTTATAAATTAAAAAAAAAAAAAAAAAGTCTTGGTTTACGAATACCGACTATCATGGAGCACGCATGCGCGTCTTGTTTTGATTTAATTGCATTTAAACTCAAACAGGCTGTTCATCAGCTGATCAACTGATCAGCTGAAGTTTAAGACCAGAGGTCAAAAATACCCACAACAGAACTAAAATGTGTAAACTAAAAACCTACAAAAAGGACTTAGCAGTTAGTAGCGCCACCGTTCTTGTTGATAACTCGTTTCAGCATGCTCGTCCAACCTCGGCAGCAATGGCAGCAAAGAACCCTTGCTTGTGCAGCTCAGCAATCCTGCCACATTTAAAAACAGAAAGCATTTTTGCTTTTGCCATCAGGAGATCATGACAGTGTGACTGTCTGAACGGCAATGACATGAAAGCCATGTTTTTGTACAGATTTTAACTTTTAAAGGCTATGGTCTTAAAGTATTGCCTACTTTCTATTTTTTTGTCTTTTGCTCTTGTTTCTTCTTTTGAAGAAGTAATTACAACCTCCCATGCTCTGTCACAATGCACTATGAACTATATTTATTTTGTTTATATCACAAATCATAAAAAAGTATGAAAAAGCATTAATTATACAAAAACAAATACAATATTAAATATAAACATAACGTGTACTGGAAAGAGTAACATTTTTAAAACGTACATATTGTTCACGCACCTTTCTTAGGGAGACTCGTGGACAAGAGGGAATTTTGAGTCTTTTGGTCCAAATCGTTTGTGCTTTTGTCACATGACTCCCATGGACGCTATGCAGTGCAGTACACGGGAAACAGAATTGAACGGTTCTCCTCAGTAAGTCTTAAAATGATTCAAACTTTCACTAGGGAATGGAGGAGAGGAAGATGGGTGAGGAGAAGGTTAGTGTTTGAAAGTAGACTCCCCTTCCATAATAACACTGGGTAATTCTCCTTCAGGCATTTTTTCTCTTTTTTCTTTCTTGGCCTCTGGTTCGTACGAGGCAGTCGTTTTTTACTAATAATCTATCCAGAGAATTTTTTTTTTTTTTCCTGTGGAGCATGCTTGCTTAACTGCGTTGCACAAAAAAGACACTGTATTATCGTTCATAAGGTGTAGCACTCTGTTCGCCACAGATTTGTGCGGATGCAATTCCTTTGCATAGGCTTGGATGTCTCTCTGCTTCGCACGAAATTCTTTTATCATGTGAGCGATCCGTGGACCGCGGACTGAGCAAATTTAATGCTGAGTGACGCAGTCATGCCTTAGTTTGGCTCATAGCGGCAGTTTCTGAGTCGTGTTCTGAGAAGGAGTTCATGAACAGAGACACATTTTAGGCAAATTTCTTTGGTTATGAACTGATTTGTTGATACTTGGGGGCATTCGTGAACCGAGGTTCAACTGTACCCCTGACTTCTTCAAAAGCGCATAAGGGTAAGGACGCTTAGTTGCCGCTAGGTGCTGCTAAGCATCAGTCCTTCTTTAATTGATCATCAGTAGCTGTGAAAACCTCTATAAAAGCAGATGTTTTGGCAGTTTGCTGGTCTGGAGCATTCAGGTGTCTATTGCCAAGAGTTCATCATTCTACAGTGGAAAGCATTCAAGGCAGTTGCCAGTCTTTCTAGAAGTGGACGTCCCAGCACATTCAACCCAAATGTTAAAAGCCAGACCGTGCAATGCTCAGAGAAATACAAAAAAAAAAAAAAAAATGTCCTATGGACAAATGAGACCAAAGTGGTGAATGACCTTAATGTCCAGAGCCAATTTTGGCAAAAACCAAACATCACTTCAGCGGAAACACCTTATACTTACTCTCAAGCCAAGTGGTGAATGAGTGATAATTTGGGCTTCTTTTTCATTCACAGGAACTGGGCACATTGCAGTCGACAATGAACTCTACTATACAAGAGTATTTTAGAGGCAAATGTGAGATCATCCGTCCACCAGCTAAAACTTGGTTGAAATTGGGTTGTCAACAGTACAATGATCTGAAACACATAAGTAAATCAGAATATCAGAATGGCTGACATTTTCTTTTTAAATCATGGTTTTGAAATGACTTAGTCAGAACCTAGACCTCAAACCAACTAAAATGCTACGGCAGAGATACAAGAGAACTGTGCAGACGTTAATACCCAAAAACCATAATGAACTGAAGAAATGTTCTAAAGAAAAATGGGGCAAAACTTCTCCACTGTGTTTATATCGTGGTTGGTGGGTTTCATCCTGTCCAAAGCCATGCAGGGAAGGTTATTTGGCGTTCAGAAGTTGCTCGTTGTGTTTAAATGATTGTGCGAGTTTGTGTATGTGTTTCCTGGAATAGGCCCTCCATGAGCCTGAATACAAGCGGTATAGATGATGAGTGAAAGTGAGTTAAATAATGGCATGATGAAAAACATTATTTGTTATTATTTGTCTGAGGATGTATTTGCCTAATATTGACTGTGTGTGGGGTTTCTTCCTATTAGCATAAATGGGGTGGTTAAGGTGTTGGCCTGCTGATCGGGTGATGTCCAGTTCGGTGATGTCCCAATGCCACTGGGCTGCCACTGTTGACCTTGAGTCGTTCTCCCCCAAGTGCTCCATACGTAACTGCCACAGAAAAGACTGAAATTTCTCCAGGATGGTGTGTATCTGTTGCTCGATGTGCCAGATGGCATGTAGACAGACCCTTATTAGCACAAAGGATCACCCTGTCCTTATGTTTTTGTTTGTTTGATTATTTGTTTGTTTACAGGAGAGCACAACCCCCTTGACATTTTTTCCTTAATTTGTTAACTGGGCAAGTTAAAATGGAACGCCGAAACGAAGAATTTATACAAATAATATTAATAATGCATATAATATGGTTTCATTCTTTATTTTATTTTATTTTTTTATCTCATGAAAAAACGAAAACTCCTCGAGTGTAACCGGACTGAATGTTCTGTACATAAAACTTGTCATGTAATTTTTTTGGCTTTAAGTTACCAACTCTGAACACAGGCCCATGTTTCTGCCTGTACTTTTCACAAAATCACATGGGTAGTTAAGTTCATTTGTGTGTGTAATGCCTTGGCCGCTCTAGGCCTTGTCTCTTTCGTCTATGCTCCATGAGCAGTGCAGTCAAAGCTCTCCTGTAAAATAATTGGATTTTTGTTCTGGAAACTGCCTTTTTTTTCAAGCAGGATTGTGGAAAATATGTTATTAAACTTTTTTTTTTTTTTTTCCTATCGTTCTAAAAAGTCCTTCACTTTAACATTCTTTGAAGATTGTTAGCTGTGCAGATGTTTGAAGAAGAATAGAAGTAGGGACAGTGCATTAAAATTTTTTTATTTTTTTCTTTCCTGGAAAACAACCACAAAGATGAAAGCGATGTGAAAATGAAATGAAATGCTCTTTTCATTCAAAGACGTAGTTGCCATATAACTGATTACAAGAAATGAAATTTATCGGATAGAAATCACTCAGATGGGAAAGTACGGTGCACACAGACTATTATATGATGATTTACAAACCCTTTGTATTTCATACATGTTCCAGTTACGCAATATATTTCTAGCTGACACTGTTCAATATTGTGGCTACAAATCATAATCTCTTTAATCACAATGGATTATAATAGAGGAAAACACGGAGCCAATTCGGTTCATTAGTTCTATTCTCTCGATGGACACTGACCGCCTGATTGCTTCTCCATGCATATTCATGTAATCTGTTGTAACAGTGTACTACATTACAGTACATCAAAAGCTGTAAGTACGTTAATGGAAAATGGAGTCAATAATTCATTATCCGGTTCAGCTGAATATGATCGAATGATTAACAGTATCAGGTTTGCATTCATTACTCAACATGCAAAACAATATCATTTCGTCCATTCAGGTGGATTGCATCTATTGTGATTGTTACTGAAAATTTCTATGTCAGGTACAGTATATCTAAGTAAGCATTGTTAACGTTAAACAACACTGAAGTTTACAGTCATTACTTTTTGAGCCATCATAAATGATCAGAATCTGTTAATTCAGTCATTATACAGTAAATGTCTTTCCTATGGACTAAGTGGAAATATACCCTAAATGGGTTGTTAGTCCATTTTATTATAAAATGCACACATGTTTACATCTACACTCATCATCTATACCACTTAATCCTGTATTCAGGGTCACGGGGGGCCTGGAGCCTATCCCAGGAGACTTGGGGCACATGGCAGGGTACACCCTGGACAGGGTGCCAATCCATCGCAGGGCACACAGACACACACACACTCACTCATTCGCACACTACGGGCAATTTGGGAACGCCAATTAGCCTAAGCTACATGTCTTTGGACTAGGGGAAGAAAACCGGAGTACCCGGAGGAAACCCACCAAGCACGGGGAGAACATGCGAACTCCATGCACACAGAGACGGGAATCGACCCTGGCGATGGAATGCTAAACAGTGCTAACCAGTACACCACCGTGCCGCCTGTTTACATCTACAGATAATTTATAATCTAATACACCTTCTGGGATGCCTTTGGTGATGGGTTAAAAAAAAAAAAAAAAACTCACAATCAATGAAGGTATCCTGGAGGCAAACATAATCTGTACAGTAGATGCTTATATTTAATTGACAGACTACTTGATCCTTACTGAAGAATGTATCTCTTCTATGGTATATGGTATACGCCTTGTTGCCTTTTTTCTCCCCTTTTATGTATAAATGGCGCTATTCAAGTACTAATCAACTTAAAAAATGATTACTTGGCCCTGGTAGAACAGCACTCTCGAGAGAACCTGATCAGATGTTATAATACAGGTTAAACCCTGGCCAAGTTGATTATTCATGGGTCGAATGAAAAACGCACAAAGAAAGCAGTATGGATAAAATAGGAAGAAAAAGATATTGAGCAAGAGAGAACTTTTAATAAAGCCTGGACCGCTCCAAACATCTACTGGTTGAATTATTTTTAGTTATATAACAGACACACTGGTATTCAGGGTTAGGGGTAATAAAAGCAATAAAAGAGAAAGCGAGAGCAAGGACAAAGAACGAAAAAAAAAAAAAAAATCTAAGCTGGTCATTCTTTTAATGGAGTTTACTTCAGTTATATCTTCCTGCCCAATAAGCAATTCTGTACAGTCGATAAAAGCTCCAGCTAAATTGTTTCCTTCCCTTGCAGGGAAATCATCTCAAAATTGGCTTGATATTACTGTTTCCTCCCTGAGTGCATGTACACAGGTCCTTAGTGATTATGGAGCAAAATGCTACAAAGGCACTTGAGTAATTACCCTTTTTACCGCACAGGAGGGGGTAATGACCAGGTGTAATGCATGTATACAAAATGGCTGGATAAAATCAATATACTGTATTTTGTAAGGACTAGACTTATTAAAGCAAGTAAGAGTGCAGTAGCCATTGCATCTCAGAAGCAGGCTGTTTAAAAGAAATGGAGTTTGAGGTAAAGCCGACCTAATAAACATGTCCTAATTCAGTTACTTACCCTGTATCTTATCTATAATGTGTGATCACTGAGTGTGTGTGTGTGTGTGTGTGTGTGTGTGTGTGTGTGTGTGTGTGTGTGTGTGTGTGTGTGTGTGTGTGTGTGCGTGCGTGCGTGTGTGTGTGTGTAGTACTCACCTTTTAAGATAGATAGATAGATAGATAGATGTTAAATTCTTTATAGTTGTCAATTTCTTTATTCTTAACAGCTGATTCATTTATCACATACATCACATAACTGCGTAGACCGGAGGTACATTCCGGTCCCACCAGACCTCATAATGGCTGAAGAAGAATAAAACATGCTGTTTGTTTAGCACTGGCTTGTAGCCTGGCAAATAAAAATTCTACTAAACCATGGATACAGGCTTTAAATAAGGGGTTATACATTTCTTGTTTAAAAAAAGATATTATATTATAAGCAAAAACAAGCTTCTTTGGTAGAGCAGTGCTAAGGATAAGAAAAATGGTCCTCCTTAAAACATTTACTAATGACAGAAGCAAAACCTCCTGCTCCATGGAGACCACCATCTTTCTGTACACTTTTGAATTACATGGAAAACACTCGATAATAAAAAAAAAAAAAAAAAAGTGAGCCACACTGAGAGTTCCAGGTTTCTGTGTAATACCAGTGGAAAAGGCATTACATAAGACAGGGAAGAGATTGTTTATTTGCTAGCTTCCCATGTAGCACCTGTTTCATTATTATTATTATTATTATTATTATTATTATTATTATTATTAGCAAGCAAAGCGTCTTTGGTAGAGCAATGCTAAGGATTTGAAAAATTGTCCTCCTTAAAACATTTACCAATGATAGTAACAGAATCTCCTGATCCATGAAGACCATGTTTCTGTACACTTTTAAATGAATAATAAATAGACTACCAAATATTAAATTGAATAATACTAATAGAAATATATCTTTCTATAAAATATCTTACTATTATTATTATTATTATTATTATTATTATTATTATTATTATTATTATTATTATTGTTGTTGTTGTTGTTATTATTATTATGTTATTCTCGTATGTTCCTTAAGGTCCTTATGTGTGTGATGAATATATAATTTGGGTACATCATTATTTTTATTCCAAAATGGTCTGCTGCTTTATATATATATATATATATATATATATTATATATATATATATATATATATATATATATATATATATATAATGCTGAAAGGCATATTGTTCCTCAGAAAAATATCTATAAATGGGTGGTTTGATGGGGCCTAGCATGAAATAGACTTACTTTAATCACCTCCAAGATGATGATTGATTTTCAATAACATATCCCAGTGTGCATTATTTCTTGTATACCATAGCCATTTGTCAGTGAGAACACTTGGTTTATTTAAAAATGAGATGTTATAAGTTTTACCCATTTACAGTTACATTTAATGTTCTGGAACATTCATAAGACAAGTTAGTTCCTGTTATCACTTATGAAACTGCAGCTATAAATAGTTGTTTCCTCAGCAGCCTCTCTTGGTTTCTCTGTATCTCTCACTCCGGGAAACCACAAGTTCTTTGTCCTGAAGTCTCTGTCATCAAAGCAGAAAACATACAGAACATTACGAAGGTTTGACACTAAAGATTAGTATTTTTTTTTTTAATATTTAGCAAATATCTAATTGAGGAAAATGCCACCCTGTCAACAATTATATATATTTTTTCACACTGCATGACATGTAAAATTCTTAGGCTTAGATTATGCGAAGCATCTGTGTGACAACGAGTTATTAATATAAAAAACAATAATGTAATAAAATCGGTTCATTAATTTTAAACTGTCAATTTAACTACACTGTAGCTGCACTAATCTCATAGTTTTTTTTTTTTTTTTTTTTTTTAATAGAAAATTAATCAATATGTTCTGTTTAGGGAAAAAAAAAGAAAAAAAAACACCTATTAATAACAATAAAGTCTCTACTTAAATAATCTGCCATTGCAAAGATTTTTACAAGCTGTTTTTATTTTTATTTTTTATAATTAATACAAAGATGTACTTGGTCTAATGAAGTTTCCATGACATGTCATTCATCAACAAGACGCTGTGAGCAAAAAATTAATCTTGCTCGTCTGATAATTATTTTATCACCCTACCTGGTTTTATCATGCATCTTTAATGTGCATATTTCCTCCCTTCATTTTATGCACAGAGCTAATTTGGCTCATCAGGTCTGATTGATCAAATGAGAAGAATGAAACATATTGTACGACCTGCCTTCTGGCTAGTTTCATACCAGCACGGCTTTGCTTTCACCATGCAGCAGACTTAGTAGTGTCCATGGGGGTGTAAATAAGTACAGGAAGGTAAAACACTGGGTCTGGGCTTAGGGAATAACTAGTGGCATGTTTTCAGGCAGAATCAGTCATTATGAATTATGTCTCAGAAACCTAGTTCTAAGAATACACTTGTACTTGCAGTGTCTAATATTATAATTATGAGCGCTAGCCTAACAGACTCTGTGGCACAGAATGATTTTTCAATGCGTTACACATAAAGTAATGTATCTAGAAATTAGCACTATTTTGCTGTTTGTTTTTTTTTTTTTTTTTTTTTTGGAATAAAACAATTTTGCCGAAACTGTGGAAATAGAATAATATATGAATTTATTGAACCGGTCATGCATTTAACAACACTCACTCACTCATCTTCTACACCGCTTTACCCTGTAAATTCAAGCGTTTAACAACATTAACACCAAAATCTAAAAAAAAAAAAAAAAATTGCATTATTTCAACAGGAATTGGCATTAATGTGAATTTCCAAAAGCCCATCGGAAGGAAAAAAAATTCTGACTGTCAATATATCTTTAATATCACATGATTATTTATAGTAATATAGGACAATTCTGTTCATTTTATGATTTAAACCCCCTGTCTGTTACTTCAGCAGTACATTACTTAAACATTTTTGTTTATATTTTTTTTTTATTTCACAGTGTTTAAAATTTGTTCAAACTTTGAGATATAATCATAAAGCCTTCCTCTGCACAGCTTGATGTTACACTCTCAGCAAGTGGAGCTGAACAGAGAACAGCTGGCTGACAGTTCACACTTCGCCAATGACTAATATTTTGATGAAATAATCAGAGACATAAGCTGAGTCCCACATGAGACTGTATTGCAGTAGGAAGCAGGCAGGCGTTTGGGACTGAGCCAATCAAGGAAGACATGACTGGAGTTCTCAAAATTGCAAATAATATCTCTGCATAAAATCATTGAAATCGCTTAACGTCCACTGTAGATTTTGCGAAATGAGATGTTATGTAAGGTTTGCAACGTTACGTATGGGTTTAGTTGGTTAATATGGATAATGTATATTTAATTGTAGAACACTGGTGTGTGAAAAGCTTTTCTGTGCACTTTTTCAAAAATCTCACCAAAAGAGTGCAGCAACACGAAATGTCCCAGACTCGCTCATTTGTGTGCTCTGCAGAAAAAGTGAGTCTCTGCAAATATTTACACATTTAAATATCAAAACAATGTGATGACAAAAGATCTTGTACAGTGCAGCATGTGTTGCAGCTTTGTAGCACATTTTGATATGCAATTTGTTTGAACAGAACTCCCAAGACCATATTATGCATGATTATACACACACACACACACACACACACACACACACACACACACACACACACACACACACACACACACACACACGTGCATGCGCAATCTGGTCCTTAAGTGTTTGGGAGAAAAAAAATGCACATATGGACAATCTTTGTATTTTTGCCCGTGTATAGTTTCACAATGAATTTGAAATAACGCAATGAAGATGAAATTAAAGTAAAGTTACAAACCTCAATTCAAGGAATTTATCAAAAAGATATTGCATACAATTTTAGAATGGTTATTTCATATTTTTGTCATAGGTTCTCTATTTCCACAAGCTTAAAAGTACTTCGACAAAATAATCATAAATATATATATATATATCCTTTTTATGTCGATGAAGGTGACTAAGTCCAGCCTTATTTATTTATTTATTTGTTTGTCTGTTTGTTTGTTTGTTTGTTTGTTTGTTTGTTTGTTTGTTTTAATATTTGTCTGTCTGTTTAAAATTCATTAATTATAAAATCTAGGTGACCAGATGTAACATACCTTTTTTTTTATATCTGTTATTATTAGAAATATTTAATCTGTTGAATCTACTGTAGATTAAGAGTCTATAATTTCTTTGACCTCCCACAACTCAACCAGGAAAGAGGCAGGGTTTCGAAATCGTAGACAGTGATGCAATGAAAACTGCTGACATTTTTCTTTTCTCTATTTCACTTCCATTCCGCATTTCAGCTAGAACTGGGGTCCTAACATTGTGGCATGAGCGCTAGTGTATTACATTTCATCTATATCAAACAAGCCATCAGGCCCAATGGAAATTCGGAGCAATATAATAAGCTCAGGCTTTAACACAATAAGTGTGATGTTCAATATTGCTCTTTTCCCTGCCCTCGTGCTTTAATAGAGACATAGGGATGTGAAAATCCAGACCTGATAGCAGGGTATGTTGAAACAGAGCGCAGATGTATAATCTGTCTTTTGATGTACTGTATAGTGAACAATCATTGAGTTTCTCTGGTTCAGATGTCAGGGGGTATATGCACTAAAATATTTCGACATATTAGGAAGAATTTACTGAACTGGCAGTGGAGGGAAAATGGCACATTGTGATCGTTTTTTTTTTTCTTCTTCTTCTTCTTCTTCTTCTTCCTAAATGTCATTATGGTATTATGTGGCATTAGATTCAGCTCTTGAGCTGAATTATTATATTTCTGCTTCTGAATAAGCCGTGAAACCGAGGAACATATTGCTCCTCAATAAAACTAATGAGATGGCACGTAACCACAAGTGCATGTTAATATGTGCAACAATTCTATTGCAGTGGTTTTACATTTACCTCTAAGTATGCACATAACATAAATGTATGGGACAATTTAAGCCTGAGTAAAGTGTACATCACAACGATCTATATGTACTGTATGGGTCACAACCTGCAGCAGGGTCAACAGGGTTGCTGGGGGTCCTGAAGCCTATCCCAGGAGACGTGGGGCATGAGGCGGAGGACACCCAGACACCCTGGAGAGGGTACCAATCCATCGCAGGGCACCAACACTACAGACAATTTGGGAACGCCAGTTAGTCTAACCTGCATGCCTTTAGACTTTGGGAGCAAACCGGAGTACCTGGAAGAATTTTAAACTACAGTACGTTTACCCAAGTTAATTGCTATTGCTGTTGGTTGCTAACTGTTAGTCAAAAGCTCATGGTTGGATATGTCCTGGTGTAGAAAAGAAAAGAAAAAAAAAAACTGGTTAAATAATCAAACAAATTATAATAAATTAACAACAAATGGTGTGTATGTACCTGTTGTATAATGCAATATCACTCAAGGGTGTGCTGTTGTACTGAATATTGGCACAGCTGGGATATCTTTGGCACTTGAACGGCATTACAGCCATGCTGATATTCAGTGCAACAGCACCACTTTAGGTTTGGTATCGCTTAATTGCGTTTCTCCATGACCTAACCTCAAGACAGTGATTTATCATTTCTGTGAAACTCTGGGAACAGGCAAGCACTTTCACACCAGATGTGAGACAGCATTTTATTTTTAAAGTTGTTTTTCAGATCAGGCGACATATGTGCTTTTGCTTTTCATTGTGCAGAGTTCTCTGCATGCCACTAATGACACTTACATATTGTAATTTTGTACTCTTTCACCAGTGTGATTGCTGTGCTTTAAAGCATAGACATTCTTGCATGCATACAATAACGACTTGACATTTAATTCATTTTAATGTCAAATTTCTTGATAAAAGAAAATGAATAAATACATGCAAACAGCGTTTCATGTGACGGCTACTGGAATAAGCCACTGTGACGATTTGTTCCAATGTTTGTAAGTTCCGGTAAGATTTATATAGGGACCTTGTAGCTGTATAAAAATCGCCCTGACACAAGGTGCCAAGTGTTTCATCTCCTGCTAACGTGCACTGGAGATGAACAATACTGCAAGCATGATATTTTCCTAGAATGCATGGACATTGTAGTTTACACATAGTGACTTTTGTCCTGTCTGATGATGATGATGATATCATGATCTGATATAGACACATATTGGAGGAAAGATTCTAATGTAAAATAAATAAATAAATAAACATAAATAGATAAATAAATAAAGTCCTTCCGTGTGCCATTCTCATTCAGTTCCAGGGGCCTGGAACTGGCTAGAGTGCTAAGACCAGATAACTAAATGCCAAGCATGGTAAATGACGTGGTTAATAATGAAAAGAACACATGCTCAACCTCTCCTGGTACACACCTACTTTAAAAAAAAGAAAAAAAGAAAAAAAAAAAAAAGGAAAACCCATCAAGGATGCATCCTGCTCCACACAGATAACACTAGCAGAGTGCTTGGTCCCCTTCGTTGACTTTTAAAAAGGAACCTACAGTGAAAAGATGGGGAGAGAGAGGTATTTTCCAGCATGATTAGTTTGGGCAGTGGGTCTGAAAGCTTGTGCATAATGTTCTCATCATTTTCACACTGCATGTCTCAGTAAATAACAGTTGCAGTCGTGGTGGCTGCTCACCCAGTGGGCTCCCTCTCCCTTTCACACACCAATACACAATAGCAGGGCATAATTAAAGTCCACACTATCAGCATCAAGATGCAGTGAGAGAGAGAGAGAGAGAGAGAGAGAGAGAGAGAGAGAGAGAGAGAGAGAGAGAGAGAGAGAGTTTGTATGCAAAGTGCAAGTTTAGGGAAGTGGAGGATAAAATCATCATTTCAATTACCAATCTACACCCAAATGCCTGGTTCAAATCCTGTAGCCTTTAATCTGTCCTATCCAAGCATTTCAGTCACATGACTTTTCTGCTATGGTTGCTGTATTTCAAGCTGATTTTCCGGCATTGTCGCACACCCCGAACATAACTAGAGGTGTAAAATGCCTCAAATATTTGTTTTTGTTTTTTTTTTACTTGGAGAGGGAATAAGTGGTACATCTTATAGACCGTAATTCACATATACTTTCCTGAATACTGGTCATTTAAATTGTAAGGAAGGAAGATCGATATCGATTTGTGATTCCCCGATATACTGTGCAGTCCTGTGGTCTATTTTGGAGACTCCAAACCTCAAAATAAGGAAATAGAAATAAACAAGAACATATTTCCGGCATGACAAACTTTCTTCTGGTTTGCACATGACGTGCGTTGTCACCTCGCATCATAAGTTTTGGCGGTTTGAATCGTGCCTTGAGACTGGGTGCGTGGAGTTTGCATGGTCTCCCACTGGGTTTCCTCCAGGAGAACAAAGCTTTCCTCCCACTCGCCAAAGACATGCAATTTCCAAATTGCCATTAGTGTCTGATTGGGTGTGTGTGTGTGTGTGTGTGTGTGTGCTAGTGTCCTGAAGTGGCTCAGCGTTCCCTGCGAAGTTCCCCGAGAGAGAGAGAGAGAGCTCCAGGCCCCCTGATGAGTGGTATAGATAATAAATGGATGAATGGATGGGTGGATGTTTATATTTGCCTTGATGTTCTCGTTCTGTCCCCCGTCCTGTCATTAGTGTATTAGCCGATTGTGTCCCCTGTTCCATGTTATTTCATTGATTCATTCGTTGTCGCTATTTTAACATATATCCAGTATCAATTAAAAGTCTTTTAGCAAAGTATTATCCTATTTTGATGTTGTGTATAAGTCCAAGTCATGCTTGCCTAATGCCTTGTCTTTGTTTGCTGCATATGACCCCTGTTGATTACAAATTATGGTTGTTTACTGCTGTCTGCCTGTGATTTCATCCCCGATGTGAACTGACTATGATTCTTGGATTACATAAACTCCAACTACATTAAAACCCTACTGGCTCTTCAGTTCTGGATGGGTGAAGGAGCACAGAGTGTTTCATCAAGAGAAGACAAACCTCAAGTCAAATTAATAGGAAACAGAGATATCCACAAGGGGCTTTTAAGTCGAACAGGCACTTTTGATTGTGCAGAATAACAGATGACTGAATTCTGGGAGTAAAAAAAAAAAAAAAACCTTTATTTCTCTATATAATCCCCTGCTACACTTACCCCAGCACTTCACTCATATTTGGATACCATCAGGGTTGAAAGTTCTCTCAGTACACAGGAGCCATGCCTATCTGCATAACCTCTGAACCCAAGGACTCCTTTAATGAGCATGGTGAGGCATTCCCCTTGCCGAATACTGCAGTGTGCTCCAGGCCACTTCGGGTTGGGATTGTCATTAACCGATGTGCGGCCTTCTTTTAAAATGTTTGAACAATTCAAATGTTTTACCTCAGCTAAGAGTCTCGTCACTGCACTGCGCTTGAAGTCTTTTGTAAATGTCAATCAATTTTGTGCCTTCGTTTGACTTGAATGCCTCTTGTAAACTGAGCAATGCTTGCTGCTGAAATAAACTTTCCAGTTCTTTGGCTTGAACGAGGTAGGGCAACGAACAGAACCAAGAGTTGATCAGAATGTGGTCTAATATTGATTGCTATAGTCCTTGCCAGATGGGTTTCACTATACGAGTTGGTTGTTTTGGGGGACTGCGGAAGTGGGACAGGAGTGGGATACAAAGGATAAGGAGGCGCGGTTCACTGTCATTGATCACCCCATTTCCCAAACAGCCTAATCTGTACCAATTTGGACATTGAATTCCCCAGCCAGGATGATCACCTAAAATCCAGAGTGTATTGGATGGGTCTGATTGTAAGGGCTTTAGTGGTGCTGGTGATGGTGAGGACTGCCAGATATTGGTTGGAAGTGTCCACCATAAATCCAATACCTGCTTCGTTTTTCTCGCCACCAGATTACTACAGCATCACTACAGGTCCATCCACTATATGGCTGGTGGTTGGATTATCAACTCTCCACATCAGTACGTCTCAGGTTGAATATTGCTCTGATCAATACACTGCGTGTGATTTCCTTCAGTCCAAAACGATGTCCCGTTTAAACGTATCACTCATTCTGATACACCAAGCAAGCCTCTGCAAAGGATGCCATGTTAAAGAACATTCTTGTTTTTTATTTAGTTGAACAGTTGGTTGGGTTTAAGGTTCCCCTGTCTCAGCCGTTTAGCGGGGGAAGAAATTGAAGAGAAGTACAACCTGTTTGTGGGCGGCCAGGGACTGATTTTGGAGAGGCTGGATGACACAAATTCTGATCTCAACCTTTTCCAGATCAAGACTGTTTTTGTTCTGTGTGTGTCTTGTGTGTTTTTTGCACTGCAATATCAATTTGTATGATGGTATTTTGGTATCAGTACAATATTTGTTTACAAGAATGAGACTAATAAAGAAAATAAATATTTTCTTAATCTTTATCCTTGTCTTGTGATTTATGTATGAGTAGACAACTGGTAATAGCCACATTAAAAGGTACAAGAACCAGCCATAACATTAACAAATTAACATCAGATAAACTGGTGACAGAATAATAGGCCTTTATATTATGCCTGTGTAGAAAGATAAGGATCTAATCACACAGAAATGCCACCAAGAATGTCAACTATACATCTGCTTTGCCATAATTGAGAAAAAATTTACTTTTATAGTAGTAGTTTTAATTTATGTACAGTACAGACCAAAAGTTTGGACACACCTTCTCATTCAGCGAGTTTTCTTTATTGTGTTCTTTCTTGTGTTCTTTAGCCCAAACGCGTCTCTTCTGCTTGTTGCCTGTCCTTAGCAGTGGTTTCCTAGCAGATATTCTAGCATGAAGGCCTGATTCACACAGTCTCCTCTTAACAGTTGTTCTAGAGACGTGTCTGCTGCTAGAACTCTGTGTGGCATTGACCTGCTCTCTGATCTGAGCTGCTGTTAACCTGCGATTTCTGAGGCTGGTGACTCGGATGAACTTCTCCTCCGCAGCAGAGGCGACTCTCGGTCTTCCTTTCCTGGGGCGGTCGGCATGTGAGCCAGTTTCTTTGTAGCGCTTGATGGTTTTTGTGACTGCACTTGGGGACACTTTCAAAGTTTTCCCAATTTTACGGACTGACTGACCTTCATTTCTTAAAGTAATGATGGCGGCTCGTTTTTCTTTACTTAGCTGCTTTTTTCTTGCCATATTACAAATTCAACCTCTTTGAATGAGAAGGTGTGTCCAAACTTTTGGTCTGTACTGTATGTATGTATATATATACACACAATATATAAAAAATATAATATATAAAATAAAGCTTTTGGAGTAACCTAGTTAAAGTCTGAACTTAAATCCAATTGAGACCCTTAAACAGGTTGTTCATGCTCAAAAACCCTATAATGTACCTGAAATAGAACAATTCTGCAAAGAAGAGCTGGACAATATTCCTGCACAGCATGTGAAAGACTCATTGACAGCTTTAGCAAACATCTGCTCGAAGTTGTTGCCGCCAAAGGTGCCATTAAGTAGTTGTTCATTTTATTAACAATTCTTTTTTTTTCACATAGGGGCAGGTAGGTTTGTACAGCTTTTTTTCTTTAATACAGGAAATCATCATTTGAGAAACTGTATTGTGTAATTACTCGGGTTTGATTTATCTTAGCACCGTCCAGGCTCAAGTTCCGTCTTTGTGTGCATGTTCTCCCGTGCTTTGTGGATTTCCTCCGGGTCCTCCCGTTTCGTCCCACAGTCCAAGTAATATAAAAATGTGTTTGATGATCTTAAAATCATTTAAGCCTGACAAATATGAAAAAAAAAAATGAGGAAGGGGGCAAATATGTTTTATATACAGTAGGCTATACATACATACAATTGAATACTAATATTCGTAACATACCCCAGACATATTTACATTGATGATCCTTTTTATTTTTATTTTATTATTATTATTTTCCTGCATTTACTCACTGCATATGTTACATATGTTGCTGCATATGTTGCATATGTTGCTATGTTACATAATGTGGACTGCACACACTTATTTAATCTGCACATTATAAGTTCTCACTACTAGTTGCACTTCTGGTACAGTAGATGCTAAAATGCATTACGTTGCTGATTATTTATTTCTATCCATCCATCTACTGTATAAGATTGGCAGACACACACGGATATCTTTGATATTTACTAAAGTGCTAAATGTCTCTAACATATACCATACTGGGGCGCAAATACTTTCAGGAAAAAAAAAAATCCATTATAAAGAGATAACAGAATTCATACAAGGTGCATTGTACATATTGCCCAACAAAAACAAGTCTGACAGTAAATAAATGCATTTCGGTTACACTGAAGACATTGTGTTGCTGCTGTCTCTTTGTTTTAAATCTAACTAAAGGAAAATGGAAAGAACCTTGATGCATATTTCCTGTTAAACATCAGCCTCAGGCAGAGCGCTGCATCTGTCATTTAATACCTTGACAATATTTCTTTTATCCCTTACCTCATCTAAAAGGAAAAACAGATGGCATACTGGGAGGGGAAGGATATTGGAATGACATGTCTAAGGATATTGGTTTTATATACTGTATGAATGTATAAACATAAACTATTACAGTACTTTACCCATAAAGACTTATTTCATCATTTAACAGGATTAGCAGAGACTAAACGATTCATTTTGAAATACAGTTTGCTATGAGGAGTGTTCAAGTCAAACAGGGGCTGTGTGATGAACTTTCTCATGAATGAGGGTGAAAAAAAACCAACTGACATTTACAATAGACTTCGAGTACAGTACAGTCATGAGACTCTCAGCCGCTGTTAAACATTTGAATGGTGCAAATGTTTTATTAGTGAATGACGATCCTAACCGAGGTGGCTTGGAGCCTACTGTAGTCCTTCCCATGAACATTTACCCTACAGTGACCCTACAGTCCTAACCTTGCACCAAGCCATTTCCATAAAAGGAGTTCCTTGGAGGCCAGTGTTTTGGGTTACTGCCTCAGTATACCAAGAAAACGTCCTGCCTTGATGGTATCCAATCACTAGTGAAACGCAGGGATCTGGATATAGAGAAATAAAAGGAGTTTTTACTCTCACAATTAAAAGTCCAGGTTTGACTTGAACACCCTTCATATAATTGACTTGTTCTTCTGCAGTGCTCCCATTATAAATTGGTGGCCCTCTTTAATGAACACAGGCACTCTTGAGTTAAACATTAAATGTTGGAGATCTTCCAAGCTTGCAACAAAAGGAATGCAAAACCACGTCGCCTGAATTCTAAGATGAAGTTAAATTTAGCATCATTATTCAGAGCAAACTGATGCGAGAAGGTATTCGAATTATTTATATATATTTTATCAAACACTACATTGCAGATGAATGATAAATGCTTGGCTGTGTCTCTATGTTGTGAATATACACAATTTCCCTTTTTCCCCTAAATCTCCCCTTTTCTCAGTGCTTTTTCTCCCTAAGCACTGCAGGCTTTAGTGATGTCACAGAGGGCCTAAGAACCCCCCCCCCCCCCCCTGCTTTTCTACCAAGTCCCCTAAATATTTCATCCCTCCGTCAGAGCAGAACACTGACTTCTCTGTTTGCCTTCTTTGTGCTCTGGCTTTGCACCTGTTCCAGCTCTGAGGTCTGAATTCTTGGATGCTTGATCCATTGCCGCAGTGCCTTCGTTCATTCTGAGATTCCCTATGTCAGCCCAGCACTATGCTAATCCCCTCCTTCTTAGGTGAAGAAAACATACTGCTTGTTATCCCCGCAATGACTTTTCACTCGGCTTTGCAGCTAACTGCACAGATTCTTCTATTGACTTTGTATTGAATCTGGGTTGGTGTGATCTATACATTTTTGGCACATCTGTCTCTCTCTCTCACACACACACACACACACACACACACACACACACAAACACACACACACGCGCTTAAAGAGAGAAGTTCTAAAAGCTAGATTCAAACTTGGCACATATCCTGAAATTTGTCAGTATAAATATATCCTTGGATTGCATAGCAAAAAAAAAAAAAAAAAAACTGGTAATTTTACGAAGTGTAAAATGAACACAGAACGCAGAGTCACAGAAGGAAATAAAGTCTCTGGTCTTTTTATTCTCTTGTGAGAAACAGATAGGAAAGGGGGAGCGTGTGTGGGAGATGCTTAAGAGCCACTGAAGGATGTCAATATATTCTAAAATTGAATTAAAGTGTAATTAGTGAAATCATTACCTGACACTCGAGCAGTGGGATTTGGTTAATTTATTGCTACCATCCTGCCATGAATGAAATGGGTCCTGTAAGACTTCTCCTCCTGCCAAAGGTGATGACTGCATTACACAAAGGCTTGGTTCTAATCAGCGACTCTAACATTCGCACTGCTCTCGGCAATATTGCGGATCAAACCATTGCGCCTACCCAAGGCTACGGTGTCGTAGTGGGATTTAAAAAGCAAACAAACAATATCTTATCTGACTAAAACATTCCTGTAAATAGGATGTATTAAAATCCAAATAATTACAACTCTGTACATGAAGGCATGCAGCATAATTATGTCTTTGGTTGTTTATTTGTTTTAACAAAATGGCCCAAACAATCCCTGCCAGTACAAATAAGGCTGGGTGATGGGACACCAAATTGTGATGGCTGGACAACTAGGTAAGAGCATCACAAAACAGCAGATCCTGTCCCATGTGGCTTGCAGAGGTTAGTACTGGAGAAGCAGCAATGGGCACCCAAGAATCATTAATGCATGTAGGAATGATGGCTAGTCTGTGTTTCCAGAAGCACCAAGCTGCCCTATGGAAAAACGCAAGCCACCTAAGGTAGTGTGACGAATGGGATACCTTGCCTCTTGGTGTTCAAGTGGATGTTTACACCTACTTTCAAAATATTGCACATCAGGTACATGCAACAATAATCGCTAATGGAAGTGTCTTCTTTATGCAGGATAATGCGATCTGCCATATTGCAAACATTTGCTCAGGAATGGCTAGAGGAACATGACAAAAGTTTGCCGCCAAGTAACCTTAATCTGATCAAACATCTGTAGGTACAACCATACTGTACATCTCCAACAATTACCATTGCAAGAACCATGCCGATTCACTAAACAGCTCGACAACTTGACTATATATGTTTTTTTACCATCTTTAACTTTTCAGGTTCGATGAATAATAAAAGAAATATCTAAAATAGAATATTTTCATTTGCCGGGGTTAATCTGATCTGTTTGCAGTCACTGATATTGTGGAAGGCTTAACGATCAACATTCTGATAAACACTTAAAAGAAACAACCAAACAACAAAAAACTATTTGTGTTTGCAAAGCAAAACTTTCTTAGTACTGCATTTTTTTGAGAATTTTGTCATGTTGTTTTAAAGCACCCCTGATGTGTGCACCTTGAATTACTCTACTGTATAACTGTAGATAATGTCATTATGTATGAACCACAGTTTTAAAGCTTGAATGTCAGAGTCTCTGTGTCCACAAAGACCGAGAAGCAAGTCTCAGGTATTTTCACACAAATCAAAGACAGATCATGGGGTCCTTCAACAATTTTGGTTAGGTCTGAAAATGTGCGGAAACGAAACTGGGGATAAACTTAACTATAAACTATAAATGGATAAGGTTAAGGTCAGGGTATAAGACAACCATTTATAGCATGTCCCAAAAACAAAATCTATAAAAAATACGTGCATATACAAATAGGAAATTGTGTTCATGTACAATGCCATGAAAAAGTATTTAAAACGTATATAAAAAGCCCTTCCTGAATTTTTTGTTTTGTTTTTGCATATTCGGCACTCTTAAATGATCAAAGAAAGTTTAATATTATACAAAGATCTTGGATTTTTGAATCTTAAGGAATACTTCATCCACATAGGGCCAGGAAGATTTGGACAGCATTTTACCCTTAATAAATGATGTGAAAGACTTCGTCTCTGTCAGCTTCACAACCATTAGATTGCATTTGTTGCTGCCAAGTTGGCACAACCAGTTATGTTTAGGGAGCCTAAACTTTTTTCTTTATATAGGACCAGGGAGGTTTGAACAGTTTTTGTTTCTTAATAAATTAGATTAATTAAAAAAAAATAATTATTTATTCTGGTTACATTTGTGTTATATTAAAATTAGTTTAGTTATATTAAAATGATGTCATTAATTTGAGTGTGAGACATGTGCAAAAAAAAAGGAAAGGAGGAAAAAAAAAACTTTTTATTCATTTATTTATTTATATCTATTTATTTATTTATTCATTTATTATGATTTTTTTCTTTTTTATTTATTTATTTTAAAAAATGTTACAAAAACAAAACTGTCATAGGTGAGAAATAATAAGACAAAATGTTTACTGACAATTTAACAAAAGCAATATAAAATATGTCGACTTAAATGTACTTTTACAATCGTGATGAGAATATATTTATAAAAAAAAAAACTAATTAATACGAATTTCTGATCAATATATATGAGGGAACATTTTCCATGAAACTACAGGAATACGAGTAGAAAAGTCTAGAAAAAAAATAGAAAGGTTGATTATAAAACATGATGTAGTATGATTCCTTATATGTTATGCTATGATTATGATTATGATTATTAGTATTATTATAACTTTAAACCAGTTCTCTGTGAAACTCCCCATGTAAGTTATAAATTCACAAAATAGTATAAATTCTTAAACATTGAAGAAGCCACAAAGAAACCAATGAGGTTGAGTCAGTTGTAAAACTTAAAAGCATGACACAAATTAATGAAACAATTTTTAGGTGCAACAGGGTTGATGCTATTTCTTTCTTTCTTTCTTTATTAAATTGACATTATACATTTTTATTACATCCACAGTGTGTTATGTATTAACGTTTTTTTAAATTATAATCATGTACTCTGGGCACAAATCAAGCTGGAATGCTTGACATGAAAAGCTTGACATTAGCTGTTGCTAGAAGGCATTTATTTTTTATCACAATTAATGGTTGTATTTGGGCAACAAACCAAGCATACAAAAAGTCTTCTTTATTTCCTACTACTACTTTGTGTTGTTGTTCATATAATGATTTATAGGCAGAAAGCAGAAAAGGACAGCAGTTCAAAGTCAGTGAAATGTTTTCTGTAACCTTTATCATGTTAGATTTCTGGTCACACTTACACAGAGACACTTCTGCTGTTGTCAGATAAATATACCGCTACTGACTGGGGCAGGCAGGGGCAATAAACACAGCAGGGGAAAAGAAATGTTCTTTATGCTACTGTAATGTGGTAAAGATGGTTGTAAATTGCGGTATAAGCGAGGAAGTAAGGGGGAGATTGAGGCCAGGTCTACACATAGACGGGTAGTTTTAAAAACGGAGATTTTTATCAGGGGTTTTCGCCTTTCGTCCACATACAAAGTTGAAAACTGAGCTTTTGGAAAACTCTGTCCGAAGTGAAAACTCCGGTTTCAGTGGTATTGTGTGAACAGGGGAAGCGGAGATTTTGGCTTGTTGTAACGTCCCCTAGTGTCCCGATGATGTCAAGTCTGTGTGCTAGTCTCCTTGATTTGACATAAGCTTTGACTTTGTACAGAAAACTAATACTTATTACTGATTATGTTAACGTTGCTTACTGTTAACATACGTTAGCGAACAGAGGTGCCTGAATGTACAGCACTACGAAGCTACACACATACAAAACTTCAAAGACACAAAGACGCCACGTACAGCAATGGCAGTTTTGGATGAGACCTTCCAAAAGTCTAATGACATTTTGCCTAGGTTTCTGATTGGTCCCCTGTTGATGAGGGACGCTCTTAGCAGTACTTAACAGGGCGTTTTGCATTTTCATGTTGACAAAGATATTTTTAAAACATAGGTTGTGTGGACAGAATTATTTAAATAAATAAATAAATAAATAAAATCGCTGTTTTTAAAAGTACCTGGTTTCGTGTGGACGTGGTCTGAGTGTATAAACAAATTGGGAAATAATTCAAGTTTCTTTTTTTTTTTTTCGTTTTTTTAACCTTACAACCTTGCAGTAAGCTGTTTATCTGTACATTTCATTGCACCCACTATAATATAGGGATGGGAATCATCAGGGACCAGTTACAATATTATCACAATACCTGAGTGCCAACTCGACTTGTATTATGTTTTTGTTAGTATCATAATTTTCTTGAAATTTTAAACAAACATACTGTAGCAAATAATTCACTGGAGTATGGAGGAACTGCAACATTTACTATCTCAAATGCAAACAAATAAATAAATAAAAAATATTAAGCAAATCAGTGCAATATTCTGATATATGGCAATATATGAACTGGCAAACAAAAGAATCAAGATGCGTAAATGAATCACTTTTCCCTATCTCAAGTACAATTATAATTTTAGATTTTTTGTTTCATTAAATAATCAGAATTGTACAATAATAATGACATTCCACCAAAGTCCATTCTATATTTAATACACATCAATTAAGATAAAACTAAAACTACGTTTTCTGTGCAAGGTTTAAAAGGGTTGCTTTAGATGTTATCTTTAAAAAAAAAAATAAAAAAAAAAAGACAAACCCTCTTGTCACAGTATATCTAAATAAAGGAGTCCAACAACCTCAAAAGCCATGAACCGTACACTTTTAGGGAATTCTCATAATACTCTACAATATTCTCAGCAAAATCATCCATGTATGCACACCTTGGCTGGCATGCACTAATATTTACTGTATGCATCAAGTCACCGGATCTGAGCATCTGTAAAGAACGTTTTGCTCTGACCAAAAATGTCAAGATAGATTTTTTTTTTTTTTTCACTTTTATCACTTGTCAATATGATTAAAAACTACCTCTCAAATACCTACAGAAATGTCAATAAATGTAGTTTCACATTTGGAAGAGAGACAGGATGCAAACACAGACACTCACTCTCTCATCATCTATACCGCTTTATCCTGTATTCATGGTTGCAGGGGCCTGGAGCCTATCCCAGGAGACTTAGGGCATGAGGCAGGGTACAACCTGGACAGGGTGCCAGTCCAGCGCAGGGGACACACGCAATGATTCACACACTACAGGCAATTTGGGAATGGCAATTAGCCTAATCTGCAGGTCTTTGGACTATGGGAGAAAACCGGAGTACCGGGAGGAAACCCACCAAGCACAGGGAGAAGATGGGAATCGAACGGGCCGGGAATCAAACCCGGACCCTGGAGGTGCAGGGCAACAGTGCTAACCATTACACCACCGTGCTGCCTCCAAACACAAACGTGGAGTTTCAATCCACTTTAATAAAAACAAAGCAGGGACGAAAGGAAAACTGCAACTAGGGTTAGGAACTAAGGATAATGCTAAGGACAACAATTACAAAAATATAAAAT
This sequence comes from Clarias magur, assembly GCA_013621035.1. Classification (NCBI taxonomy): domain Eukaryota; kingdom Metazoa; phylum Chordata; class Actinopteri; order Siluriformes; family Clariidae; genus Clarias; species Clarias magur. The sequence continues at coordinate 765,173 of QNUK01000180.1, read as the reverse complement.
AACAGCAACAATGACCGAAGCAGCATACAAACCAGCAAACCAAAGCTGGCACTATATATAGACAAAAGTAATCAACTTAACCAGGTCCAGGTTAAACAGACATTACAATCAAGTTTCAGCATATCAGTATCTCTTTACAATAGCGATTTACTCAAACTGCCAATGTGCCAGGCTTAATTCGAACATAGATAAACCTAATCATTCAAAATCCTCAAATGCTATTTATCCTTATTTGATTTTGGGGATAGCCATCCTATAGAATGCTAGAGCACTACTCCTTGTTGTCTGACAGCGAAACATATGTCGGTCAGGAAACCTTGTAAAAACGTCAAAGTGTCAGTATTTGAGGGGTTTTCCCAAGCTGCCACACGTAGATAAACATTCATGAGAAAGAAAAAGAAAAGAAAAAAAAAAAAGATACTGATACTGATACATACGGCACGGCCATATTCAGCGTTGTGGGGACCAAATCCGCCTTGACATCCCGCTTGCCATCGTCATTTGTAAAATTTGTAAAAGAAACTGTTGTAATACAGTAGTTTGCTCTGTTCTCTCTCTCTCTCTCTCTCTCTGTACTCTAAATGCACCAAAGTGATGCCATGATGATCAGGAATGGCCTTCTAATCATTTCCGAACTGGATATGGCAAATATTATTATATCCATTCACTCTTTGGTTGTAGTATGTAATATGCGTCTACTATTTATTCAACTTACTTTTCTTGTTTTCTATGTCCGCCAAATAAAACAATTTTTTTTTTAAACAATTAAAAAGCCGAATGGCACTGCCAGCCTCCATGATAATATTCACTGTGAATGAAAGCTGGATGTAATAGAACAGCTTGCACATCATTCAAACAAACACTAATAATGCTATTCATAAGACGCAAGCACAGCTGTACAGTATACTATACAAATACATAAATCTATATAAATTACACATGCAGTGCAACATAAATGACTGACACTCAGACTTTCTGGCTTTGTGAAAAAAATACAACGTGAAAAAAGACATGAACGTTAGCTGTGTCCGTGTGCACTTTTGTCGGTTGCTGGGTAAATGTGTGGGTAATTAAGTTGAGTTAAGCCTTTATTTGTCACATACAGTATACAGTACGTTACAGCACAGTCAAGTTCTTTCTTCGCATATCCCAGCATAACTGGGGTCAGAGCGCAGGGTCAGCCATAATACAGCGCCCCTGGAGCAGAAAGGGTTAAGGGCCTCGCTCAAGGGCCCAACAATGTCAGCCTGGTGGAGCTGGGAATCAAACTAGCAATCGATTAACTTTCCAGGTAAGTTAAACATTTTTTTTTATTTTTTAATTTTTTTTATGAATAAGCCTGTTGTCAAGTGCTAATCAATCAGCCATCACTAACATTAGACACTCCATGCAACTGCTCAAACTTTATATATTTATAATTTCACGAATATAGTTCCAGCGGCAAATAATATATTGACGTTACTGTTATTTTTACAAGTGAGTTCCTGTTGAAGTAAAGCATTGTTATTGTTACCGTGTCAACAATGAATAGGAATCTGAACTTTACATACATTTAGCAAGAGATTAATTACTTTACAGAGGAGACATTGTGAATCTAGGTGTTAGAAGGATGCTGAGGTTGGAACTGCCAGGCAGGAGGTCTAGAGGAAGACCACAGAGGAGATTTATGGGTGTAGTGAGAGAGCACATCAAGTTAGTAGGTGTGAGAGAAGAGGATGCAGAGGATAGGGTTAGATGGGGGCAGATTATTTGCCGTAGCGACCCCTGAAAGGGAACAGCTGAAAGACGACGAAGGAAGACAGTACCTACCCACAGCAGTCGCACCAAAGATTTCAAAATACTATTTCAAAATACTACTCAACCCTCTACTGTATGGTTGAGCAGCAGCTTCTGCTTGGGTATGCTTCAGACAGGTGACGTGTGCGAATGACAATCGGACGCCGTCCCCTAAAGTAACATTGGATGTATTTCCCGAGTGGGGAGAATCTATCGCTGGATGTGCCGAATGGCACCTGGATGGACCACAAAAAAATCCCCATCAATACGGTATATTATAATTATGCTCTTGGCATATTGTATATAAAATATTACAGCACATGAATATTCACTTTCTCACTTATCTGCTGACTCTCTCAGCAATTTTAGTGACTGTGTTATCCTGGCCAGGTTGATGTTTTAGCTCTGAAACATGGTACATGTGGTGGAAAACATCTCCACGGGACAATATACGTTAACCACTGGCATGTTTTGGGGTAAATGGGGAAAAGAATTCCCATGGACTCAGAGAAAGTTTGTGCAGAAACTCTGCACTGACAGTGAAACAACTTCAAGATCAATCCAGGGACACTGGAGCTGTGAGTTTGTAACACTACCTGATGTAGAACCATACAGTACATACTGCACATAATGGACTCTAATTAGTAATTCTACAGCATGAAAAAAGCACTAGACTTTAAAGACAGAACAATCATGGCTCTCTAAACAACAATTAATAAGGCATTGCAATACCATGTAGAAAGTCTGTGTCTCATCTAGTGCTCTATGCCGTTTGGATAAATTATTGCATTACCGGATTACTGTCATTGCAAAACATTCATAAGCACTACGTTTCCTATAGATACAGTCATTTATCTTTTAAGGTTGCAATTGCCTTGCCTGTGTTCCTGACAGTGAAAAATCTCTCTGCAAACTGACCTTATAAAAATGCACTATATCAACCTACATTTTTGGAAACCTATTGGATTTAATGTAATTGCTATTTTTCCCAGAATATACAGTTATAGTCCAAATAATTTATTTAACAAAAGGATTAAATGGTTAAATAGGGAACAAACCTGATCTGGGAGGGTGAAAAAAGTTACTTATACTTTGTACATATTTTCATTGTATATTACTGTATATATTGGCCAGCCAATCAGTCATATCAATTAATAAAGCAATCAATCAAACTATAGATAGATACATAGATAATAATAATAATAATAATAATAATAATAATAATAATAATAATAATGCTGTTGGTCTTTCGGCTGATCCCGGCAAGGGGTTGCCACACAAGCTTGGCACAGGTTTTTATGCCAGATGCCTTTCCTGACGCAACCCTCCCATTTCATTCAGGCTTGGGACCGAAACTGCATCCAGTGGCTGGTGTTTGGGTACTGGCTGGTACTCGAACCCGGGTCTTCTGCATGATCTGAATACTTGATTACTTTTAGCTATGAACATGCTGTGCATTCGCCATGGTATTGTTTCCAAAACCTTGTGCAACATCATTAAACTGAGGTCTTGTCCACATGTGCGCAGGTATTTGTTTATTTTTTAAACGAGAGAGTTTGTCCTTTTGTTCACATTCAAACTGTTTTTTCATCACTGAACTCAATCCAAGGATGTTTAGAAAATCAGTGGACTTGTGAACAGAGAAACTTGTTTTCTGCCTTGTATGTAGAGAGCAAAAAATACAGACGTACATGTGGAGTATGGCATTTTTTTTTTCTTTTTTCAGAGCTACATACATTTTTGGTCAAGATTTTGTAATTATGATGAGAGACCCAAAGCACTGGATCAAGTCTTCCCCAGAACATCTAAAAGACTTTCAATTGTGGCCAATTCATGTGTGAAAATGATTCCTCATGCTCCCGGAGCCTCTCTTTCACAACTTGAGTCTGATGACTCTTGGCATTGTCATCCTGGAATGTTCCTGTACCATCATGAAACAATTGAAGCAATTGAAGAAACCTCAGATGATTACACTGCCTCCAGAGGCTTGTACAGCGGGCACTACGCAGGATGAGGCATGCACTTTACTTATTATGCTGATGCATCCATCACTCTGGAATAGGGTCAATCTGGATTCCTCAGACCACTGTTTTTTTTTTATTTTTTTTTTTTATGTCCAATTTGTATGCCCCCTTTTTATGGCCACACGACAGGTTAGTGACAATGCCATGACAACCAGGTGCTGCTAATCATCAGCCCTAGATTAACTGATCATCAGCAGGTATGCAGATCTTTATAAAAGCAGAAGTTTTGACAGTTTGCTGGTCTGGAGCATTCAAGTGTGTGTCACCAAGAGAGAAAGACATATACAATGGGCTTAGAGGAGCAACTGTTTCTACACATCAATGCGGAAATGGTTATAGGATCATTTCCAAACAATTTGGAGTTCAATGTTCTATAGTGGGCAAGATGATGCATAAGTGGAAAATGTTCAAGAGAGTCGCCAAATCCTGTCTAAAAATAACATGTTAGCATGACTGAGGTTTACAACAACATCTGAACAAATAACAAGGACTTCTGGAACAATGTTCTATAGACAGATGAGATCAAAGTGGAGTCGTTTGAGAAGAAGAGAATCATAAAGGAAACAACTCCTTCAAGTTGTTGCTGCTAAGTGTGAATCTACAATCTACTGAATCATAGGGCGTACTTAGTATTGCCTCCATTTTTTTTTTTTCGTTTTCATTTTGTTAAATAAATAATGGCACTGTGAAAGAAAAGTTACTGTACATGTTCATCACATACTGAGGTTGTATCTGCCTAATACTGAGATTCTCTGTGATCAAATGATTTTAATAATGTTATCACACACACACACACACACACACACACACACACACACACACACACACACACACACACACACACACAAAGGAACAAAATCTTGCACATAACTGTATTTCTGATTTTCTGCCGCTATTATACAATATTAAACATTGCTCGATTTATATTGGTGATTTTTTTTTTTTTTTTTTTTTTACCAGGTGTTTATTTTCTTCCACACAGTAGGCAGTTCAGTACGATCCCTCCTGATTTTAATCAGACAGTTCTAAGCAATCTGCTTAGTTGTTATCTTTGCTTGATGCAGGCTAGTCAGAGAGTATAGCTTCTATATAATATATTTACATATATGTACAATAGTGGGGTAAAAATAAATGTAACTTTTGGCTAGCTTGTGTCTGAATTTTTATTTATTTGTTTTTTGTTTAGAGAACTGTGGTCTAAAAGCAATATCATATAATAATAATAATAATAATAATAATAATAATAATAATAATAATAATAATAATAATAATAATAATGTGTAAGGCCCGAGTTTGATTCCCACCGATGCACAAACCCCAGCCACTGGATACAATGCTGGTCCCACCCAAGTCTGGATAAAATGGGAGGGTTGCATCAGAAAGGGCATCTGGTGTAAAAACCTGTGCCAAGCACAGAACAGCCTGACCCACACCCTCCCAATCGGAATGAATTTTCAAAACGAGGGTGGTGTAAAGCTTTTGAAAATCCATTCATTAGTAAAATATAAGCCATGTAAACACTTGAAAACTGATTGTTTCTTTTTTTGCTGGAATAAGTATTTTTTGCACTTTGTCCCATGCGGAGGTCATATCGGGTGACTTGAAAAATTTTCCAAAAGGGAAATTTAGCTTTTTTTCCTTATTGGTAAACTTCGGACTTTCATCTACTAGGTCTTTAACCAAATGTCTTTCCATTTCACACGTATGTCAGCATCTAACCAATCATAGACAATGCTGCCTTTTTGTACCCAATCATAGTGCTGAAGGTGGCATTTACTGGAAAACATGAGAAGACTAACCTGACCTCAGAGCTGGACAAAAATACTTTTTCATATAGGAGAATATGTTTCACAACCACTTTGTGCATTTCAAAAAAGTTACACTCTGATCAAATGCTTCGAACACGCAAGCACATCTTATCGGATTAGCGCCCATGTAAACAGTTATGTTGGGATATTTAATCGGAATGATTTCAGTTGGATTGAAGAAATGTTGTCCATGTAAATGTAGCTAGATTCTACCGAATATTGGCATGCTTGTGAGTTCCTAAGGGCCTGTGCCCAAATCAGAGTCGTGCCAGTACCCATGTGCAGTGCTAAGAACCAGGATTAAATCTGTATTTATTTATTTATTTATTTATTTTGGACAGTTTTATGTTTATGAAGCTATAATGTGGTGCTTCTTTCAGTGAGAAAAAAAATAAAAAGAAATCAGCACACATATGGAAGAAAAATCAAGAAAACAGCACGACTTGGCCGCATCATATGCATATGATTCATATAGCCAGTAGAAATGCTGATGCTCATCGCTGCCAGCTTTAATTAAATATCCAAGAAACTTGGCTTATGGTACTTAAATGTTCTTGTGATTAGAAAATCTCACTTTCTTTATGCGGTTGACTCACAAAGCCAAAGACATGACATCTGATTCACACTTTAAATTGAAAAAGTGGATGAAACACAATTAGATGCACACTGCTCATTGCTTCGGATATACACAAAGTCTCCCAAGACTGCATTTCTACAGTTTCTCAGTCAGGTCTATTTTTGGAAAAACACATTGTTAGTCAGAGAAGAGGGGGGAAAAAAAGGCCAAGCAAGCCGATAAGGTCTGTCTGCTTGGAGATGAAAGGAGTGGAGAAAGAGCACATCCAAATATGCTGACAAAGCTGTCAAGGTTCTGGCTTATTAAAATATTATTGTCACCCTCCTCCTACAGATCACTCTTCACAATGACATCACTTGCAGGGTATCGTTATGCCAGCTGCATTTTATGGGAATATTTACCTCTCATAATGGCGTGCTGTCTGTATGTGGATAAATGATTGCACACATGGCATCAGTCTGGATCTTTTAAACCTCCCTTATCATGTGGATTCTTGTATATACAGAACAAGTGACTTTAACACAACCTGAAAATCGGCTTGGAGAAATCTTTATAACCTGGAACTTTTCCTCTACATAGCACGCTATAATATATAACTTCACCTACACCACTGACAGACTGTCACTGCAACCGTTTCTCCGGGCAACTGAATTAGTAATGATTCTGCTCTTATTTGCTAATAAAAAAAAAGAAAAAAGAAAAAAAAAGAAAAGAAAAGAAAAAAAAAAAGTCTGCAGTGCCTATCTTACAAAACTCTATTTGATGTGCTGGGTTTTAATTGTCACCAATTTATTCGGATGAGAAATAAAATAAATGACATCTTGTAAATTAATGTATCAGCACGAATGCCTGAATGTCTTGTTCATACAGAATTGACACATTCTTAATGCCTTTTCTTTGATCATGCTTATGTTAATCATGCCTTCCAAAGTAAAACTCTTTCAGATTAGGCTACAACTTAATGTTTTTAAAAATACAAAAGGAAATGAAACAAGCCCCTTTTTTTTCTTCATGAAGCGTCAACAAAGAGGCTTATATCTGTTATTCTCACATTTCCACACACCTTTAAAGCAAATGCAAAATTAGTTTTCAGTAAAAAGACTGTGTATATATATATATATATATATATATATATATATATATATATATATATAAAACAAGTACAGATAAAAAGTGTATAATGTGTACATAATGCTCACCAAACATAAATGTAAGATGTAAGTATAATGTATAATGTTGGGGAAATTAATGAACTAACACTTCCAATTCCATGTGTAAAAACAATAAGGTTGTTAATAAAGCTGCTTTTTTAAAATTCTCGTTGAAGTTGTGACCATTATAAAGTGTTCTGTGTGGTAGTACCACTGACCATTAGGGGCGCTCTCCGTTCCGACCCCCATTCAGCATGTTGACGTTTGCTGCAGTGGTATTCTTGTAAAAATGAATAATTATATGACACAAGTTGTAGTTAAAGTTAAAACTCAATGTGAGAAATACATTTTTATTTCATTATATTTAGTGTATTAATTATGCATTTGTTTTCACCTAAGGGACTCACAAATTAATTTATTGCAAAACCATGGGATGCATAGATGGTGGTTACTTCTAGGTAGGATGCAGATTTTTTAAATATATATTTTACCAACCTACTGTATCAACACTTAAACCGGTTGCTAAGGTTCTAATTGTGTGTGCATGTGGTTTGGATATACAGTAAGTAAATATGCATATTTTATAGTTAAAGGTTTAAGACAAAATTAGATCAGGTGTACTCTTAATGTTTTAAAAGAGTACATGGAAAGTGAAAGCATGACAGCATAATAAATCCATCCAACCATCTAGTAACCTCTGTAGTCCAACTAGGGACTGTGGAGTACACTGAGAAAACCCAAATAAAGCATGGGGAGAACATGTACACAGCAAACTCCATGTCCACAGACCCGAGGTATGACTCGAACCCTGACTCTGGAGGTGTAAGCCGACATTGTTAACCACTAAGCCGCCATGCCATGTCACCATTATCAGTATAATAAGTATGATAATGCTTCAGATGTGTGTACTCATGCAAAAGAATGTGATATAGTAAAAAAAAAAAAGTGCTCAGAAACTCATCACTGATCAGATTTGCTGTGCTGTTCGGCTTTATGGAAGGCTCATCATTATTATCGTCTGCTACTCTATGAATATACATAACATGCCATAATGTAGTTGGACTGTGTACCAATGTCAATTATAAAATACCCCCCACCCCCCACCCCCACCCCGCCGCCGTAAATGTCAAAGGCTGCCTATCATTACTTGTTATTTTGATATCAATTAATACAAGAAGGATTAATTACCTTTTTAACACTACAAATGACATGTAATTGCTGACAGATTTGTAAAAGTGCTAAATAATGTTTGGTAATGGAACCTTAATGAAGCATTGCCCTTGCTATTTTCAGTTATGAATGCGCATTTACCCCCAAGCTGATTTGTGATTGAGTCTGTGGATTGCTGTTCTTTTTTACCTCTGCATTATTTCTATTTGAGACTATTCTTAAAAACCTAGATGCTTGGTGGGTTTTTGTCAACTTCAGACCCTATTTCAGTTGATATGATGCAATTTTCTTTTAGAAGATGTTTATTTAGTATTATTTGTTAATGGTCATTAGCTTTAATGGCTTGCACTGAAACTATTAAGCATAACTAATCCACCTACTTGCTATCTAGTCCAGTTATGTTATATTGTAATTGTAATGGACAAGCTTCAAAACAAGGATGTGTTCCCACCTTTAACTTAATGATAGACTCCTCATACAGTATGTTATTGGGCTCTCTCCTTGTTTTATAGTCAGGGGTCCCTTTTACGGGCAATGTTTTGATCTCAAATGTGTATGAGATAATAAAAGCCAACAAGAATATATCACACAAAAACGGCATGTATATACAGTATGTATGCATCTATGTATGCATGTCTCTATCTATCTATCTATCTATCTATCTATCTATCTATCTATCTATCTATCTATCTGATGGAAATCGCAAGAGACTATCCGATAACACATTATCATGATTTAATTTGTATAACGATTCTGCAACTATCAGAATTTTATAAATTTCACGATTCGTAAAAAAAAAAAAAAAAAAAATCATTACAATTCTAAACAAACTCAGCAAATCATTTACTCCATCAGACAAGATGCTGTGCTGCCTGCCAATTAGTTTTGTTAATTTATGGGATTAATTTGTTGTCTTAGCTAGGCAGCTAATTAGTCTTAGCTAGTTTTATTAATTTATGTTGTTAATTTATGTTGTATGGAGCACCTTAGTCCTGGAGGAATGTTGTTTTGTTTCTGAACCGTATATGGTTGAAATGACAATAAAAGCCTACTTAACTTGTCTTGAATAATTAAAAGTGCGCCGCCTTTAGGATTATAGAGGAAATGAAAGATATTACCACCTCAAATGCACACATATACAAATGTATACATATACAAATAAAAAATTCAGTTTGGAGTGTCTCAATTCATGAATGGCTACATAGAAAAATCACGATATTCAACTGCATTGATTTTTCCTCCATCTCTCTCTCTCTCTCTCTCTCTATATATATATATATATATATATGGAAATGGGTTTCAGCATGGCAATGCCACTGTGCACAAAGCGAGCTCCACATGATTTGTGGACGATCGCGAGTGTCCTTTGCAGCTCCCAACCACACTGCACACTTTTGTGATGGAATAAACGCGCACATCCTTATCGTGGAAGTGTGGAGGTTATTCCCAAAGCAAATAGGAATAAATATGGAATGGGATCCCTTATAAAACAGATTAGTCTTCTGATTAGGTTAGGTTTTTATTATTATTATTATTATTATTATTATTTAATGTGACTAATACGTAAATAAGTAAACACCCTTGCAATGGACCCCACTTGAGATGCTCTTCAGAGCCCCGCCCCTTTACACTGCGCTCAGCCAATCAGGAGTGGAGCTGGCTTGCCTCCGAAATAAATTGCACGTTCCGACGGTGCAAAGAAGCATCATCCGACACACACACACACACACGCACCGTAACATAGACACGAGGTGTTGATCTGTGGAGTACACACACACACACACACACACACACACACCCAGGCGCGGAATATCCTAAAGCTCGGTTTCAAACTTTACCGAGACATCATTCTGCCTGGACCGAGAGAGGCGCGAGGACTGAAAGGAGAAGCCGGGAGTTCGCGTGTGCGTGCGCTGTGCATGAGATCCGCCGGGCTGCGTGCTCACGCGCATTCGGACACGTCCGTCCGGGAGTGCTGGACTGCTGACTGATGTCACGCGCCGTGTTTTTCCGCCGTTTGCACTTCTGCAAAAAGAGCACCGAGGTGAAGTGAGCGGAAGGTCATCCGAAAATGCATGTCAACTGATCCGAGATCATTATTCACATCTTAATTATTCTTTTCAGCGCTGCGATTTGCAAAACTGGAAATTGTCTGGGAAGTGACTGAAGAACCAAGCACTTAAACAAGGTAAATAATAATAATAATAATAATAATAATAATAATACTGTAGAAATCTGCCCATGTCAAAGTGTGAAGGGAATGAATGACTTGTACTATCGTTGTTGCATTCAATATACTAACGTAGAAATCACATAGAATATGATCCTAAGTTGTGCTTGTGCATTTCAACAAACTGCACACTATTACAATATGGAGATATTAGATATTGAGTAGAAAAGGCGTGTGTGTGTGTGTGTGTGTGTGTGTGTGTGTGAGAGAGAGAGAGAGAGAGAGAGAGAGAGAGAGAGAGTGCGCGTGGAATCATTTCTCTCTCTCTCTCTCTATAAGCATAAAATCACACGTGAAAAATAAAATTAATTATTTAAAAAATGATGAGCGTAAATTAAATCTGTACTAGTCACATGTGAAACTTTTGTGTACAAGTAAATTGTCTAGAAAGCTAAAATGAAAAACAATGTAATATATATATATATATATATATATATATATATATATATGTAATCAATAACATTAGCTGTGTATAAATCGAGAGAATTACTATAAATCTGCAAAAGTTGCATTTGAAATATAAGAATAAAAGTAAAATCACATGCAATACAGAATAATCAAGGTCAGTGTGTAAATAAATCAGTGAAAAAAAATACTGTACATGCAAAAATACATGCAAGTTTGTGAAAAAAAAAATTACAGGTAAAAAAAAAAAAAAAAAAAAACCGTCAATCCGAAGAATCAACATTGCACAAAAAATAAATAAAGAAAGAAATCAGATAAAAATTATTACATCACTAATAATAACAACAATAATAATAGAAAATATTACATATGAAAATAAATATATAATAAATATTTTTAAAACTAAGTAAAAATACTACAACTAAAGATTACTACTAATAAATAAAATTCATGGGAAATAGGATATAATTAACTTTTTATTAATTTTTTTTTCTTCATGTTCTTGTACCTTGTCTATTGGTGTAATCCCAAAGCACATGTGAAAATGTCAGACCTGTGTAAATACAATCACATGTGTAAATAAAAGAATCGATAAAATGTAATAAATGTAAAAATAACATGTGAAAAAAAAATTTTAACTACTTGTGAAACCTTGAATGTCCCATGTCTAAACGGCACATGGGGACTATTATTTACATGGAAAGTTTATGTGTGATAAAATCCCAACATCTTCTGTTTTTCTTTTTCCAATGTGATTCCTGTAACAGAGCTGAGTATTACATATGGCACCCGATCCTCATCTGATATCGGTGTCACGAATTGCACAAACTACATTTGGGACAATCTAAAGTAATTGACAGATTAAAAAAAAGTGATAAATGCGTCATGAGGGGGAGAATGTTTCATGTTGAAAAGTCATGGGACAATTTTTAAACCTTAACCCACATCTAGCTATTTCCTTGTGGGTAATAATGACCTTTTATTGAAGTTAAATGTTTAACATGGAGAGCATTCAGTTATGTACGGACTAGTGTTTTGTCCTTTGGGACTGTGTTTCTGACACAGCGAGTGTGTGAGAGACGTCCTGTGATCACTGTTTGGCTACATTAAGCCATGTGAAGCTCTCTTCATGCTAAGTGTTTTAAAATGTATTTTTCTAAAGAGGTGCGTGGGATATTAATGACACTAATTACTTCATGAAAAATAATAAATGAATGGTGTTCATCAAATAATGTTAGTGGATCAGGGTAGTAAGACATGGCACTTTTTCCTACAGTATACTGATTCAGTATTTCTTATAAATATCAGTCTGGTAGTTAGACTCAATGATAAAGCCTATAACTACCCATGTCATGCATTTATTCAGTGCTTTATTTTGGTGAGTTTGTTTTTGCAGAGGATTAGGCCTGGGGTAACTCTCCCACCTAACTCTCAGTTTTCTTTTTTCCTCCTCTTAGCACTTTCAGGAGGTGAGGAAAGTCCTGAGAGAATGTGGAGTCGTGGGGTGAAGCATGAGCTGCCGGTGTGTTGCTTTTAGACTGGCGTGTCTCATGTGTCCATGGGAGTGTATTTTACTAAGCCTCCACTGCTGGGTTGTAGCCTCGGCCACAGGCTCACGGGATGCTGCTGGCCCATACGGCTGGCTCCTTTCAGACAAAGGGCCCTTTCATCAGTCGCAGGAATTTACAGAGTTTGTGGAGCGCTACCAACAGGGCTTCACCACCAGGTACAAAATTTACAGGTGAGTCAAGTGAAGCAGCCTGATTCATTCGTACAGATTGTTTTTCATTAGGAGAAACCCGCAGCGGTGTCGTTCCAGATGGACAGTTTTAGAAATATTCCACGATTTTGGCAAACAGGTGAACGAAAGCCACATATTGTGATGCAAATGGTGACCTTCGTATTCAGGGGTTCAGCACTGTGGACCGAAAACTGTAATGCTGGATGATTAGGTGTGATTCGTGACAGCTGAGGCATTGACAGAAGTTGAGCTGAGTTTGAGCATGGTGGATTAGATGAAGTCACAGCAGCACAAAAGGCAGCTGAAAATGTGTCTGAGTGACATGCGTGTTTGGCAGGGCTCAGTGCCCGTTCAGCCCGGCACAGATGGAGATGCCAGCACTGGGGTTAGACGTGCTGTCCTCTACAGCTCGGCACATTTGTGAAAGCTATTCCTTTTTTCAGAGGCAGAAAATTGGTATTAAGCCGGATCTCCCCCTGCTGGTGGGTTGGGATGCTGAAGCGATGATTGTGTGTGTGTGTGTGTGTGTGTGTGTGTGTGTGTGTGTGTGTGTGTGTGTGTGTGTGTGTGCAAACATCTGTACACAGTTTTAGCCCTTATGGAAAATAATCTTTAAAAATGATCTTTGAGATTAAACTTTATCAAATGGAATTATTGATGTTACACAATAAGAATATAAATAATAATAATTTTTTTTTTTTTTTTACGCAAGTTTAAAAGCCATGCTATGTTATAATTCATAAGTGACTTTGACATGACTTTTGTGTGGCTTACAGATGTGGGTTGATGATCAGTGCAGAGTTGTGTAACACCCCGCAGCACAAATGTTCTTTGTTTCACATTCATATTTATTCACATTGCTCAACTATGCAACAATGATTTAAAGGCTGTATAATGAGTTAGTATCATAGCACAAATCAATCTTCAACTTATGTTCTTTCTTTTCATCCATTTGGTTTAGAAGGTTAGGGGTGATTCCACGGGTGGCAAACAATTTAGCTTTTGCAAGTCTCAAAATTATACTAGATTATTTATAAATTCTCAACAGTAAAATGCAAATTCTATAGGAAAATGGTCATTCTAACCAATCAGCACCGTTTACCCTTATTTCACAGCAATCCAATGTATTAAAATGTTTATTTTCTGAAAGTGGTTGCAGTTCTTTTTTTTTATAATCCATCCATGTTCACATCCATGCTAATGGAATCAAAAACCATTTTATTATTTGCAAGAGTATTGTATGTTCAAGGTGCATGTTGTTCTTTTTATGATCATTAGGAAATGATGATGTCCTCCATTTGAACTTCACAAATATTTAATAGGAATGAATAGAGATGGGGGAAAATTGATGATGTGAAGTTGTCGTGTGGCAGTTCATCTATCCCCACATTGACTCCAATATATAACATTTCTATATGTTTGAATTTGGGCTGGTAAATATTGCTGTCTGTCTATAATCCTGCTGTGTGGATCAAATCCAAAAGGATCAAATGATTTGCTAAATTTATTTAGGATTATAACACAAAGTAAACTGGGTTCCAAAATCGTGATACTTATAGAGTCACAATACAAATTGTATCGAATACCTAAGTATCGTGATAATATTGATTCGGGTGGTTTCTGGTGATTCCCATCCCAAGGGGTGAATGTGTTCGGCTAACAGCAATGACTTTATACATAAGTGGAACTTAAATGTATGTGTATGTTCATAGCCTTAAACGGGGGTGACTCATGCAAAAGGGTGCTTGAAGCATGATTTGTTAAATTGATACACACAAAGACACACACAAAAAATAAAACATTCCTCAGAAGGACAGGTGGGCATCACACCCTGTACTGTATAATTTATACATGCATTGCATTTTACAAAAGACATTGATCAGCTTCTGATTGTTTACAATTGACAGAATCTCCTCCTACATGATCATTTCGATATCTAGTCTTGTTCTTATGTGTACCTACAGTAGCTTTACAGAATGTATCTTTAGTATCTTGCCATTCTGTTGCTATAACCAGGGAACACTATATCAGATGTTTATGTTCTACAAATAAAGACTGACCCTGACCTTGCTGTAGGTGACAGAAGCTCTGGAACGCACTGAAGGTGTGAGAGAAGAAAACGTCCACACCTTTGGTAAACATATTGACCCTTAGTCAGTTGAAGAACCACATTTAGTAACATACAAGTGCCAGTATCAGTACCCCTATAACTATGTATTCTTGCCCATTTTTGATCTTTAAATATGCCCGTGTTTTAAAATCTGCTTTATATACAGTACTGTGCAAAAGTCTGTAAAAGGTGTTTTACTTACCTTGCTGTAGATTTTTTTTTTTTTTACTGCATCAAAGCAATTAATGTAAAATTACAGAAAAAAAAATATATGTAAATGTTATGTATCCCAGATAACAAAGCAGCATATTATATACTAGTGTTAGCACCAGTCGTTGGAAGGTAAAGGAATTATAGTTAAAAGGTTAAAGCTAAAAATAAGGTGATCAGCATTTAGCGCGTGACTACTCATAGTGTCCCTTCTTTGATTTAATTTATGGTGCATGGTTCAGTTTTCGTAGTGTACACACCATGTTTTTGGAGTAGGTCATGCTTTGTCTCACATTTCTTTGTGTTTGGTGAGGATTGTTGCAGCTTGTAGATGCATTGCCATCGTTTCTGTGTTTTCCGCATACTCCTTGTATACTGTACATGGGAAACTATGTATTGATTGGCTTTGTTGAATGCCGTGTATAGCCACGCCCACCTCGAGGGAAAAAGCGCTATATTTGTCCAAAACCAAGTTATGGCACAGGTTTAACATCGGGCAAATACAGAAAGACTGAAAAAGTTCATTAAATTCTGTCCAGACAGTTTGGCGTGATGCTGTGACAAAATCCGTCTGGACAGACAAACTGACAGGCAATGTCTTGTCCTCCAATGTATGAAATGTTAAGATATCACTGAAAGAGTGAGTTCTGACCAGGTGAGTTCAGACAAAACCTTTTATTTATATAGAAGTAACTGTTTTTGGACAAAAAGACAAAACAAAAAAAGCTACTACTGTATGCAAAAAAGAAGCAGGTGCAACAGTCAACGTCCTCAGAAGAACTGTGGGTGGTTCTGCAGGACGCTCATTAAATTAAATTTCCTTATAAAGATATAATAATAATAATAATAATAATAATAATAATAATAATAACCAATCTAAATAAATACTATTACTACTACTACTACTACTAATAATAAATAATAATAATAATATATAATATTAATAATTATTAGTAGTAGTTGTAGTAGTATTTATTTTGTTTGGTTTATTTATTTAAATTATTATTATGATTATTTATTTATTTATTTATTTATTTATTTACATCAAATGCATAAGACCTTACTGTATACACTTTTAGGAAAATGAAATGATTACCCCAAATGGGCAAAGAAACCAATTTTGGTAATTTCATTGACCTTGTTTTGCAATATATAAATGACAACAGTAAAAAAAAAAAAAAAAGAATAAATAAATCACACAAGTAAAATAAAGTTTTGGAAAATGTCTTAAAATTTTGAAATGATCAGTTTCAAGAAGTTGGAATGTTTGTAAATACTCAAGTAATTGAATTGACCTGTTTTTATACAGTTATTATTAATATTGATTATTAAATACATTGCATATAAAATCCTCTCTATAAGACCCATTTGTGAATGTAATATCAGTGGAACACAAATACCACCCCAAAATGTTTCCTAAATTCCCTGGAATTGTTGTTAGCACTCGTCTTGAACATTGCTTTTAAAACAAGTAAGACTAAATGGAGAGGTATACATTTGTGCCTGGAGGTCTCCTGGGCATGGAAATTCTCCCTGAGAGACCACCATGCCACCGTGCGTACAGGCCACCGTGCCAACACTCTTTGTACAGGAGGAGAACATTCCTCATTCCCTAAATCACATATTTTTATTCTTTTATGTTTTGACACATACAGATTAGAAACGTGACAGTAAATCTTTTAGCAGATGTACCCTTGAGAATGGAGTTCTTTACAGTGATGAATAAATTAGCGTATATTCCTTGAGCTTTATTCCCGGCATGCAAATCTACACTTACAGTATAGAGCTGTTGACGTGTAGAAGCATGTGTAAAGGCTTATACTGAAGGAGCATGGAAAGAATTAGCAGAACGACGCTTTCTATGGAGAATTACTGCTGATATTCATTGTATCTTTAAGAAGCGCTGGCTAAGCTGACAAGCGCTGTCATCCCGCGCACAGGGAGCTTTGCTATTAGCACCTGACAGCAACTTTCTTGCCGCGAACACACTGAGTTGTACAGTGTGTGGGTGTGTGTGGTTGGGTATGTGCACGTGTATATATGAAATCACAAATAAAAATTATAAAAATAAAATTATATATATATATATATATATATATATATATATATATATATATATATATGGACTAACAAAGGCTTTCTCAATAAGCATAATTCATGCGGAATATGTTTATTAAAAATGAATGTCAGAATATACTTGGTCAGTGTGTGGTGTGTTCAAGCCATCTCTAGCCTGTTTAAACCACGGAAAAGGTCAGGCTATAAACAGTCACTGAGGAATAGAAGCTGAGCCTTTATACCTTAATTAAAGCACAGAGTTCAGTATGCACCGCTCATCGCCTCCACTCTAGCAACTGGCTCATTATGCAAGGAATAAAAACACTAATGTCAGAAAATAGTCAATAACAAGGTCATATGATGTGTCTCGACGTGAATAGCAAAGACTATTACTAGGACTGCACGATTTGATCACAAAAAAAAAATAATAACATTGTGACCATTGTGACACATATTGTCCCATATTGACACGATTGTTGTATAGACTATTTAATGTTCCATTTCGTACTCAGACGTATTCATCTAGGCAAACAGGAAGTAATGGCACACGTGATCTCATTGATAGGAAGTTTGCCAACATTTATTCATCTCGTCAAAAGTTTGAAAAATAATTGTGGTCGTGCGTCTAAATCTCTCATCACTCCTAGGAGGGCAGCCCCATCCACCCACCTCCCCCCCCCCCATTCTGCAGGTGTGCAAAGGGGTCGAGCTGTGGAAATGGGCACCGGCTAGTGGTTAATCTCCACTAATAGATCTCAGGCTGCTATCGACGCTATAAAACATGTCGGAGAGCGTATCTCAGGGTTCCGCTGGACTGTCTGTCTGGACCTGGAAACATCGTACAGAGCTGAGTCACACGGCAGACGATAAAAGCGCGAGGAGTGGCCTGCGAGAGGTGCGTTGTTATGCGCCCGAGACTTCAAATGTGCGAATGGAATGACGCCTTTGATCGCCGCACTGAGGATGGCTATGAGCACACTGCTAGAGCGCCTCCCTCCCCCTGCACTGGAACTCTCTCATACTGTACAGAGCTGGATTTCGTGACACTGCCGCTAGAGGAGAAAAGTCTGCTGTTCCCAGGCTGGAAAGCCGACCAGGCGAGGAGTGTCGGGGAGACACAGTACCCGCCTTCTGCCGTGCCAATGAAAGCTGGGAGGAGCTGGTTCGGTTCGGCCGTTCACGAGAGGAGCTATTCAAGGAAGCTCGCAGGAGCCTGCATGTGCATTCTTTCCTCCTTTTCCCCTTCCTCGCACCTTTTAGCCCTTTCCTTGTCCAATATTCCGAATAAAATTACCCATCTTCCCGTGTCTGTGTTGGTGGTGTCACCTGTGCGTCAAACCTGTTTGAATAATCAACACTGAAATCATTGATGAACTACAGTACATTTGGGGCAGTAGCACTTAGTTACTGATCGGAAGGTAAGTGGTTCAAATCCCAGCTCCACCAAGTTGCTTGTGTTGGAACCTTGAGTAAGGCCTGACCCCAGCCTTTTAACAAAGGTGTGATATTCAAATAATAAATCATTTTACTGTCCAGGAAAAAAATTTTTGGCATGAAGAAAAGCTGACCTTATCTTACATAGATTCCCAACTAGGCGTATATCACCTGCAGCAGGTTGCAGATTGAATATATACACATGCCCATGTTCATTTTTATGCAGCACTAACTATATATGACCAAATGTTGATTGTTTTTTTTTTGTTTTTTTCCAAAAACAGCATGTTCAGAACATTTCCATTCCTCTTATATTATAGCAGGTTGCTGATAAATCAATTTTATTGAAACTATTAATAAAAAGACACATTGTGCATGTTATCCGTTTCTAGTTACATTTAATATTGTGGAACAGTTCCTGTTATCAGTATTAACAGTTGTTTCCTTATCAGCCAGACTTTTCCTCTCCCTTCCTCTCTTCATATTAATAATAGAAAAAAAATATGGATGATGCCACAACCTTCTGTGGGTGTGAGTGGATGGGAAAGATGGAATTTCCTCTCTAGCTGTCAGTCACGGCGACACTGGCTAATCAGCCGCATCTGTTAGCATGCGTATTGTGAGAAGAATAGACAGTACTTTTCTGAGAAAGTGTTGATTCACCTTTACATGAAATTATGATGAATGGAAAACAGGCAGGAACCAGAAAGGACTTGGTCTGGAAAATAATGGTGTCTGAGCACGTTTAGGCAAAATGTTAAAGTGCATCATCTAACCCTAACCCGAGGGACAAAATGTTCACTTGCTGCCTAATATACATCTCCCCCCTCCAAGGTCCAACGTAATAAGATATTGTAATGACGAGGGTCAAATTGTGATGGGAAATGTGATGGGTCAGAACAACTCCAAACCTGCAGGTCTTGTGGGATGTTCCCAGTCTGCCATGGTCAGGACCTACTGACAGGGTCATGGGCGGCCAAGGATCATTAACGCGTCTGGGGAGTGAAGGAAGGGCTGTGTTGTCCGATCCAATAGAAGAACTACTGTAGCTCAATATGTTGAAAAGGTTAATGCTGGTTCCCATAGACATATGTCAGAACACAGCGCACTGCTATTTTGGTGGCAAAAGATGGACGTACGTACGGTACTCAGTATAAGATGGGTGGTCGTAATGTTATAAATAATGATAAACTCTAAACTTGGTTATCTCAACTCAGGACTGTCTTCAGGTACAGTTTGGAATTTGGAAAAGGGGCGAAGGGAGTTGAAATCAGCTCAACTTTATGGTAATGAGCTATGACCCGGTTGAGCGTCAACCAATAAAAAGCAGAGGTCCTCCGGCTTGAGCGGATTCCGCGGAACGCAGTCCTGTAAACTTTTGTTCCGGCGACATTAGTTCCCAAGCAAAATGGAGGAGAAGTTAATTATTGCGGTAGCGGGTTTCCCGGTTATTTATGACATGTCCCTGTTTGTGTCCAGGGACATTAATTAAAAAAAAAATATGCGTGGACAAAGGTGTCTGAAATTGTTGGCGTTTAAATATAATATGAAATATAATATAATAATAAAAAAAATTCAATTAGACTAGCAATTCACAATGAACAGAAGCCACACCATACAAATGCCTTATAATTTGTTTATTTCTACAATACAGTTCTTTCTATCAATCAGTTTCTTGTTTTCTTCCACATTTTGGCCAGTCTCCATAAGATCAACAAGCTTGATTGCTTTGCGGCCCCTTTAAATACAAGGAAGGCATTCGGTCTACGTCAGAGCGGCGAAGCGCGGCGACGAGCGGCGAGAGGCGTCGGCGGCAGGGCGGCGAGAGCGAACTTTGACGCTCTCGCCGCGTTCGGTGTGAACGCAGGGTTAGGGCTGATAGTTTTTAATTTGCAGTTCCAAGAAGGAACTATTTTTCAACTCATCAAGCTTTGTAGTTGTTTATCCGTACTAAATGCACATAATATGTGTAATGCAAATACAGAACAGCACATCTCACAGCTGAAATGTTATGAAATGGTACATAACATTTGAGCATCTCGAACCAAAAAAAAATTAACTAAATAAACAGTCGAAAATTTCATTCAATCGCCTTTAGCTTTGATTACAGACCATATTGTCGTGGCCAGTCCATGTGTGTGAAATGATTCCACATGCCCTGAAAACCACTCTTTCAAAATTCGAATCCTGCAATATACCCGTACCAAGAAACAATCCATAGATGTGATAACCTGGTCATTCAGTACATTCAGGTCAACAGCTGACTTCATTTTATTGCCTCACAGTGTTAATGAGCCTAGACCTGACCAACTGAAGCAACATCAGATCATAACATCGCTGCCAGAGGCTTGTACAGTGACCCCTGTTATGATGGTGCATCGATTCGTGTGCTTCCCCTCTTACCCTGATGCACTCATCAGGCAACATAATATTTTCCATTGCTTCAAAGTCCAATCTTTATGCTCCCTAGAAAACCGAAGACTTTATTTTTTCAGATGAGTCTCACTAGCGAGTATTTCTCTTATGGTCACACGGCATTTAGACCCAGTCCTGTGAGGTCATATGACATTGTGTGTATATGGAAATGCTCTTATTTTCACTATTAAACATAGCTATGGGTTTTACCTTTTTTTTTTTTCCATACAACTTCACCAAGTCTTTAAGTGATCCCCACAAAGTTGACAGTTATGCACTTTCCTTCCAGGTTTTAATAATGTGTTAAAGGGTAAAAATGCATTAAAGGGTTGTGCTCAGTTTAACATTATTAAACATTTATTAACACCCCAAAAGCAGTTTGAATTGCATTTAAAAACAAACCGTACCATACATCCATGTTTCACTTTACTTTTATCTACAATATTTCATTTTATTTATTTCATTTTTCTTTTTTTTCTTTTTTTTAAAAAATAAAATCAGCCTTACTTCAGTATACAGACATTAATTTGTCACTATTCATGCTTCTACTATTCAGCTGTTCGAGTTGAGCTAATGAGTACACATGGCTCCACAACTTGTCATATATTTCACATCAGTTTGACAACTACTGATCCTACTGTCCACTGAATTATCACGTATTGTATACTTGTCTGCTCTCATTAAAAAAAAAAAATGTTACATGGGTTAACATGGTTTAAAATGTTTTATGGTTTATCATGTTAAAATGATCTCGTGAAAATGGATCCTTATATTTCGATAACTCAATCATTGATAGTTTAAAATTGGATGCATAAGGCATAGGCACATTTTTATTCACATCATTATGCACATTCTGTAATGTTATGGGGAAGTACTTCAGTGCTGTATTCACTCATTCCGTCACTCATTACCTGTACCACTTTATCCTGTATGCAGAGACACGGGGGCCAGAAAAAAAAAAAAAACTAAATAACAAAACAGAAAACAAAATAACAAATTCAAAAACAAAATAAAACTGGAAACAAAATAACAAATTCAAAAACAAAATAAAACTGGAAACAAAATAACAAATTCAAAAACAAAATAAAACTGGAAACAAAATAACAAATTCAAAAACAAAATGAAACTGGAAACAAAATAACAAATTCAAAAACAAAATAAAACTGGAAACAAAATAACAAATTCAAAATCAAAATAAAACTGGAAACAAAATAACAAATTCAAAAACAAAATAAAACTGGAAACAAAATAACAAAACTGAAAACAACATAACAAATCAGAAAACACAACAACAATATAGTATCCAGAAACAAAAAAACAAAATGAGAAAACACAATTCAGTCAAAGTGGAAAAGGTAGGCATAGTTTGTGAATTAAATTCTTATCATTGATTAGCAGAGACATCTCTCAAGACATACAAGAAGTACTGTACTCTCAAGTGAAATTTAGTCAACTTTATTTTTAAAGCACATTTAACACAACCTAGTTGACCAAAGTGCTGTACAGTCCTGAAATACTGAAATGAATCCTTCAATAAAAATACATTCAAATGTCCGTTAGGCTGCCCTGTATATTTTGTGTGACAGATGTCTCGTCCATTTTGGTCAACTAAGTTATGTTAAATGTGCTTTAAAAATAAATTTGACTACACAGAGTACTTTATGTTTGTCTTGAGTGACAGATATCTCTGGGTTAGGGTTAGGGTTGTCTAGTCAACAATAAGAATTTCATTCGCAAACTATACCTACCATTTCTGGTTTGACTGAATTTACATTGTGTTTTCTCATTTGGGATTTTGTTTATGGATATGTCGTTTTGTTTTCTAATTTATGTTGTTTTCAGTTGTTATTTTGTTTTTGTTTTTGAATTTGTTATTTTGTTTTTGAATTTGTTAATTTGTTTTCGGTTTTGTGATTTAATTTCACCACCGTACTGGAGCACACAATGGGGTACACACTGGATGGGGTGCCAGTCCATCGCAGTGCACACACACACACACACACACACACACACACACTTCGGGCAATTTAGGTCAAAGTGGAAAAGGTGACTTTCATGCACGCGGGGTGGGACATGAACCTGGATCCTGGAGGTGCAAGGCGACAGTGCTAACCATTAAGGCACCTCAGTGCTATATGACACACTTTCAATGAAAAGGACTTTTTAAAAGAGAAAATAAACAAAAAACAGCAATAGACAAAAAAAGAAAACAGCAATGAAGCAATGTCACATGAGAGGGAGCACTTTATTAATAATCAGCAGATTATGAATTTGTTTGTCGATTTAACCAGTTATCTTGCTCCACCAGCACATAATCTTCCATGATTGGTGAAAACTAACTATTCGCAACTGGCAGATCTGGAAACTGACAGATAGAGACTAACAGTCGTGGAAGTGATTTTCAATTCTTACTGGTACTTCAGGTATGTAGCCAAAAGTTGAGGATAATAAACCATGGAAGGTGTGGACAGTCCTGTAAAAATGTCATGTTTCTTTTTATATTTTCACTTCTTACGCTATAGAATATCAGCTGGGATTAAATCCCAAATAACGCAAAATGGAAAGATAGTGCACTACAGTGTATATATATATATATATATATATATATATATATATATACAAGGCCACTACTAGATGTGTTCTCTTGCTCAGAGTTTTGGCAGGTAGCTCCAAGTACTGTGGAGTGACACAAATAGTTAAACGTCCCAGTGCCGTTATGCTCTATTATCACTAAATACAGTCATTAATTTGTCACTATTCATGCTTTTGCTGTTCAGATTGAGCTAATGAATACACACGGCTCAACATCTTGTCATATATTTCACATTGATTTGATTTGAACTACCTTTTCACTGAATTATCACATATTGTGTAGTCGTCTGCTTCCCCCCAATTAAAAAAAAAAAAAAAAAAGTTTAACATGGTTAAAATGGTTTAAGCCTTCCTCATTAAAATGTATTCTTCAACGTTTTAATAATTCAATCACTGATAGTTTAAAATTGTCATTTTAGACACATTTTTATGCACATCATTATGCATATTGTGCAATGAATGGAGCTCTATTATCAGCACTCATCCAATCAGATTAGTTTGGACAGAACTAACTGCTGTATGATAAACGATAAACTGAACAAGCAAAAGACTGCTTATATATATATATATATATATATATATATATATATATATATATATATATATGTTTAAATTCTACAGAAATAGAAAACTAATTTTAGAAATGAAAATACTATATGTAGTACAAAAGGTTAAAATGCATTAAAGGATTGTGCTCTGTTTACTGTTATTAAACATTTATTAAAGAAAACTTTAAACGGCCTGAAGCGTTCTCAAATGATTTTGAAAATAAACACAACCATGCACACACACACAAAAAAAAAAAGAGTTAACACCTACGTACATAAGGCTGTGTATTTGTTTTTCTGTGGCTTAAATCAAGGTCTACAGAGCATTGTCTGCTACAAGTGTAGCATTGCATTGGAACACATGCAGCTATTCATTACATCTTTCCAAGCTGATACTCATGCAATGCCAGGGGAGAGGATTAACCATCCAATTTTGTACACATGTCCTACCAGATGACCTTGATCGAATTGCATGGCACAGTATTGATAGGGAGAAAGAAAAGAAGCCATCTTTCTAGTTCAGGAAGAGTACAGATAGATTGTTGGTCACAGATAGATTTGGCATCACAGGGAATTTCATCACAAGAGTCTAGTCCTATGCAAAGCAGTCAATTAAATTGCGGCTGTCTAACTGCTATTGCACCAGACCCTCGTCTTTGATCTTGTAGCCCGCAAGAGCCCTAGTTAGGTCATGTTGAGTGTGATTCCGGGCCATCCCTATAGGAGTGACAAGGTGGCCCAAAGGTCTGGATCCATATGCATGTCTCCTTATATGTTATATATATATATATATATATATATATATATATATATATATATATATATATATATATATATAAAATCTTTTTTTATTTCAGGGACAAGTGTTAAATCAAATAGAACGAGACCTAACAGCATTCATCTTTGTGGTCATTTGAAGTCAGAAGTCTGTCAGAACAGATTTTTGATTATTTGTTTAAGGTACAGTTAGTATGCATTATTATTCAGAAAAAAAAAAAATAATAAATAAATAAATAAACAAGAATAAATAATGCCTGCACTCTCCACCAAAAAGCACACTATAATACTTAATTAGACCGGTTTAAGCTGTAATTGTGGCATGCATTCTCCATGGCATTGATTTGACAGCCTTATCCAATGTCACAACATTTACTTCTGTTTTTACAAGTGAGTCAAACTGCTCAATAAAATCTGCAGCACGTCTTAGAGACTTTCAGTGTGTGTTAAGGTCAGGACTCACTGTGGTGGCTCATTTATGAGTAAAAATGCCTCATGCTGCTCTCGCACAGTCTGATTCTTGAAATATGCCTGTGCCATCACCGAAGAAGGACTCGGTTGATGTAATAAACTGGTCATTCCGGTCATCGGCTGACTTAAAGAAGGTCTCAAGAAATATCTGCATACACACGAAACCACTGAAAACGGTGTAATATATATACCAGACCAGTATGGGGCGCTGTAATTCTGCCATAGAGATTCATTATACACGGAGAAGAAGACTTGCGCATGACATCATCGTTTCACAAAATATACGGACTGGCTGTACACACGAAACCGCAAGGGTGTCGTTTTCAGATTTATCCACTTTGGGACCCGTGTTAAAAAAAAAAGCGGTTACAGTCTCCTAAAACGCCGGATCCGTGTGGACGAAACGCCAATACGATAAAAGATTTATACGTATACAGCGGAACGCGTCTCCGTGTGGACATGAGCTGAAGCAACCCTCAGATCATTACTATGATTTCTACTGTCGATTACTTACATTGCAACCTCACGGATCATTTGATCCCAATCATGATTTTGGCAATTCATGATTTTTTTCCGATGACTATTTATTTATTTATTTATTTATTTATTTATTTATTTATGTGTAATTTAATTTGCAAAGTTAATGATTCTCCACTGTCAATTCAGATTTTAAAAATGCATTAGTCAGGTCTGCTTAGTTGGCATTTGGACCCTGTGGCCAGGCATAAATAAGTCTGGGATGAACTTCTTAGACTTTGCGACTTTGCTACAGTGACTTTCACCTGGCATGCATGAATCCCAGGGATTTACGGGTCAGGACACAGCCTTGCAGTACGATCTGCGATGTCACCCATGACATGAACAATCATAGTTTACATACAGTTCATTATTGAGTGGATAGAAAATGTTAACCTTTTCATGGGTCCATTCAGGTGCAAAAATGCATTACATTTACAACATATTACATATATCAATGGTGTAAGGTGGTATCACAAGTAATCTTTGTTAATGACATTTTTGGATTTTGTGGGCCATGCTGCTTTAGTTCTTCCTAATTTTCTAGGATTTCATTTTTCAGTTCTTTGCACACAGAATTGAGAACCTTTTCAAACGAAATGTATCAATATGCCAACTGTGCCAGTCTAATCCTCTCTACACTGGTGTGTACAGAACATCCTTTGTGGTAATCTAAATCTCATTAACTCGTAACATGATGATTGGCCCTTAAGGGGTAGAACTGCCGTTTGGTTTACTCAATGCAGAGGGACCGAAAAAGGAAATTTATTTACAAGGCCGAAGGGAGAGGGGATACAAAGGGTAGTGGTGTTATGCCCTAGTTAATTGTCTCATTTTTTATGTTTAAAGACATGCATTTCTCAGGAGTGTTCTTGTACTTGCATTGACCAAGGACAAAACACTTACTCTTTCTTTAGCCGTTGATGTGAGACTGCTTACCCAGTTCCCGTGAAGGCCATCATTCTACTTCGGAGACGAACTGGAGGGGCGTGCGCTTGTTTCGGTTTGGTTTTGACTCATGGAGATGATCCCACTTGCTCTTGCAATTATCCCTTTTGTTTGCAGCTACTTGTTTTTAAATCATTACATCCCTGACCAAGTTCAAAGAATGACAAAATGAATGAATGGATGCAATAATTGCATCACAGCACCAAGTAAGGTCTTATATTAACAAATTAGGCTTCTGATTTGTTCCATGAGTTACACATTCAACCACCTGCTCCGCAAGCATACACATAAATGCCGCCATACAGTATTACAACACTTTTGTTGGGTCATGGAAGTACAGTACCAAGGGACACTAGATGTGATGCATCGCTTTAAGACAAATTGTTTTGGTTCACGTACGGCAATGAGAACTCTGTTGAGCGAGGCTATACTGATCTAGCAAATCATGCTTTCTGGACTGACCTCGGGTTTCCTTCCTGTAATGTCTGTATAAAATAACAAGATTGACATTTTACAGTCTCCCACACTGCTGCCAGGAATCACAGATTTACACTGACAGCATGTTTGACTAATCATTTTCTGGATCCAAACATCGCCTAGGCATATCTGGGATTTAAAATGCATTAGCTGTTAAAAGTTGCATTACGGTCCAAACTTCCAAAAATGTCTCATAGTAGAAGACACAGGATCACGGGGCGGCCTGCAGCCTGTCCCAGGGAACTTAGGGCACAAACCCTCAAACACCTACTGTACACTACTGGGAAGTCGGAAATGCCCTGGATGTCTTTGCAGTTTTTGAAGGAAATCAGAGCACTCAAAGGAAACCTACCAAGCACATGCGCATTCAAACTCCAAGAGGTAAGATTCAAAGTGCCAGCCATAGACATGTCAAGTGCTATAAATCACCATATGTACCAAATAATACTGTGTCGCCCGTCCGCGAAGCATGTGTGGCATAAGGAATCACTATCGGTCGTGTCTCGTCCGTGGCGGCATGACTTTTTGTTCTATCCACAACTTCTCTGAAACTGTTCACGTGAATTTGACCAAACCTTCACAGAACCTTTCCTTAGGAAGCATACATAGATGTGTTTTAGCTATAAAAATGTAGCACGTTTAGCAGGCAGGTGACACATCTTCCTTGAAATACTCAGATCTGTATTTGTATTTATAGCAGGTAACAGGGGCCACCAGGGTAAAAATTAATCAGCTCAGCTCAAAGTTCTGATCACTTTAATATACAAATGCATACAGTATATACAAATTTATAAGTACATACTGACATACTGTTACATACAGTACAGACCAAAAGTTTGGACACACCTTCTCATTCAAAGAGGTTGAATTTGTATCATGGCAAGAAAAAAGCAGCTACGTGAAGAAAAAAACGAGCGGCCATCATTACTTTAAGAAATGAAGGTCAGTCAGTCCGAAAAATCGGGAAAACTTTGAAAGTGTCCCCGAGTGCAGTCACAAAAACCATCAAGCGCTACAAAGAAACCGGCTGACATGCGGACCGCCCCAGGAAAGGAAGACCGAGAGTCGCCTCTGCTGCGGAGGAGAAGTTCATCCGAGTCACCAGCCTCAGAAATCGCAGGTTAACAGCAGCTCAGATCAGAGAGCAGGTCAATGCCACACAGAGTTCTAGCAGCAGACACATCTCTAGAACAACTGTTAAGAGGAGACTGTGTGAATCAGGCCTTCATGCTAGAATATCTGCTAGGAAACCACTGCTAAGGACAGGCAACAAGCAGAAGAGACGCGTTTGGGCTAAAGAACACAAGAAAGAACACAAGAAAGAAAACTTGCTGAATGAGAAGGTGTGTCCAAACTTTTGGTCTGTACTGTACATAATAAATTTTTTTCTTGAAAATGATTTATGAGAAGGTACGAGTGAGTCAGGAAAAAAAAAAAAAGTATCCAATCACAGTCAAAATCCAAAAACAGCAAAAGTAATCAGATGGGTAAACTCGAAACAGGTGAGAAAAATGACGACACACTAGGGAGACAACCAGCGTCCAGACAGGAGGAGACAAGACAGGAATCAAAACAAAGGGCACATGATAATATATACAGACACTCGGGGTTATAGAGCTGTGGCGTACAACGATTGGTGCGATAGAGCTGCGGCACACAATGATTAGTGTGAGGGGAGAAAATACATATATGTGTACACTATAATTTTCAATGACAGACTCCATCGTCCTTCAAAGGTGCAGCTCCCAAGGCACCGTTCCCTCCAAAACTCGTGTGTCCCTGCAGCCCTGGGCAAAACGTCCACCAGGTTATCTGGGTGTGGAAGCAGGTATTGACCAAAATGTTATTTTTTTCTTGCATGGGCAGAGGTTCAGGCATGGGGCGGAGAAGCAGTAAGATAAAATACAACCTTCAGTGGTGCAATGTGACACACCGGCATCTAAGGTGGGGCAAGAAGGTGAAAAGTCACCAAAGGCAATTCTAATCAACTTCATGTTTTTTTGTCATTTCAACCATATACACTGTACAAACTGTATTGTGCAAAAACATTGCGAAGAGACTGAAAAAGAACAGTGTTTAGTTTAGTGCATGTTTGTTTGTGTGTGAATCCAGTCTCTGGATATTGAGGAGTCTTGATGGTTTGTGGAAAGAACCACTTATACAGTCCAGTGGTGTGGGCCAGAATGCTTTGGTACTTTTCTCCTGATGGCAGATGGGTAAACAGTGTGTGTGGTCATCTACAATGTTGGTGGCTTTGCAAATGTCTGTGTTAGAGGGTAGAGAGACTCGATAATCTTCTCGGCTGCCCTCATTATTCGCTGCAGGACCTTGAGATTAGAAACAGTGTAGTTCCCAAATGAGGCAGCGATACAGCTGCCCACGATGCTCTCTATAGTCCCTTTGTAGAATATAGTGAGAATGTGAGCTGGGAGATGAGCTTTTCTCATCCCTTTGCTGTAAGTATAGACACTGCTGGGCTTCGTTTGCTATGTAGGTGGTTTTGAAGGACCAGGGCACATGAACACTGCAGAATTTAATCACCTTGATCTCCTCGAAGAAGCTGTAGATGTTCACTGGGGAGTGGTTGTCCTGTGCTCTGCTGATATCACCAAGGATGCCCAGACTGGGAAGCGACAACAATGGCAAGGCCAGAGGTGAGGAGTGATAATGACAGGGAAGCCAGAGGGGAGGTTCAAGAGGTCAGGGGTAGTGGGGGAAGAATAATGGCAAAGCAAGTAGGTGGAGTGATGTCCTCAATGAAACAGCGAGACAGAGCGACTTCCTCATTTAAGCAGGAAGGTGGAGTGGCATTTTTTTGCCGCAGGGGCAATGAGGAACAACGACACAGAGTTTGCCAAGGAAAAAAAAAAAACACCAGGGAGCCAATCAATGACACGTAATCAAAACACAAGACGTATAACAATGTAGGCCAATATTTGACAATGTGGAAGTCATTAACGTTAATTAATTTCCAACAAACATTAGTGTACATTTAAAAGTGTTAAAATCTCAAATCCAATTTTGTTGATTAATTTCCTATGAAAGCAGCTCCAGTAGTAAGTCTGAAATCCATTCAACTAGGAACCTCTTTAGTCCAACTAGGGACCATGGAGACCATTTGTATTTATTCCCATTTTTAAGACCGTGGTAGAACATCTGGTCGAAGAGTTATATTAGTGAGCTTATTCCCTTACGGTCTGGTTGCAAGACAATCCACATAACAATCACTAATGAAATAATTATAGATCTCCAATGTTTCCAATGTACCACTAAATCTAAGTTGTTTGGCACAAGTCTTCAGGACGATGTTTTTTTTTTTTTTTTTTTTTTGTAATTCAAAATTCAGGATGTGCTTACTTACTTACTCAGCTTTTATACCGCTTTATCCTTTATACACGGTTGCGGGGGGGCCTGGAGCCTATCCTAGGAGACTTAGGACACAAGGCAGTGTACACCGTGGACAGGGTGCCAGTCCATCGCAGGGCACACACATGCACACATACATACGAGGGGCAATTTTAGGAACACCAATTAGTCTAATCCGCATGTCTTTGGACTGTGGGAGGAAACCAGAGCACCCGGAGGAAACCCACCAAGCACGGGGAGAACATGCAAACTCCATGCACACAGACCGGAGGTGGGAATCAAACCTGGAACCTGGGGTGCAAGGCCACCATACCGCACTTCAGGAAAGGCTGTGATAGGAAAATAATCAACTGGGTAGCAACTTTCACTTTGGACCACACCACATGACCCTGTTTATTGCTTTCCATGTCGTATAATGTTTTAGAAAGTAATTACATGGAGCTAAGTGACCTGGCTTTTTTGCTTTATATACTTTATTATTTAGTGCAGTGTGTAGTCTTACTTCATAAGGGCTGTTGGCTTTGTTGAAATTTTCACCTTATAATTTTCATTTACCCAGTATTAGAGGAACAGCAATGATAATTGTATACAATTATATATATATATATATATATATATATATATATATATATATAGAAGAAGTGCTGTTTTATTATAAATGTGAGTTCAACCTTGAATTAATATTTTTGGACTTTTTACATTTAGACAAAAGCTCAACATGAATAAAGCTCTACATGATAAAAAAAAAAGGTTTATTTAAGCTGCATATATTTCCCCTATAAATGTGACAAAGAATAAGGAATCTTGATTTAGCTTTTCTCTCAGCTCTTTTTGCATATACTATATTGCAAATGCCTTCTGTTCCTGTCAGGTTTACTTCACATCAGTGGGAAACTGGATGAAACGATGATGTAATTTAATTGGTTTTTGGGGGTGTTGTGGCAGGTTTTGCACTTCACAATGTGATATGCTTTATATACCATTTTGCTCCGTTCATACATTGGGTAGACAACATACCCATATCTGTCATCCAGCATCGAGTAGCCTTGCAGTTCTTAAACATCCATGCCCAAAGATATCTCATCTCCTGTGTGCTTCTGTGCTTCAGAATGGTCAAAATAATGGCGTGCATTAAGTAAAGGAAACAATTTCAGTGTGCTGTTATTTACTGGAATTGAGCTAAGAACTGTCCAGCAGTAAAAGGATAGTTCTGACCCATGAACCGTTCAACTATACAGAAGCAATGAGGTCAATAAATAAATAAATGAATAAATAACAACCCTTGAACGGCCGTGATCTGAGACCGTCGAAATGCTTGCTTGTATCATTAAAAACAATATAAATCACTACTTTTGTTTAATAGTGAAAAGAAGAGGAGGAAAACAACTGCATGGCCATAAAAAAAAAAAAAAAGTGAAGATGGTTAGTGACGATAATTAGAACATACTGTATGGCCTCAGTTTTCTAAAAAAAAAAAGTT
The DNA here is from genome assembly GCA_013621035.1 of Clarias magur. Classification (NCBI taxonomy): domain Eukaryota; kingdom Metazoa; phylum Chordata; class Actinopteri; order Siluriformes; family Clariidae; genus Clarias; species Clarias magur. Next base: position 732,889 of record QNUK01000180.1, on the reverse strand, counting down.
GGACATCTTCGCAATGAGAAAAATTCATGTCGTCTAATCAGTCGAGATTGACTGTATTTCAGACCAGTGGGCATGTCAGGGAAAGAAGGGAAGTGTGTGAAGCAGTGTATAAGCTGTATATATACAGTATGCACACACCCACACAGAAATGCATGTAACAAAACATCTGGCATTAAAAAAAAACAACAACAAAAACATAGGGTGTTGAACCCTGGATCGTAGTCATAAATTCCTTTTAGATTTGTCAAAAAGACTCGAGCCCCCACTGTCAAAAGCTACTAGGTTTCTTCCCGGCTGTGTTTGCAGTAAATTGTGTATTAGCTGTTCCATTAAGGCGACGAATTGTTTTCTTGTTTTCTTCATGTGGTGTTGCTAAGCCTTCATCATATTTCTAGAGGACTGTAGAAATGGGATCAAGATACCGGGTACCCCTGTGCAAACTATTTAATAATAGTTATAATATTGACGACCTGCAGTGATTGCCTTCAGGCATTTCTCCTCCGTTGCCTGGATACCTGGACCATTCCTATATAGTCAGTCTCGGATGAAACCAGAAAAGCCTCAGCATCAAATTATATTTGTGAAGAAATGCTGAAGTTTATGGGATGCAAAAGTGTGTGTGTGTGTTTGTGCATATATTTACTTTTGTATGAAAATGGAGTGCATAAGTATATCAATATAGAATGCTCAGTATGTATGCTGATGTGTGCAGCTTGAAGGAAATCTGTAATTGATGATTTAACTGACTCTGAAGTTTGTACCCTTAGAAAAGATTTAAAATAAATTGACTGTAGTGACCTGTTAAACTAAAGTGTGTGCTGTGATTAGCATCACGGGTGTCTTCAAACTTGCAATCAGTTACTGTAGTCTATTTAAACGCTGAGTAATCAGTCAGTCTGCTGTTTGGTATCATGGTGTGAACAAGGACCAGCAAAAGGAAAGGAGAGAGTTGTCTGAGGAGATCAAAAAGAATACCATCCAAGAGCATGTTAAGCTGAAGGCTAAGACTATCTCCAAGCAACTTAATATTCCTCTGATTTCAGTTGCAAATATTATCAAGATGCTTAGGGTCCGTAGGATCAGGAGCCAGCTAGCTTCCCTGGGTACGGCTGCAAGAGGAAACCTGAAATATAATGGGAATGTAACCAATCAGCCAAGGACAACTTCCAAAGAGACTCAAGGTTAACTTCAAGGTCAAGGTACGTCAATGTTGGATTGCGCTATCTGACGCTGTTTGAGCAAAAGTGGACTTAAAGGACAACCCAGGGGGACACCAATGCTGAGAACAAATTATAAAAATAGCCTAAAATGGCTAAAATGCATATTGATGAACCATAATGCTTCTGGGAGAATATTCTTTGGACAGATGAGAGAAAACTGGCAAGCTTTTTGGCAACTCCGCTATATGTTCATGGACACACAAATGAAGCTTCCAAAGACAATAACTCTGTACCTCCTGTGACATATGAAGGAGGCTTGTTTATGTTCTGGAGCTGTGTTGTTGTGTCTACGCAGGGTGCGATGAAATCTGGACCTCTGGAGCAAAACATACTGCGCAATGTCACAAAGCTCAATCTCTCTCAAGTCACGGGTCCTCCAACAGGATAATGACCTAAAACACACAAGAATGGCTAAGAAGAAAACCTTGGACCCACGACGTATGGGGAGAATGTTCAAACTCCATACACACAGACCTGAGGCAGGAATTGAACCCAGATCCTGGAGGTGCTAATCACTAAGCCACTGTGTCGCTGTTCATTAAACTATAATTTTTTTTTTTCTTTTTTGGATTTTTCCACGATTTTCTCCCTAATTTAGTCGTGTCCAATTCCTCCCCGTCACTAGGGGGCGCTCCCACATTAAGGCTACTACTACCACTCAGCCGGCAGGGCCGGAGACTATCACGTGTTTCCTCCGAACCACGTGACGCCAGCCGACCTTTTCATCTTTTCGAACTGCTCGCTCGCGCACCGTTGGGGACGGCGTAACACACTCGGAGGACAGCGCTATCCGCTCCCTCCGCTGCGTGAGCTCACAGACGCCCCTGACTGGCTGTAGAGCCGTGATTAATGTCGGAGCACTATGTACCTCTCATCCCTCCCCTCTGAGAGAGCTCGGCCAATCAACTCTCTCTAGACCTCCGGCTGCGAGAGGTTACAGCACCACCCGGTATTCGAACTAGCGATCTCCGGATGATAGGACGAGCACATCACCAACTTCGTCCACATGTATAAGCATACTGTATACAAGGAGCGTTCAAATCAAACTGGGACATCTGATTACATTTCTCATGAATAAAGGTACTGTATAAAGCCCCGGTTGACATTTACAGAAGACTTCAAGCACCGTACTTGCTTCTGTTTTGTCATGACCCCTGAAAGCAATTTCTAATCTAATATTGCTGATTTTGATTAACACTGAGAGAACTATAGTGCTGAACATATGGTTATTTGCTAATTCTTCCCTCGTGTTGTTTGAACATGATGATGTGGAGGGGAAGGAGGCAGTGCAAACTGACAGATTTGCAGTAGTGTGCATGTTTTGGTTAGGATTTTGAGCTAAAAATGTATCGATCTGGATAACACCTTTGGCACGGTGGCGTGCGTTATATTATATACACCAGAACTTTTCCGAGTACTCAAAAATATTTTGCTTCACTTATGTCCTATTTAATGAGTGTGGACGAAGCGAGTGGTTGTCAAACTTCCAGAATGTCATGCGCTGACCTTGTCAAGGGACAATAAAGCACAAAGGCTTATGTGGCTTATCAGATGGCATATTCATGCACTCTTCAGCTTGACATGCGACAATGCTGTCTATCAAAACCATACTGTCCATTGTTGTATTGTAGAGGTATAGCATGCACATAATCTCTTGCTAGGACATAGTACCTATACGTAGATATAAATGTGTCTTGTTGATTATCATGAATGAGTACCTGTGTTATACACTGATCAGCCATAACATTATGACCACTGACAGGTGGCGTGAATAACGATGATTACCACCTAACTATACGCCAGCAAACTGGTAACAGGACCATGGGCAGCCAAGGCTCATCCATCTGCTCTGATCCAGAGGATGCCGGTACAGCACAAAAATGTCAACCCTGTCCAGGATACAAAGATATCAGAACAACAAGTACACCATAGTCTAGCCTTTTTTCGGGGTCCAGCAGGCAAAGAAACCAATGTTGCTTATCTGGCATCCAGATTCCTCAGAACCCAAATGATAAGCGCTCCATGGAAAGTCCAATCCATGGAGGCCTCATGGCGCAACCCATAGCATCCAAAGGATCTACAGTATAACTAATGGCCCAGTGCCAAACGCCACATCATGCCTTCAGACGTCTTGAGGGGCCAGAGCTGCCCCAGTGGCACAAGTGGAACCTGCACAACACTAGGCGTAATGTTTTGCTTTCTAATGTTATGGCTGATTGGCGTATATATACCGGCAACAAATGATGACAAGTCTTCCACCCATTTACTTGATTTAAATTGTTCATCTCCAGCACCTACAGTCTGCTTTGTGTAAACTGACCTTCTGAATAATCTCATAATGTCAGAAAAGTGTTGTCTTTCAGGACTGTTTCAAGCTCAGTGTACTACAGTACTTGCAGGAATGGTTCAGCGGGTTAACCAAGACGTTACTTCCCCTTTCGGCTCATCCACTATAATGGCAAGGGAACTAATTTACATCAGGTGTCAAAATAAATGTCAACGCTGTTCATAATGTATATGAGAATATTTGCAGGCTCTTTAGAGCTGCAGAAAAGTATCTGTATGTCTGTATGCTTAGTACCCGTAAACTAGTCTGGTTCGTCTCAAGGTTTCTGCCTGTACAAATAAAGTGTAATTGAATTGAATTGCATAGTATGAATGATTTAAAAAAAAAAAAAAAAGCTGTTGCTGTTCTTGTCCAAAAATCATATAATAGCCTAAGGCTGAGAGCACAAGGTTACATCACTTATTCTGCACTGGGTCACGGAAGGCCTGGAGCATATCCTAGGGAACGTAGGGCGCAAGGTGGGGTAGACCCTGGGTGGGATGTCAACCCATCGCAGGACACAAGCACACACACACACACACACACACACACACACACACACACACACACACACACACACACACACACACACACACATAATCATATCTACTTAGTTCTGTATTTACCCCAGTTCCTAACTGTTTTCAACACTTGATAAGTTTGTCTGTTTTTACTGTATGTTATTGGTCGTTTGTTAATTTATGAAATCTGGATTGTTCTTGTTCATTTTCCCGCTTGTTCTTTGATCTTCTCCATGATAGTTATTAATGTGCACTTAGTAAAAAGCAAACCCACATCTGATCTCATTTGAGCATGTTAGCTCTCGAAGCTCTCGCGCTCAGATTGCATTATGTGGTGTACATACTGTACGTCTTCATACGTTCACGTTTTGCTTGCACTTGAGCATGCACTGGTCTGTAAGTAGCAATTTGTACTAGGCATATTTGGATGAGCTTAAATGGATGCTAGACATCTAGTCTTTTCAGAATCAGGGATATGAACAGATGTGGAAACGGTGACATAACCGAGCAACGACTGCAGTGTACCAAGAAAATGATCTATTAAAATAATGTGTAACTGCATTCCACTGTAGTGAAAAAAAAAAAAGTGATTTAAGCACCTGGTGAAGTTGCATGCTACAGTATGTTTAATAGTGAAAGTAAGCGCGTTTCCATACACAAACAATGTGATGAGAACTCACAGGATTGGGCCTGAGCAGCTGTGTGGCCAGAAGAAAAACACTTGTTAATGAGCCTTGTTAAAAAAAAAAAAAAGGCTTCAGTTTGCCAGGTGTCATATAGATTGTACAATGAAGAGCATGAAGTGATGCACCCATCATGCATAGTGGCCACTGGTCGAGCCTCTTCACGCAGTGTTATGATCTGGTGTTGCTTCAGTTGGTCAGGTCTAGACTCAGCAACGTTGTGTGTCAATAACATGAAGTCAGCTGACGACCTGAATGTACTGAACGACCAGGTTATCACATCTATGGATTCCATGGAAACATGAGGGATAATTTACACACATGACCTGGTGACCAATGTATTCAAAACTAAAGAGGATTGAATGGAAGGAGATTGAAGGAGTGTGTGGCTTTTTACAGTATATTTTATTTTTTAATAAGGTGCATTAGCTAAAGCCTTTTATTCAAGTTAAGTGGATTTCTGGGAATGAACTCGTGTGGTTAAGTAGCACAAAGTAGTCTTGACATCCCAGGTGGGCTAGCTAATGAATATACGCTTTGTTCCCTCCTGTTAATAATGAAAAAGCTCTAACAGTGCACGCCCTGTAATAATGCTTTATCACTATGATAGTTACATTTAAAAGCATTTGTCATCACCCAATAGTTCTTTATTATTGTACTTCTGACAGTAAAGGGATATTTATTCTTCCTGTTTACCACTGACATCCTGACTGTTATCTGTGAATTTATTCCTAATGCGAAATTATAATTCTCCCAATGCGGCTAGTTATCAGCGCACAAGGTGAACAGGGAGAAAATGTATCATGGCTCTGAATAATAGCTTTGCATTGACCTTATTCTGACATTCTTATCATCACCTACAAGAGCCGGAATTGAGACACCGACTTGTTTATTAATGCATTAGCTGCTTGATGTAGTTCATTTATTTGTTGTCTCTGCACCTTTATAATTTTAGATGATTGTGATTCGTTCTATTGAATAGTTAGATATGATATTTGACATTGGATTCGTGTGCAAACTGTTTCAAGCAATTTAAAGCCGTGTACTGCGTGTTATAATCAGAACGAACGCTCAATCACTTACTCACTCATCGTCTGCACCACTTTATCCTGTATACAGAGCCACGAGGGGGCCTGGAGCCTATCCCATTGGAGACTTGGGGCATGAGGCGGGTGCCAATCCATCGCAGGGCACATGCATATACAGTACACACATTCACATACTATGGGCAATTTGGGAATGCCTTCGTCGGTGGCATGTCTTAGGCTGTTTGCAGGCATGCCTCATGTTCAGTTGGAATATATTATATTATACTTCAGATTATATATATATTTATTTATTTTTTTTTTCTTTTTTGATAACTTTGCTGGAATCTTGTTTTATAGGTTCCATTTGTAAAAATATTTAAGGTCACGGAGCGGTCGTATAAGCATTTCACTGCATATCGTACTGTGTATGACTGTGTATGTGACAAATAAAAATTTGAAATTGAAATTGAATTAGCCAAACGTGCATGTCTTTTTGTGGGAAAAGACCGGAGTAGTTGGAGGAAACCCAACAAGCATGTGGAGAACATGCAAACTCAATGAAGGTGAAGGGCGACAGTGTTAACCACCAAGCCACCATTAGAACGAACATACTTATATTATTATTATTATTATTATAATAATAATAATAATAATAATAATATAATAATAGCACAGTCCTGGTGGATTCTAACATCTGATTGTATTGAATGTCTATAACAGCAGCTCTGACAGTAGCCAACTTCAGGGCAAATCACAGGTTTAGGTCAATGAACTCATCCTAATACATAATTCTTCCTATAGTAACAACTCATTTACGAGGATCTTTTAGCTTGGGCAGAGCACATAATCTATGGTTATTAGTAACTTTTAGTCTTAAAATGTATAAAACCTTACAATAGGTTAAAAGCCTTCGGTGAGACTTTCTATAAGGAAGCGTTTAACATTTAACGAGACTTCAATCTTTGTCGCATTATCAGTTCTAGAAATGTCACTTCTCAGAACACAAGACTGCCGACAAACACAAATACCACAAACTACAACTCACCTCCGTCACAGTCTTGTTCATGTTCATGGTCAACTGCCTACTGATTCCACTCAGCTTTGTTAATGAAACACACACACACACACACACTCTGCACAGGTGCATATTTAAGGACTCATTTTGTGAAGTGCTCTGCCGGTTCAAGTTCTGTATAGTAATAATCATTACCATGCCTTGTTATCCTGTTAAGCCCCTTTCACACATGCACTCCTTTCCATAAATCGTACTGCACTTTAAGGGGTCATCTTCATGCCTGAATACACTCATTCTGTAAAAATCACTCCAGGAAATCATATGAGGTTGGCACTAGTAAGTTTATGGATCAATTTCAACATGAAATAATCTGAACGGCATTGCAAGAACATTTTTACGGATAGCCAGGCAGAAGCTTGAAGTACTGCCCTAGGACACGGAGAGCAAAGTCAGCTTACCGATGATGACAGTCTAGGAAATAATGCTTGAAAAATGTGTATTGTGCAGGTAATAAAAAAAATCTGTTTCATTTTAAATATGGTAATGCTGAAATTACCACGCCTTTGGATAGTCTGAAAGGGGATCCATTGTTGAAAAACACTAAGGCCACTGTGTACTTGCTTAATTAATGAAAGAAAGAATGAATTAATTAATATATTTACTTGTGTAAAACAGACCATACAATACATACAATACACAAAACCAAGCAACATTCTATTATATTTTGTTTTGCATCTTAAATTTCAATATTTTTTTCCCATCCCTAGTTACAGCATCAAATTGTGTCATAGAGATGACCATAGTGCCCCCTCAGTCCCACACCACCTTGCAGGCATTGCACCAATTCCCAACTACTGTATAGTCCTTGCAGGTGGTGGAGACAAACGACTGTTTCTGGCTGAGTTTGCCTGGGTTTTGTGGACAGTCTGGCCACCAGGCACTCACCGGCCAACTCTGCCCTCAGGCCTGGCTCCAGGGGCTAGTCACGGTTTCCATGTTCCAGGCAGTGTACTATATTATTTCACCTACATTAATAAGGCGGCATGGTGGCTTAGTGGATAGCACTGTTGGCTCAAACCTCCAGAAACTCTGTGCAGTGCCGTTTGCATGTTCCCTCGTTTCCTCCAACAGTCCAAAGACATGCAGATTAGGCTAATTGGCGTTCCCAAATTGTCTGTGGTTGTGAATGGACATGTCAATGTTGGCTGGTGGTCCTTCTGTGGTTGTAAAATGGAAAATAATTGCAATGGTCATCACCAATGGCCTCCAAGCTCCTTAGTCCATACTACAGAGGTTCCTACTGTAGAAGGAGGGATGGAACATTCACAAGGGTTTTATGGATCATGTTTGTCAATGACTCTGAATTGGCCTAAGCAATATCCAAGATGGATGGATGGTTCAGCCTGCAGTTACACACTGAATGTCAAAATATCTATCTGTTTTATCTTTTTAGAATTTCAGCATGTGAAGGTTTTATTTATTTATTTATTTTTTCAGCCTTTCCATGTGTTTAAATATGGCGTTACATTTGGGCCACATTCCTAAATGAAAAATACTGTTAAAAATAGTTTTTACTGTTAAAAATGAATATAAATAACTTTTATCTATTACAGATTTAACAGTATTATAAAAGTTTATGGATGGAGTTCATAGGAACAAGAGCACCCGATTACTATAATCAATGTTGCATCATTTGTAAGCCATAGTTATAATATATTGTAACATTTTTGGATAACCTTTCAACCAATAACAGGTAATCCGGTTCTATTTGTTATGTATGGTATAGATGAAACATACCATACATAACACTTCTAAAGAGTGGCTTTATTGTGATGCGTAGCTGAGATGAGTAACCTGAAATAATACCCCAGACTACTTATTGTGACAAGCAATAAAAGTAATTTGTGTGTGCAACACACCCAAACACACACACACACACACACACACACACACACACACACACAATGAAAAATAGAAAATAGAAAAAAAAAAAAATATATATATATATATATATATATATATATATATGTGTGTGTGTGTGTGTGTGTGTGTGTGTGGTTTGGGTGGTAACACACAAATTACTTTTATTGCTTGTTTTATTAATTACTTGTAATAAAAGTAATTTGTGTGTGCAACACACCCAAACACACACACACACACACATATATATATTTTTTTTCTTCTATTTTTCATTGTGTGTGTGTGTGTGTGTGTGTGTGTGTGTGTGTGTGTGTGTGTGTGTGTTGCACACAAATTACTTTTATTGCTTGTCACAATAAGTAGTCTGGGGTATTATTTCAGGTTACTCATCTCAGCTACGCATCACAATAAAGCCACTTTTATATATATATATAATATATTATATATATATATATATATATATATATATATATAATAATACTGATTTCCAAACAAGGACAGGAATACTGTAATAGTTGATTAAACTTGACACGTTAATTTGGAGCTGTTACACAGAGACTCTGAGACAGTATGAAAGCTACTATCTGACTTAACATTGAGGATTCAGTGCTTTAAGCTATGTGTTTAATTGCAACCTACCTTCAAAACAACGTAAAATTTAGGTAGTGTTAAAGAAAAAGAAAAAAAAAAAGAAAGCCATTATGAACTAACACATATAGAGGGTAAAGTCAGCAAGTATAGAAATGTTATGATCAGTACTGTATCATGCACTGATCAGTCAGTCTCCTCCAGTCTCTTTTTTTTTTGCAATTGTGGCACAAATTTAATACTGTAACATCATCAACTGAGCCATTGTTAAGTAGTTTAAGTCAGAAAAAAAAGGTTTAAGCATGTGTAAGATAGGGTTAGAACGTTATTTAGGAAATAAGCACAAATATAACTCCAAAATATAACACCACAGATCTGTGCCACAACAGAGACACAACATTGGTCCATTGACTATTGGTCATTGACCGATTTAGAAAAAAAATAATAAAAGTCCATATCTCCATACATTGATTTCCTGCTAGTCCGGGTCGATGGTTGAGGGCGTTTGGGTGTTCAGAAATGTTATGAAGAACCAAAGTTACTATTACTTCTAAAGTAAATTTTTTTCCCGCCTTTAAACACATTTTAATGATTATATCACAGAAATGTAGAAGAAAAAGCTCATATTGTTTAGGAGCTTATACACTATATGGATAAAAGTATTTTTCCAAACCTGCAATGACATGCAATGTTTTTCAATAAATACACTTCAATATGGAGTTGGTTCCCTTTTTTTTTTCAGCTATAACAGCTTCCACTCTACTTGGAAGACTGCCGCAAGATTTTGGAGTGTTTCTGTGGGAATTCGTGCCTATTTATTCTTTAGAACATTTATGAGCTCAGGCACCGATGTTGGATGGCTCGCAATCTCCGTTCCAGTTCATCCCAAAGGTGCTCGATGGGGTTGAGATCAGGGCTCTGTGTTCGGGCCGGTCGAGTTCTTTTACACCGAACTCTTCAAACCATGTCTTAATAGTGCTTGCTACAGTATGTGCACGGTCATGTTGGAATAGCAAAAGGGTCTTCCCCCAAACTGTTGCCTCAAAGTTGGAAGCATAGCATTGGCCAAGATGTCTTGGTATGCTGAAGCATTAAGATTGTCCTTCACTGGGGCTAAGGGGCCTGAAGTCACTTTCGTATGTGGTCCTAAACCGGATCATTATCTACCACGTGGTCATGTGACTCAAATGAGAAGAGGCAGATCAGAATTCATGTGACTTTTTTCTTTTTTTTTTTCGCTGGCATCATCATTCAGCACTGGCAATGCAGGGATTTTATAGCGGTGCTAGCAACAGTTGCTAAAACTGTTAAGACTAACTGCTCGCTAACCTCCAGCGCAAAATCCTAATAATATTTTTGCTAACATCGCATCCATTGTTTAAAATAAACGAGCATAAATATGATGTGATTTAACCCAGATAACACGAGCGTGGACGTATCAATGCAATGCAAATGCCTGCCATTCCAGAGGACAGACACGTCTGCACCGGGGTCAGGTAAACGTGAATTGTAAATGTGAACTCTCATGGCAGTGCAAATCTTTGACCAGATTTGACCAAGAAAGTTAGCAATACTACAACTATGTGGCTTCTAATGTGAAAATAGCCGTAATAAAACATAGTAATGCATGAAATGAGTAATATTCTGGTTTTAATGGTTAAAACTCTCCAGTCCCATCAACAGTCTTAATCATATCAGTCAGCAGCACTGATTGACATCATTACTTTTCACACAATTTCCAAAGCCTTTCTGGTCTCGTTCGCAAGCCTGTAAAAAATAATGACTCAATTTGCATGACAGGTTTAGAAGTTAAATGTTAAGTTTATTAGTTGTACTTTTCAGAACTGAATAGTTTTCATTGCTAGCCATGTTCCTTTTTTTTTTTTTCTTTAGCAAAAATCTATATATTTTTTTTTTGCAATTTTACTGTCAAATAAAACAAATGGTATGTGGTGGCTCTTGGAGATAAAAAAAAATGGTTTTGTAGAATAAAAATAATTTATATATCAGTTGGTAAACGAGGGCTAAACAATGTCACAAGCTTAGAAGCAGCTTGTTTTTCAGAGCTCCTTTGCAATCTCAGTTTGTAATGAAGGTGGTCTCAGAGGCTTCTGTTGAGTGACAGCTTTACCGTGGATTTTTTATTTTTTTATTTTTGCCACCGGAGTGTGTTCTTTCTCTCACTTCCATGCAGTCATAGCTCTTAGTAGGGAAGCATAGCAGGTATTTCTTCAGTAATCCTGCGCCCGCTGTGCACCTGCAGCACCAGCACAGTGTTGGATTAGCCTCCGGCTCCATCCATAACTGTCCATCAGCTTCGTGTGCTCTGACACAGCGTCGATCATCTCTCTTCCTCCTCTCACTCTTTTCCTGACGTTTCCCCGCATTTACCCAGCGAATAATTATCACTTCTCATTATGCAGATGTTCCTCAGATTCCTTCTGCCAAGTGACAATACTTCTTATTTCCTTTTTTCTTGTTCCTTCTCGACTTCTCCCACTCCACCCATCTTGGCATTCCGGCACCTGTCTCATTTGTGACAGCATCAGATGCTGTCGTTGCCTAAATAGCTTTGATTTTCACGCTGCATGCCACAAAGTCTAGCTAATGTTTATCAGCAGTAATAAAAAAAAAAAAGTCAGACAAAATAACCCCAGATTGCACCATTATGTAAAACCATAGGGGGGCGGGACAATGGCGGTTGGAGCAGTTGAACGTTGGAGCAATGCCTAGAAATAGAGTTCAAACATAATGACACTTTTTTGTTGGGGGAAAAAAAAAAAAAAACACCACAAGAGAGATTCAAATAGCAGCTATTGAGGTCATGCAGTCATCACATTTTCTCCCCAGCAGGTCATATCTGAATGAGTCTCAACCCTCATGCACAAGCTGTGTGACGATTTAGTTTGGCACTTTTTTTTTTTTTTTCCTGAGATCAATTTTCAAAGAGACCATAGCTTCTTTACAACATCTGAAACTAAACAAAAGTCAATCAGTCTGGTTTAAATGTCTTTTACTGTTTTACCACTGCAACCCCTATGGTGGGATTGAATCTTATTTATTTTCTAACCGTGTGTGTGTGTGTGTGTGTGTGTGTGTGTGTGTGTGTGTGTGTGTGTGTGTGTTCACGTTTGACATTTCAGAGAGTTCGGACGCTGGAAGGTGAACAGCTTGGCTCTGGAAAGAGAAGACAATGGCATTGCCTTGCCCCTCGACCCAGAGTTCATGCAGACCATCAGGCAGCTGGGCCGCCGTCCCACCCTCAGTGCCATCACCGAAAACATCATCAAGAAATATGGAACTCATTTCCTGCTCTCAGCTACACTGGGAGGTAAGCAAATAGAAGTTGAAGATAAGCATTATATTCAGGACATTTGGCAGGCGCCCTTATCCTGAGCGACTTACTATACATGCTTATCTTATTATACATCAGCTGAGGATTAAGGGCCTTGCTCAAGGGCCCGGCAGTGCCAACCTGGTGCTCAACCTGGGATCTTCTGATCAGTAATCCAATGCCTTAATGCCCACTGAGCTACAGAGTAATGTACATATGAAACCTGCATGAAACAAACATGAATACAATTGGTTAAAAAGTAATTTCATTGAAGGAGAAAGAGTGCACGATGTGAAAGATGTGCATGTGGTTCCTGATAAGGAATGTTGAACTTTGTCCAGGGAATTTACAAATCTTTGCCTAATAAAATAATAGAAATCAAACTGTGAGCTCCTACTTCAAAAGAAAGAAATGATGGAATTGCGTATTGTTAGCAATGTTTGGATTAGATTTTTTTTTTTTTCACTTACGGCAAGAGACACACCAAAGCAACACGTACAAAGTAACATATCACATCTATCCAGACAGTACACATACTGTATGTATCGCCGACATCGGCCTCGGAGCAGCACATTCGGTCCTGTTTCTAAAGTCTGACGAGCATCCGCAGTATGCTGCTGAGATGTTTGCGTTTAATCGATATTGCCCAAGGGACGGTGTTTGGGAGAAAGTACTGTACACATAGGCCACCAATTAAAAGTTTGGGCACACCTTGTAATCCCATGGTCTTTCCTCATTTTTATTTCTTTCTACGTTGTAAAGCGATGCTGAAGGCGTCGCAAATATACAATAATCTCCTTTGAACAGTTAATATAGAGAAGCATCAGCTACTTGTACCCTGGAAAGTCTTCATGACGCCTTTAATATGAGGTGCTGTTTGTTAATTGGTGATTTCTGAGGCTGGTAACTCAATGAACTTCTCCTCTGCAGCAGAGGTAAGGTTTGGTCTTGCTTTCCTGGGAAGGTTTTCATGACAGACAGTTTAATCATGGGTTTTGCAAAGGCACTTGACAATACTGTGCTTGCAAGAACTACTCCAGAACATCTGACCTTCATGTCTTAAAATTGGTGTTACTTAATTATCTAGTTCCATATCTGTTATGTCATAGTTTTGAAATCTCCAGTATTGTTCTAGAATGTAGACGATACTGTAAGTCACTAACCAAAAAACATTGACTTAGAAGGTGTGTCGAAACTTATGACTGGTACTGTATGGCTGGTCAATGTTTGCCCTTTATATATAAGTACACAGGCAAAATGTAGCACAGAGAGTATTTGTTACTTGTCAATATGTTGCAGAGACGTATGCATTTAATCCAAAATGCTCACCAGATGATGTTTGGACGATGAACCAAAGCTAACACTATTCATACATAAAAATCAGGGCATAATAAAATAGCTTACTATTTTTTTTTTATTTTTTTATTTTTATTCCCTTTAACTTTTCACTCTACACCATTCTCATTTACCATATTTGACGACAGTCTGTCCTGGTTATCCTTGCGATACTTATATGGACATAAGAAACTTTCACGTCGTACTGAATGCCATCAAAAACAACGCTTCTTAATAGGAAGTTAACCTATGAGCTTTCTTGAGTTGTTTCATGCTATAGCTCCCCTAGTGGCAACATTGAGACTGCAGCTTGCACTCGCATCATATGTAAGAATTATACTGTATGTAAGAATTTTTCAGCTTCGTCTCCGTGTTTCAGGCCTTGTTAAGGGCTTTACTCTTTAAACATCTTAATCTAACCTAAATCAATCTAAAATCCAGCAGTTATTTGTGGGAGAAAATGGGACGACTAGCATGATCAGTACTGTACATAGCACTTGCAAAGACAAATCCAGCCATTCATTTAGATAAGGGAAACAGTTAAACCGATAAAAAAAAAAAAAAAAAAACGTTACGGTGGTGAAGTGCCTTAGATTTGTTTCTTAAAGTCATTGTAAAGGACTTCTTAAAGGCTTTGTTTTTTTTTTAAGTGCTCATTTGCTTTTTCTCCTCCTTCAGGCTGTCAGGAAGAGAAAGATGAGTTACAGTTCCTCTGTTTACTCTTACTGTGTGTCTTTCTTCATGCGCTGAATTCAGTTTGATGGCAATCAGTCTAACGCTAAAGTTTTGTAACTTGTAACTCACGTCTATTCATTATACTACACTGCACACACAGGAAGTTGGGAAGCAGGCAGTGGTGGCTCCGCCGGTTAAAGCTCTGGGTTGCTGGTGGGGCTCAAGTGAAGACTGCTTTTGGATAGAATTTCTTTGTTTGTTTTCTGTACTTGGATAATTTTAGCTTTGATTTATCGTTCAGCTATCATCCGGTGAACATTTTCGATTAAATGCCAACGTCTCTGTGACATATTCCCAATTAGTAAACGCTCTCCATGCTACGTCTTGCCAATGTAACTTGTTATATTTTGGGACAACATGCTGTAGGGTTGCATTTAGGGTGCGGTTTAATAACACAAACGCATTCACTTTTGTATAAAAACTTTCAATTTGTAACATATCAATTTGTTGTACCATTATTGGAAATGAATCCTATTTTCTGTGCAAAGGTTTAAAAAAAAAGACAGGAGACAACAAAGGAGGATAATTCATAATTATTCACGCAAAGTCAAAATGTGAGCCTTCATTTCAAGTCAGATATGAAGTTGCACAGGTTCGTTTTTTTTCATAATGGCCAATAGTGTTCAATAGATGAAACGTGTCAAATGTTTGATTTGGGCATAAAATGGTATCTAAAATAATTAATTGAATCTTCAAAAGCATTGGGAAAAAGGTCCAAAAAATGTTTTAATCAACACTATCCAAGCTCCAGAAAACTGCATTTTCTTGCTAAAAACCCAAGCTACCAGTAAAGTTATTTTTAGGGGTCGAGAGAAATCCTGGAGTAAAAGTGACCCTGAGGGTTCCTTGTTTCTTATTAGAAACTTATTTAAACATTGTTGTTGTAATACATTTCTGAATTTGTTCCTCATGAGCAGGCCAGAGGTGAGAGAGCGCGAGAGAGAATGTCAAGGATTATGATCAATTAGAATCAATCAATGAAAAACAGGACAGGTTTACCCAAAAATGTTGGCAATATAAACACCAATAACAGGGCAGCGGCAGAGACAAGACTGGAACAGTAGCACAACCATGAGCACGTGGGAACGCTGCAGCACATCTGGGGAAACTGTGACATTTACTGGCAAGTACAAAAACATGTTGAAATTACTTAAAATGTTGTGCAAAAATAAAAAAATAAAAAAATACATACATACATAATTAAACAAATAGATAAAATTACCCCCCACCCATCCCTTTATATTTAGGTTGAATCATTGCTTAACTAAACCTGCTTTAAAATAAATGTTTTATTTAGTTTATTTTATTTCATTTAATTTTATTTATATATTATTTTATCAGCATGATAATCATTGTTTGACATATACAATACCAACTCATTGCTCTGTACACGAAAAATGATTGATTGTAAAAATGAAGACATGCCCAGAAGACAAGATAAGGTCATGTTCCCTTGAGATTGTAACGCTCATTCTTATTAATTGTGGATAATTTCTTGTAAGCGGTGACCCTGTCAGCATTTCTCTCTTTTTGAAACGTCTAAGAGGTAATATAAAGCCCTTTTTTCAGTTGAAATGCGGTAAAATTACCGTAAAACTGTACACTGTAACAAATAAACGTAAATTTTATGGTAAAAAACTGGCAGCTGTGGTTGGCAGAATTTTACCGTAAAAAAAAAAAAAAAAAAAAAAAAAAACGTTATTGCACTGTAAAAAAATAAAGCGTAAATTTTACTGTAAAAATACGGCAGCGGTGATTGCCAGAAGTTTACCGTAAAAAAATATGGTAGTAAAATATGTTGTATAGAATTGCACTGATTTTACAGATTTCAATTGTTTGTTTGTTTTTCAAGCCTGGCCAGGAATCGAACCCGGACCCTGGCGGTGCAAGGCGACAGTGCTAACCACTACACTACTGTACTTGCTATGCAAATGTTGTCGTTGTTGGAGTGCAAGTCGTGCGGGGGACGCGGGGAAACCGAGGAAGTCCAACAACGACAACAATTGCACAGCAAACACAGTAGTGTAGTGGTTAGCACTGTCGCTTTGCACCACCAGGGTCTGGGTTTTATTCCTGGCCAGGGTCGAGAAAAAATAAATAAAAATCCATAGAAATATACAGTATAATGAGTGTAATCCTGTACAACCAAAAATGTTGCTACCTTTTTTTTATGGTAAACTTCTGGCAACCACAGCTGCCGTTTTTTTTACCGTAAAATTTACGGCTTATTTTTTTTACAGTGTACCTTACGTTGTAAAAAAAAAAAAAAAATTGGTTAATGAAAAAAAAAATGGTTTTGACTTTGGTTTTCCATAGAGCACTGCTGATGAATTTGAAATGTTACACCCTATAATGTGTTACTCCACCACCAGTGTCAGCTGGGGAACATCCATTTATGGCCATGCAAAAAAAAAAAAAAGAATAAAGAAAAAAAATTGAACACATTGAGAGACAGAACACATGAGCATAATATAGTAAGAAAAAATAAGAAAAAGGAACCCTATATCTTCCAGGGAAATGGAGCAAATTATGTTTTTATCCTGTAATATAATAAATCACTCTGCTGTCTTGCCCTTTTCCACCCTTCCGTTGCCCCCCTCACTGCCCTTTGTCCTGTTGCAGGTGAAGAGGCTTTAACTATTTTTGTAGACAAGAGGAGACTGAGCCGCACTGCCGACCCGACTGACTCCAATAGCACAGCTGTGACTCTGGAGGCACTCCACCAGCTGGCTGCCTCCTACTTTATAGACAGAGAGAGCACACTGCGCAAACTGCACCACCTCCAGATCGCCTCAACTGCCATCAAGGTAACCCTGCGGCCTAGATGCACACAGACCTGGGGACTTGACCCCAGTCTTCAGTGGCTATATTTAGAATTGAGCTAGGCCATCTCTATTGTTTTGAGGATGCAGCTGCCTCTTTTGAAGGGGAAGAGGAGGATAGGGGGCTTTTTTGCATTATTCTTAGTAAAGGACGTGGTAGATGAATGTAAGATCGAGGGAAGGTTTATTTATTTATTTATTTTTTATATACCGTACCAAGAAAATGAACAACAGATGCTTGTTTAATTTCGGGATGCTACAGGAGTAAAAGCACTTTTTTTTTTAAATTGATGAGAATATTTTGTAGCATCCTCCATGGACGATAGCGAATGCTCGGTGTGTTATAATAAGGTTTTTTAAGGGCATGTGGAATGATGTCCTCTTTTCGTATCATAGAGATCAAATCCATAGAATGACATGGGCATTGCTTGCAAATGTTTGGTTCCTAATCTTGTTGAAAAATGATCATTGCTAAACCTGTGTATTGCCATACAGTACCTCAATCTCCTTGGAGATATAATGAATCCGAGTAGTGAGAAGAAATCATAATGCCACCAGCAACATAACAGCCCCGAAGAATCAAAGATTAACGTACTGTATCAAATGCTAAAATTTACATTTTAGTGTGTTTTTTTTTTTTTATTGAATCATTACAATTGAAATGTAATGATGTTAATGATGTTAAAAAAAAACATACAGTGCCAGCAGATTTGAGACTTAAAGTTCTTTTGAAGACTTTCACGTTTTCCACATTTTGTTATGCTTGTTATTATTTTTGTCCTTGTTGATGATCGATGTGATGTGCATGGATAGCACCTTAACACTAAGTTCACCCGTCCTTGTTATAAAAGAGCGAAATCTGGATGTGATGTGATGTGATGACATCATACAGTGCACATCACACATCTCAAAAAATATCAGACCTGTTCCTGACTCAAGTAGACCGAATAGTTTTAACTATAACTAAGTTACTACAGTTAACAATGCTTAAAAACAAGGCTGTTACACAGACATCCTGGAAATCTTCTCACATTCCATAGATAATTCATTACATGAATAGGAGGCAGTCCTACTACCTAATCCGTCTGACCACACAATTTGGACTGAATGAGATGAATAGGCAGCAGCTTTTTTGGGTACGTTTACTTTTCTGGACTCTTCAGGTGATTGATGGAAATTATTCTAAGAATCAGCAACCTTAATTAATCAAATGAATGAGGGCGGACACGGATGCAAAGGTAAACGAAAACGGCGACAATGTTCTAGTTAAAGACTATGATGCAACATCAGGGGTGGCCTGTGCTTAGCAGAGGAGCGGCTGCTTTGGAAATAAGTGCCCATATATCAAAGAAATAAATGGGAAATTGCAGGTGCAATTATGCATCAGCGTGAGGAATTATCTTTCAATTTCAATATTTCTCTGAGCGCCTTGCCCATTTGTTACCCGTTGCAATATAACGAAGGTGTTATTCTCTAATGAGCAAGTGACAGATGAAGAGTATTTTCTGCACCATTGGTAATAAATGGATTTTTAACCTCAGTGGTGTGCTGAGATACTGAATCGGGAAATACCAAGAAAGTGCCAGTCGACATCAATCGCGGCTATTAATTTTCATTTAAGAGTCGCTAGAGCGCGAGGTTGAGGTTTGGTACCTGTGTTGAAAAGAGTAGTCAAAGGCATTTTTCCTATTCAAATGCCCTCCATAATCATATCTTTAGGTAGCAAGGACTAAGATCCATTTTATTGGCTACGTGGTCAGTATGTACCGTATGTGAGGAGATGGCAAAAGGATACACAGGATCCTTTGTTGATGATCCTTCTGGAACAGCAGCTTTGTGCCGCAAGGCAAAACAAAGCATTGTATTGATGCTAACTCTTCAGTCTCTGTAATTTATGGCTAACAATGAATTGATGAAAAATGTGTAGTTACTTAAAAGAAAAAAAAAAAAAAGGTATGCTCATTGACAGTCTGTTTTTGAGCTTGTGGTTAAGCTGTGGTGAATCACAGTACAGGTGCAATAATTCAAGAATTTGCATATATGCCACACAGCATTTTGCACCCTTAGGTAGAAGCCTACACTCCATACACTGCATATTCAATAAGGCAAACATGCAAAACAGACAAGATGTGCCATTTTGCTCATTTGAAAGAAATCCTCGGTAGATGCTGGTAGTAAATTAGATGTATCTAGTAATTAATCAACTGGCAGCTGGTGTATGTGCATGTCAATGCTGAACCATGCTCGGGATTACAGAAAGGCAAAAACAGCGCAGATGCCTGATAGCTCTTTTAGGGTTTTTTGGGGTCATCAGTCAAACCTATCTTATTATAACCGGGAGGAGTGAAAGATCTTTGAACGACCCCGATTTTATGATTCCAATTTCTTTTTTCAGCTACAAATTTTCTGAATGCATCTCAGAGATGGAAGAACGCGAAGAAATCAAAAGAAATGTTCCGCTTAATACTAGCAGATGGGGTCTCTTGTATAGAGCACATTATAAGTCGGAGCCGAACATATTAACCAGTACTTCCCGCTCGATGAGGATTCCTGCTGATTTCAATAAGGTTCCAAATTCTATGGAGCAGAATATAATCTCATTCTGATACATGTTCCTTCAAGGGACATGGTTATAGAGCACACACACACACACAAACACACACACACACACATTTAGGTGGATAATTTGATCCCCGTCTTGTAGCTGCTGAGGTACTCAAAGACTATTGTGATATACTTACGGTATGTGTGTATACAGTAGAAAGCTTTGCTGAGCAGTGCATATATATATATATATATATATATATATATATATATATATATATATATAGTATGTATTTATATGTATATTTGTAAGTATAAGCTAATGTTATAGCTCATATGCATCTAATATGCTATAGCTCATTTTATATATACCAAATATAATTTATTTTCCTTTGTGCCACCTGGACCCTTAGGGGTGTGGTGTCTGGCACCAAGACATTGGCAGCTGATCCTTTGGGTGCCATGGGTTGCAGTGTGAGGCCTCCATAATCATCAGACTTATTTGTTCGGTTCGTCCCATGGGTCCTCGATTGGACTGGGATTTGGGAAGTTTGGAAGCCGCGTCATTGGCCTTGAACTCTTCGCCTTCCGGGCCCCGTGCGTGACGGGCTTTGGTGCACTGGGTGTTCTGGAGCTCCTTTATCATGGCCAGCATTGACTTTTCTCAGTGAGCTGTGCTGCATTGAATTTTCTGTGGGATTGTACCAGACAGGCTGGCTTTTGGTTCCCGCAGGGAGGAAAAAAAAAAAAAAAACACTCACAAAAAAATGTGGTTTGAGCCTCAGAGATGCAACTCTTAGAACTGAATTGCTTTTTCTTTCTGGTTAATAGTCACATCATGACTGTATAGAATAACTAAAGTAAATATGTACAGTATGTGAATTTGATCCGGATTTTAAAATGCTTCTAGTCACCCTCATGGTGGAGGACTACATCCTTAACCCAGTTGCACATTTACTTGAGTTTGTTCATTATGTAGCATGAGCCAAACATCTCAAATGAAAAGTTTCACCAGCTCTCTGCTAAGCTATAGAAAGCTTTGCTGAGCAGTTCCTACCAGCGAAATGCATAAAGACCTTATTCAGGCTTTATCCCAGCCGGTGGAAGAATGCTTCAATACTCCCTTTAATATTCTTTCCATAGTAATACACTCTAGCAGTCGGTAAGACTGATTCATGTTATTAGCATATATTACGGCACACCCAGGAACTATTTTCTTCCTCTAACAAATGCTTTTATGAAAATTTTCTGAATAGCATAATTAGTCAGGGCACATGCATGGAATTAAGCGTATTTGTTCTCATCCCAATTTATGGGTTAAGACAATTTAGCAGCAGAGCATTGTTCATTAGCCATTTGTGTAAAACTCTACACCATTTAAAACTGATAATTAGTTTTACTATACAAAACCCTATGTAGGATAAATCTCCAGTGTTGAATGAACGCCTGCAGCGTTAATTACTGTCTAGCTGGTCTTCACCCTGGGTGTTAATTTAACACTAGCGACGTCGATACATAACGATGTTAAATACTTCGTTTTTTTTTATGTTCATGTACTTCTCAGACATATGTGCACACAAATATCCTCCGTTATTCTGTGGGATTGTACCATATTTCCTTATCGACTTTCAGTTTCTGTTAATTGACCTTCAGTAAATTACTGTAACTATGCAGTCATGAGTCATGCATTTTTGTTGCACGTAATACACAACAAAATTTAAATAGTCCAAGTTTACAGCTGCACAATGTGGCATACTGTACTTCAGATTTTTAATTTAAACTTTTATTTAGCTTAGCATGCCGTTTAAGACATGAGCTACTGTATCATTCTGTATGTTTATTGCGTGATCGATGGCGCTTCGATCGGCTGATGATCACAAAACTTTTGCAGATTAGCTGCGTCCCAACCCGCCAATCACATAAACCGATACTATTATGATGACGCGCAATACAGCTGTAGTTTGTCGACAGCCACATCAACATTCCATCGCCAGTCTGGGAATATTACCAAGTCTCTTTAAAAGATGTTACATTTTAATATTAAATTTTTTTTTTTTTTCAAAGCATCCACATGGGGCAACATTTTGCCAAAATATTCAACACAACCATCCTGTTATTCACCGCTTAAGAACAACGCAGCGTGAATAATCAGAGTGTGAAACGTTATCTGCAAAGGCAGCAGCTAACTCTTGTAATTCGACCCTCACTCAGCCACCTACTGTATAGGAGAATCCCTCATTAAAGCTTGAGCCTCACTCTGGAGAGAATAAAAAAAAAGTTAAAACCATTATCACAAAAATAATAATGAGGAGAAAAATAAAGTGTGGTTTCCAGTTCTGGCCGAGGCAGCGTGGGTTCACCTTCCCACTCCATGCAGGCGGGCTGACAGTGAGCGTCTATTCAGCACGGCTGCACACGTTCGGGATGATATGACTGTCTCTTAATTCCAGGGATTCTGATACTTACAGGTTAAAGAGATTACTGCCTTCGCTGCTTACTAATGAGTAGCCATGACAAGGGTCGCCAAATCCAAAGTGTGTGTTTATTTACAAAACCTTCAGTGCAGAGTTTCTATTTGTTATTCATCGGCGCCGGCGTGTTCCATGTGGATGCTAGTTAAGGACCGTGCTATTCTGTTGGTTTCAGTTTCTTTATAATCTGAATGAAATGATAAGAGAATTGAATGTGTTACATGTGTTGCCTCAGATTTTAATTAATGATCTTTATTGTATCTGTGAATAACTGTTTAGAATAGAAATAGAAATAGAATGGAAATGTATTTTGTAGCAGTGGTAGAAATCGTACCATTATCATATTATCATATATATCATATTTAATATTGAGTTCTTGCTGTTCAAAATCAGTGGTTTTACAAGTCTCTTAAAAAGTGAACCAAACCTCCAAACTCAGTTAATTATACAACATTGAACTTGGGCCTAATAGGTTGAGTTGGTGAAAAGTTCAGGAATAGAAAGCTTCATTAAACAGATAATAAATGTGACCAAAGAATGAGGCTGGTGAGACTTATTTTGAGGTTATTGAGATCCCCAATTGAATTCTTTTCCAGAGAGCGAGAGAGAGAGAGAGAGAGAGAGAGAGAGAGAGCAAGAGAGAAGCAAACACTAGCAGTGATTACTAGAGCATGTGGTTCGGGATGATAATTACACCAGAAGTCATCTTTAAGCTTAGAATAAACCTACAGCAAGTTATTAAAAACCTATATAAGCATACCTACTGCATGTACTGTAGCTAAGCCGGATCTTCATCAAAGGTCCTGTAAAAAGTCAGAGCAGTATATCGCTGGGAATTTAAATATGCAGTTTAGTTTCGCTGATATAATGGTTGATTTTGAATGATTTTGAGCCACTGGCAGGAAATGAGGTAAAGGAAAAAGTGTTGAGGTTTGTTTGCAAACAAAAATCTTTTTAATCACAAAGATTTTTGAAACTCATGAGAAACATTGTAAACAATACAAAGGCATATTTCCAGTTTCAGTTGATTGTACGTCTATACTAGGGTTATTTTTTTTTTTTTTTTTGGGGGGGGGGGGGGGTATATGTACAGTATGTCATGTGGTAATTGACAAAATACTTACCAGTATAAAGTTAAATATCAATGTTTGAGTGATATGTAAGCACTTTACATTATATATATATACAGTATAACATACAGTGTATAAAAGCTTTTCTCTGTTATATGGACAAACCGTATATTTCTCTTCTATATGGGTTCATTTTCTTCTGATAATATTATGTTGACTGGCAATATGACTCCCAAATGCAGTCAAATCAGTGATAGCAAAAGCAAAAGGAATTTAAAAAAATAAAAATGATTTGGAAGTGTAACAGAAGGTTACACTACAAACTAACCTTACCACAGTGTTCACACTACAGTATCCCACACAGCTTTGTTAAGTATATTACATGGAGTTCGCATAATCCAAATCGCATACCGCATGTCCTATTTCACAGAACATATTGGAAAAAAAAAAATAAAAAAATCTGCGCTGCATGCCTGTTCTCCATTAATGTTATGTTAAACTGAAATGGTTTTAACAAGTATAAACATCAGGGTTCTTGGCTTCAGTATTATTGAAAAAAAAAAAAATGTACCCAGGGAAGCTATTGTTTGGCATCGGCATTTATTTAACTGATTATATTACATTAAGTATTTTTTTTCCCTCATTCTCTCAAGATCGAATAGGGCTGAAGAGACCCAGTCAAGTGTAAAATATGAGAGGGTTGGAGGAGGGTAAGAATGGCCAAGGTACAGTCGATATCTTTATTTTTCCTTTTCCGGTAATCACAAGCTGTTTTGGTTATCTTAACCAAATGGTAGATGGTAGATTAGTTCATGGAGGCAATCCGGAGCAGCTGAGGCGAGGGTTCAGCTGATCTCGGGGCCCCACGGGGTCTTGGGCTGAAGGACCATTTAGATAATGCAGGAGCATGCCAAGACATTTGGGCTGGCAGCGAATTGTAAATCCTCTGTTCATGCACTTCACTATGTGTAGGTTGGTCTAGATCAAAAGGCAATCTTCAAATCAGAGTCATTTCACCAAAGCAATGGTATCAAGCACAGTTCCAGTTCTGTTGTTACTTTATCTGGAGTAGCTTTATCTTTGATGTACCTGGTGTTTATCTCAGGCACCGGAGAACATGTGGATTGTTCATTATGCGATAGCATTCAAAACACCTAGAAAAAAAAAAACTCTAATCAGACAGTAGTACCAGACCCGGTACAGACTTGTAACACTCTGTTGATCCCCTTCTGGGTCCTTGTGTTGCTATGGTTTCTGAGTGAACCCCTACAATCTAAATACTTCACTTAGACTGCAGTGTACAATATTACAGTGTACTGTACCATGTGATCCTATGGTCAACATCAACATCAACGTCAAGAACATCCCCCAGAAGAAGTTAAAGAATTTTAGTATCTTGGACCTTGTGCATATGGCATTGACAATCGAGCATACAGAAAAAAAAAAAAAATAAAATAATAATAATAATTGTATCTATCTATCTATCTATCTATCTATCTATCTATCTATCTATCTATCTATCTATCTATCTATCTATCTATCTATCTATCTATCTATCTATCTATCTATCTATCTATCTATCTTGGCCTATTGTGTATTTGGAAATCACAGCCTAAATGTCCAGGTGAAGAGCATTGTGTGTTGTACCGTCATGCTCCTGTCTTCATGACCTGGACGCTGTATCATCAGCTTGAGTGCCTTCAAGACAACCATTCTTAACATGAAGGACAGAGTGAGCTTCTCTCTCTCGAGCATGCCACCAGGACCGCATTGTCTTCAGTGACTTGGACAGATCAGAAGAACGATGTCATCCTAATGTCAGTGAGTTGCTACCGTTGCTTCCTGCCTGCTTGTTAGGGCTCTAAATCCACATCTGGATTTCTGTATAGCTGTTTTGTGTCAAGTTGTTAATGGCGCTGTACAAATAATGTTTTGGCAGGAATGAACGAGCGCATCTGTTTGCTAACACATTCGGACTTTTTTTTTTTTTTTCCCTCTCCCTCAGAGCATACACTTTCATGGTAGCCGTGAATATTCAAGAAGGTTTTAACCAAGGTATTTATACTAAGCAGAGTGATTTAACTAAGCAAACTTGACTGCTCTAATGTCTTTCTCATATTATTAGCATGAGGGCCAGCTTCTAAATGGTTTGAGCTCCATTCCACTTTGCCCTTGTTGCAGGTTTGCTCATTGCTATGCATAGAAAACCCATCTTTATGTTTGCATTCAGCCAATTTCCAATTTAAGTCGGACATCTGTCTCTGTTAAAAATTAATCTACTGATCCCTGTAGAAGCTCCTTGGATTTTAATTAATTGCATGGGCACATCAATAAAAGGAATTTAAATGCCAGCGCTCTGCTTGCTGAACACTTTTCTCCCGATTCCCTGCTTTTCCACTTATACAAGTTATTTCAACCCATTGAACGGAAATTAAATAAAACACTATAATGAAGATTTCCTGCTTGTGCAACATATTAGCAAGATCCTTGAAACTCGTCTTGTTTTTTTTTTGTTTTTTTTATTAGTTATTCTTTTGCCTAAAATCATATCAAATGCATTATTTGTGTCCATGTTCTACGCAGTTCTATCACTCATAACATAATGTCAAAACCCGGCCGTTGCCGAATGACCAAAATTTCATTATTTTTACATTTCTGAAGGAAGCATGCTTACTTTTATTTGCCTTCAGGGGAAATATTAAAAGAGCTTTCTGTGGTATGAAGAATCATTTTTAAGTGTCAGGGAATGAGATGGATTTGCCTTCAGGCAGGCTTTTTGTCTTCCCATATGTCAAGCTCTTGACATGGAGGAGCCTTAAATCAAGCTTGTGTCGAGAATGATTGGGCTGCGATCACTCCCCCGCAGTGCTGTGCTGAAATGGTACTGATCTGGTTTTATTAGCAGACAACTTCATGTTAGTTCTCTTAAAAACAACACTTATTTTCATATTTTATTTTATGAGCATCATTTATTACTATTATTATTTGTATTATTATGATTTCCTTTATCACCATGAAGCAAAATGAAAATATAGAGAAAGCACAACGCCAATATTTTGAGCTCAATATAATGTAATATATGAACGAATTATGTAGTAGTAGCTTTTTCTACCAAAATTAGTAGCGCCCCGAAAAAAATACACAAGAGGCGTCCACATCAAACGTTGTGCATAAGAACAGAACAGAACAGTTATGAGAGTAAAAACTCCTTTTGCTTCTCTATATAATCCTCTGCTACTGTACACCAGTGCACTTATCCAGTGTTTCACTAGTGCTTGGAGTCCATCAGAAATGTCTCAGTACGCCAGAGATCCATGATCGGACTTCCTGCTTCACATCTGAAACGTAGGCCTCCCAGGAACTCCCTTAATGCCCTGAACATGCAGAAATGGCTTCGGGAGAGGTCAGGGTTGTACGGGGGATGTGTAATTCCCAGTCGAGGTCGTGCGATGTTCAATCGGTGTCCTTGAATGATTGTGTACACAGTTCCTATAGACAGATGCATCTCTTCTGCGGTTTCAAGAATTAAGTGCTCCACTTATTGCATGTTCACAGGAGCGACTAAAGTGGGTTCGAGTCACCTCAGCCTTGGATCGTTGTTCATATCCATTAAAACGTTTGCGCCAGTCAGATGTTTTATTGCGGCTTAGAGTCTCATCATGCTTGAATGCCAATCAGGTTTCGGCCTTTATTCACAAGAAGTCTCATCACGAGTACACTGGTTTGACTTGAATGCCCCTTGCATGAATACTTGAAGATTTCTCTGAAGAGGATATCACTTGGTAATACAGTGGGTAAGACATTTGTAGAAGACAAAAAAAAAAAAAAAAAAACGTTCACGTAAGATCACATCTCTTTAATAGTGTTCAAATTTCTGTTCATTTGAAAGGACATTTGGGGTGATGAACTTGCTTAAACCTCTATGAATAACAATGGCCTGGAAGATGCATTTAGGTCTTATCCTGGTAATTGACAGAATGTACAATGCCATCAGTTTTGAAACACAGCTTCAAGGCAGCAGTGATCCACCACCCATTTAGTTTGCATGTTTTTCCTTTTAAGTATCTTTTAAGTGTTTTAATTATTTCGCCACACATTTATTAGTTAGTGTTCGGGAAAGAAATTGCACGGAAAATTAGCAATACCGGGTTTCCATGAAAGTGATTTCATGCGGGAAACTGCAGTTATGCAACAATTTCGTGCCACAGCATCATTTAACATCTTTGTACAGTACGGATTTTTTTTTTGGCACCTATTTTCTTGTAGCCGAACAACACAATGAAAAACATTAGAATAATGAGAAACAAGTACAAGAACAGTGTGTCCTGTCCCTGCACAAATGTCACTCCTGTGCTTGGAAGAAAGGGAATGCCTCTACATTATCACCTTTCCACACAACATCATGAAAGAGACATGGCTGATTTTAATGCCTCATGGGTTTTTTTTTTTTTTTTTAAAGCCACTCAGGTCACCATGCTTTCCTCATTCTTGTGCAACTATAAGCTGTACAGTATCTATGAGCTTGTGTATGTCATACATGCATTAAGCTTCCACCCTGGAGTTACTGATTTCCCATCACAGTTATTCATTCCGCATGGATGAGAACAATTGATTCCCCAGGGCCCTGGGTGTAATAGATTGTACGTGTACTATCAGAGCAGAGTCATATCTACAGGATATTCTTAATTTCTGAAAGCTGACTAGATCTGCAGCTTTGGATTGTTGGTTATTAACACAAGGCTATCTATAGTACTGCCCAAATTGCGTATTTTGCATATTATTACTCCTTATACTCTACTATAGCCCTTTTGAATACTTGATTCTGATTGGTTACAAAGGTATTGCTTTTTTTCCTATGAGGGCTGTTCCATGAAAACATATTGTAGATAGATAGATGGATGGATGGATGGATGGATGGATGGATGGATGGATGGATGGATGGATGGATGGATGGATGGATAGATGGATGGATGGATGGATGGATGGATGGATGGATTACAAGATAGTATCAAAAAGCGCACAACAAATCCAGTTGTTTGTGCCGTACGTTCTCCCTTAGACAGCTTAAAACCTTGCAGTACAATTCACTATTGATGGTCTGACCGCTGGGGATGAATTCTCCATGCACAATGCCACGAACATGAGCATGCACTCGGTCGAGCTGTGGACCTGCCTCGGACGTGAAGGTGATGGGCTCGTGGATGATGAGGTCCAAGTGCCACCAAATACCGTAGGTGTGTAATATTAATAGTGTAGTGTTTTCTGTGACAGGACATTTATTTCACATTTTTGAAATTGGACTTCAGTGGTATAGCTCAGTAACAGGCAAAGTTAAATCTATTCCTTTATGTTTCTGACATGAAAAGGTCGGGAATTTACATAGATAGCTGCATTTTTACTCATGACCTTCAAAATAAAATAAAAAACAGTCTTGTGAGGAATACATCACATATTATTAGGATAATGATACATGTGTAGATCAGCCATAATACGTTAAAAGCATTAACATCAAAGCCACCGAGGTTTTGGGTTCCCTTTGTGCCACCTGGGCGACTCTGGCCCCCTTAGGGCATATGCACTCCTTTGGGTGAATGTGGGTTGTGGGGTGGAGCCTCTGTGTATGGGTGTTTTTGTCTGGTGCATCCCGTGGGAGCTTGATTAGATTGAGGTATGGAGAATTTGGAGGCTGGGTCAGTGGCCTTGGGTTCTTCACCTGCTGAGCCCTGTGCATGGTGGGCTGTGATGCATTAGATGTTCTGGTGACTTTCAATCATGTCCACCATTGACTTTTTTCAGCGGTTTGTGCTGTGGGATCAGATTGAAGGGCTGACCTTTGGTCTCTAGGCACGGGTGAGCCTTGGGTGCTCATGATCCTGTTTAGTTGGTGATCAGTGGTGTTCAGTTCCTTATATTATACCTAATTAGTATATAGAAGGAGACATTTTTGTAGCATTTAGGCTGAGTCTCCAGTATCTTTCGTTTGTAACAGTCAACAAAGTTTGCTATTTGAGTCTTCAGAAACTGAAATTGAATAAAGATCGAAAAGAGAACCTGGGACGGGAACAATTTGTTATAGCTGCTATAATGCAAGTGATAACAGGAGGAGTCATGTGTGTTTGTCTACCCAATATTAATCGTAATTAATAAAATGCATAATGTCTCTTTAAATAACTAAAAAAAAAAAAAAAAAAGTTTTAGCTAAATGCTTTTGTTTAACTGCAATAAAACACATATTATTATGATACCAAATTCAAATTTTTATAAGTCATACACACAGTCATACACAGTATGATATGAAGTGAAATGCTTATACGGCTGCTGTTGACCTACAATATTACAACAAAAAAAGCAATAAGAGATTTAAAAATAAAGAAACGCTTATTTACATAATATACAAAATAGAAAAATAGAAAAAATATATATAGTAAATGAAATATAATAGAAATTCTTGAAATAATAGTCCAGTAATGTAATGTACCAGCAACGCTAAGCAAATTAAACAATATATATATATATTTTTTTTTTTTTTTTTAGCTAGCACTATAATTGAGCTTATAGTATTATTGTCAGAAAGCATGTTGGATTCTTGACATGGCCAGGAGAAAGATAACAAAACAGCCTTTAGAAAGTCAGTGTATTCTTTTTGGCACGTTGTGTTTGCAGAATATAGCCATGGACTATCGATGTCAGCGTGACATTTCAGAGGAAAGAATACAATGAAAAGCGCAGGCAGAAACTGAACTGTATGTTCTCTAGTTCCTTTCTCCCTCTGGACCTGCCAGAAATGACTCTACTGCACGATCCTGAAGTTCTACTCCTGCTGCTTTTTTTAAAGCTTTTTTTTTTTTTTTTTTTTCCACTTTACTGGTATTTATTTACTGGTACTGGTATTTTCAACTTCCCTATTACATTATGTAGGTAATCTCATATTGTTATTTTAGAAACATCTGCTGTGATTATGGTCATCTCAAGACACTTATTTACGATAAGCTTATATTCATCTTCTCATACACTGACCAGCCATAACGGTAAACCCAACTACCTATGATTTATGGAGGTATTAAGGTAGATGGTAAGTAGTAGTCAAAGCGAAATCTGCCAAGAAAACCGAGGTTTCTAGCAGAACGTTGTCCGGGTTCTCACACTGCCTGTGCCAAATTGCCTCCTTCTTAGTAGTGCAGCCATCCACATAAAGTAAAGTGAAATGTGACCAGGCTACCATGCCTAGTATAGATGCTCTTGGTGGTGGACAGAGGTCAACAATCGGATTATGACCTTGTTGCCAGCTTGCTAGTTGTCTTTCTTTGGATCCCTTATACTAGACTGTAATCCCTGCATATCAAGAACAGCCCACAAGCCCTGATGTTTTGGAGATGCACTGACTCAGTCATCCAGCCACCACAATTTAGCACTTGTCAAAGATGATCTGTACATTTTTCCTGCTTCTAGCGTATCAACTTTGCCGAACTGACTGCTCACCTGTTGCTTATACACTGTACTCCACTCCTTGACAGATGCCATTGACGCAATAAGTGTTATTCACTTCACCTGTCAGAGGTTTGTTGTGCAGAAATGCACCACAATAATGCCTTTAACACAATGTAAAACTACATGCATTTTTCATTCTTCACATTATCCTGACAAACGGTGTCAAATAAGAATGAGTACCTGTGTAAACTACAGTGGAGTACAGAGGTTCAGAAGCATACTTGAGGCTGCTCTATTGCGCTCGCTGTTCTCTCCAGGCTCTGGCTGTGAAGATGATAGGATCTCACCCTTCACCGGATTTGTGAAAGACTTCATCTACCTTTTTGTGCGCTACATCAGTAGTTTCTCTTTTCTTACCTGCCAGTGCTTCCCCTACAGACACGCCAGCCCTCGACCCTGCAGTGCATCTCCCGAAATTGTTAGTTGAAGTATGGATATGTAAATTTTCAGATGCACTTCCTTCCTGGCGTCAGCTAACCACTTTTTTTTTTTTTTTTTCCCTCCCCTTTTTCGCACTGCGCAGCAGTTTTCAGATTGCACGTGGGCTTGAACTTGCATTTCAAGCTCACTTGACTTCATCGATTCATGGAGGCCTGGTGACAGTTTGCCTAAAATGGGCTTCTGCATCTCACACAAAAGTGGATGAGTAAAGGGTGATGAGTAATATTACCGACTGAGATGAGATGCTATTTATCCTGTTCGTATGTTTTTTTTAATTTATTTTTTTTACATTTCCAAATGTGCTCGCTTTTGAAAATTTGTTGCGATAAACCATTATGAGCTTTGAGACTTGTAATAGCTCTTGACTCAGGATGTCAATTCAACACTGTATGAATTAAAGTACCACTGAAATGAAAATGGGAATTTTTTTTTTTGTCTGTGCAACTGTTCCACATTAATATTTGCTGTAACCCTAAACATATAGTGCACTTTGTAAATGAAGTAAATAATAAATCAATTATCTAAATAAATATTTGCCCTAGGTATGCAGATCACTTTTCAATTATTCAATCATGGTAAGTTATTATATATACTGTATATATTGTATAAATTGGTGGAAATTATAATACCCACATTAAAACATTTTAATTCTACACAAATTGTTTCCTACGTCCCCGTTTGAACCCCAGTATGAGGCAGCAATGCTCATGTGCACATCACATTGACATCTCCAGAAATATTTTAATACTATTAAATAGCCTCATTATATGCATGATTAATGAATCTATGCATTTATTTATTAAACTCGTGCTCTGTAGGTGTATGTATAACATTGGCATTGCGCTTTTTTTTTTTTTTTTTTTTGTCTTCAGGTTACAGAAACAAGGACGGGCCCGCTAGGATGCAGTAACTATGACAATCTTGATTCTGTCAGTTCAGTTTTGGTTCAGAGCCCTGAGAACAAGATTTACTTACAAGGTATTACATTCATAATTGAATAGCCAAACTTCTTTATGAGACTGTCAATCTTGCAAACGTGTCTTTTTTTTTTTTTTTTTTTTTAATGAAAAATCGGGTTGTTGTAAAGAAAATATCTTAATATGAATAAATGAATAAATGAATAAACTTCTGCACTAATTGAATTCTTATATTTAAAGGTTATACAGTATTATACAATCTAACATTGCATCATTTGGATAATGTTGTATAATAGATTTTTTCTTTTTAAAAAAACAAACAAACAAACAAACAAAAAAAAACACTGGTTCTCAAACCAAATAAACCCAGAAATACCAAATTTGTTACTGTAATGCAAACTCATGCAGCACAACAAAAAATGTGAAGTGTGCTGGGGACTGATTTAAGAACCCATGCTCTAAACAGGGTGACATTTGTTTATGTGTATAGTCTCTCCAAAAAAAAAAAGAGAGAAAAAAAAATGTGTGTGAAACACAGTCCATGATTCTGGTCCTTAATGAAAAGCACTTATGTCCTTCCCTCAGGGCTTCAAGCGATTCTGCCTCGGTACCTGAAGAGCCGATTTGTCCAGGCAGCCCTCAGCTACATCAGCTGCCACTCCGAGGGCCAATTTAGGTGCAAGGACAATGACTGCTGGTGCGAGTGCAGTGTGGATTTCCCCCAATGCAACTGTCCCACTGAGACCCTGGAAGCCATGCAGGACAGCCTGAGGCACATCAGAGAGTCCTGGGCCCAAGCCAATCATGAGTTTGAAGAGTCAGGTAGGCTCCATAATAATAAGCATATTCATGCAGGATTGCAAGTAGGAGGGGGCGGTCTTATTTACAGTAGCAGTCTTATAAAGTAATGTGTCATGTGGCTTGTTGTTACAGAAAAAATATATACTTATACTGTCTGATACAAGTTATCTGAAAACTCAGAAATCTACTATATGCAAGTTGAAAATGCCAGTTAGCCTACAATGCATGTCTTCGGACCGTGAAGAAAACAGGAGGACCCAGATGAACGCCTCCGAGCATATAGAGAACATTCAAACTCCACACACACACACACACACACACACACACACACACACACACAACACCAAAAGAGGACAGTGCCAAGCCACTAAGCCATATAACACTGTACCCATGGCCTCTTATAAACAGAAACAATAAATATTCCATCATCCAGTTATAGCTGTTTAATGATTTTTGTAATGCTAATAATAAAGGTTATATCGAGGCTTAAAGTAAATTTGGGTGCAGTATTAAGACCTCTGAATAGACTTAAATGTAAAGAGTTACCTCATTGTATTTGTGTTATAACAAGAAAATAGTGTGAAGTGCCTCCAGCGATTGACTCTCATTGCTGTAAGACAGGATTTTAAACACGGCCCGCATTGATTTCCCCGCACTGGGCATGGGTCCAGGTTTAGTCATTGGAGAACCACCTCCTGTAGCTAGAAGATGCTGGAGGAAAAAAAAGAAAAAAAAAAAAAAAACTTTTCTGCCTCTGACTGTAATGTTAAGAGGGAAACAATAATCACGCAGCCTAGCGAAATGATTTGTTTCCCCCCTTGCTGAGGCTTCAGTCTTTGTATAGATACTATCACTACTAAATCCACGTCCCTTCTTCTTAGCTTTTAATATATTACACATGATTAACTCTGAGAGAGTGTGGAAATTATAATTATTTCAATTACCTGATGTGGGTAAAAAAGCGTATTAGGTTTCAGTGGGCTTATTGTCAGGTTTTATGAGTGTCTTTGATTTTAATTAGAGATATAGAGAAAATTTCCCCTTAGATATGATCTCGAATTGATTCAAGGATATTATATGATGCAGTTATTGATTTGGTTCTTTGCTGCCAATGGAAAAACCTTCCATCAAAAGTGTTTGCTCACGCATCTTGTCGCCATATTAATGTTTAGAGTTTTTCCCCCCAAGGACGCCTACATCTGAGACATGGCACTATTGGTCGTTTTACTGACAATTCCCCAGTTCAGTTGAATAAAACAATGGCACTTCCGTTTGCCCAATTCAGTATTGACTAATTCTGTTAAGACAACTCACTACAGAAATGACCTTTACATTACGGCGTTTGTCAGATGCCTTTATCCAGAGCGACTTACATTTTTATCTCATTACACAGTACATCTGAGCCGTTGAGGGTTAACGGCCCAACAGTGACAACTTAGTGGTTGTGGGATTTGAACCTGGGACCTTCCGATTCATTTTTCAGGTTTTATTTTTATTTTTTTATTACACTATTGTTTATTACACTATAGTAATACAACTCTCTCTCATGCATCATCTATACGACTTTATCCTGTATACAGGGTCATGAGGGGCCTGGAGCCTATGCCCGGGGACTTACAGTATGGCTCCTGGACAGGGTATCAATCCATTGCAGGGCACACACACACACACACACACACACACACACACACACACACACACATACTCATTTACGCTATGGGTAATTTAGCCTAATCTGCATGTCTGAGGAAACCGGAGTGCCCGGAGGAAACTCATTAAGCTCTGGGAGAACATGCAAACACCATGCACACAGAGACGGGAATCGAACCTGAACCCTTGATGTGCAAAGCGACAGTGTTTTACCACTAAGCCATCGTGCCGCCTAGTAATAAAACTATCTCGCTCACTTACTCATCATCTATACCGCTTTATCCTGTATCCCAGGAGACTTAGGCCACAAGGTGGGGTACACTCTGGACAGGGTGCCAATCCATCAAAGGGCGCACACACATACACTAATTCAAACACACATTAATATCTAATAATAATCTATATACTATCTAATAATAATAATAATAATAATAATAATAATATAATATTATTATATATATATATATATATATATATATATATATATATATATATATATATATATATTACAATGTTTTGCCCACTCATGACCACCGCCAGATGTTAAATTATGCATTTAGACAAAACACATGATTTAATTCACTGAAATGCTGAACATCATGCCATTATGCTCGCCAGATCTGGCCCCTCTGGCCATGAGACCTGCATTGGTGTCTGACTCCAGGTCATTAGAAGAGGATTCTTAAAGTGGTGTAGATTGCAAGGTTGGCCTTTCAGAGTTCGGGCTTGTTTGCCCAGGACATCCCTCTGATGCTTGGTTGGATTGAGATCTGGGAACTTGGAGGCTGGATCAACAACCTTGAACTAACTCCTTTCCTGTTAAGCCCCATACAGAGCAGGCTGTGATGCATAGAGTGTTCTGACACCTTTCTATTGTGGCCAGCATTGTCTTTTTTAAGCAATTTGTGATGTATTGAATGGCTAGCCTTTGTTCAACACGGGCATAGATGAGCCCTGGCGGTGGTGTTAGTGTTGTGGCTGATCAGTGTATATTATATACAGCTTGTCTCCTGATATGTATTCAATTCTATGTGTAATTATAACATGGATTTGCTTTATAAACTGCAATTGCATGTTTTCAGCAGAGCACAAATCTGTTTGGATCTGCATGTACGGTTATTTTTCATGATATTTTTGCATTTTTGGGATAGGAACAAGCCTGCAAAAATATCATGAAAAAAATTCCATAAATGCAGATCAAACAGATTTGTGCTTACTGCTGAAAACATGGAAGTGTAGTTCATATATATATATATATTGAATTTATAACAAGGCATAGTATTTTGGGGATTTTTTTCTCTCTGTTTTTCTTTTTATATTTTAATATCATACAGATAAATCAGATTTTTTTTTCCCTTCCGTACACGAAATACAACATATTTATTAGATGAACATCATTTGTGAATACCTGTAAATTCCGAACCTATTTTCTTAGCTTTAACAAAATTGCCTTTAAGTGTATCAGCAACCTACTGGCAAAGACTAATTGTGTTAATTAAAAGATTAATATCTTTTTTTTTTTTTTTAAACCCTTCTTTCTTGACATGAATGAAATCGATTCCATTTTTCTACCATAAATATCCCCGAGTCTACTCATCCCTCCTTACTTGTCTGGTTTCTAGACGAGTTCCAGAATTTTGTGCGAAGATTACCGACGTTCTACGCTCTCAACACATCCGCTATAAGGTACTTTTGGAAAATGGAGCCGGCTGTACACCAACGCTTTCAGCTGCTGGAGACTAGCACTCGACAGCTTCTCGGCAAAGCACAGCGGATTGTCAGCAAGCTTTTCACTCTCAGCAAGAGGTGTCGAACTCAGCCCAAAATATCTGTGCCCAAAGAGAGGTAAGAAATGTCAGAGCAATGAATTTATACCACATGAGTCCTGCTTGACAAGGGATCGTAATTATCTTTCACCGTTTGAGCACTCGGGGAAATAAATATATTATTATTATTATTATTATTATTATTATTATTATTATTATTATGAAAAAGAAGTGAGTATGCTCAAACTTTCTTATTTTTGAACAGTTCTCCAAATCTGCTTTGAGCAGTGTTTGAGCGCTGAGGAAAAAAAGAAAGGAAAAAAAAAACATTTTTGTATTTGCAAGGATTCATAGCAAAGGATCCAGGGTAATGCGGGGTTATAAGAGGTCAGTCCTTTTGAACATATTAATTAGGTAATGCATTTAAACACTCCATTCAGGTCATATCCAAGGTCAACTATGGGAAGAACAATCATGTTAAAGCTGGTGTCTTGGCTTCTTTCCCAGTCTCACTCAAATCAGGGAGGATAACTGTAATAATTCCTGGTGTAACTGGATGAATAGGCTTTATCTCTGCCTCTAAGGACTGATGTAGTGGGAGTGTGTAAAAGTGTAAAGGAGAGAAGATGGATTATCTCTTGATTTCAAATACTGAATACGGTAATAGAATGACTCTGGTTGGGGATGGTGAAAATATAAGAATTCTAATCATTTCTTAGCGTGCTGTAACTAATGAAATGGATCCGAAATGGTCATTCGGAAACCATTTGAATCATGTGTTATAAACAGAACTCTATCCTGGGACGAATTTATCTTCGTCTTTATTAGCATCTTTATTTTGAAACACACTGAATGCCCAAAAGGAATTGCATGTCACACCCATATGTGGATCTTCCACACTTTTGTATAATCTGCCTTTGTGTGCTACAGCCTCGCAATTTGCCTTGGTTCAGTCCCTGTGCACCACACTTTGAAGAAATTGAACACTTTTGGGATAAAAATGAAGCTACTGTCCATGCCACGTCTCTGCGCCCCTGTCTTTTCAACTGTTGTAGTGGAAGCACAAAAATCCTCAAAGCTCTGATGGCTAAAACATTTGCACTCGATCCTTTGAGTTTGTACATTTTGGAGCTCGGGCCTCCACGAATCAAACTTGTTTGTCCAGTGCATCCAACTGGTGCTTGATTGGATTGACATCTTTGGAATCTGAAGGTTCTCTTCTAAGTTTTTCATGTGGATGTTCCTCATACCATTTCTAAACTAAATTTTTGTTTCTTATTTCCCCAGATAAGTTTCACCAGGCCGCCTTACCGTATTTCATTGCTCCATGGTCTAGTTCTCTTCCATTGTAGGTGCTTTCAGCGGTCAGCTTTACTAGTCTGTAGCTCTGTAGCCGCTTTTGCAAGCAAGCTATGAAGGATTCTGTGTTCTGACACCTTCCTGTCAGAGCCAGCATTGACTTTTTCAGCTATTTGTGTTACTCTTCTGGGGGATTTGACCAGACAGGCTAGCCTTTTTCTCCCCATGTGCATTAATGAGCCTTGGGCACACATGTCTTTCTCGCCGGTTCACTGCTTGTCCATACTCGGACCTCTTTTGGTAGCTATTAACCGCTACATACTTGGAATACCCCACAAGACCTGTCGTTTTTGCAGATATGCACTGAATGTATCCATCCCAATTTGGCCCTTGTCAAAGTCGTTCTGATCCTTATGCCTGCCTGTTTTTTCGGTCTTCAACATGATATGTCCTATCCGATGGTAAGCGACAGTGTAGCAACGTCATTTTATTCACTTCACCTGTCTGTGGTTTTACTGTCATGGTTAATGTGTATAATTGTGATGATTAGGCGCTCACATACTGTACTTTTAGTGCACTTCTGTTTTGTTTAGTAATGTTGGTACTAATTTGTTGGTTGATGCTGTATACTCATTCTTCCCAAGAGAACTCAGCAGTTGTGTGCCACACTAAATGAATTTAATATTTTTTCATAATGGAAGCTCACATTACACTAGGTATGTTTTTTTTCCCTATAATAGTGTACTCAACTTTTATAGTCAAAACTTTATTAAAATAATAGGAATTACTTTTTTAATTACTTTTTTTTTAATAGGAATCACAGTTTTATCTACTCAGATTTGTGCTCAGTAATTTAAGTGAGCATATGACCACATTATCTTCTTAATTTAAAATCTCCTTCTATGGTGTATAGCATAACATATGTTGATTATGGCTTTCTGGCTTTACGTTCTTTTGAATCTGACTTAAATTACTGACTTAAACTAAACAATTCCCAGGATACCTCCTGCTGTAGTTAAACCCATTGCACTGTATATTTGGGATATTACAGTATATAAGTTTGAGACTTTGAGACTTTGGCACACCCCAAACATTATGGATATTTTAAAGCACTTTTTTTCAAACAGCATTTTGCGCTTTCTTAATATAGAGACTGCCCACGACGGGAACAACATATGGACATCATTAATTTGGACACATATAGAGGAAAGAATTACAAAGGAAATATTGAAGAAGACATTAAAGTTTGGAGAGGGAAATGCACAGAATGGGTGTCTCCATTTGCTGAATGATGGTTAGATTAAAATGCTTCCCATCATAAGTTTTTTTTTTTTTTTTTTTTTTACAATAAACTTCCACAAATTGCTTTTCCTTGTTCAATTGCTATCAATGGAGTTTATGTCAGGGAATTGGATGGCGATGTCAGGGTTGAATCTGCGGGAACAAAACCGTTTTTGTGTCGATTTGGAGGCATGGGTTGAATACTTGTCCTTGGTGTGTCCTCATGTAGTTTATTCATGATTTTCATGTTTCATGAAACAAAATATTGTCCAGTGTCTTATATTATTCTTATGTATTATGTTGTTTATACTATACACTTTGTGATTGAGAACAGTGGTTGGAAAATGTGGTGTGACTTGTATTTAGTAGTCAAATTCCTCATTTTATACAGTGTAATAATTTACCTCTACTGTATGTTACCAAAAAGGTAAAAATTCAAATTGTTTTACGTTCTGCACATTTCTAATACGTATGTAAGCCAATATATGTAATATGTAAGCCAAACATATGGTATAATAATAATAATAATATAATAATAATAATAATAATAATCATCATAATCATCATCATCATCATCATCATCATCGTAGTAAAGAAAACAATAATGACAGATTTTTTTTATAATAAAATGAGCTATGTTCACTGATTAAAACTGGGCTTTCTGCACTATTAAGATGGAAAGCACAAATATTTACAAAGTTTGTTTGTTTGTTCACGCAAAATAATTTTCCTAGCCGAACCAGTCACCATCGCAGAAATGCCACATTATTGGGCTGAACTGAAAAACATCAAATCAAATCGAATCAAATCATTTTCCTCAATCCCCCCAGAGTTCTCCATAAGCAAACCTAAAATTTGAGTGCTGCTATATAATTCATTATTTAGGAGCTTTGAAATTAAATGTTTTTGGTAAAATGAAGAAGTCAGAGACTGTATTACATAACAACATGCTGCACAACTGTAAAGAGCCAGTCACACAGGAGAATATACAGTACTGCATGGGCAAAGATACTGCTGTGAATATTGTAATGTACATTAACCCATCTGTAGTCTTCCCATTTAAAATTGTACATTTCTACTTTTCTAGCTACGATAAAATATGGTATCTTTCACCTTTACTGTATCTTGGGCAACAATAATAATAATAATATAATAATAATAATAATAATAATAAAAACTGCTCTTTAGTAAAGAAGACAGTTACTGAATGACATGTTTATTATGATAAAAACTATTGGTGTTCACTAATTAAACACAATCTTTATGAACTGTGAGGCAGGAAAGCAAATTCACAAAGTTCGTGATGAATAACAGGTTGTTTGTTCATGCAAAACTGCCCGGCAAAAAAAAAAAAAAAAGTCACCATTGCAGAAAAGAAACAGTGAAGAAATGGTGCAGTGCACCACTGGCTAATTATTTGCCTGCATCGAGCAATGAAAACAACTAAGGAGATTTTAAATGATTGGAATTGGGTTCAGTCTTTCAGCTGTTCCCGCTGAGGGATCGCCACAGCAGACCAACACAACAATTTGGCACAGGTTTTACACCGGATGCCCTTCCCTCCCATTTTATCCAGGCTTGGGACTGGCACTGCATCTGGTGACTGGCGTTTGGGCATTGGAAGCGAACCAGAGCCTCCCACATGGTAGACGAGAAACCTACCCCAGAGCCACCAATGCCTCCGTCGGACACATTATTAAAACATGTAAAATCCAAATTATTATAAATTTTTTTAAATTAAAAATTTAAATTTAAAAAATATATTTTTTTTTTATAATAAAATTTTATTTTATTAAGATCAGTGCTGAACTTTCAACATTATGGTAGAAGTGCCATTAGAAGAAAATCAAGAAGGGAGATCTCTTAAACACTTAAGTTGAAATAGGAAGTAAAATATGTTGTGAGATATGTTTGATGTTTGAAAGTAATATCATCTCCACACAATGTGACAGAAACTCACAGGATCGGTTCTAAACAGCTGTGTGGCCCTAAGAAAACCACATTAGTGTGACTCATTAAGAAAGAAGAACACTTACATTTGCTAGGGATCATAAAGACTTTGGAGCAGTAAAAAAAAAAAAAAAAAACACATCATGTGGTCTGATGAATCCAGATTGACTCTCTACCCGAGTGATGGGCGTGTCAGGGTACCAAGGGAAGCGCATGAAGCCAAGCACTCATAATGCATCGAAGCCTCTGGTGGCAGTGTCACAGTATGATCCGGGGTTGGGCTTCAGTTACTCAGGTCCAGGCACAGCAATGTTATGTGGCAAAAAAATAAAGTCAGCTGATGACGTGAATGACCAGGGCAGCGAGCAGTGTCTATTCCCTGATGGAACAGGAATAATCCGGAATTTAAATCGTGGTTATGGAAGTTTGAGGAATCAATCTCACACATGAGTTCACCATCACACTCTGCAGTGGAATCAAAACTAGAGGTGATCAATTGAAATCCTGGAGTGTGCATTTTATTTATTTATTTGTTTGTTTGGGCCGGGCAGTGTAAATTTGGGGTTCAATATTCCATGAAGCTGCTTTATTTTAGAGGTTTAATGACGGTGTATCATTACGCCAAGAAACGTGACGATTACACGAGAGTTACACAAGAGAATTATAGACAAGAGTACAATCTCCTCATTGATAACATAACAGGAAGAAGCAACGTAGATATGTAGCATTTTGTGATGTAATGCAGCCACTTCCTGTTTTGTTTTTCCCAAAACAAACATGTAACATGTTCAAAACTTCTTCTAAAAGGAGAATTATATAGATTCTTATAGATGACTTTGGTGGATTGAAGAACATAATTTGGATAAATAAGTGAAAGTCCAAAAATAGTGTTCATTGCATTTTGCAGTCAAACCCTTTTAGACAAAACGTTTTTTTGTTTTGTTTTGTTTTCCTTAGCAATATTGCTGTGTAACACACAACAATGTAATAGACAAATCTGATGCTTTTATACTGTAGTAACAATCCTACAAATGTAATAGCAACATACATTTAAAGTTCTTACAGTACACTGTAAACCTGAAAAAGTTGGCAAAACTCAAAAATTTAAGTTAATCAGTTACATCAATTTTTTTAAGTAATGATGTGGAAACATTTCCACTTAAAATTGGAAAATTTTAAGTAAACAGAACTATCAGTTTTTGAGTTTGTTGTACTCATTCATATTAATCGTTATTTACTTGCACTGCTGAGTAGCCTCACTCACACTACACACGTGGACAAAATTGTTGGTACCCTTCGGTCAATGAAAGAAAAACTCACAATGGTCACAGAAATAACTTTAACCTGACAAAAGTAATAATTAAACAAAAAATCTATGAATGTTAACCAATGAAAGTCAGACATTGCTTTTCAACCATGCTTCAACGGAAAAAAGAACTCATTGAAGTTCATGGAACAGGCCTGGACAAAAATGATGGTACCCCTAACTTAATAGTTTGTTGCACAACCTTTTGAGGCAATCACTGCAATCAAACGATTCCTGTAACTGTCACTGAGACTTCTGCACCTCTCTGCAGGTATTTTGGCCCACTCCTCATGAGCAAGCTGCTCCAGTTGTTTCCGGTTTGAAGGGTGCCTTTTCCAGACAGCATGTTTCAGCTCCTTCCAAAGATGCTCAATAGGAT
Source organism: Clarias magur (assembly GCA_013621035.1). NCBI lineage: Eukaryota > Metazoa > Chordata > Actinopteri > Siluriformes > Clariidae > Clarias > Clarias magur. Next base: position 689,999 of record QNUK01000180.1, on the reverse strand, counting down.
TGAGGTCAGGGCTCATAGAAGGCCACTTTAGAATAGTCCAATGTTTTCCTCTTAGCCATTCTTGGGTGTTTTTAGCTGTGTGTTTTGGGTCATTGTCCTGTTGTAAGACCCATGACCTGCGACTGAGACCCAGCTTTCTGACACTGGCCAGCACATTTCTCTCTAGAATCCCTTGATAGTCTTGAGATTTCATTGTACCCTGCACAGATTCAAGACACCTTGTGCCAGATGCAGCAAAGCAGCCCCAGAACATAACAGAGCCTCCTCCATGTTTCACAGTAGGGACAGTGTTCTTTTCTTGATATGCTTCATTTTTCCGTCTGTGAACATAGAGCTGATGTGCCTTGGCAAAAAGTTCCATTTTTGTCTCATCTGTCCATAGGACATTCTCCCAGAAGCTTTGTGGCTTGTCAACATGTAGTTTGGCATATTCCAGTCTGGCTTTTTTATGATTTGTTTTCAACAATGGTGTCCTCCTTGGTCGTCTCCCATGTAGTCCACTTTGGCTGAAACAACGACGGATGGTGCGATCTGACACTGATGTTCCTTAAGCATGAAGTTCACCTTGGATCTCTTTAGAAGTCTTTCTGGGCTCTTTTGTTACCATTGGGATTATCCGTCTCTTTGATTTGTCATAAATTTTCCTCATGCGGCCACGTCCAGGGAGGTTGGCTACAGTCCCATGGATCTTAAATTTCTGAATAATATGTGTAACTGTAGTCACAGGAACATCGGCTTGTTACTAGTTCTTACGCCAGATGCCATTCTGAGCACTACCCTCCCATTTTTGTCCGGATTTGGGACAGGCACTTCATCCAGCGGCTGGGAATCGAACCCGGGTCTTTCATACGGCAGACGAAACACCGACCACTGAGCCAGCAGTGCTCTGGTACTGTAAGGTGCCCAGATTTGTGCAGATTATGTGAAGACAGACCAATCCACCAGCTTGATTAAAACAATTCAATGTGTGCAGGTTACATGTGCATTGATGATGTCAGACACAAAATCGCTAGGCTGAACGATTTTAAGTTGGTGGAACTTTAAGGAGACTGTGGCTTAAAATATCAAATTTGTTCAGCTAACTTGAAAAGTGTCATTTCTACAAACGCATAAATACCCAAAAGTTCTAAATGCAGTACTCAATATGTTTAATTAATTTGACCATTAGGGTTTACAGTGTATGTTGGTGGCATTATTACATTAAAACCTGTAGATTCGTATTAAATGTTTGGTCTGTTATTACCTCGGAGGGTGTTGCAGGCTACTATTGTTCTTTTTACTTTCGACAGTTCAATTTCTGAACACTTTTGAAATAGGTTGTTCTGGGGATTTTATTTTTTCTCAGATTAAATGAATTGGAAAATGTTTTTTTCTCCTTGGACATTTCCACTTTGTTCTGAGCTGACAGACTTTGGAGAGTTCCTCCTCTGCCACCCACCTTCACATTGAGACTGTCTCTCAGGCGAGCAAGCTCCATGAATATTTAGATATTCACTTGCCATCATTTATGTTTTAAACCAAGTAAACCTTCTTTTTTCCCCTCTCTGAGCAGAAGTTCTTAGGAGAACGTTGCATATAGGCAACGATCACATATACATACAAGACGAATGTAACAATAGTGTCATATACAACTCCTTTGGCTTTATAAACGTCATAGCTTCTCCTGCGTAGCGTTTTGGCTCTCATCATTGTATAATTAATTTAACATTTCTTTTATTTCTCGATTTTTATTTAACCTCCATGTTTTTCATCTCTTCCAAAAATAGATTTTGCGTTTTTTTTTTCTTCTTTTTTTTAGAATATTAGTCACACTTTATGAGATAATAAAAAAAAATCTAATTTATAAGAGACTGTTTAATAATGTCTTCTCCAATGAAGATCCTCTAGAGACAGACCTTCAATTATTATACTGGCTTAAATTGTCAATTGGAGAAATCTGGGCTTGGGCAGAAAAAAAAAAAGAAGCACGAAATAGATTAAGGTTGTCATAATGGCACCTGGAGAAAGTAATTAATCCTCTATTAATTTCCATTCTGCATCTCTTTTTGCTCTCTCACGATAGACCTTATTGGGGACTTCCAATACGTTTTCATTCCTCTGTTAATGATGTATTAAAGCAGAAAATCTACATTTCAATAAATTTCAACTCGTCAAAATTTTGTCCCTGTAATTTGACTATATACTGTATCTATACTGTACGTGTGTGTGTGTGTGTGTGTGTGTGTGTGTGTGTGTGTGTGTGTGTGTGTGTTCAAAATAATTTAATCATATATTCTAGATTACACATCAAATGAAATATGTCAAGCCTTTTTGATATTTTGATGATTGCAGTGTATAGCTGCAAAAATCAGTATTTCAAAATATTAGTATATTTCTTAAGATCGATAAAAAAAATAATAATAATAAATAAAATAAATAAAGAAATAATAAAAATAAATAAAATAAAAAAATTATAATATATATATATATATATATATATATATATATATATATATATATATATTACAATACAAAAATGTCTAACTTCAGAAACATATACTCATTTATGCACTTAATACTTGTTACTTTGATAGCAGCCTTAAGCGTATCTGTATTGTTGGGTCAGGTGTTTCTTAACTTCGACTTGACATGGCTAATCTACTGCTCATAATAATAAAGACTGAAATATAACATTTAAGACATAAAGTATTCAGACCCATCACTTGGACAAAACACCTTTGGCAGCCAGTCTGTTTGCGAATAACACTAAATGCTTAGCGCATATTTCTTTTTCCATCCTTCCATCCTTCTTGCCAGAATCATTCAATCTCAACCAGGTCGGATGGGCACAGCCAATTTCAGGTCTCTCCAGAGACGCTCTTTCATAGAGGTGTTCTAAAGCCATTCCTATGTTTTCTTGGTGGTGGTGTGCTTTGGGTTGCTGTTTTGTTGAAATATAATCCATCGCACCAGCTTGAAATCCTGAGCACTCTGGAGCCGGTATACACTTAGAATAGCTCTGTCTTTCTCTGGAACATTTTTTCTCCTTCTTAGTCTCCCAGTCCAAGTTGCAGAAAAAACAGCTGAACAGCATAATACTGCCGTCACCATTTGACTCTTGGGATGTTTTAATAAGGTGATGCACAGCGCCTGATTTCCTGATTCCGAATAGTTTAATCTTTGTCGCATCAGTCCACAGAATTTTGTTCCTCGTGGCCTGAGAGTCCTTCAGGTGCTTTTTGGCAAACTCTCAGCCGGCTGTCATGTGCCTTTTAGTGAGGAATGGCTTCTGTCTGGTCACACGACCATAGGAGTCTGATTGGTGAAGTGCTGCAGTGGTGGTTGTCCTTCTGTGAGGCTCGCCTACAGTATCTCCACCAGGGAACTCTGGACTCTGAACTCTGGTTACCACTGACCCATTGGTTATCTGTGACCCCTTGGTTTACCTGTTGCTATTCAGATCTGTGAAGACTATTCATTGTTCCAAATATCTCAAATATATTTGAGACCATGCTCTTGGGCACTTACAAGGCGCAATAAATGCTCTTGCTTTCCTCTTGTAGATCTCCTGTTTTGCAGGTCTGTAGATTCTTCTGACCTCATGACTTTGTTTTCACTCCTACGTACACCATCTACAGTGACACCTTAAATGGACAGGTCCATGCCTTACAGTATGTCCAATGAATTTAATTAGGCACAGGTGGGCCTACAATCAAGTTGTAGAAGCATCTCAAGGACCACCGATAGGAGTATGATGCACCAGCGCTCAAGAATCCGAATACTGATGTAAATGGGATACTTTAGTGTATATATTTGTGGACTATTTTGTATAGAGAAGAAGAAAATAACTGGAATCAATTTCAAGATGAGAACGAAACAGAACACAATGTGGAAAACTTGAAAGGGTCGGAAGTTTCTGTCTGCAATGTATCGAGGCTATGAAGAAAGGACTCAAACTTCTTTTGAGTTTCATGCTTTCATTTTCAGTAGTTGCTTTATCCTGATTAGGTAACTCTGCAGTATTTCGGGAACATGGGGAAGAATTGATACACCAGTCCATTATAAGGCACAATGAACACTCATCCATTAACTACTGAACTTATAAGGACATTAAGTTTGCTTAAACATTTACATATTTGCTTGTAATTTTATTATTTACTTAATTATTATTAAATATATTAAATATGCACTCTTTAATTGAACGCAGGAATGGCTAAACTCGATGATGATTTATGTATTCAATTCAGTAGCGCATCCGCAGAAGAGAACTAGTCAGCAATATATATGCTGTGAACACACTGACCACTATTTCTGATTTTCCTGTTCAGTGCCCTGAAGAACCATAAGCATTCCCATTAGAGCACTGTCTACATACCAAAATCTCTTTTCACATGCGGTTGCAGTTCAGTGAAAAAGCGAAAGAAACGGGGGTTGATGGCTGGGTAGGGGTTTGGGACGAGATGATCAGCTGGTGTTCATTTTACCGCATGAAAGAATTTATGCTGATCAAGTGTGGTTGGCAAATTTGATGATGAATATTTATGATTATGCTTATCCGGGAGGAAATGTGTATATATTGCAATTAATGCATGTAATGATTTGTATATTATTCATTGGTTTAGTGTGTTTTCTCTATATTATTTCAGTTGTAACCATGTGTCATATGCATTTAAAGTTATGTACAAAACATGGCACTTGTTCAACGTATTTTCCTCTCTCGTAGGTCTCACAACTACTGGCTGAACTACATCCTTTCCCTTATGTACTGCAGCGAAAATAATCAGCTAGGCACATATATGGATGAGAGGAGGGTGTGCTCGTGTCAGCATGAGACTCCAACCTGTCAAGGTGTCATACCGTGCACGGTGGGTGAGGGGCCACTTTGTTCCTCCTGCTCCTATGAGAACCGATCACGGTGCGCCAGCTGTAATCCAGGTTATACGCTGAGTCAAGGAATGTGCAGGAACATCATCCCTGACTCCACTGATAATTACATAGGTTTTGAGACCGATCTCCAAGACCTCGAGTTGCGCTATCTCCTCGAAAAGCGGGACGGCCGAATCAGCATCCATGCCATGTTCATTAGCAATGATGTGAGGCTGAACAACTGGTTTGACCCTTCCTGGAGGAAAAGGATGCTCCTGACGCTAAAAAGCAACAAGTTTAAATCTACCCATGTGCACATGCTTTTGGGGATTTCCCTACAGATCTGCCTTACTAAGAACAGCACATTGGAGCCGGTGTTGTCTATCTACATTAACCCATTCGGAGGGAGTCACTCAGAGAGCTGGATCATGCCCATAGACCAGAACAATTACCCTGACTGGGAGAGGACCAAATTAGAGATTCCTCTTGACTGTTATAACTGGACCCTCACTCTGGGAAACAAATGGAAGACATTTTTTGAGACCGTACACATATACCTGAGGAGTCGCGTCAAAACAGCATCAGCGCACGGAAACAGCACGGCCTATTACGAGCCCCTGGAATACATGGATTCCTCGCGGAATCTGGGTTATATGAAAATCAACAGCATGCAGCTGTTTGGTTACAGCATGCACTTTGATCCTGAAGCAATCCAGGACCTGATCCTGCAGCTGGACTATCCGTACACACAGGGATCGCGCGATTCAGCCCTGCTGCAGCTGCTGGAAATACGAGACCGAGTTAATAGACTGTCTCCACCAGGCCAGCAGCCCCTGGATCTGTTCTCCTGCTTACTGCGCCATCGGCTCAAACTCTCCACTAATGATGTGGTCCGAATTCAGGCTGCTTTACAGGCCTTTAGTGCCAAGCAGCCAAACTCAATGGAGTATGAAACCACAAAACTATGTAGCTAATCAGACACTTTTTCTCTGTTTCTAACACTGAATCATAAACCAGATTACACGTTGAAGAATTCAGCTTCTTTTTCTTTCCATCCGGAACATTAACTATGGCTTGCAGGGGGCGACTGAAGTTTGCTATTTCATTTACAAAATGCATTCATGGTTTCTAGTGTTATTCTGTAATAATGTACATACATTTCATTTACATATATCACTTATTAATATTAATAGAGTAGATTAAATGTAACTCATTGGAATTTATCTTTCAGTATACTTTTGATTTCATCACTCGTGCATAAAAAATAAAAAAAAACGCTACTCATGTAAAGCAGTGTAATCTGAAGAGGACACCAAGACGAATCTAGACCTCTTCATCTGTATAGCACTATCTGTCAATTCTGTAACACTCATCTATATCTGTATCTGCTTCAGCAGCAGTTGAGTTTAATGGTAGAAATATTTTTAAGATATTTGTACAAAGGCATTATGACTATAGGAATAATTTTGTTTAAAAAGACACATGTCCTAACTATATGTTCTATGTGCTTTTATATTTATAAACATACTATTTGTGAAATATTACAGAGGTAATGTCAATAAAATGTACAGAACATGGGTTTGTTAATACACTAAATAAATGAAATTTTTATGCACTGCCTTTGGTTTTTTTGGTTTTTTGTTTGTTTGTTTGTTTGTTTGTTTGTTTGTTTTATGATAGTGTTAGTAATAAATCAGCACCAGCACATGGTTTTGAATGCTTATCCAATTTTCATTACGTTAGATCACAATTTGGTAGCCGTTTTTTTTTTTAAAAGTAAATATCCTTTATTTCGATCGCAGGTTAGTGAAGACTGCATGATTTTCCTGATGGTCAGATGATAAGACCTTTATATCATCACTCTTTGGCCGCTTTCAATGATTAAAGTGCTGAATGTAGCTTTCAGCACTTTGTATCTCAGGATAAAATAAACATGTTTTCATGATTTAACACTTGATCAGTTCATCCGTTAGAAACTCTTGAAACAGACTGGAAATATATTTTAAAAAATATTTTTTTTTAATTATAAGAGTCTAGGTAAACCCTGAAGTTCAACAAGTCCCTTTTTAATTTAAAATATTCACTGGTTCAATCTCATCAAATAGTGAATCCCATTAAACCCTGACTTCTCTACACGGACCTCTCTGAGAGTAAATAAGTCTACTTAAGGGAACCATCTTTTCAATAGATGCTAAAGGTTAATTTAGGTTAATAGATGAGAGTTGATCTTGCATAACCATACACTTATGCAGCGTCAAGGGAAATTCTGTTAAAAACCTGTTTTGAATAATGTGCCTCCCACGGGAAGTGATTTAATCTTCGGTAAAAGAAACAAATGCAAAGGGAACAAATGCCGTTTGGTTAACATGAAAGGCTGTCAGTTGCACACAGTATGTTCTGTGAATGGCAGATAAGCCTTCATGTGCACATGCATATGCATTCTGAGGCCCTCTGTCCGAGTTGCTAAGTGGCATATGGCGCTGAGCAATTGCTCAGATGGTTTAGTTGCAATGATTGATCAGAAGGCTTTGAGTTCAAATCTCATCCCCACATCTCAGGTGACTCCTTGAGCAAGGGATTTAACCCTCAGTTGCTCAGTAGTGTTCTGCCTTAGTTGCTGGTTGCTTTTGATAAAGGTTAGATTTAAAAAAAATAATAATAATAATCAAAATGCAAATGAAAATGTTTAAAGGTTCCAAATGTTACTCATTTTAACAAATTAAGATAGGACTTCAAAATGTTATTGTTAATGTTCCAGCTCAGATTACGCATTCTGGCACGTTCTAGCAGAAATTCCTTCTGCTACACTTCAGTTCCAGTTGTACTGTTTCCGTGTCTGGAGCTTTAACTGCCCAGCATGCCCTTTTGTTAAACTGCATTTTTCTTGCTAATTAGATTGCAAGAAATGGGATGTCCCTGAAAATATTGCCCAGGATTTGAACCGGAGGAGGGGATATGCAAACTGTACACAATACCTGATCCTACGCTCTGACACTTTCTTCCTAACAGCCTACAATATTCAACAGAAATAATTATACCGTGATGTCACAAACAAATGCATGCTTCTTCTTTTAAGGCTTCTTTAAGTGTCTTATAATTGAGCTGAATATATGAAGATTAATGGCCTTGCGTAGGGGCCACCAGGGACAACTTGGTTATACTGGGATTCCATCTCTCACCATCTTGATCGGTAGTCCATATCTTCCTAAATTCAAGAGTTGGGAATCACTTGATCACTGTAACCAATTATATCATGATGAACCAGCATATTTAAGGATAACGATGTGTTTTTCAGAGATCATTATTGCGTGGGGTGATATTAATCTGGAAGAACCCTGTAGAAGAACCTTGTAGAGGAATGTTCATGGTGACCCCCATTTTGCAGCATTGACTTGGCACAATTCTTCTTCTTGGAAAGTCATGGTATGAACTTAGTGTTCAGCCTACTGTACCTATAGGGCATGGTGATAATGTCCATCACCTACCCTGTAAGACTCTGTTTAGACTTTCTTCTGTGACAGATGAACAGTTGGCCTGAGGCTACTGTCTGCTTTAAACAGTACCATAGGGAGTGTAAAGGGCACATCAGGGAATGCTCTGCAGTTAAAACAGGGAATGTCTGAGCCAGACATTGTGTTCCGAAGATGGCCAAGACAATAAACACGTTCAGTAACTGGTGCCTGTTCTTAAGCTTCCAGGGAATTCAGACACTGCTCCAGCCTTAGACAGAAATCCACCTAACTTATTCGACTAAACATAGAACGGTTCATGGTAACACAAGAGAAGCTAGCATGCATCATCTGATAGAGCAGACGGCTGTGCAAATTTTTAATTCATTTTTCAATAATAAGCAAAAAAAAAAAAAAAAAGCAGGAAGCCACATATTATTTAATTTGGTGACAATTTATAAAGAAAGATGGAAAGGGAGACTAAACCGTTTTTGACATGAACTGTATTTCGGCCATTTGTAGCTAAAATGCATTGTTCCACTGCCAATGCATGAACACCGAATTGCTCTCTGCATAGGTCAGCCAGGTGGCTGGAAATCCACTTTGCATTGACAAGGAGAGTAACCTCTTTCCAGCCCAGGCTGTCTTACACATTTACATTGATAGATGATCGCCATCAAATTCTATCAGCTCACATATTCCTCTCACTATACTGTAGCTGCAAGTTCATAATGACTATGAGAGGAAGATACAGCACAGCAGGGGCTATCTTAAATGTCTGTGTGGACGCACACAGCAATATCCTGCCTTTAATCACCACAAACAGTTTGTATACGACTCCAGCCGGACCCTGTAAGTATTAAAATGTTATTTAGATTGAATTTAGCAATAGAAGCCTTTATTTAAATTGTCATATATTGTAAGGAGTCCTTCACTATTATACACTCATCTGAACCACAAATGGACAAGACATGTGCACACTTCCTAATATATTAGAGTTTAACAAGATGTGACAAGTATAAAACATTTACATGGAATAATAAAGCCAGCAGGTTGAACTTTATTCTCATATTAGTAGCAATTTTGCAGAATAATCTCTTATCAGTGACCCGCTCTTCAAGCACACTACAAGCCTTACTAAACTGTCGTGTGCCTGAAATGTTTAAAGTTCATAAGTATAAAACAGTTGAAAAACTTGTGCATATGCAATAAGACAGACTTTTTTTTTTTTCAAGAATGGCAACAATAATTCGCAAGGTTATCATAAAAATAATCTTCAAAGCTATGGCTTTTTCAGTATTTGATTTGATTTTTAGATTTAATGCAAAATGAGCTCATTAAATACATCTCAAACCTGAAATGCTCTCATTAACTTAGTATAGAGAAATGATACATTTTTAAAAAGTTTACTGTAGGCCTCTACAGCTTGGCTTTACCATGAAAAATGTTCTACACATACAGTGCCTATGACACACATCTAAAATATATAAATGGTTATTAGAAGGCAATAAAGAATAAAAACAGCTATAAAGATCAGGATGTTAACCATTATTATTTTTATGTTTTACATGTCTATGGGTAAAACAGTTTAAACAGTTAAATGACTTTGATATACTGGTCTATTACAAGAAAAAAACTCTAAGTTTTGCAAACCATACATATATGCAATAAACAACACCTTGAGAGCAGTGCTGGTCATTATCTCCCAACATCAGGATGTAGGGGTTCGGCCTCGACACTTCAGCCTGCTGGAGATATTCCATGGTGTCGGCTCCAACCTTAGAAAGAAAGAAATTAAAGAAAGTAAAAGTTTATGGAAAAATCGAGAGGGTTGGCTAGTATGCATATTTGTAAGAAGATTAATGTTTTGTAACACCTCAGCTGTTTATATGTGGTCGCTAACGCTAGCAACCTAGCTAAATGCTAGCGTCATGCTGGCTCTACAGTTAACAGTTTAGCTTTCATTCATCACTTCACCACCTTCATACACCCTGCAAGCATTCTACAAAGAAAGCTAAAAAGCTCAGACATTTTTGCAGTTTCTTTCATTCACAGGTGGAGTTCTTTGGTTTGGCTAGCTAGCAGCCACTGTCAGATAAACTAGCATGCTATTCTACCTCACAAAACGTTCAGCCTGAAAAACTTTTCAGGCTGAAGGTTTGAGTGTAATTGTAATAAATGTTACATACAGTGAGCAAATTCAGTCATAGTTGAGTGAAAGTGTGTATACAAACCTTGTATTTAACGTTTACATTACCCCCCCCCAAAAAAAAGACACGAAGCTGACACAGCCACTGACTACACCGGTGAACTTCAGGGGAGGGGCGGTCCTGTCTGTGATGTTAGCTGTCACTAGGTAACCCAACTCCAACCCAGCAAGCTGAGTTAAACAAAAAGTATCCAATTCCCTGTAAATAACCCAGAAAAATGACCCAACACAGCGTTTGGGTAATAAAAAATAACCCAGCATTTTTAGTGTGTACATTTTACTGATTAAAAAGAAAAAAAAAAGTAAGAGAAGATCTAGGTAGCTAAAAATGTGCACACTGATAATAATAAAAATGTTTTCAAGTCAAGAAGGTTTTTTTTTGTGACCTTTCTATATAACTTTTACATGCATATTAAAATAAAATTTAATTTGATTTCAGAGTGCAACATACAGTAACAATTTGCAGAAACACATTGCATCTCTGACTGGTTAGGTCAGCATAGAGCAGAGATCATGTGAGTTTCACTGCATGTGCAAACCACAAACCATTGATGATTTCAGAGGTGTGCGTTCCTGAAAACCTGAGGCATTTCCTTCAGGTCTGACAACAAAGCAGCCCTCTGCACAGCAAGGGCCAAGCTGCCCCAGGGTATCAGAGAAACCAAGCGCAACTATACAAAAGGAATCCACGGTCACTTCCTAAACACAAAAGAACCCACACACTGTGAGGCAAGGCAATCGGTCCTTTAGTGAGTACAAAGCTGCACCACTTGTATATGATCTGACAGATCGCTCCCAGATGTACTGAATGATTTGTTCGCACAGTTGGAGTCAGAGATTAACATACCAGGAGGAAAGCATGCAACAAAATACATCCGATTGTTTTTTTTTTCCTCCTCACATCTGACAGAATGGATTTATCTTCTGTTGCACCAAACTCCCTCATTTGCAATTTATATAGTCTTGTCTGCTGTAACATTTAGTAGAAATATTTAGTTCCAATGCATACACATTTTATAGAGGAATAACAATATCTCACCAAAACCTTCTTGAAATAGTGCAAAAACAGTGTGAGATGAATGTAGGACAATAAATAAATAGGACACAATATGTAGCACAACACATACACAAAACAATACAAACACAGAACACTGAACACACTTTAACATTTTTATGTAGTGTAGCAGCAATAACTTTAGCATCATTATTGGCCAAAAAAAAAATCTATCTGGATCAGTTTCGTAAAGTGCAGCTGTGCAGTGGTATTGAGCCATAATTGGCTAGGTATTTGGATCCTTGGAAGGCTCCAGGGAGTTACTGTAAGTAAACTGACTGGATCTGGGAGGAAACTGTTGCAGTGTGGATGCTCTGCTACTGTCTGCCACATGGAAGGAGCACTCTAAAAAATAAAACTGTGCTGTACTCAATTTTTTTTATTTGGTGAAACATTTTTACACTTGTTTTTTTTTTTTTACAAAATATTGAGTAAATATAAAAACTTGCAAAATCATATAAAATATACTTCATGAATTGAGTACAAGGCAAGAAAATTGAGTAGACCTGAATACCTATATTTAGTACAATGATGTACAAAATTGAGTAAATGTAATCAAAATCCCAAGTTAATGCAATGGTTACCCTAAGTGAAAATGTGTAAAATAATTGAGTAGATGTTATTTAAATATAAGGTAGAAGAAATTGAAAATTAGACTATTATTTAACAAACAAATGTGCTACATTTACTAAATATTTTAACTGAATTTAATTCAAACTGCTCCATCACAGAATTAATATGTTGCACTTACTTAATTTTTTAAACTATATACTCAAGGAGTATTCTAATGACCCCAGATTATAAACAAAGAATTGATACACACATACCATTTTAATTAAACATTTATTTGACAAATTTGACAAGACCTGAAGTCTAAACTCATGTCACTAAAACTTGGTTTACTTTGCAAATGACAGGTAACAAGATCATAAACAATGAGCTGAACTGATCTTATTAGAAGACAGTCTCACAAACAATACTTCTGCCACAAGTATTATACAGTTAATATGTGTAAAGTAGACTTTTGTATTAGAATCTAATGAGTCACATTTGAAATCTGAAACATTGCACACCTTCACACTTCAGTTTCCTGTAAACTGTGGGATCCATACAAATGTGTGTGTGCAGACCTTCTCAGGTCTTAAAGAAGCAATGACAGTCTAAATGAAGACAGGACACTAAACATCCATGACCAGCGGTACCATGCTTCACTCCATAATGATGGAAGTTCCTTTTGATGATGCGACAAATGTGCAGAGCTCACACTGCCATCCCAGAAGCTGGCACCTAAAAAAGAGCAATAGTGTACAAGTAAGTACAAGTGTGACTGTTACTGTAAAGCCTAGCAGGCTGGTAAAATAGTACTTCTGTTCAAATACATACTTTTTGGACTAATAAATCACACTGATCTACGAGTGACGTTCAAGTCAAAGCGGGACTTTCTGTGAAACAAAGACCTAAAACGATTTGATTTTACAGAGCCCGTTACAGTCATTCCGGTGTATATTCTAGTGGAACGGTTTTACGAAAAACGGACTGCTATGATCACCAAAAGCATTTTGCTCTTGCAGAACCATGCACAACCTCATATATAGAGAAAATATATAGAGAGAAATGAAGGAAGCGTTTTACTCTTATAAGGGTGTTCTGTTATTCTGCACAATCAAAGGTCCTGCTTTGACTTGAACATCCCGTGTGCAAAAATGATACCCAACTTTATTTAAGTATTACAATCAACTATAGTTATAACTTAATATATAATATAAAATCAACTAATACTATAATTTTTTACTTTAGTTAATGGAAAATCCAGTATATTCTAGGGGAAATTCATATATTCTAGAAAAAGTAAAACATTTAAAGCGTTTTAATTTCTATCTTTGATTCAATGGTTGCACGTTTAATACTTCTGTAACATTAAAATGGTTGACATTTACCTCCATTCAACTTCTCTTCTTTACTGGTGTTGGTACTGTGAAAGAGGTATTAAAAATATATAACATGTTTCACACACACACAAAAATAAAACAATTGAAAATCAGTTTTAGTTTATTTTACTTACACATCACAACATACATAACATTTCACTTCAATAATTTTAATTTTATGTTACTTTCTCCCAATAGAAATTCTGAGAGAAATGTTGTACTACTTAATTGTTATATTTCACAGATTTAGTTACTAGTACGTAGCACACTCATGTCATCAACGGCAAAGTCAATAATGTATACTATAAGTATACTGTTTTGTTTGTGGAGTACTTGTAGTACCTTTGCACTTCAAATACATTTTAGAACATCATGTACTTAGCAGCTAAAGCAGCTATGTAGCATTATACTGCTAATCAAACTGCCTGCCTCTAGTGCTGTAAAGCATGAGCTGTGCCGGACTCAGAGCTCTGTGTGACTCGCGGTTCAGTGTCTGAGGTGGACCGTTACAAACGCGTTAATTATCTGAATATGGTAGTTTTATATCCTCGCCACAGTGGCGGTAGGCTGCGCAAAAACACCGCATTTGGCGGGAGAAATTCAAATAATGCGACAAACCGCGGCAGAAACCCGGAGGTGGTTGGAACAAACGAGCTAAAACACAGTGAACACCAGGACTGGCCTGTTGCTAGGTAGCTATCGTTAGCTCTGGAGCAGCTGTGACAGGATTCAGAACAGTAACTTACACACTATAAAGTTGTGTATGAATGCAGACAGAGTCATTATTTCAGTAACACGGTACTTACCAGGATTTGTACGGAATGTTCCAGGTGCTTCTTGTCCGTTGCCACAGCAGTGTGTCCTCGTTTCTTGTCTCTGATGTTACACCAGACTTCCCATGAGCACTTGCACTGGGCAATTTACTCAATTATTTAAGTTTTTGTTGTTGTTAAACATAAAGAATATTGAGTTGGAGTGAGTGATGATTGTAGTTCTTGAAACTAATCAGTACAATTACTCCATTGCTAAATATTTTGATTGAAATGTAACAAAAATATTAAGTGCATGTAAAAAGTATAATTCAGTTATTTGAATACCTATTTCTATTAGTGATCTAAAATTAAATTATAGTGTAATTTTAAGACAAAATTAATAGTTTTTTTAGGCATTTATTTTGATTTGGCTAACTCAAACAATCATGTATTGATGATTTGTAGCGATTTTATTGAGGTAACATAACTCATAACTCTTTTATTACTGTGAAATTTACAAGGCCACAGAATCATTTTTTTTTTTGAGTGAGAGTGAAGCGTCAGAATCAGAACATCTTATTTGTAATATAGCACCCATTGTTTTAATTATTTTTGGACGTGTCTACCAGTAAAGAACATATTGATCAGACAAGTTTCTTGCAAAATTGCTCCAGAATTATAAATTTTACTTTTTCAGTCTTTCCACAGGGATTTAGGTAAACTTTCTTGGCCTCTCACTGCGTCATTCTGAAATGTCAAGCTTCATCTTCTGACGTTATTTCTATATTAATTCAGATTTTGCTTTGGATTCTTATTGTACAGAAATAATTTTTTTCTGCCTGTTACTTTATTTATTTATTTATTTATTTATTTATTATTGTTCTTTTTTTTTCTGTACATGCTTTGTAAGCTCATTATGGACTATAGTTGCAGCATTTAGATAAATATAACCCTAGATTAATAATATCTATAGTTAATTAATGTTGTGCATAAACAAGCTTAAAGGGCGCTGTTCATTGAACAACTTAATTTTTTGGTGAATGGTGAACTGAATGGTTCAGTCTAAAAAACTAAACAAAAAAAAAAAAGATTTGTGAGTGTTATTAACGTACAGATTGATGAAAGTGAGTCTCAAAGACATTGTTTGTTCGATTTCTAAGATTGCTAATGCAGACATCCTGCATATTAATAGCAGCTCTCTGATGCCCACAAATCATATATAATACCCTGGAAATCGATTTTTAGAGCATGCGAGAGAGAGAGAGAGAGAGAGAGAGAGAGAGAGAGAGAGAAAAATAGCATACTGATTAGTCTCTATTTGTCCAAAATGAACCTATTACATTTTGTAGAATGCAGGTCTTTGGGCAAAGAGTAGGCCGATCTCTTTTTTGGTCTGGGCTTCGTGTAAATTTAATCACTTTTACTAGTGGGCAAGACTTAACACTGCAACTTTGTTTAAAAAATGTTTTCCCTGCATTTTTCTATCTATGTACAGTATATGCCAACTGTTGCTCTAATGTTTTTATTATTATTATTTGTTACAGCGTGTTTAGCAGCCTCATTCATTCATTAGCTTTTAATAGCTAACCTTATTTGAACCTCCTGCCCAGTTGCTGCTCTGTATTGACATGATATGTATTGAGGGCCGCAGGTTGTGTTTTGTTGTAATCAATAATATGATTTTTGAGTTTAATACAAATAATATAAAACAATATAAAGTAAAATAAAACATTGCTTTGTGTTTTTGTAGTGTGTCATTGGCATCACACAGTCACATGTCCCATTATACATTGATGTGCACACTTCTGCAACCCACTTATACTTTTTTGTTTGTTTGTTTATTTTTTGTTAGTTAGTTTTGTTTGTAAACTTCCCTATTGTCTGGGAAATTCATCAGTTGCTACATTAAATCATGCTACAGGCAGAAAAAGATATTACATGATTTATTTTTATTTCATTTTTTATAAAAAAAAAAAAAAAAAAACAATAAAGTTAAAATGTTACTACTCAAAATAATGTAAATACGTTCAACAACTATTTCAATTTTGTGACTGGATTTCTATGTACATTGGGTATAGAAAATAATCATCCCTTTAAAATACTCCCGTTTTGTTGTTTTGCTGTCTAAAATGAACAGTTTTTTATTTAATCCAGCTGTATTTACCTAGTGTAACATTTAACATCCAAGTGAAAGATACACAACCATGTTAAAAAATAATAATAATAAAAAATAAAAAACAGAATCATTAATATGGAAAAGAATCACCCCCTACTAAATATAAATTCAATCAGGTGAAGCTAATCATATTCTCAATGGCACATTACTCTGGTAGAGCATCTGAAGCAAACAATCAACTACAGTATGGATGGCAAGGCACTGTCACTGGCAAAAGACCTCCAATAAAGTTGTGCACAGGGAAAAGTCAGGAAATGAATACAAAAAGAAATGCAAAGACTTTATCAGTAACTAAAGGTATATTATTAAGAAGTTAAAGACATTTGGTACAACACAGAACTGTCATAGGAGGAAACTTTTTAACTGGCTACCAAAAGGTCTACAGCATCTCTGAAGTAGTTGCTTGAATTTGTGTGACAAAGCGTGATCACTGTGTGCATATGACAACAATATCGCAAAGTCTCCACAAATTTGATATGTATATAGGAGGGTACCATGAAAAAAGCCTGAGTGACTGAGTTTTGCAAAAATGCACATAGAGGTTTCTGAGGCCACATGGGGGACTAAAATTGAAGCATTTCCACAATAGCAGACAATACTGTATGTCTGGCAGAAATCCAATACAGCTCACCATCCAAACAACTCTATTTCTACAGTAAAGCATGGAGGTGTTAATATCCTGTTAGGGGTGTATCTTTGCAGCAGGGACTGGAGCACTTGTCAGAAAAGAAGGAAAATAGATGGGCCAAAATAATGTCAAATTCTTGAGGAAATGTGCTGCCTGCTGCCAGAAGGGCAGCAAATTTGTCAATGGGAATTTGTCAGTGAAGTTGTCAATGTGAAGTAGGGTTACCTTCCAACATGACAATGGTCTAAATCACACAGCGAAATTGACCACAGAGTGGTTGAAGTAGAAAAAAAGTGAATGTTCTTGCATGGCCTAGTCAGAGCCCAGACTTGAACCCCACTGAAAATCTGTGGAATGACTTGAAGACTGCAGTCCACAAACTCTAACCATCAAATTTAACCCAATTTGAGCATTTCTGCAAAGAAGAGAATATTGCAAAGTCTAGATGTGCAAAGCTTTATGTGTCGTTGAAAAGGTGATTAGCTTTGCCTGATTGAGTTTACAAGTAACTTAAGGAAGGGGTGATCCGTCCAAATCAGTGATTCTGTTTTCTTTTTATTTATTTATTTCCCCACTTTTTCAAGTTGCACTGAGTAAATAAAACTAAAACTGCCTAAAGTTTTAGAATGAAAACAACAAAATGTGATTGTGGGGTGATTATTTTCTATGTCCACTGTATGTTTTGGATTACTTCAATTTAGTATGATTTGTATAGGATAATAATAATAATAATAATAATAATAATAATAATAATAACAACAACACTCATCCTAATTACAAAATAAGAATATTTAGATGATTAGCGTTAAATCCCTAATGAGCAGGTTAGAGATAACAGTGCTAAGGGAAACCGCCGTGACTCACAATGAAGAAGCATGAAGATCGACAACAAGCACAATAATAACAATAAAAAGCTGCACTACTGTACTAATCCTAGCTTGAGTAATGATAGCTCTAAGGGTACAACCAGTGTATATATTAAATTAAATGATACTTTTAAACTTAATTAAAAAGATAATTAGAGTCTCAAACCTTTTAAATGTACAAGGGCCGTTCAAGTCAAACCAGCTGAGGTTTGTGAAAATCATTCACAAACACCACGTGCGCATTACTGAACCTGGCAACTAAGGGTTACCTCAGGTCCTGACCTCACCCTAAGCCATTTCCCCATTTTTTGGTCATTCAGGAGTTCCTGGGAGGTCAGTATATCGGTCATGAAGCAGGCAGTCCAATCACTGAGAAAACTTTCTACATTGATGGTATCCAAGTGCTAGTGAAACACTGGGATAGGTGCATTGGTATAGCAAGGGATTATATAGAGAAATGAAGGTAGTTTTTGCTCTCATGACTGTGTTCAGCTATTCTGCACAATCCAAAGTCCTGGTTTGACTTAAACATCCATCATAACATATATCCATGTATGGAAATGGAAGACAAGAACTAGCCTCGTGTGATAAGCACAGCTTTGTACCTTTTTCTGAGACTCTGTGCAGGTGTGATAACCCACTAAAGGAACGATGAGTCTTGGGGGTAAACTGTTTTGGGAAGCGAATCTATGTGCTATCTGTGTGAACCCATCCATAACAGCAGAAGATGAATCTGAAGTGCAGAAAGCTCAGAGCAGAAGTGTAGCCTCAGCATGAGTCAGGCAGATCCAGAGGGCAAGACAAGTCACAGCAGTAGAAATGTGTCAGGATCAGAGAGCCACATCACATAAGGAAGCAGGAGTACATGTATACTAAGAATGAGAGAGACAGAGAGAGATTATTAGGTATGCTTTAATCCTACAGCATTTGTTTTAAAACTTTTACAATTACAACATGCAATTCATGCAACTGATCCTGATGTGATGATCTCTACATGACTCATTGTGGTCCTTTAAAATTCTTCCCACTCCAGCTTCCTGCTGTCAATACCATCTGAAAGCTCAAATGCCTCCTCTGTCAGTTGTTCCATTTTTATAGTCTAAAGCACTCTGATGACTGACTATATTGGAAAAAGCTTCACATTTATCGACACGGACTCATGCCTGAGTGTTGATTAATGCTGATTAGAGCGTGTACATCTTTTCCATATTGGTCTTTGTTAATCAGGTCTGGTTAGTTAGATTAAAATATCATTATGAAGAATTTTCAGTACTTATCCACACCATTAACTGAGTATGAAAATAGCCCCTGGATAAAAAATATAAAAAAAACATAATCATTAACAGTTATTTCAGCACAACACACAGATGCATAAAAGATGGTGCTGAGCATAACAGGCTAATAGATGTCCATGTGAGACATGTTGGGTATTAAAATATCTGAGCTTCTTCAAGAAGTAGCGTGTTCTTTCTCTCATCCTGTACACTGCCTCTGTGACACTTGTCCATCGCAGGCTGTTTTCCAGATATACACCCAGCGAATACATGTCTCCATACACTTTAATGTAATGGGAACAAAACAATGGAATTAATTAATTATCTTCTACATGTGACCCTCAGAAATTCTGTTTAACTGTATTTGAAACAAGGTTGCATGAATTTTGCAAAACTAAAATATACATAGATGAAGTGGAGTATTTAAAAAGCCTGCTTTTATGTTTTTTTTTAATTATTATTATTATTTTGTAGGTATTATTAATGTTTTGCTTCATTTATCACAAATATGCAGGTGCATTATCATGAAGGATGCTTTACTTTTACTTTACAACAAACAGTTTGGATTTAAATAAGCAAATCTTTAAGAGCCTTTCACTGAACATTATTCTTTTTCTGCTTTTAACACGAAATGATGCAGCTTGAATGAGTAGCTTCTTATTTCTTATACAACCATGAAGACAAATCCCATGGTCAGAAGGGTTAAATTATTAGCCTAATAATAAAGTAAAGAAAACAACTAAGCGGATTACTGAAATTTATGGAATTGGGGGTAAAAATGTGGAACAGAAACCTGGAAGGATAGCGCTGAACTATCAACTGCAATGGAAAAAATGTGATCAGAAAAAAAAACAAAAAAAAAAACATGAAAGACCATTGGAGATGATTTAAAGTCTTGCCGAAATTGTGGTGTGAAAAAAAAAATATGTTTAACACTGATGAGAACTCAAAATATTGGGACTAAACAGCTTTGTCCATAATAAATCCACTTTTTAGTGAGACTAATTAGAAAAATAAATGCTACAGTTAGCTAGGGAGTGTAAAGATTAAACTTTTTGAGCAAGGGAAAATGGTCATGTGGTCTGAAATGTTAAGATTGACTATTCCAGAGTGATGGGTGTAGCCGAGTAAGAAGGGAAGTGCATGGTCAGTTCTAGGCAGAGCAACAACATTTGGAAAGGTTGGGAAGAGTTTTACTTTCCTGATGGCACAGCTATATTCCAGGATGCAAATTGTAAAAAAAAAAAAAAAAAAAAAAGGTTCTGGGAGTGATTTTTCTTTCCCGTCATCAATACAAGATCTTGCTCAAAAACAGTGCAAGTTTGGATGGACATAAATGCTAAAGGCAGTCCAACATTTATTTATTTATTTATTTATTCATTTATTATTTTATGCCAGTCTGAGTATTTGTTAATTTAATATCAGTTGCACAGAAATAGCTCCTCAATATTGGAATGACACATGCAGTACTGTGCAAAAGTTTTGAGCCACCACAATTCACAATTTGAAAGAAAAAGTTCAAGAAACATAAAGAACTGCTATTTTACTGTGACATCTGAAAAAGGTACAATTGAAAAACTGGTTGTTTATGTAACAACCTCAACAGCAACCTCATTTCCCCTCTCACCTGTTCCAACCACTCGGCATTAGGTATCACCAGTATACTTATTGCCATTTAGAATTTAGATCTATTTTATGCTTTAATTATTCATGGGCCACTGTGTGGTTTAACAAACAAAAAACATTTCTCTAAAACTGGCCATGTACAGGGACTGGACTGAAAATGAGAGCCGAAAACTTTCCAAAAGTGAGAGTCAAAAAAGTCTATTCCTCTATAAAAAGTCTATAAAATGAACTATTCCTCAAGACTACTTTAAGAAAAAAAAAAAAAAAAAACTGACTCTGCAAGCAAAATATTGAAGAAATGAACGGAGGCTCAAAACTTTTGTAAATTTTATCAAACTTTTGTAAAAGTTAAATAGTCCTCTACTTTTAGGTATACTTTATATTTATTTAATTAATTGCTAAACCTTTTTTTTTCTTCTTCAGAATTTGTATTTCTAACAAATACATACATGCTCGTGGCTCTCTGTATAACAGATCTGCCTTTTGTAACCCTCACTCCTGTGGCGGTTTATGCCGCTGGTTCTTCCAACAGCCTAATTAAACTGATTTTCCAATTATACCCTCCTGCCTCTGGCTCTCAAGTGTTACAGCCCATTTAGGGGAAAATATAAACAATGAGGCAGAAAAGGTGCAGATGCACTATGTAATCTAACTACGCTCTTAACCATGATCATTAAAGGTGCTAATGCATGTGGTGACGTTTTTCTTTCGTCTTTCGAGAGGGGAAAAAAATAAAAAATCCAATAGGTTGTGTACCATATTTTTGGCTGTGCTCTTCATAGTTCACTACACAAATGCAATCAGGAACTCTTCTAAAGTGATGTCTTCTCATCATTGCCTCGACCCCTTCAAAATAAAATATGCAGCGGCTGAGCTATAATAACAGCACTAAAAGATATTGTTAATGGATGAAAGTGAAATTGCTCCAGCATTTTTTTTTTAACCTACGTGAGGCAAGGTGACATTATTAGGAAAACACAATTCTCCAAGGAAATTGTCCACTACGTAACTTTATCAGTTCTGAGTACAAGGTGCCCCAGCAGTGCCGGCAGACGTTTTTTTTTTTTTTTTTTTTTCAGGCTAGCATAACCTCTTCCTAAATATAAATGGGCAAAGTGCTAGCTTTTATGGAAACCTGAGTGGAGTGCACGTAGGAAGTAATTGACATTTGTGTGAGTTGCATATTTGTGGTGCAATGTTTAGGTGCATGAATTATATTTATGCACATTAGCTTTCTCTGCCAGAGGGGGCAACTGAACCTAATTTAGTGGCAATAAAACCGAATTAATAGAGTACAGGCATCCAAGCACCCAAAGCTATATTAACATCCAGTGCATGTAATAGTGAAAAGGGCTCCATAAAAAAGGAATGATTTTGTGGGCCAAGGTCCAAGCCATCCCTCTCTGGAGCAGTCAACGCTTCAATCAGCACTTCTCATTTCTTTTTGGATCAGGAAATATATGCATCTAGTCAGTGCTGACACCATCTTCCTGTAACATGGAGACTTGAGATTTAGCTTTAATTAAAGAAATGTACACTGGAGCTCTGTAATTAAAGTCTTCGTGGAGTTTCTCAAAGCATGCATTATCCATAGCATACACTATTCTGATCATTAAATTAAACCTACTGCACATTTATCATAATTAGTCTATAAAATGACTGCTGTGTTATATTGATTAGTGTATACAATTTGTTGGACTGCTGCACCATGTCAACCTTCCTATATCAAATATTCTCCATGTTCTTTAGTACTGAAGAGCTGTAGTACAGTAAGAACTCACTTCCTTTTTGCTTTCATCCCACACATCATTTGTACACCAGTCATTCTCCATCTGTTTCCAGCCTCCTGGCATCATGAATTCTTCACTCTTTTTTTTTCAATTCCTCTCCCTGTTTGTAGTGAAGAAATCCCCCCCCCCCTCAACCGATCCCCCCCCAACCACCCCATCCCCCAGGCTCATTTTAGAAACATATGGCAGGAAAAAAAAAAAAAAAGCTGACTTTGGGGACCTCAAATGTTCATTTGAAAAATAGGCAGCTATTACTCAAGGTTATACCCTCGATTTTTGAATCTATGGGTCCAACTTTGCACAAGTCCTCTTTGAGTCTCGATGGATGCAAAAGCAGTAGTGAAGCAATTAATGGGGTCCTCTCCTCTTTCTTATAGACTGCCCCCAAATACTCAGCCACCACCTCAGAATAGGCAGTAATTACGCGGGGAAATTTCTGTTAAAACAGTATATATAGCAAGTGCTAAATTCAAGATCAAAACATCAATAATACTCCTCAATCAAAAATCTCCTTCACCAGACAATTACAAAGCAAAACATTATACCCAGTATTGTGTCAGTTCCCCTGCGGCACTTGGGGAGCTCTGGCCCCTCAATCTATGACTACACAAGACCACTGGTGGTGTGCTGTGGTGTCTGGCACCAGGACATTGGCAGTGGATCCTTTAGATGCTGTTGCTTGTGGGGAAAGGCATCTGTGGATCAGACTTGTTTGCCATGGGTGCTCAATTGGACTGGGACCTGGTGGGTTTGGAGGCGTTCTTGGGCATTCTGGCACAGTGGTGCACTGGGTGTTCTGGTGCCTTTCTATTACTGTATTTTGGTCAAGTTGTTCTGTATTGGTTTTTCTGTGGGATTGGAATCAGCAGCCTGACCTTTGCTCCCCACACCGACATATCAGTGAGCCTTGGTTCCCCATGACTTTGTCAGTAGTTCACCAGTTTTAAGTTGCTGGACCACTTTTGTAGGTACTAATGATTGCATCCAAGAGACACTAACAAGACCAGCTATTTGGGACACGACACGCTCTTACTGCGAAGTAATTCCCAGTTGAATTTATTAGTCTTAATCTCTACAGCATGTCACTATACAACAAACAATTCAAAGCACCATATTGATTGTGTGAAGAAATGAAGGCTTCAGGCATCCTTTAGTTCACTGGACATTTTCACCCCTTGTGGATGACAAAGTGGATCCGTAACCAGGGCAATATTTGCAGGAAGACAAGCTTATTACGTTCATGAACACATCACAATCTATTGGTAAACATACAGCACCAGTCAGAAGTTCGCTTGCAACTTTGAATTTATTTTCTGCATTCTAGAACAATACTGGAAGTTTTCAAAAGTATGAAATAACACAGATGGCATTAGGTAATTAAGTAACAACAATAACAGTCGGTTGTTATTTTAAGAGATGAAGGTCAGCTATTCTGGATCATTTCTTGCAAGAACAGTGTTTACAACACTCATCAAGCACCATGATAGAACTGGCTTCTCATGACAACCATCCCAGGGATGCAAAACCAAAAAGATTACAAACCTCATGGGACCAAGTTCTTTAAATCTGGCAAAGGAGAAAGATACTATGACCGAAGACAAAATCCTCTAGCTTCTCTAGCAGAAAATTCCCGTGCATGCAAGCCTGTTTCCTCATGAGCCCTGTTTGTGCTGATTTATGACGTAAGCAAAATGTAGTAATTTTCTTTAATCACTGGCCTATCGTAAGAGGATCATATAATCTGACAGCAAAACAAGTTATAGTGCAGTCTTTCATAGAATTCAGCCAAGAATTTAATGGGGCCATCAAACCATAATCTTAAAAGAATGCTGCACAATGTAAAACAGGTTGCAACTGGTAAATAAATAAATTAATAATAATAATAATAATAATAATAATAATAATAATAATAATACCCTTTTTCCACATTCTTTTGATTTCATTTAATAAAAATAAAAATTTAAATTAAATAAAATAGAATAAAATAACTCGGAATAGTTGTAACATTTTTGCTCATTTGCATGATTCATTTTTCACCTCACTTTGTGGGTCAGTTAATGTTGTTGCAGATGGTTAATTCGACATCACCTCAGGAAGCCTGACTGTGGTGGGAGGAGCAGAATAAAGCACATGCAGTCTCTATGCTTGTACAGAAATGTAATTAGTAAAATCAATAACACTACTGAATACTATGGAATAAACCACAGGTCATTCATAATACTGTAAATATACACTATACTGTATATTTTCACAGGGATATTTTATTATTCTTTTTTTTGTGCGTGTAATCACACAGTATTATATACCCAGTCTACACACCCCAAGATGAAATGGTTTAGTCTTTTCCAGTTCGGTCTTTTCAGACTCATAATTTAGCCATCATGCTCAAGGAGTAAGAAAAAGAAATGAAAAGAAGACTGGAAGAAATGAGATAAAGGTATGCAGGTACTGTATGTGGCTAAGATCCAATAAGGAGTGCCATATTATGTATGTAATGAAATAGTCTATTATAACACTTATATTTGTTAACCTACCTTCTTGTATAGCTTACATTATTTATTCCATTGTCTAAAATTGTAATTGAAGAAAAAAAAAAGGTTTTCACGTAGTTATTACGTTTTTAATTGTTTATTTGTGTTATTTTAAATGACTAAATAAAACATCAAAGCAAAATATAAAATACAAACACACACACACACACACACACACACACACACAC
The DNA here is from genome assembly GCA_013621035.1 of Clarias magur. Taxonomy (NCBI): domain Eukaryota; kingdom Metazoa; phylum Chordata; class Actinopteri; order Siluriformes; family Clariidae; genus Clarias; species Clarias magur. Next base: position 664,683 of record QNUK01000180.1, on the reverse strand, counting down.
ACACACATATATAATATAAATTATTCATTTTATTTAGATAAACATTCCACTTGACCACTTGAATTTTTCACATCACTGTAGCTATATATACATATATATATATTATATATACATATACATAATATATATTAGTGATAGTATTCAGTAAGAATGCACTCACTCACTTATCGTCTATACAGGTTTATACTGTATACAAGGTCATGGGGGCCTGGGGCCTATCCCAGGAGACATGTGGCACGAAGTGTGGTAATTATCGCAGGGCACACATGCTCTATCGGCAATTTTAGGAACGCCAGTTAGCCTAATCTGCATGTCTTTGGACTGTGGAAGGAAACCGGAGTACCCGGATGAAACCCACCAAGCACGGGGAGAACATGCAAACTCCATGCACACAGAGACGAGAATCAAACCTGGCCAGGAATCGAAGCTGGACCCTGGAGGTGCAAGGCGGCAGTGCTAACCACTACACCACCATGGAATTCTCATTTTATTCTCATTTTATTCAAACTATTACATCTAAATTAGTGTATCAAGACTTGTAAGATGTTAAATAAGATTCACAATTGATGCTGTTGTTAAGTGTAATGAAAAACAGTGTATAAATAGACAAACTTATCTTTATCAAGCTTATCTAAAAAAACAGGATCAGTAAACCCAAATGTTCAATTAACCAGTGACAGGACACCTGGCAAAAACCCAGACAAACATACAAACACAACACATAGCAAATCGTGCAGTGACATGACATGAAAGCATATGCGCCTGGAATATGCCGAAAGAAGGACTTTGTGAAATTACAGTTATACCATAACTAAGTCATAATGACAGAATGTAAATTCAAACCCTGAGAAGCCACTTAAAAAAAAAAAAAAAAAAAGACTGCTGAAGTATACTTCTTGCACTGGATCTCATCATTCCAAAGTTTGAAGTGAAAATACTGTATGAATTCAACTTGCAAGTGGCTGTCATGTTTTATTTACAGGTTGAATAAGCAAATCAGGCTTCTGAAACATGAAATGCAGTTAAGTTAATACATTCATAAAAGAGCACATTAAAACAAAGGAAAGTGAAAAGAAAAAAAAGAAAAATGTGAATTTTTTTTTTTTTTTTTTGCTTTTTTTTTTTTTGCTTATAATGCACATGTTGATTGTAATAATTGCGGTGCATTCGTGCAAGACCATGCAGGAGTTTTAACATACAGAAATACTTCAAGATTTGTCTTTATCTTCCCAGAGGGATATGTCAGACAAATGTAGTGGGCTGGAAAATATGTTTCTTTTCTTTTTTTTTTTTTTACTTTCACATCCCTAGTTTTCCATGCAGTAAACAAAATGAGCGAGTGTAGTTTCGAGCTCTCGGTAAGGAGAGTTTCTAGCGTTCAGTGCTTTCCACTCTTTTGTCCTTGTCGAACTCAGATCACTGCAGTGACTCATAGTATATGGTGATTGGCATATAATACTGCAAGGAGGCTGCTGGCATTTCTAAACAAAATAAAATCTGTGCTGCTTGTCAGCACATTCCCCCTGCAGTTTGTGTAAACAAGCAGGTTCTCCTAAGAATTTTCTGATTTGTAATTGCTTTCCATTCATGACACTCCATGGACTTTTCCACTCTGTCTCCTTCTCTTTCTCTCTTATATGTATGTCTGCTATGACTGCCGGGCAGTTCCTCATTATTTGTATTCTCCTACCTGCCAGCACTAATGAGAGAAGGGACTGGTGCCAGTGTGACAGAGTTGGTGGATTAATGTCTGAGCAGCAGTGGGCGAAGTTTGGGGAATACAGCAGGCCCGCAGTTCATTACACCTGATATATGACATTTTTAGCACTGTGAAGTTCACTTTAATAATAAGGCATAATTGTAAATACCCGAGACCAATCAGAGCTCCACCAGGTAAAGCGTTTCATTCTAAAGGGTTTGTAACTAAGGCAAGAAAATGTAACTTGTGCCTTTCCATCTGCTTCATATTCGTACATAAAGGAAAATAATTGCAACTGAAGATGAGTAGAGTACAGCACTCAAAGTAGGATAAAACAAATTCTGTGCTACTCGAGATAATGGTATTAAGTCTTTCTTTCTGTCCCTTCCCTTTGTTTTCCTCTGTAATCTAATGTACATACAGTACTGGAGTTGTGTTTCTTTATTAAAAACTGTTAATACAGTGAAAGTCTTGTTATGTAGACGAATTTAATTTACTTTGATCCTTTCTAGTATTTTATAGCTAGTAAGAGAAAAGCACCAGAGCTATGCAAAATGCATTTCTTTATTTATTTTTTTTATTGATCACTGTGAGAAAGTAAAAAAAATAAATAAATAAAGTAATAACGCAAACTATAAGCCAGTCAATCAAAAGACAATATGGGCAAATGTGAAATAATTCACTTTTGAATTACTGTCTGAGACAGTGGATACTAATAAATCAGTCCCAATTTATCTGGGTTTTTTTTTCTTTTTCTTTGTTTTTTTTTCTTTTTCTTTGTTTTTTTTTTTTTTTTTTTTTAATGTCTAAAATGAAACAGCATGATAATCAGCTGTAATATATGCAGGCACAAGGCGTCATTTTACAACTAAACATAAAACACAGGTAAACCATTAGCCGGCTGAGTGAGCTAGTACACTACCTACCACGATTATTAAGTTTTCTATGAACCTTTCCATTTAGGGAATTTACCTGATGCCCATTTCTACACAACAAATGAGTAGTTGAGGATTGAGGGCCTTGCTCAAGGGCCCAGGAATGGCAGTCTGCCAGTGCTGCAATTTGAATTACAATCTCCAGAACAGGAAAATAGAGAAAATATCAAGCAACAAATGACTTAATATTATCAAACCCTCCTGCATTATAAGGTGCATTATACAGCTTGTGACATCTAAGAGATGAAATGCTAAATTGATGGTGTTAACAGCGGCCACCTTCGTCCTCCCCGATGCTGCTGGTGTGAATTTTACAAGCTGACTATTTCTCAGAAGAGCCGCAGGCTTTGAGCGCAAAGACAAATTATCCTTTGATATGAAACAGATTGTTTCCTTAAATACCTGCTGTGTTAACGAGGCCCCGGTGTTGCGTTTGGATTTCCACCGTCTCTCGTTTCCGAGTCCGGGGCCTGAGCGGCTGGCCCGGGGAGGCCCAAGCTCACTGAGTGATTAACTAAAGTTTGGAGCTGACAGGCCTGCAAACCTCTGAGGAGGGACAAGCTGGACTAATATGGGGCTGTGTATAACAAGAATGGACGAGTGATGGAGGGGAGAGAGTGAGGAAAGGGAATGGCTAGGTATACAAGAGAAACTCCCAGGCAGGAGATGAGAAAGGGGGGAAATAAATAAATAAATAAATAAAACATAGAAGGCTGACAGCAGAGAAGTAAGCCCCTAATCAGCACAGTCCGATCAGCTGCCTGAAAGCAGGATGGAGGCAAAGCTCAGAAAGTTTCGAGTTTCTAGCTTTCACAGTTTGAACGTTTTACTGTTCACCTCACTCCCTTGTAGGCACTTTTGAGGGTTTTATCGTGATATTTATTAGTATGATTGTTTGCATCTATCCAACAGGGACACTGACACCCATCAGTTATTGCACATTGTGGACAGATTCTGCTAGACAGCACAGCAGTTCAAAACAGATTAGATAGACTCTAGCTCCATTATGGGAGAAACATTTGGAGTACCATCAGTGACAGCCATGTTTCAAACCATATACAGTACATACTGTAGCTATGTATATGAATTAGAATTCATGATCTGGCAGTTCACTGTGTTACTACCCATTGTTGATGGTTAAAGAGTTTGTATAATAGGTTAAAAGGTTAAAGCTAAAAACAAGCTGATCAGCTTGAATGTAATCATTGATGAGCCCACGTACATAGCTGCTGCCTGTCTTTCTGTACGGCAAACTCTCTGACTAAATTATTAATACACTCATCACTCATCGTTTATACTGCTTTATCCTGGAAACAGGATGCAGGGAGCCTGATAGATTTAACTTCTGCCAAATAAATGAGGATTGACCGAGATCGTTCAATTCTGTCCAGTCAGTTTTGTGTGACCAGTAGACAGACAAAACTTTATTTTATATATATATATATATATATATATATATATATATATATATATATATATATATATATATATATATATATATATGTTTGTTTGTTTGTTTTGTTTTAAATAAAAACATTAGCTTATCTCGTATGTTTAGGAGTTATATTATTCCATTTATTGTGCACTTTATGTTATTAAGTAATTGAAACCAGTTGACATTTCATTAGTGTCCTCACAAACAGAATCTGAATTTGTGACATGATTAAAGATGAAATTATATTCTGTAAAGGATTAAACATAAAAAAAACATTTTAATCTGGACTCAATAAAGAAAATGTTCCAGAGGAAAGCTGAGATGAGTTGAGGTAATCAGTTACATCAAATTTTTTTTAAGTAATGATGTTTCCAATTAAACAGAACTATCAATTTTTGAGTTTGTTGAACTTGTGCAAATCAAATAAATTTTTGCAGACAATCCGGCCCGGGAATCAAACCTGGGTCCTTCGCATGGCAGGCGAACCACCTACCACTGAGCCACCAGTGCCCTATAGAGTTTACATTGGTGGAAGTTTAAGGTAACAGTTACAATTACATAAAATATCAATTTTGTTCAGTTAACTTGAAAAGTGTCATTTCTACAAACTCATAAATGCCCAAAAGTTCCGAATACTCAAAAAGGTTTATTAATTTGACCTAATTGCAATTATTTAAGTTAACACTACTCAATGTGTTTAATTACTTTGAGCATTAGGGTTCACAGTGTAGCAGTGGATACATTTTGATAGATAACCTACTGCACACCAATAACCACAAACTGTGGTAATTAGGTAAAATTACTCATAATAAAGTGATATACATTGCAAAGTAGTTACTAAGTAACACAAAGTTAGTTTCTCCATTTGGTGTGTAAAGACACATTAATGAGAAATTAAAAATACATTTCCGCATAATAGCTCTGATTGGATTTTGTTCATCGTTTATGTAAGGATAAGACCTTTCTTCATGAACTTCTGTATATATGATAAAATATAAAATATGGAAATTGTTATAACTTTGCCAGTGTTGGGAATTTTTCCAGAGTTTCTTTATCTCTGTTATTTTATAAGTCTAACTCAGCTCCCCTCTGATTCATTAAAACCTTTTTACAATTTTCTTTGACATTTTCAGGATATCTTCAGTCAATCCCCCCATCCCCATCCCCCCGCCCCCCACAGGACAATCACAGGGTTTTTATGTCTATTTTAGCAAAATCTGGCTCCATCTCTATATATCTTATTCATCAACAAATGCATACATGTACAGAATATCAGTAAAACTACAAGAGAGCAAGAGAGAATGCTGTTAAAAAGGAGTAGTGTATGTATTATATATATATATATATATATATATATATATATATATATATAGCTACAGTGATGTGAAAATTCTGCAGAGTCATGTGGAATGGTTAACTAAATTAAATAAATAATTTAAAAAATCTGATTAATAGCCCACAGGGCATCTCATATACTCATCTCTCCTCTTTTGCTGAGTGGATCTTGTCGAGAGTGAATAGTGAATAGTTTTCCCCATGGAAAACACTAATCTCTAATTTGTTACACGGATTATACAGTAGATGAGGAAGTGCATGTTTAACTTCTTGCAAATAAGACATGACCCTGACAATGTACATATAATATAGAAATAAAGCCCACGGAGAGCATGGCATACATAGTGAGGCGTACTGGAACTGAATGCAGAGTACAGAAAGAAAGTGTAAAATTATGTGGCCAATATAATTATAGGCATCTTGAACGGATAAGAGGAAAAAATGGCACAATTTTAACTACCACATGTAGTTTTGCATAATGTACTGTAACATCCCTGGCCTTATTTAAGCCGAAAGTTTGCCTAGTTTTAGAATGTACTGTATAATGCATTACCAGTCTTAACAAATATATGTTTGCTAATTGTGAATAAAATAGGGACAGTGGTTGAGGCTTTGGATTGCTGATCTGATGGTTAAGGGTTCGATCCCAATAGAGGCCCAATACAATCCAGTCACTGAATGCAGTCAAATCAAATGATCCATTGTGGTGAGCCCTAAGATAAAAAAAAAAGACAGCTCCCAAGAAAAACAGTTTTAAAAAAATATTTAAAAATGCTTCTTATTCTCCTACATGTTGTTTTGTATATTTTGGATCTGCATGTTTTTGATTGTTTTGAAGTTCTTACTAGCCTTCCTTTGCTTTGTAGACAGATCTCAATTTTCAGAGTTGATGATTTTTGGGGAGCCCATGGTTGTTTCAGATTAGATCAGATGAGATTTTCTTTTCTTTAAACATTTTTGTAATTGTGCATGTACAAAGCCAATAAAACGCAGTTGGCATCTAACCAGAAGTGTATAAGTGGCCTATTTACAATAAATAGCAATGTGGTAAATGAGTGTATGGGTCCATATGTACAGGGGTGAGGGTTTCTTATGTACAGAAGATGCAGTAGGTACAGTAATAGGGATTGGTATATATAGTACATAGAAAATACATAAGTAGATAAGTCATGCAGTAGATAAGTCATGGCAAGAAGTTATGCTTAACACCATATACAGGTACATATGTACTGAATGTGAAAGTCAGCATGATGCAGCATATTCAGAATAAATAACAAAGGAATATACAGTAGTGCAATGATAAATGATGGATAGCGCAACGATGCATATTGGATGAAGCAGTGCAGTATAGACTGAAAGTGACAGTGCAGTAGTGTATTGGTTAAAATTCCATGATTCCATGATCAGTGTCGACAGATCCTTTGAGGACTGCAAATTATTGACCTGCCTAAATAAATATAATTATATGAGAAATATAAATTAAAAGTACATTAGCATTTGCAGAATTGAAAGAGCTTATTGCAGATGTTGTGTTTACATATTCTCACTTCAAAAATCAATAAAATGTGGCTTTTTCAAATAACATTAGATTACTGCGTACAACTCTGCTTGCATTTAGAAAAGAGGAAATAATTAAAGTGAAAACATTACTATGGTAAACATATAAAAGTTTGTGTGAGCTGATAAACCGGCAGCTGTTGAAACTGTGATAAGGGCAAAAATATTCTGCTGGAGATTGCAGCATCATTGCAAATCAGAGAAGCGTTTCCTCAGAATGCTGCCTGGACAAAATAGGAGTTGTCAGGGGGGAAAAAACTTACAGCAACAACAACAAAAAAAAAGTTTTACATTTAACATTTCAAATGTTATTACTATAAAATTAACAACATTAACTGATTTCAGACTGATACTCTTACACATTCATTAACCAGGCATGGCATCCCTTTTTCTAACCAGGAGAGGCTGGGTTTTATGGGATGTAGGGTTAACAGTCCTGGTCAAATACTCAGAAGCAGATCTCCTGGCTTGAGCCCTTTCTCACCAATCAGCAACCCAGGGCCCCAATCACCTGATCCACTGCCCTTAGGGTTTGTGCCATTAAAGCTTGTTCATCAAGGTCATGCATATCAAGACTACTCACTCATCGTCTATACCTCTTAATGCTGTATACAGAGTTGCAGCGGGCCTGGAGTCTATGTCAGGAAACTTAGGGAATGCAGTATGTTTCACCCTGGAGAGGGTGCCAGCCCATCGCAATGCACACACACATGTAGACACACACCATCGTTCACACAGTCCAGACAATTTGGGAAAGCCAATTAATCTAATCCGCATGTCCATGGTTTGGACACAGTGGGTAGAATCGAACCTGGCCGGGAATCAAACCCAGACCTTGGAGGTGCAAGGCAACAGTACATTGACATAAGTGACATAAAACAAATTTTTATATAAAATGGTAAATTAAGTACTGTTCTTAACCAAGAGATGGATAGGGGTAATATTTGCAGGCAGTCAACTAATAGTTTATATAGTTCCTTGCATGAGTAGTGTAACTGGGATTTAAAGATATGATGTATTGAAATGAAATGTGTTTACATAATATGTGTCACGGAAACACCAGGCTCCACCCTCAATCTCCGTTCCCAATCACCTGAGTTCTGAGCGCACACCGGATTCACATTAGCATCACAGCATCCGGATTCACATTAGCATTACACCTCACTTCCCCTCACTCAGCGTCTGACCACGCATATGGAAACAGACTCCGTTACGCATCTATCTGCAAGCCCTGCTCCGTGTTCATCGCGTCGTGTCGCGTCTCGTCTCGTCTCGTCCTGTCTCCTGGTTCGTGTTTATATCGGCACTCGTCCACCAGCTCCGTCATATCCACAGTTAAGACAATTCAGTTCTTTCCAGTACCTGTTTACCATCATTCACAAGCTGTCAATAAATCGCCGGTTCGGGTTTCATAAGATCATTGTCTGTTGAGTCTGTATGTCCGTAACAATATGTTGAAAACAACAATTTTTGGGTTGCCCCTTTTCTTCATAATAGTGCTTTGTTAGTTATGTTTTCTGACAAACTCTGGGATCTTTCAGGAACAGGTCTCTGAGACACTTATAAATAAGTTCACTTCATTTAGCTAATTATATGCCTCCTAATGATTTCATTCCACCCAGGGAATAATAAACTCTACACCATAAACCCAGCTACTGACAAACTGTGCTAATATGCTGTGAAATGTGTAATGCTCCATCAACACGATGGACAAATTCTGTTGTAGTGAGGTGTTGTTTTTGTCTTTTTTGAACTGAACTAGGGGTTCACATGCATTTTGGGGTGTAGCTTGATAACTACATATAATCATGATAAAGGTATTTTCAGTTTTAGCAAATATTCATATTAGACACTAAAAAAAGAAAAGAAAAGTTTTGTTTTTTGTATAAATGGATATAGAAGCATATATGGACACCCACACTAATATATCAAATAATGCAATTACTGTCATGCCATTAAAGGAAATCTATGTAGCTGTCTAGACTGAAAGCACAGTAAAAAGAAAAGAAAAAAAAAACTTTCCACTTGGCAGTTTTTAATAAGGTATTTTATTATGCTAGGGACAGAGACGTTTCAAAGATCTTCAAAGTTAGCTGATAATTCCAGAAAAATGTACTTAATATAAAAATAATTTTATAGTTTTTCCTTCTAAAGAATTAACTAGGATTTATTTGTGTAAAAGTGTATGTGAGCAATGATATCACTGAGAAGAAGTATGGGAAAAGACTTGCTGAAACACACTGGCCTTGTTTATTAGTTTTATTTCTTATGTATCTTCATTTTCCTGAAGTGTCAATAACACTTTTTTTATGTGTATTCATAAAAACATTACACCAGTGCACATATTATTTTATATGCTTGTAATAATTCCTGATAATGCTTCATATGATGAGCTAGAAGATCATTTTAAATGTGTTATTATGGGTGAGTCAATATTTAAGTTTAATCCCATGTAATATACAAAACAATGTTTATAACTAACCAAAGTCAATCCAAGACATCAATTTAAGAAAGGTGAGTAGCATTGTTAGCCTCTTTCATTACTTGGCTAACCAGCTGCGACTTTTGCTACCCTGGAAAAAAAAAATTATTCTACACAATTAACCATGGGTACACTGCAGGCATACAAAATACAATATATACCGTATATATATTATTGATGTGAAATACAAATCAATCTAGCTGTTAGCTAATTATCTATTTCACTTATCACTTCCAATGAAGTTTACCTTAACTAGTGCACCCTTTCAACAGGCTTGAAAAAAAAGTCACTAAGTGGGCGTGATTTGTTGCCTAGGTAACTGCACTAACCAATCTACGCTTTCATAAAGAACTGCAAATCATTTTTGCATTTTTTTTTTTTTCGGAGATGGGGATTATTATGTTTCTGTCCTTCCCTCTGCGGGTGTTACTTTAGTCAGAGTATGGTGTGAGTGACAGCCTAAACGCTTATGTTAAGATTTGAACATCAATGCACTTATCTGAAAAGTAATAAGTCTCTATGAAAAATGTAAGGAGTCAAAGAAAATAAATGTTTTTTACTAAAAGATGTAGCTGCATAAAAGAAAATAAACATTACATGCAGAAAATACTTAAGTAAAAAATACCCAAGTATAGTAATGAAGTATTTGCTTTTGCTATGTGTCTTCTAAAAAAAAATTGCCTTTCACCCAGTGCTACAATGTAACAGAGTACAAAAACTTTATTACATTGTAAAAAGTTACACTTACATGTATCTGAACTTTAATTATTTATATTTCTGACAACCTTCATTTTCATTCCATTACCCATTACCCATTCATTTCCTAAAGAAAATGTGTACGATTATTTCAATGTATTTCCCCTAAGCATCTACATTACTTTGTTACGGCACCATTTTGTGTTGGTGACATACAGTAATGCCAGTCTCTTGACAACCACCAAGGGCAGAATGTTGCCGACTCTGTCGATATCATCATGGCAGCAACTGCTGCCGTTTCTTCTAAGAACTTTACAACTGTCGTAACAGACAAAGCCCACCCTGACTACAGTGGTGAACTCTGTGAAGGTGAATAAGATAATGTTACACACCCAAGGTCTTATTTGCAAGAAATGTTTTTGTGCCTCTTATTCCTACTGAAAGTCACTGAAATACTGACATTCAAAAACTATAATAACTATAGTTATATACAGTAGTTATTATCATAGGTCTGTTCAGATATCTGGCTAATGTGATGGCCAGGCTAACATGTGCCATCTAACTGTACTAACATGTATCTGTGCTTTCTGTAACATCTAGCTGACATTCAGATTTTTAACCACACAATCTCTTTTTTTCCCCCTGAAATTAATTTGAAACCTGATATTTAAGACGGCGTCAACTCATTTATAAATATCGATGTGTTTATTTAAGTAATTTCAAGTAGTTTATACTAATCTAATATCTGCTTTGGCCGCTTCTCCATCAGGTTCTGTGCTGTTGTTTCCAACCAAAAATGACATCATCATTGGGCAACTCTATACACTCTGCTTCATTAGGTCCACCTGTTCAACTGCTCATTAATGCAAATTTCTTGTGAGACAATCAAATGGAAACAACTCAATGCATTAAGCATGTAGACATAATCGAGTTCAAACTGAACATCAAAATGGTGTAGAAAGGTAAGAACATTTAAGAACATTGCCATAAAAAGCTCTTGGGTTGCTATAGTGCGATGCTTTATCTACAGTATGCTGTGAAGCTCCATCCCATCTGAGTTGACTGAACTGAAGTATACCCAAGCTCTATAGAGTTTCAGCAATGGAGTCACAGCTTGGCTATGATCCACTTCCAGCAGTCTGTTCTTTGGACCACCGCCACCTGCCGTCACTAGCTATGTGTCATAAATGCCAGTGTATTGTTGCTTGCAAGGAAGTTGCCAGAAGAGGCACAAAGTAAAAAAAAAAAAAAAGATGCAAAAACATAATTTCTACAGATTCCCTGCTTTTTCAGACCTAGGCCGCATAACCAGGTGGAAATTATTATATTAACCAAATTTGTGATTTGGCTACCAAAAATAGAGGCCACACCTCACCACACAACGATACTGCTTATCTGTAATTGTCCAAATTCTTTTTAAGGCTGTGAAAATGTTAACTGTGAACTGAATACTGTCTGTAACTCGTAAATGGTTAATGCAGTATTTTTTGTTGAGCTCCTAGAATTATTTTGACTACCCCTTGAAAAATGCACAGGCTTTGTCATTAAGTGAGTTCTTCAAGTCATGCAACATCAGCGTCACTTCAGGAGGGCAGTGCAGATCTGCGTCTGTTTTTTTCTCATCTCATTTCCTTGTTGTTTTGTTTTGCTCTGCTGGTAATGTTATGTTTAAATATGTATATATATTTTTTCATTTTCAAAAACAACTTCAACATAAAAAAAAAAGTCTTCAAGTTTTTGAAACTTTTCTCTTTTCAGTAACTACAGCAACGCTTTAAAGAAAGTTATGTAGTTACATGAAGAATATAGGTCTGAACCTGCCTGGGGAATTTAAAGGTTTAAACTTAATTTAAAACTTCAGTTACATGCCTGGTGTTAAAAAATTATAATGAAAATCAAATCTTCACAACATTAAAAATGTACTCCACTATGTTTGAATTTTACACAAATCCTACATAATTACTTTATGTTCTCTAATGACCAGCTAAAAAGTGTTCATTTATACTCTAAGGAGATGCTTATGTATTTAGGAATTCTTTATCTTCCTAATTCTTTATCTTAGCAGTTTTGAGAAAATTCATATTGAATCAATATAAGAATTACATGCAGTTGCACTACAAGTTATGCTGTCAAAGTGTCATTTTACAATTTACTGAAAGTAATTTATAAAAATTATAGATTTTATTTTTATCCTATAATTTATCATGTTGTAAATATCAGCAGAAATACATTAAAACTGATGCAAGAAAGTAATTATTCCTGTTATGTTTAGGCCTATTGGACAAAGGGCAGTTGATAATGAGAATGGTTATATTTCTTATTTCTTCTAATATATTTCTTATAAGTGTTTTTTATTGCATACAGTACATATTAAACATACTTAAGTGTTTCTTAAGTATTATGTGTTTTATGGTACAACTCAAATTTTGGATAATTCCGAATAAAACATTGGCTCATGTGATTTGAAAGGCATTTTGTTTTCATGTTATTAGAATAATAAAAAAAAAGATTTCCCAACTTTTTTGGAATTAGGGTTGTATATACAGTATGTTATATACGAGGTGGTCAGCACTGTGACCTTGCACCTCTAGGGTTGATGGTTTGATTACCACCTTGGGTTTGTGTGCAAAGAGTTGGATGTTCTCTCTGTGTCACAAGCCAGCCAGATCAACCCAGCACTTCCAGAGCTTAGACTCCACTGCAAGCTCACCTGTTGCTCACGCACACCTGAACGTGATCAGTCAATCATCTCTCGGCTTTTTAAGCACACAGAGAGAACCATTCAGTGCCGCAGTGTCTTACTCGTGTGCCTCGTGTTATTCTTTGCCCAGTGTTTTTTCGTATGTTCTAGTCTCGTTCTCGACCCTGCCTGTTTCTCGGATTTCTCTCTTGTCTTTGCCCCTCAGTACCTCAGCTACTATCGGACTGACTAATGTTTATGACCTTGCGTGCTTACTGGATATCAAATTGGTACTCACGTTTCTGGATTCGTTTGTTTTCGCTTCCGGATTCCTGGTTATCGATCACGCAGGATAAAACAATACAGTAATCCAACACTGCCACATTTCCTGTAACGCGACTGTCATTTCCGTGCATAAGGACTTCCGCGTCGAGCACTTCCGCATTCGCGGGCTTCAGAGAAAAAGCTCAAGTGCGCGCTGACCTCCATTCTCTCCGCGAAGATTAAGTCGCTACTATTAACATCCTCTGCATGCGAAGCGGATTTACTGCAAGAGACGCCAGTCAGATTCACCCGTGTTCACTTCCAAGATAGTGGAGATTCCCTCGCGTCATAGCCCCGCCTCCAGCATCACCATTAGGGGCTGCCCAATTCACTCAAGGCATTCTCTGTTTCCCACACACACACTGCTTCTCTCCTCTGCTCCTGCTGCACCTGCTTACTAAGGTTCCTGTGTGTAAATAAAATTAAAATTAAAAGGTGCCTGTTTTTCTGCTATTGGGTTCAGTCTCTCAGCCAGCCATGACAGTACACTGCGGCCATGACGAACCCAGCAGATGCATCTCGCCCAAGGCCCATTCTTCGAACTAGATCCCAGCCCAGACCTAGTGCCCGTTTTGGTGCCCAGCTACGCCAGATCATTGCCCAGCAGGGGGCTCGTAAACTATCATCAGCTAAACCTCCAAAAAATCTCCCAGACAGTAGCCAAGCTATCAATGCAATTTCAACAAGTGTGCTCTACTTTTCCTTCCACTCTGACACCACCAGCTTGGCACAAACCTCGCCTGCCTAATCCTCAACCATACAACGGCGACCCTGATACATGTCGTTCCTTTCTGTTTCGGTGTTCCTTGTTACTTGACTGCCGTCTGGGACGCCAAGGACCCTTGCTGTGCCACCTTTAATGCCTTCACTGAAGAGATGGGGAGGGTATTCGATCGCTCCCATGCAGGCCGGGAGGCCGCAAGAAAGCTGCTGGAGCTGTGTCAGGGTTCCAGATCAGCTTATGATTATGCCATCGAGTTCAGGACTTTGGCAGCCGCCACTCAGTGGGACACCCGGGCCTTGTATGACACCTTTCTGAACGGCCTTTCAGAGTCACTCAAGGACCAGCTAGTTTCTCAGCAGCCCCCCAAAAATTTAAGCGACTCGATGGATCTAGTAGGACGTGTGGATTCACGTCTCAGGCAAAGGCATCGCACCCATAATCAACCACGACTCATAGCCAGCATCTCCCCCACTCCAACTGTTTCAGCCAGCTCCCCAGCTGAACACATACAGATTGGTCAGTCCCGGATCTCGCCAGAGGAACGACAACGTCGAGTTCTGGCTGGGGCGTGCTTCTATTGTGGCAAGGTCGGTCATCTATGTCTCCAGTGCCCGTTAAAGACAAGCACCCTCCCAGTTAACCTAGGCACACTGGAGGGGGCATCCCAAGCGCATCTGCCTAGAGACCGCTCACTTCTCCCTGTCATGCTCTTCTGGGATAACCAGCCCTGTATTCTTCAAGCCCTCGTTGATTCTGGCTCTGATCAGAATCTAATTGATGCCAATAAGGTCAAGGAACTGCATGTACCAACCCTTCCCTTGGAACCACCGCTGTCAGTGCTCTCGATGGTACGCTCCTTCCTCCGATTACCCGGCGAACCGTTCCAGTCACGCTGAGGACATGGGGAAATCATTCGGAAGAAATTTCGTTCCTCGTCATGCAAAGAGCTCAATCCCAGCTGGTTCTTGGACGCCCCTGGCTCATCCACCATAACCCACAGATAGACTCGCGGAACAATGTCATCCTTGGATGGAGCCCCCTCTGCCTAGCCTCATGCCTTAAGTCGGTGTTCTGTCCCTCTCCAGTAGCAACCTCCTCAGAGGAATTTCCTGACCTCTCCGTGGTCCCGCAGGACTATGCTGATCTCAAGGCAGTGTTCAGCAAGTCTCGGGCTATCTCTCGTCCCCCCCACCGACCCTATGACTGTGCAATCAACCTCCTTCCAGGCACTACTCCACCCAGGGGGCGTCTGTACTCACTCTCACAAAATGAAAGGGGAGCCATGGACAAAAACATATCCGAATCGTTAGCCACTGGAATCATCAGGCCTTCATCATCTCCTGCTGGGGCAGGCTTCTGCTTCGTGACCAAGAAGGACGGGTCCCTACATCCTTGCATTGATTACAGAGGACTTAATGACATCACCATCAAGAATCGCTATCCATTGCCCCTGATGTCCACAGCCTTCGACCTCCTGCAGGGAGCCCAAGTCTTCACCAAGTTGGATCTCCGCAGTGCTTACCACCTAGTTAGGATCAGGGAAGGAGACGAGTGGAAAACCGCCTTCAACACCACGTCCGGTCATTATGAGTATTTGGTCATGCCTTTCGGGTTGGCTAACGCATCGGCAGTCTTCAAAGCTCTGGTCAACGACGTTCTTAGGGACTTCATCAATGTATTTGCCTTTGTCTATCTAGGTGATATTCTCATTTTCTCATGTTCCTGAGAGGAACACACAAAACATGTTCGCCAGGTACTTCAGAGGCTTCTTGAGAACCAGCTCTTTGTCAAAGCTGAGAAATGCGAATTTCATCGCAACACAGTCTCATTTTTGGGTTTCATTATTGCTCCTTCGAAGATCCAGATGGACCCCGCCAAGCTTCGAGCAGTTACTGATTGAGCCGTTCCAACCACCCGTAAGGACCTCCAGCGTTTCTTGGGCTTCGCCAATTTTTACAGGCAATTTATCCGTAACTATAGTTTGGTAGCCATGCCACTCACTTCCATGACCTCGATAAAGAGCCCATTCGCATGGATGGAACAAGCAGCCAGGGCATTTCAGGAACTAAAGACACGATTTACCTTGGCCCCTATTCTACAACAGCCTAATCCTTCGCTTCAGTTCATTGTTGAGGTAGATGCCTCAGATTCTGGAGTAGGAGCAGTATTATCGCAAAGGTCACCTAAGGATAACAAGCTGCACCCTTGCTGTTTTTTCTCTCACCGACTCTCGCCCATGGAAAGGAACTACAGCATAGGGGATCGAGAGCTACTGGCAGTAAAACTGGCGTTAGAGGAGTGGAGGCATTGGCTAGAGGGGACAGAGATCCCGTTCCTGGTCTGGACGGACACGAACCTAGAGTATCTCAGGACAGCCAAACGCCTCAACTCCCGACAAGCAAGGTGGTCCCTATTCTTTTCTCGTTTTAATTTCTCCCTGTCCTATCGCCCAGGTTCAAAGAATGCCAAACCGGATGCACTCTCCCGCCAGTTTTCCCCAGCTCATGATCAAGCATCTGAGGCCACCATTTTGCCCCCTCAATGTCTGGTAGGAGCAGCACTACTTGACATCAAGTCACGGGTCAGGACGGCACTCAACCAGGAACCTGGTCCTCCAGAAACATCTACAGGCAAACTCTTTGTCCCGGAGGCAAAACGACCTTGTGTCCTGGAATGGGGGCATGGCTCAAGGCTGGCCTGTCACCCAGGGGTGGCACGCACACTAGTCCTTATCCAGCAACAATTCTGGTGGTCCACCATGAGGGACGACACCTCACGTTTTGTGAGTGCCTGCGATGTCTGCACTAGAAATAAAACCAGTAATAAGCCACCTGCTGGTTATCTCAGACCTCTTCCTATCCCGCACCGACCCTGGTCTCACATAGCTCTAAATTTTGTCACCGGACTTCCAGACTCAGAAGGTCACACCTGTGTCCTCACGGTTGTGGACCGTTTTTCCAAGGCGGCTCACTTCGTTCCCCTGTCTAGTCTCCCTACCGATAAAGAGACTGCTGAGCTGCTAATCACTCATGTTTTCCGGCTATATGGACTCCCGACGGACATTGTGTCTGACCGTGGGCCCCAGATTGCTGCACAGTTTTGGTCTGCCTTCTGTAAATTAATTGGTGCTACGCCTAGTCTATCTCCGGGATATCAACGGCCAACCAGGATCTAGAAACAGCCATCCGGTGTATGACCCCGAAGGAGCCCCGTTCCTGGAGTCGGATGCTCCAATGGATCGAATACGCTCACAACTCCTTGCCCACGTTGGCCACCGGCCTCTCACCTTTTCAGTGTTGTCTCGGGTACCAGCCTCCCCTTTTCCCCTCTCAGGAGGAGGAAGTCTCGGTCCCTTCTGCTCAAGCTTTCGTTCGTCGATGCCAGAGAACTTGGTTAAATGCAAGGTCGAAGATTCGCCAGACCATCTCAGCCTTCAAACGACAAGCTGACCGGCGTCGTTCCAGAGCTCCGCTGTATTGAGTGGACCAAAGGGTCATGTTGTCCGCTCGTAATATCCCCCTCAAGGCCATCTCTCGCAAACTGTCCCCCAGGTTCCTCGGCCCATTCACAATTGTTAAAGTCATCAACCCCTGCACTGTGAGACTTCGTCTTCCCTCCACCCTGCGTCGGATAAACCCCTCGTTTCACGTCTCCCAGATCAAGCCTTTGGTCTCTTGCCCACTGAACGCGACTGTCATTTCCGTGCATAAGGACTTCCGCGTCGAGAACTTCCGCATTCGCGGACTTCAGATAGAAAGCTCAAGTGCGCGCTGACCTCCATTCTCTCCAGCGTCACCACTAGGGGCTTCCCAATTCACTCCAGGCATTCTCTGTTTCCCACACACATGCACTGCTTCTCTCCTCTGCTCCTGCTGCACCTGCTTACCAAGGTTCCTGTGTGTAAATACAATTAAAATTAAAAGGTGCCTGTTTTTCTGCTATGGGGTTCACTCTCTCAGCCAGCCGTGACACTCTGTGCTTGGCGAGTTTCCTCCGAGTACTCTGGTTTTCTCCCACTGTTCACAGACATGCACCCTTGGCACCCTGTCCAGTGGTACCCCACCTCATGCCCAAAGTCTAATGAAATCCCTGTACAGAATAAGCAGTACATAAGATAAATGAATAAATGTTATATACTCCACATTGGTAAAAGAATGTTAACAATATATTATGTTTTGAGAAGAGATATATGCAATAGCGGGTTAAACAGACTTTATTAAGTCTTCACTCGAGCAGACAAATTGACTATAAGTACATCAAAGTATGAAGGTCCAAAAAAACGAGTAAAGGTCAATCAACAGGGATAAACAAGGCTTAGTAGAAAGTAGAAAAAATCTGGCAACAATCAGACAAAGCCCTAACAGAAAGCAATCAGAGATCATGAAGGCTTGGCAATGACTTGCAGAAAAATCCTGCAGATATTACTGGTTTCAGGATCATATTTCTATTGTGGAGTGACAGAGTGTCTGTGTAATATAGTTCAAGTATGTCTTGTCAGTATTTAGGTGACCTTGACAGATTGTGTTGGGAGATGTACTTTTCACAGGCCATGGCTTTATGCTGAGTTGGGTTTTGACCTGACCTGGTGTTGACCTGACACAATATGCATAGAATTCTTTTGCTTGCAAGTTAGGGGAGATGTCTGCTGTTCGCATTAAGCTCAAACATAACTCACTGCAAATGTTTCCTGAAGGATTTTTCTTTTTTAGTTTTTTTTTTTTTTTGTCAAGTGATATACTGCTTCTGCTGAATGACTGTTTTTGTTATTAAGTTCTTCCATCTTTGCCCCTGACATTTTTAATGAAACTACAGAATCCTATAATGTGTGGCATTGTAATTATTTCAGTGAGATATGAGGTTGCAGTGCCAAGCCAAATAAAAAGAACATTTTTAATGGAAAAAAACTGCCAAAGTGCCAAAGAAGTTTGTTTGTTTGTTTATTTATTTTTCATTTAAAAATGAACAACAGGGATAAAGTTAGTGATGGGTAAGCACATGTTTTTCTTCACAAATGTACACAATTAAAAAGTGACCAATTATAAGACTACTCTAATAAGTACATGTTGTATGCTACCTTCCAGTGAGTTTAATAAAATAGTATCTGTTTACCAAAATTTGTAAAGTGACTATAGTATTCTTTGTTGTTTGCTTTGGCCTCTTGCTGTTTTGTTTCTGATTTATTGTAACATCTTTAGAAAGATAAAATATTTACCAATGTGATTAAAAGGTGATTTGGTGATCATTTGTAAATTTCTTACCTCTTAATTCATATAAAAATGACCCAATAACAGAAAGTCTACTCAAAACGTTACACATTGCTACTGACACGCCACAGAACAAGGAAAGTAACATTAGCAACTTTACAGATGTTTAAACAACAATCCTCTAAAGATTAAACAGCAACAACAGTTTGCAAACATATAAAATTAATTTTATTGTTATTGATTGTTTATGATCTTTTCCTTCACGAGCCAGCCTTTCTCAATCATGTGTTGACAACCAATCAAGTAAGATGGAGGCTACCTTGTGTTTCTCATGTGCCCCAAAGTCATGAAATTAATATTTGGGATTTAGGTACAGTCTGTATTCAGGTCTAGTCTCAAAACTTATATAAACATATATAATGGTGAACTGGTACAGTTTGTTCGGATGCTGTCTTCCCCGCTCTCATCGTTCATTCAGGTTTGTCGATGGTGGAGTGACTGGTTGCTTTACTTCCCAGGGAGCCCTCATGTCTGTGTTTCCTTCTGGTTCTCCATTTAAATTATGCTGTCATCACAGTTTATTCCTGCTAGTTTATTCCTGCACCAAATATACGCTGACATTATGGCCCTGCTAGCATACCTAACTCCTGGGTTATTCATGATTCCCACCCCTTCTGCCCTTTGGCCCTGTCTCACACATCCTGGTGCCCCACTTTTGGGTGGACTTCTTGTTGCATGGAAACTGTAAGGTCTGCTTGTGATGCTTCTGATGACCATGAAGATTATCTTGGACCCAGCTAATGCAGGCAGTTTACCTGTGATGGCTTGTGACTGCAGTGGCTCGATATTTGAGGACCAAAATTGCCACAGACATTTTT
This sequence comes from Clarias magur, assembly GCA_013621035.1. Classification (NCBI taxonomy): domain Eukaryota; kingdom Metazoa; phylum Chordata; class Actinopteri; order Siluriformes; family Clariidae; genus Clarias; species Clarias magur. Next base: position 644,734 of record QNUK01000180.1, on the reverse strand, counting down.
GGACCAGAGTCTCCATCAGTGAGAGAAAACTTGCCACTATCACCCCTGGTTTGTTCATCAGGGACAAACTGCTGGTTATAATCTTATTATTATTATTATTATTATTATTATTATTATTATTATTTTACTTGTATTTTTTATAATTCATATCTACAATTTTCTATTTCCCCTTAGGAGTTGACGGACCCGCCGGCGGGTCCAAGTGCAATTTTTTCTGGTGACCATAAAAAAAACTTAAAATGCTATAAGTGCAGTACATCATTTGAATCTGTAAATTGTCTACTTTTATTTATGTATACTCACTACATGAACAAAACATTCTGCTTTTGTAATATAAAGAAAATAAACAGTGTGCGCTTTCAGCCGTCTCAGTCTCTGTGTATCTTTCCGGTACCTGTCACTAAAATTAACTAAAACTCTGCGAATACGTCACACACCGACATGAGAAATATATCTGTATAAAGCATAATTAAATACAAATAAAGCAAGTTAAGTAAAAAAAAAAAAAAAAACTATTCTCATTTTATGTAATCCGGAGAGGAGAGTCTTTTCCGTCGCACTTCATTATCTGATAAGAACCGGAGGCAGGACACGCCCACATGCTATTCTCAGGGAAAACAGCTGTAGAAGCACGCTACATACAAGACCACGCCCCCTGCATGCTCACACGAAACCCAGAGACAGACACACACACACACACGCACACTCACACATTCAGTAGGTTTCCTGCACGTGTGGAAGAGGTGACGCGCTGTACAGGTCTCTGAAGCTCTACAGAATGTTCTGGACAGTGGGAGGAGTTTATCTTTTCTTCACAACAGCAATGAAACTCCGACAGAGAACGGGTGTGTTTTAAAGAGTTATTTGATCCACCGGAGGAGGAGAATCCAGCAAGCTGTTACCATGGGTGATGTATTAAATCTCATATAATCCTTATTCTGATAATATAAATCTCATGTTTATTTTTCTCATTTTTGGCGAGCTTTGGCCATCTTATATGTAACATTGTCTTTCAATGTTACATACATAGTTTAGGGTAGCATATAGAAAACACTGCTATTCATGCTACCATACTGCCTTCTGTTGCTTAGCACAAACATGCTAGCTCCCGGTGAGTGAAGCTAATGCTAAATGTTAAAGCTAATGTGGTGTAAATATTCCAACGTATTTTACCCCGTTTTGGATACCTTTAGCTTATGGTAGCTATTTGGATCAGTTTTTGGTTAGCTTATGACACTGCTATCTATAATGTTATTTAGCACAAAAACTTTGACACCCGGTGGCTAAAATACTGCCACATGTAGCTTATTGATGTTCAGATATAAGAATAAAAAGCCCCCCCCCCTCCCCCCTTTTTATTTGATGTATGACATTACAAAAGCTTTTATGCAGTATGTATAATAGTTTTATGCATGGTCATTATTGATTGATGATGATATACAGTAGTTTATTTTATTGTTATCATGCTCATGTATTTTTTAAATTTTTTTATTTATTTTTATCCGCCACCTGTTTGATAGAAAGCAAGGGGTCTGGATTTGGATGGATCTCTTGTAATTTTAAACTGGATGGACACACAATAAGTATCTACCTGTACCTGTGACTGTGTGTAACCAGCACATGGACTGACCTCAGGTTACAGGATTGTTGCTCCCACTAGTAACAAGTAAAGCAGTTTATGGTAAGAAGTAAAAAAAACACCATGGAAATGCCAGGTATGTAATGTTCACTTATGTCTTCAGTTAAACAGGAACTGCTTTTTGAAAGTGGAACAAATGGTGTAAGAGTGAGCTTTTACTAACCTAACACCTGTTTTTTTTTTTTTTTTTCATTTTATTTTGCATGGCCATATTTATGTCATGAATTTATCTTCTGTATATAAGATGATCTGTGTCACTCTCCACTCAATCCTGGACATTTCCTTTGCACTATGTAAGTAAGTAGTAGTAAGAGTGAGTTATTTTGCTTGTCAGTTAACAATATTCTAAATAAACTACAACCAAAAACATTTTTTTTGTCCTGAAATTATTTTCTTTTAGCATTTACAGTGTAGTCAGATTTTAGCCATTTATATGTTTATAAGTAACTGAAAAATACATAAATGTCAGGACATATCAGAACTTCGCTAGTGCCCCAAAACACCCGTAGACTTTGCAATGTTAACTGAAAATATTTATTTAATTGAATTGAACCTCTGTCAAGACATGAAAATCACTATGTATTTTCATACAGGCAGTCCCTGAGTTAAAAACATCCAACTGATAGATAACACATGCTTTAGGTTTAAATTTGACTTTGGTATTTGAATTGGTATTTAAATTGGCTTTGCAACCATCTCTCCAAATGTGAAATCTAATGAAAGTATTTGTGATGTGGCAAATGAAATGAAAACAATTAAGACTGAAGTAAAAGAAGAATCTGGGTGAGAATTTTTATTTATTTATTTATTTATTTTCATTTTTGTTTCATACGCATTCCATAATTTTCTTTTGGTTCTGTAAAGCTGCTTTGCAACAGTGAGCACTGTTAAAAGAATTATACAAATAAAATGTACTCACTCACTCATCTTCTATACTGCTTAATCCTGTATTCAGGGGCGCAGGGGCCCTGGAGCCTATCCTAGGAGACATAGGGCACAAGGCTGGGTAAACCCCGGGCAGGGTGCCAATCCATTGCAGGGCACACACACACCAGGGGAAACTGGAGTATGGGGAGAACATGCAAACTCCATGCACACAATCAAGCCTGGCTGAGAATCGAACCTGGACCCTTGAAGTGGAAGGCGACAGTGTTAACCACAATCACCATGCCGCTTCAAATAAAATTTTATTGAATTTAATTGAACTGAAAGGGTAATATAATCAATCATATTCTAGAACAAACATTTGACTAACTGACATTACATTTATTTTTTTTTCAACCCACATACCGGACTTACAAGACATGTCATTAGTGGCCTGAGGATGCCTGTTCATTGAATTGGGGCACAACCAAACATTATTTGGTAGCATGGGGCTAAAAAAATATCACAAATAACACTTCAGAGGGGTGCACTGTAGTTTTTTATTTATAAATTTGGGGAAATAAAAATCAGTATAGATGTTTCTTAAAAGTGCTATTGTGAAACTTTCTGCTGACTTTTTTTTTTTTCAAGTAATGAATTTAGGCTCGAAGCTCAATTAGAATTCAAAACATTCAGGATCATCTCTGACCAGAGAGCATCCGAAACCGAAGTTAAAGAAGCTGCATTGAAGTTAAAGAAGAGAGTCTGCATCAGCATCACACTCACAGATACTCCTCTGTGACCTGCACCCAGCATACCAGAAGAAATAGCACAGATGATTGCAAGAGATTGCAGTCTGCTTTCTCTAATGGCTTGGAAGTAATGGCTTTCAACTATTTCCATTTTTCATTGACGGAGAGTGCTTTTTTTCCATGTGGCGAGACTACCATCCTTCACTGAAAACCAGGGATTTTTAAAATGGCATTTCCTTTCCACAGAAATGAAGTATTAGTAATCAATTCATATAATTGTACCCCTTAATGTTGTCATCAGATAGATTTTTTCCCCCTAAGTGGTCCAAATCATTTTTGGTATTTAAAATGTATTGATGTGGGAAACATGTGTTAACAGTTCCCTGTTGGTATATAAATCTTCCAAATGGAGAAGAAAATAACTGGGCACAAAAGGGGAAAAAAATGCAAACCTTCTTCTTCGCCTTTTTAATTTAAATCACTACAAATTTCATAGACATTTCAACAAATTTAAAACTTGCAATACACTTTGGTATTTCTAATACTGTTTCTAATAATCAGGAAATTTCACAACCTCTATACTGTAATAGTCTCTGGATATAAATATGTATTTTAATGCACACCACCTGAACAAATGATTCTGAAGATGAATCTTCATGTTAATTTAATTAACATGTACATGCTTTTGAATATTTTAATTCCTTTAATCTATATACAGTGACTATAAAATAATTTAAAAAGTGTCTTTCATGAGTGCCAAAGCCTCTGGCAAAAGTTAGAAACATACCCCATCTTCTTTCTATGTGAACTCTGTGTGTGTCAGATCTTATATTGAATAACAGCAGCATCTCCCTGCCAACGTAAACCACTCCTTACAGATTGTTACTAATGCTAGACGTGAGTGTAGGAGTGAGTGAGTGATGGTTCCACAGCATGGGTCCACAGTGCATTTGTTTCCATACACAAGTCATGATTATGGTGTATTTTTTTATTTTACATTATATCTAGCAGCACAGATTTCAGAGAAAAAGAAACAAAATAAAGTTGCAGTTTGTGCACATACCACTGCTACTTTTCGCTCTTCTACATAGACTACAATATGTCAATGGAGTGTGCCGAGCCAGTCCTCATATAACATTTGGCTGAATACAATGGATAAACAACAAAAGAAAGGAAGCCTTTGGCCTCCGAGTGGCGCGGTGATTAAAGCGCTCGCCCTATCATCTGGAGATCGAATCCCGGGTGGTGCTGTAACCTCTCGCAGCTGGAGGTCTAGAGAGAGCTGATTGGCCGAGCTCTCTCAGAGGGGAGGGATGAGAGGTACTTGGTGCTCCCACATTAATCACGGCTCTACAGCCAGTCAGGGGCGTCTGTGAGCTCGCGCAGCGGAGGGAGCAGATAGCGCTGTCCTCCGAGTGTGTTACGCCGCCCCCAAAGGTGCGCGAGCGAGCAGTTGCGGTCGGTTGGCGTCACGTGGTTCGGAGGAAACACGTGATAGTCTTCGGTCCTCCGGGCCTTTGTGCACTCAACCTTCTTCGAGGCTTAATGCATTAAAAGGTGAGTGATGCATGGCAAGATAAGATTAAGTCGTATTTAATAATGAGTATTTAATATGTTTATTATAGATTATCATTTCTTGTATCATAAATGCACATTCTGTTGACTCTTAAACAGCAAAAAAAAGTTTAAAAATTACTTCACCATTACAACAAAAGAGCAACTTACTTTTGGCTGCTCTTGTCAAACGGTTGCCACAGTGGACCATCCGATCCACACCCAATTTTGGCACAACCCTCTCATTTGATCCAGGCTTGGGACTGAGTAGTATGGGGGTGTGGCAACCACTGACAGTGGGGCTCGAACCCGGATCTTGAAAACCCCAAAACAACAACCAAGCGCAGTAGCTACCTGAGCCACAATTCAGTTCAGGCAAAAAAAAAAGGTAGTTTGGTGGCATTTAGCACTTAGATCACCAAATACTTCTGTTCAACTGGAATTAAGTAGCATAGAATAAATTCAGAAATCTCATCACAATGTAAACCTGTCATCGAACTTAGGCACAAATTTATTTCCTGAATCCCTTGATACTACTGATATAACATATAAGCCAATATATTTGTCTTTCTCCATACACTTAGTTCATTGGCTCATTACATACATACATTACATACAGACTTCTTTTTTTTATTTTACAGAATTGGGCATGGTGGTACGGTGGTGTAGTGGTTAGCACTGTCGCCTTGCACCGCCAGGGTCTGGGTTCAATCTGTTGAAGCAGAAGCACTGAGTTGGGCACATTTAGTGATATTAGCATGTCTTTATTTTTTGTGCACACCAAAAAATTTACCTTTGATCTAGAATTGACCTTTAATAAGTATCTAAAAAATCAAACTTATTGATTTTGCTGTGTCTAGCCCTGAACCCTTTTCAGGCAACCTGGCTGAGCTGGGAATCGAACTGCCGATCTTCCGATCAGTAACTCAGTGCCTTAGCCCTCTGAGCCACCACTGCACTACCACTGTTTTAAAACTCCCCTAAAATATAAAATAAAATAATTATTCTCAATGTTTGCAAGCGTAACAATGAAAAGAAACCATGGCACAATGAACTTAAGTGGAAAAGAAATGTTTACGAGGTTAAACAGGAAACCAAGTTACTAAATCTACACAAAATGCCCAGGAGAAATTAGTACCAGAAGAACTCGTAGAAACTGAAAAACATGATCTGCTGCAGAATACTTAGTCTACTAGTGACAACATTGTCCAATGAATCAAGCTCAAGCTGCTTGAACTTCAATCTACCGACATAAAACAGCAAAGAGGAATTCACAAATTTAATCCGCCTAATGAAGCAAGTAGGGTTAGCCTACCTTAGCTCTTGCCAGCATCTGTCGGAAAAAAACACCTAACAGAACAAAACATAATCAACATAAGGCCTAACAGAACATAATCAACTTATATATGCAACAGCTGCAGTAGTATCAGGTGAAATAAACCTACCATAAACCACCATGGAAGTCGCTACCCTGTGAAGTACCTAAATGGAAGATGAGGATGAAGAAAAAAATTGCCCACCTCCGCAGCGATATATCAATCCTGGCAGAGTTGAGCACAAGAGTTGCCTCAAGAGCTTTACACAACAAAGTCGATCACATTAAAAGGCAGTATGCATTCTCAAATATAAGATTTGGAGCTTTCAAGAACCCTCAAAATGAAGTTTCAAGCCAAAGCCTAAAGGTTAAGGAGGTTTACTGAATGGTCTGATCGATACCATCAGAATAGATTGGAGAACACAAAGAAGTTTTACAGGAAACCGAACCAAAAAACAGCAACCTACAACAGAGCCTCCTTCTCAAGTAGATACTAAAACCTTCGGAAAAACATTCTGGTGGATGGCAAATTCTCCAACACTGAGGCTGCATGGAAAGACTTCACTGGTGAAGATGTCAAGAATATTGTTAAAGACCTCCAAACTGGAAGGCTCCTGGTCCCAATAAGGTCTGTAACTTCTGGATGAAAAAATTTGATGTAATTTATGGAGGACGCTCTCGAAACCTTCAGAAACACAAGTAAACTACCAGACTGGGTTACAAGTGGAATTACTTTTTTGCTCTCAACAGGCCCAAAGAATTACCATCCAGTTACTTGCCTCCCAACTGGGTGCAAGGTATTTACCCTGTTCTTTGAGTGAGAGTACAGTACATTCACCTTTTGGCCAACAACATCACACAGACAGAGCAGAAGGAGATATATTATGGCACCAACTTCAAGTAGATGAGCTGGTTAAAGAAGATGCAAAGAAAGAAATGCACTCTCAAAACTAAGAGAATAGCCATTAGAAAGGGAAATCTTTCAGAGTGACTCCCTGTCACCATTGCTGTTTTGCATAGTACTAATACCTGTCACTAATATGCTCAATGGTGACAATTTAGGCTATATATTCCACAAGGAGCAAAGAGTAAATTGTCTTCTATACAAGGATGACCTGAAAATCTTTGCAAAAGAGGGCAATCAGCTACTTCAAGAAAAAGCTTAGTAATTATATCCTCATCGATTTTGTACTGGACAAATGTTCAAAAGTCACCATCGAGAAATCATCAAAGCTTGTGTTCAAGGAAGAGTTATGTAAATAGGAGCAGATCAAGGTGACAGTATTCAGCAGGGTAAGACGTAAAAAGAAAAATCCAGAAAAAAATATTAATACTGTCATGCCAGGCTCATCCTTGGCACCAAACTACAGTAAATTGAAAAAAGAAAAATAGGAGGCTTGCTGTGCCAGTACTGCAGTATAGTTTTTGAATAATCAACTGATAATCAACCCCAAAACAACCAAAAAAATTGCTGACTTCTGCATTGAAAATTTGATTTATATTTATATCCTTTAGAAATGTGGTGGGCATTTGGCAGATCCTAAGTGAAGTTTCCATCACTAGATAGATCCTTACAATGGGTCACTAGGTTAGGCATGGGCTTACTATAGAAGGAATATATAAACCGTATAGTCACTGGCAAATCTGTGTTAGTACCAAAAAGTATACTCATCAGCACAACAGGATAGCCAGTCCCCTGCTAAAAATCTGGATCTAAACATTCTTGAAAAAGTCATTGAGACCAACAACATTATTATCCGGCACCATGCCATGATTTAAAGGTATATACACTTTTTTTTATTTATTATCATGTACGATATTGTTGTGAACACTGTGAGCACCACTAGAGCCAACTAACTGGATATCACCCTACAAGACAGATCTAATAAGAAATGTCTCTTGATTGATGTGGCTGTCCCAAATGATGTAAATGAAATCTGAAACTGCCCCAAAATGGGACCCAAAAAGTCTTTTAGGAAGCCTGGAGAAGGATTCCTCAAGACTACATTAGAAATGCAAGAAAGTCTGTCACTTGGAACCAAATCAAGAAATGAGGTTGTGGCTCAGGACTTTCCCACAATTACTATAATCTATATTATATTACTATAATATCAAACAAGTACTCTTTTTAGTCATCAGAAAAATCAAGCAAATCAAATATTAAGGAGGAAGGGCTACAACAGCAGAGGACCACAGGTTCCATGTCTGTGAGCAAAATCTGAAGCTGTCATGGACTCGCTGACACTGACAAAGTTGAAAATGGGAAAATATATATTTATATATTTATTTATTCATAATCTTCAGCTATCCAGGATTGATGCCTGTGCACATGATAGTCTGGGATTTCTGTTCTTGAACACTCTAAGGTTTAATGTTTTGTGCATGCAGTGATGATTTTCTACTCAACAAGGTCTTGTCACCCACACAACCGTCACTCACTCTTTTTAAAATTTAGTCTTCTTTTGTCTTGTGTAACATTTACTGTAGCGACAGTTTTGCATGAAACTTTCAGGAAATCTACAGATCCTGAAATATTCAAACTAGCCCATCTGGCACCAACAACCATGCCATGATTAAAGGTATAAACATTGCATTATTTCCTCATTCTGATGTTTGATGTGGACTTTTATTGCTCTTGATCTACATAAGCACGGTTTTATGCATTGTGCCTCTGCCACATGGTTGGTTGATTAAATAACTGCATGAATATACAAGTGTACAGGTGTTCTTAATAAAGTTTACAATGAGTCAACATTTACTTACATCAAATTATGCAAAAGTTGATCAATATGTAAAGAATTTTTTTTTCCCTGTCTTAGACCAAGCTCTCAGCTTACTGTAGACCTTTACACCAACATAGAATCAAAGAAAAGTTTATAAATTAAGTTTGACTAGAGATAAATTGCTTTTGTACTGTGTGTTTTCTGTAACTTTTCAATGATCTCATGCTGTCATGAGGTTTTTGATCTTATACATGGAGTTTAAATGAGAAAAATATCTGTAATCAAGGTGAGGTTTTCCAGCACAGAAAACAAATGCATAAGCTTAACTGAAAATAATGAAGCTATTTTATATATATATATATATATATATATATATATATATATATATATATATATATATAGCTTCATTATTTTCATATATAATATATATATAATTATGGTATATCATATATAATGTATTATAAACGGTTATATTTTATGTTAATTATCAACTCATAATTATATTTGAGATACACTGTTTTTCCTAGTATTTTTTTAAATATTCATAATTAATAGTCATTGTGGTGTTTTTTGTATTTTGTCAAAAACGAGGTACAGTATTTAGGCTGTTACAGAAAGTGTACTAAATTGAATAGAGGTGTATGTCATAATTGCAAGATCTGTTTTTAATCACGCTCATTTTTCAGTATTCAGATTAAAAATATAGTTATCAGTGAAATTATTATTTTTTAAATTAATTTAACTTATGAACTATTACAGTTTCTCAACCTCTGCTACATCACTCGAGTTCATGATGTCAGCAATGATAGATGAAGACTGACGCAAATTTAGGAACAACATTATTTACAGTGAAACAGACAACACATAAAGACTATAAAACATGAACCGAAAATAACAAGGTTTAATGACAACATGAACAAATTTTAAAAATGTAGCTGATAATGAAAAATCAAACAGGAGATCTGCTATATACATTGTGTGACATCAGAACCTATTTTAATTAAGAATTTGATTCAGGTGCTTGTAGTTATGTAACATGGTGCATGCAGTAAACATGTGACTCAGAAAGGTGTGATGTGGTCCAGTGTTTTATCAGCACTACGACACTGATCACAAGACTCAACTGGATGCCCTGTGGAACAAGTTTTTATTTATTTATTTATTTTTATCTAATATAAAGGAGTAAGCTAGATAACACTAGACAGAACAACAAAATCAGACAACTATCCCTTATAGCCAATAATAGTTTATTAGACACATAGGAATTGAACAATTTTAAGCCAAATTGTATTATTATTATTATTATTATTATTATTATTATTATAAATAAGATTTTCTAGTAAAGCTTAAATTTGATAATACAAAAGATGACAAAAAGCAGGTTCTCTGTTCACTGCAGATGGTCTATTATGGCTTAATGGAAGAGTAAACAAACCTCTTTTGTGATTTTTTTTTTTTTCATCTATACATACATACATACAGGTACATGTTACTGTTCTATAATGCTTAACAAGTTTGACCCTTAATCTGTTTTCCTAAAATATCTGTACAACTTAAATAACCAAACTGTTTATATTTATGCTTTGCTTACATGAGGACATAAACTTTTATACTTATACAATAGGTAGTCAATCAGTCAGATATGCATCTGGGACAAGCAACAAACAGCAAAAAGAATTCTATTGTTTGGAAGATGGATGAGATGTCTGGGTTTCAGGCGAGCGAGGTAGTACACATAGAGAGTCCTATCCCATGTGTATTTCTTCAGTAAAGAGTGATTGCTCCTATTACAAATGCTAGATGAATATAGACATTGCTAACATCATTATTTCTAGACAGAAAATATAACATTTCTTGTAACATAGTAAGTAGATCTGTGCATTGCAGTAGCAAGATGAAGTAATGATAAAGCATCATGATATGGCTTGTGCCACAAGGAAGTAATGAAGCCATATAAAAAGAATGACTAGCTTTTTTCAAAAGCTAGTCAATTTTTTTTTTATCATATGCCATATGTATAAAATGTCACTGTAATTTGCATTATAGTACTATTTGGAGAAATAATGGAGAATGACATGACAGCCGCTTAAATATATCTTCTGTCTTTTTTGAGAAAATCATCATCCAAAAAGTACAAATGTTAGTTCCGAGATTAACATGTTGTTATCCAAAAGAAGTATGGCTGTCTGGTTAATTATCACAGTAGGTGCAATAGTTGTTGAAAAAGTCAAAGGAAAGTGGTTGAGCACCCAGCACAATGATTTGACACACACCTTTGACCATTCTTTGCAATTACAGCAGTAAATCTACATTGGTCACTAATCTATTGAGGCTTTGTGAAATAAAAGGAAGCGAATGACTGCATCTTGCAATCAGCATTCAAAAGCTCAGAAAGAAGCCATGCTATTAAAATAAAGCCTTAGTGTGTGAATAACTTTGTTCTAAAGAAGAAACATTCCAACATTGACTATATTATCAAATAATTTATTATATGTGCTCAGTTTGGTCAGATCAGGATTCTGTAATGAAAACCACCAAGTGTACTGATTTTTATTGTACAGTGGTGTTATTTAAAAAATAAATAATTATTTTAGTATAGAGTTTAGTTATATTACTGCGATGGATTGGTGCCATGTCCAGGGTGTACCCCCCTCGTACCCTAAGCGATGGGCTAAATTGAAGCCCATCGCTCAGAGCACACTGCAGCTGTTCCCATGAACATTCTGTGAGTGAAACACATAATCCTTGAAAATAAAAGAATAACTTGTCACCAACTCGTGCAAGAGATGCTGCAGTGTGTTGGAACTGTATACATGATCATTCATGAGCACCACTTGAACATTACATGAACTCGGCTATGAGTTATTGCCACATCCCATATATAGTCCTGACCTTGTTCCATGTCTTTTCCACATGTATGAGATACATAGGCACTGGGATAGCATTTGTGTAGCGGGGTATTATAAAGAGAAATAGTATACAGTACAGTGTATATACAGTGAGTGTGTGTGTGTGAATACCACACATAATGCAGTGGATATTGCAATATGTGTGGTATTTAAAGAAAATAATAAATAATTTATCATTTTGGTAAATGTATAAGAAAATGAATGAACTTCATGGTGGCAATAATAAATCCTCTTGATGTCGAGCCATGTTCGATCATTCAACTGCTTATTTTCCTGGAACTGTACAGCCAAATTGTTTTGGTTTTTACTTAAATGCTTCATGAACTCATTCAAATTTTATGCTACCCAAAATGTCACCAAATGCCCTGTGGACAAACAAAACGATTCTCCATTCTCGGAGGGCTTCATTCATCACTGTCTCCTAAAAACACACGGCCACATGAATTTCTCCCTCGAGGCTTAGCTGGCCAAGTCTTTCACACACGATGGTAGCCTGTGTTATAAATAGAGCTTGAACCATGCTCTATTCCAGTGAGACTTATGAAAATATTACTGGGAATTAATCAGATTTTAACATTATTGCACTTGTCAAATAGGGTGCTTTTCTTTAGTCAAGAAAATTTAGCAGTTCAGTACAAAGTGTTTTGTTCCTGAAGTTCAAAGAACAAAATCCCCTGAGGGCTTCCATTTATTTCCTGGGTCACATTATGGTGCAGGATCTGATCTAAAAATGATGTGATCCTGGTACAGTAGAAAGCTTCTATCTACAGTATCTACATTATCTATCTATCTATCTATCTATCTATCTATCTATCTATCTATCTATCTATCTATCTATCTACTGTATCTGTCTGTCTGTATACATTATAGATTATTCCTACAACAATATATACATTATATCTACAAAATTTTTAATAACAAAATAAAAATTCAGCAGCATGGCATGCTACTAAAATAGGGGCAAAATGCAAGAGGATCAAGTCAAACCGGAACTGTTGATTGTGATAAGAAAACAGTTATGAGGGTAAAAACAGCAATTATTTTTGCTGTGTACCCTTCTTTAAAGACTTTTATAATCCACTAGACGCATTGTTCATTTCATTTATATGGCATATCTGCAGATGAGTTGTTACTATAGAAACCATATGAAACCAGCATGTGGTAGTTCTTAGAGCTCAGAGCATTTTAACAGTTTTTATTTGTTTTTATTTGTTTTGCTGTGGGTTTTTTTTGTGCACTAATTGTGCAGTATAGAATGTAATATTTTCTTTAGCACGAAATAGGCAATATAAAGAACAAAATTTTAGTTAGTTTTAACCAACTTCGCAAACATGCGTGAGCAAAAAAAAAAAAACGTGAAACTGTGTCACATAAGCAAAGAAAAAGCAGAGATGCACATGATCTTGTGTTTGTATGGTTATTTTTGGTTGTTTCTATGACCAAACAATAAAAATATGGTCTCAAAATAGTTTGAGAGTTCTCCATTTTTGAAACCTCTTTCCCATATTTTGGTAGTGGGTCAATTCACCCTATAAAAAAGTACTGATAACTGTTGTTCTGACTGACTTATCCAAAAACCCAAATACACAGTTTGATGTATGAAGTCTCCCCATTAACACACACCAGAAAGGTATCTCTATAAGCACATAAAATAAATCAATAATTATTGACCTATTCTGAGTTTCCGGCACGTATCTGTACCGCTTGGGTTTTAAGGGTTTGGCTATTCTCAAATCTGAATTTATGAACACTGGAAGACTTCACCTGACATGATATGGGGTGTCTATACTTGGGGTATGGTTGAATCACCGGTTTTTGGTTTTCTTAAAATTCTATTAAAAGAATGCATCTGAAGTGCAGTTAACATTTGTGTAACTTTTGTGTTTTGTATATGTGTATAAAATACATTTGTATATGCGTACAAAGTATACATATGGTGACTTTATGGAAATTATTTACAATCCAGTATCAAACACATGAGGATGGGTTCCCTTGAGAGAATGGAACACCACAAGTTCTTCTTTGTAATCGTCACCTTCGTTTGCTCATTAGGGATCAAACTAAATCTACACCTTTATATGAATATCCGCAAAGCTGGATTGGTAAATGGCTATATAAATAAAATTTAATTGAATTACTCTTGCATTAGGACAACTACCAGAGCCCTGACCAATCAAAATGGAGAGATGAACAACTTTCTTTGCTCAGACATCACTAATCTAATCCATCTAATGCCTATATAAAGAGCATACCTTGCTATTGTACAATAAAAGTTCTGCATAAACAGTACAATCCCTTGCCATTTCTGCAGAAAGTGGAACATCATATCTATCAAGCCTTTTATATATTTTTTTCCCCTTCTTTATGCCAGAACAGTGGATAAGCCAGGGTAATTTGCGTCTGCACTGCAAACCCAGGGGAGTGATGCTTGCTTCTAATACCTGTAAAACATTCCCTCTAAGAGAATGAGATCCCTGGAGATTTAGAAAATAAACCATATCTGCTTAGACTCCACTGCAGGAAATGTTTGCTTTTTGCGGGCTGATTATATTTCCATCTCTCGGTGTTATCAGTCTTTGAGCTCATATGGTGGATTTGTTGTGTGTTGAGTTCTTTGTTCATGTTAGATGATGTAGAATGCATTTCACATTATGCAGTCTGAATCGACAGTCTGCATTATAATATACTTTCTTTGCAATGGAAAGACAGATATTTATTTTATACCCATACAGAATGTGAATTCTAAATACACTAAGGCTGGTTTGGTATTCTGTAGGCTCTGTGTAATACTTCCATTCATGGGCCAGGAAAGTCAAGATTTCATTTGGTTCTACCAAAAGTAGATACAACTACTTCAGAAAATATATGAAAGGTGAATGCATGCATTGAAGGCTACATTAAAATCCAATTGTATGTTATTCACGGTAACGTGTCCTACAGTATGTAATAATTTGTCAAAAACCCTAGCTGACATTTACCTCCACCACTCATATGTGCCTGAAATCCAAGTTACCATATGCAAGTCTGGTCCTGGGAAAGTGCCCAAATTCTCACGTATGTGTTTTCTCTCATGTTAAGGAACCTGTGATATAGTGCATGGTTACACTTTTTTTTTTTTTTTTAGCACAAGAGGACTGACTGATTGACCTACTTTTGCAAAGAATATAGAGTATCACATTCCTGCCAGAAGTGGTTGGCAGTCATTTAATTTAGAGATCTTCAAAAGTCATAGTTTCCTCTAGAGGTCAAGGTACTAGCACACTCTGTTAGCAATGATAAATTATTCTCATAATCCAAAGAGACAGACAGAGGTCAAAACTAGATACTCTGAACATATACTCAAATAAATGTTTGGTGACAGGAGCTAAGCGTCACTTAGAGGAAAGTATTGAGCCAAAGACATTCAGAAGAGTAAGGATTGGGGATGGCACACATTTGACTAAGTGTATTCTAGAAGTACGAGCAGGGACAAAGACTGAAGAAATAAACAGAATATAATTTACAGAATGTGGCACATCTTTCTTGGAGTTTACTGCACTAATGACAGGTTCTGATGGTGTGAATACTGTAGTCCCACATGGATTCCCCAAGGATTAGACCACCCAAAATGTGTTCATTCCAGTCTCACTTTTAAATTAATAGTTTAGATTTGTTTCCTCAAAGAACTACTGGTGTAATAATAAAGACTATACTGTATACATTCCGGGCGGCATGGTGGTGTAGTGGTTAGCACTGTCTCCAGGGTCTGGGTTTGATTCCTGGCCAGGTTCGTTTCGATGCACGTCTCTGTGTGCATGGAGTTTGCATGTTCCCCCTGTGCTTGGTAGGTTTCCTCCAGTTCTCCGGTTTCCTCCTACAGTGCAAAGAGATGTAGGTTAGGATAATTGGTATTCTCAAATTGGCTGTAGTGTGTGAATGAGTGTTTGTGCCCTGTGAAATATTGGCACCCTGTGGTACCCTGCCTTGTGCCCTAAGTCTCCTGGGATAGGTTCCAGGCCCCCCAAGATCCTGAATACAGGATTACACGTCCCGTGACTCTTTTTCACAATATGCTCATACCATACTGAACATCTTTTAACTGCACATAGTACTGTAGCTTTTCCCTTTAGTTTTCTACACCTGTATCCCACCTCCCACTCTCCACTGTCACCCAGACGATGAAGGGTTTCCCCTAGAGTCTGATTCCTGTCATGGTTTCTTACTCATGACATCTCAGGGAGTTTTTTCTTGCCCCTGTTCCATATGGCTGACTCATTAGGGATCAAAGCTACATCTGGATTTCTGCAAAGCTGCATTGTGAGTATGCCTATTGTTAAAGGCTCCACACAAATAATGTAAAATTTAATTGAATAAAAGATGAGGATGTGACCACTAGGCTGTCAGCCGATGCGGCAGAGTCTACAGAGAGAAAATGCTTGAGTCTAAAATCATCTACATTGGTTCAGGCACTGACACCACAGAAAATGAAAGATGATTGTTTTCTGTTTGGAGAGTCGTCTGGAGGGCAAGCGTCTCAGACCTACATGATGAGGTGCAAAAAAAAGTGTTTGTCCTCATTCTGATGTAATGGTTATATTTGTCGGGTGTGAACCAAGTCGACAACATCAAGTACAGCTGTAAAAATGTACAAAATTGAGTCATTCAAATTGTCAGATGTGTTAGACATGATGTGGTTGAGAATAACGGTCAAGTATGAATATGGCCACATCAGATTATAATGTATGCGCTACCATGACATGGACTCGTGAAAACTAATGAATATAGAATGAAAATGCTAGCCCACATATCTGTAACACTTGTACTGAGTCTCCTTGTGATTCATAGTTGCTTTGTGATTACAGTGCTGCTCCATAGTTTGTATAAAATATGCAGTTCTCCTATGTAGTGGCTGTCTTATTTCCCTAATAAATAGAGAACCAGGTGTTTGTGGTCTTGCTGACTACAAACATCCAAAATATGTAATATGTTTCAAAATAACAATAAAAAAATTCTCTTATTCAGTGATAAAAAGAATGAAACTCCATCACATGGAATAAATGAAAAAAATAATAACTTACCATTACCATTAAAAACTTCTATGTTTTAGGTTCCCTTGTGCCACCAAAGGAGCTCTGACCCCTTGAGGCATGACAGCACAAGACCTCTGAAGGTCAGGATTTTAGCAGCAGGCACCACAGTGGCTTAGTGGTTAGCACTGTTGCCTTGCACCTCCAGGGTCCAGGTTCGTCCGTGTTCTCCCCATGCTTGGTGGGCTACCTCAGGGTTCTTTGGTTTTCTCACACTATCCAAAGACATGCAGATTAGGCTAATTGGCATTGCCAAATTTCCCAGTGTGTGCAAGTATGTGCGAGTACCCTGTCTAGGGTTTACTCCACCTTATGTCATAAGCCTCCTGGCATGGGCTCCCGGCCCCCTGCGACCCTGTACACAACATTAAGCAGTATAGACGATGATTGACTGAGTGAGTGATTTTAGCAGCAGATCCTTTACATGCTGCAATTTGCAAAGTGGGGGCTCCATAGATCAGAATTTGTTTGTACAGGACATCCCATGGATGGTTGATTGAATTGAGATGTAGGGAATTTAGAGAACCTTGCACTGTTTGTCTGCTATGCTCCATGATCAGCAACCTGTGATGCACTGAGTGTTCTGATACATTTCTATCACAGTATTTACAGTTTTTTCAACTATTTGTGCTGCACTGACATTTCTGTTAGATCAGAATAGAAAGCCTGGTCTTTGTTCCCCACAGGCATAAATGTGCTTTGCATACCCATGATCCTGCCACCAGTTTACTGGTATAAACTTGCTCATCAATTGTATTCATGTCCCCTGAAGTTGTCATAATGTTATGGCTGATAGGTATATACCAAATACACTACCAAGAAAGGTGTGAGCATTCACATTATACAATCCCCCTTATGCTATTGGAGAATGACGTGTCAAGCTTATGTCCTAAATGGCCATAAATGTTTTAAATTCATGCATGAATTTGGTCGAAGTATGTATTACTAAGAATTAAATTTACTCCTCTTTAAAGCATATGGTACATGGTAGGATAACTTAAGGCAGCTAAAGCCAAATGGAAATGTTTACACAAACTGATTAATAGAGAAAGGTGAAACATCTCAGCAAACTAAGACTAATCAGAAGATATAGTTCTGTCGATGTGTATGAGTATTCCTGCTAATCTTTATCTGCTGATTCTTGACACACTTCGACCGCTGTGTCTCCTCTTGCCCTCCAGACCTGTCTGATTCATCCTGTTGCTCTACTTCTATGTAGAGATTTGTGACTCACCTTTTGCTACTGTGGTTCTATTTACTAAAGAAGTGCACTTCTTAAAAACAGTGCATGCTGAAAACCATCATATCTGGATTCTGTACAGGATCAAGGATCACCGCTGTAATTATAAGTCTTTTATAATACTCATCACTGTTTATTATCACTTGTCTAGACCTGCATACCTGGGACCTAGACACCTCCATTTCTTGATGTTAAATGAAATTAAATGGTGTAGATTAAATGAAAAAATGGGAAGAATGTTTCACTGTGACAGGCTGAAATGTGCCTAAAGATTCAATTAAAAAATTGGTTGTTCATGCAACAAACTCAGCAGCAACCTCATTTCCACTCTCGTCTTGTCCAACCACTCAGCATTCAGCAATAGTAATATACTACTCACCCGTCTGATCATCTGTCGTCATCTGCACCTGTTTTTACTGGTTCATGCAATTTTTTTTAATGCTTTAGTGATTCTTTTCCACCTGTTTTTCTACCCATGCCAAGGCATCTGGAGGTTGTGTCAGCTCCAGTAGACAGGCCAGTAGAGGCCAACTCTACAAGGATTGTGAGGCATCGAGAGAAGGACCACCTCCAGCTGGTTTCTGCTTCATGATGGTTTGGAGATACATACGCTGCTCCCAAGCTCCCAGCAATCCAGACCCCCTCTGCACCTGTCTGACTCATCCTGGTGCAGAACTGAACTGGACACTATGTTAACTTAGACATCATCTTTTATATTGAACTTCAAGCTGCCTAACATACAGAATGTCATACGACCCAAATGAGGATGGGTTCCCTGTTGAGTCTGGGTCATCTCAAGGTTTCTTCCTATTGTCATCTCAGGGAGTTTTTCCTTGCCACCGTCACCGTCGCGCTTGGCTTGCTCATCAGGAACAATCAGACAACTATGATCTATACAAATTTTTACTTGCTCCTACACATTTCCATAATTTTCTTTTCATTTTGTAAAGCTGCTTTGAGACAATGACCATTGTTAAAAGCTCTATATAAATACAATTTAAATACAATTTTATTGAATTGAAAAAAATGTGTGGCTTAAACAAAAAAAACATGAAACTGAAACTGGTCAGTTTCAGGGACTGAACTGAAAATGAAAGCCAAAAAACTTGTCCAAAACAAGAGCAAAAAAAGTCCTTTAAGAAGCCTGAAAATACAGTACAAGAAAGTTTGTCTCTTTGGAAGCAAAACATCAAATTATATCTTGAAATGAAAAATATGATTTCAACAAGAAAAAAAACAATAAATCTCTCTAATGACACTAATGAGATGAGTGAGTGCACAATAACAGAATAACTGCTGTAAAGTAAAAATAATACAAATTAACCTGAACTCTACCTTTGAAAAGAATCGTTTCCGATAGAGAGAGAGAGAGAGAGAGAGAGAGAGAGAGAGAGAGAGTGTGTGTGTGTGTGTGTGTGTGTGTGTGTGTGTGTGTGTGTGTGTGTGTGTGTGTGTGTGAGAAGGCGGAAAGTGAGTGAAGGTGAGAGGAGGGGGTACGCTGTACAATGACGACCACACACAAGGTGCAGGCTGACAGAGAGAGAGAGAGAGAGAGAGAGAAAAAATGGATCTTTAACCTCTTTAATGAGACTTGCTTTTGCTTTACACAAGTACATGCGCACTGTACACACACGCATACAAACACAAAATAAAAGAGGCTTTATACGCACACACATGGTCAGAGTATAAACAGAAGGCGCGCACGGATCTTGATTATACGAGCGAGAGATGCGCATTGAGCAGGGGAGAAGATTACCCACATTTTCGAAGCATACGAGAGAGAAACCATTGGCTCAGTTGTGAGCATGTGATCAAAACAAGAAGCGCATATGTCCTACATGATACTCGGTATTTGTAAACCAAAATTTGCTTGTTTTTCGAGTCAAAATTTATTTTAAAAATTTACTCGTCTTGTGGAACGGTTGCAAACCAGGTTACTTGCAAACGAGGTTCCACTGTATGTGTATATATATATATATATATATATATATATATATATATATATACAGATCTCGCCATTAAGAATGCACGTTTCTTGAAAAGGGATCTCGCGCGCTTCCGCGGCAGCTCGCGGAAAGCTGTGAAAATGCCGTTCATTGCCTGTAGGGGGCAGTCGTGTTTCAATCTGACGTATTGTGTGTCTACTGAAGCCAAAAATGTGTTCTCTCTCATAGGCGCCCATTGACAGGAAGCGACAGAGCTCATAAACGTGTCAAGCTCAAACTTTAAATACTGATATGTATTTATTCTTCATTTTCTTCTCTCCTGCAATGATGATACTTCTTTGACTGCGCTTTCTCCATTCAGTATTATTATCATTAGTAGTAGTAGTGAAAACTACCGCTGATTAACTATCTCTGCAGTAGTTAAAACAGCGGATTAATTTCATTTGGGGTATTTCTAACAGGCAATCTACTGAATAATAATAAATAGATAAAATTACCCAGCACTTTAACATTTAACCCAGCAGTTTTATTGTGTAACATAAAAATATTCCATTTGTAAAATAGCATTAGGGAAATCATAGGTTGTGTATAGTGATTAAAAACAATACAACAAAGCTTATGGTAAATAAATTCTCAGACTCTTCCACTGCAGGTATTAAAAAACAGTAACAATGTCAATTTTAGAATCCGTAGAGGCTCAGTGGTCCGGACAAAATCTCTCGCGTAGGAGCCTTTCCCTGAATTCGCCATTTTCACGGGGGTGGGCATCTTGGTTAATTCATAAAGATGGATAGTACTGTACTGTACCTATTTACAGTACATGGAATTTTACGGGATTGTCACTAACTGATTTACAGTACCCTGACAAAGAGCAATATAAGAATAGTGCCAGCTGGCACACCTTAGAAAATAATTCGGCATCTATTTAGAGTCAAAAATTTTTTAACTTGTGCTACTGTTGTTTACTTACAATATTTGTAAAAAAAAAAATTTCTTTAAATGAGGCTTGGGCTCCGGGATGTTGAGCCTATTTACTAGTATACATAGTCTAATCAGAGCTCTATCGCCCGTTCGAGTGTAATTCATAAATTATGTTTATAATAATGAAATGAGATCGCACTTTAAAATTAATCTACAATTCATTTCAAACCCGTGGCTCGCACTTTCACTTTACAAAAGGCAGCGTTTTGATCAAAAGGTGATAAACGCATGCGATTTATCGATAACAGTACTGCATTGATGGATGGATGTTGTTGATAAATATTTAAAATGATGATTAAATAAATAGTCCATCTGTTATCAAACCGGTTTCGCTGATGGGGGAATTGGCAAAATTGAGGGGTTTAAAAAGAATTACCAAGACCGAGCAGACATCTCCTTGTTTAATAATCTGTAATATTGTGAAATAATAAGTGAAATGTATTTTGTGTATATGCTTAAATATTCTTTTTTATTTAAAGGACATATGTTTTGTGTCTGGATTATTGCGAGACGCGATGACTTTCTGGCATTTTTATTGATAAATCGATGGGTTTATGGCCTTTTGATCAAAACTCTGCGTTTTGTAAAGTGAAAGTTTACGGACAAATCTGGGTTCACGCACGCCGATGAACAGCTTTATTTCAGTCATAAATTCCCATAAAATCCACATTCCAGCTATTATTATTCTTGCTGGACACAAACACAAACAGCAAGAAAACATTATGTTTATTATTATAAAAAGCCCGAAGCACTTTGTGTGAATATAAGAATATTTACAAAAATATATAGATTTTTGGTTCATTCGTGTCTTCTGATGGTGCTCAATGTTGACACATTTTTACGTTTTAACGAAGATATTTTGTCATATTCACGAATCAGGACATTCGCATAGTTAACACTAACTGAACAACAGGTCTTTACTTCGTAATACACCTGTCGTTAAAAAGGAATATTTAGGCAAATACGCTAAATATATTTCAGTTAAATATTACATATTAAAACTAGAAAAGAAGACGTGCTGAGCTTCAGTTCATACAAAATGTCTAGGAAGGAAACTGTTGTCGTTATTTTACTAAATCTGAACATATTCAGTAAAGATGTGAATTACACAAAGTATCTGTAACGACGCGGGTGGCCCGAGGGGCAGAGCCGCCTTTAAACTGTTCAGAACGGACGGATCCACAGGCTGCTACCGTGCGGAGTTCTGAACAGCCACCGGCGCAGCCACTTATACACGCAACTGCCAGACAGACTGAGCAACAGTTCAGCATGCGCGCTCAGTTTACTACTGGTACAACATCCCGCTCTCTCTCTCAAATAAATAAGGGCTATAAGCCCTGAGAAGATACAAGTCTTTGCTTTAGTTTCCAGAACCCGTCCGTTCTCGCGTAGAGACGGTGGAGCTCTGTTTATTTTGTGGTTTCAGTTTCCTTTTGTTTCCATTTAAATTGTTAATTAATAATCTCACACCATCTCCAAACGGAAAAGGTCTTCCCGTGCGTATCACAAGCACTCTCACATACTCCTATTTCGTTTACCCATCTAAAGTCCTTTTAACATTTTAAAAGTACAATTGTAAGTAAATTACAAACTGCATGTAATGTAAAATATGAATAAAACAGTATTAGACACACATATGATATGGTAGTATATAGAATGAAGAAGAGTGCTCAAATGTAAAGCAAACGCAATTATTAATTTATTCTGTATATTTAACTTCATTCAACCGTTTAAGTTACATGAAAAAATAACATGCCTACTAGCCCATTATTATTTTCTGTTCAAATTTAAAGATGCACACGCGTGTGCCAAAAGTCGAAGTACAACAAAGAATACGAAAGTGTATAATCTTTAATAAAGTTCGCGTAAAACAATATTGTCTCCAATGCTGAAGCAAACATGATTTTGTTTTTGTTTTAGCCTATTTGTTGAATAAAACGTGACTGCACACTCAGAGGTGAACACATGCAGACCCCCAGTTCCTGTAATCCCTCTTCTCACCTTTCATTCATGATAGGTGTGAACTTATCAAACCGGTTTCACTGATAGGGGAATTGGCAGAATTGAGGAGTTTAAAAAGAATGAACAAGACCGAGCAGACGTCTCTGCCTAAAATGAAACAAATAAAATGTTTAATGATATCAATTAAATCAGACTTCATAGTTGGATTTGATACTTTGAGTGTAATTCATACATTTTCTGAATATATTCACATTTTGTAAAATAACGAAACCCGTTTCCTTCCTGCACCTTTTGTCCACATCACAATGAACTGAAGCTCAGAACATCTACTTTCCTTGTTTTAGTCTGTAATATGTAAGTGAAATACATTTTGCGTATATGCTTAAATATTCCTTTTTATTTATGGTCTGGTGTAGTATGGTTGATTTGCATTATTGCAAGAGGCGATGACTTTCTGGAGGAGTATGTCTGCACCTTTTGTAAAGTGAAAGTACGAGCCGCGGGTTCACGCACGCAGCTTTATTTCAGTAAATCCACTTACTTTATTTTAGTGAATCCACAATCACATTCCAGCTATTATTTCCAGTCGTGGTCAAATAATGGATGAAATAATTATTCAATGCTGGACACAAACTGCAACAAATCCAGATGATTATTTTTATAAAAAAGCCTGAAGCACTTCATGTTTATATTTGTACCTTCATGTCTTCTGATGGTGCTCGACACATTTTTACGTTTTAACGAAGACATGTTGACATATTCACGAATCAGGACATTCGCATAATTACTGTATATGTGCGCGAATCTCATAGGTGTGTGTACGCGGAGAGTTTGTGTATATGTGCGTGCGTCTCAGAGGTGTCTGTGCGCGCGCATTTTATATGTAGTTGTGTGAGCAGTTAGTAGTATACATAGATGTGTGACTGTTTCATATATGTGTATGCAAGTGTTTCACGTGTGTGTGCATGAGTGAAGTTTGATTTAAGCCCTATACGGCGCATTCATCATAAAATATTATTATTGTAAAACAAAATAAAATTCATGTTTGCTTCAGCATTGGAAACAATATTGTTTTAGGCTAACTAATTATACACAATTCTTCGTTGTACTTGGTCTGGCTTTTAGATAAAGTCCCTCCATGCGCCATCTGGCGGATATTCAGTGAAGCACAACACATTTATTTAAATTCCCGAATGTTGCTTAAGGGATTTCGCGGCATGTCGTGAGCCAAATTGCGGGATCTCGCGGGAAAAAGCGCGCATTCTTAATGGCGAGATCTGTATATATATAAATTAACAATTTAATGAATCATTGTGGATTTGACAAATACATTTTAATTTGTATGTCTTGCATGGTTTTCAATAATTGTTCCATAATTTCATATGATTTTTTTCTTTTTTTTTTTTTTTTTTTGTATTCCTGATCCTTATACTTTTCAGGTTCTGGGATTGGACATCATCCCTATCAATCTCCAATCTACTAATGTAACTGCAATTCCTTTTTTTGGAACCAACAAGACATCCGAGAGAGGTCTTCTTTTTTTTTTTCTTTTTCCATTGTTCTTGATGGTTTGTCACCCTTTGAATTTTTGTGGGAGTTATGAGATTGTAGTTTCTACCCATGCTCTGTTTTCTTTATATGTTGTTTTGTCTGACTCTACTGTGATTTGTTTCCTGCTTCCTTTTTTTTTTCAAGAGTATATTGTGGGGCTTTGTTCTGACATGGTTAGTGGTCTACATAAAGCAACATGTAGAGTGTAAGTTTGTTTAGTAACTTCCTTTTTTTAATTTTATTTCCTGTGTCCACTTTTTATTTCCCTAGATGCTGATAATGACAAGAACAAAATAGGAAAACATAACATATAGGTTACATAAAGGCATATATTCTTGTATGGATTGATGAGTCATCAAACTCTAAGTCAAAATCAGCACATGCAGCATATGGTAAAAAAAACAAACAAGTAATGCTTTGTGTGTGTGTGTTTATACCAGCTTTAAATCTCATTGATGGGAATCAAGATGGATAACAGCATTAAGCCTGGATTTATTCCACTTGTATGCCTCATGCATTCTGTGTAAGATTGCGTTTTTAATTTCTTTTAACTGACTGGAGTCGAATGTATGTTTGAGCATGCACATTCCCCTTCGTCTCTTTCTCCCTCTCTCATATAAACGAACACACAGACCTGTCCATTTCAACTGATCTGGGTCACTGCCTCCAGTGATTAAGGCATACATACTTGTCGATGAGCAAACAACACTCTGAAATGAACTTTACTTTTAATCAAAACAGTTCAGCCTCTATTAGGAAGCACCATATTACTCCAGTGTGCTTCTCATAGAGATCACAATCCATGGTATATTCCGGCGATTCATTTTTATCATGGTTAACATATTTAACCAAAGGCCTCTCTGTGCTATGACTCTTTCAGCAGAATTAGAGGAACTTTATGTCCACAAAACAAATGGGGGCTGCAGACGGTGACTCCCATGAAAGATGGCACTTCCAGCGGCATATTTCTTCCCGACAACATGGGGTGTATGATGAATGGTGTGCGACAGCAGCTCCTGAACTCACACAAGCCCAGCCATGGAGATATTCACCGGATACTCATCTGGGCCGATGGGGTGCCACAGGCAGCCAAGCTGGATGAAAACATTCACCTTTCTGTCACCCTTACGTGTCACCTCTGAGCTCACTACAAATCAACAACCAAGCAAAACCAGAAAGCATGTTACTAATGATATTATGAATTATCTTTCTATTTTTTATTCTTTGGCCGGAATTGAAAAATCAAGGTTTCTTGGTATAGGAAATATTATATATTAGAGGCTAGTCAAATTTTTTTAGCATGTTGATTAGGGTCTTATTAGGGACACGTTATGAGAACTCCATCTACTCTATATGTATAGCTCATCATCACACCCATATGTGGGATTTCCCAACGCTGCCTCCATCTCAGAAGCATGCAGTCATAACAATTGTCTTTTCTCCCCTGTAGCATTACAAAGCGAGGTCCATAAAGATAAGGGTTGTCAAGGCTTGGATTGGGTGAATTAAACCCTTGAACACAACCCCACTGATCAACTCTGTAATTTTCTGAAATTACGATTGTTTAACAGGCCTCCATAGCCACCAATTGTGCCTGACCACAGTAGTAATCTTCTGAGGTCTTCCCAGCTATTCTAAAACTAGTGGAAAGCCTTCTCTGAAGAATGAGGTTTTTATAACAGTAAAAAGAGACGAATTCTGTAATGAGATGATCAAAAGGCACATATAAATGCGATGGTCAGGTTTCCATAAACCTTTAGAACATTTTGTACTACTGTATGCATGAGGCAACTGCATATCATGACCATTCACACACTCGTTGTCAATACTTGATCACTGATTGTGTTATGGTAAGTGGAGAAAACTGGAGAAAATAATGTGGAAGTCATACATACTAATAGCAAATTGATTACATAGTATGTTTCATAAGCCCTGCGATGGATTGGCACCCTGTCCAGGGTGTACCCTGCCATGTGCCCTAAGTCTCCTGGGATAGGCTCCAGGTCCCCCGTGACCCTGAATACAGGATTAAGCGGTATAGATGATGAGTGAGTGAGTATGTTTCATAAATTTTAAATGCAGCTGTAAGAAATTGTCAAAACATTAAATTAAAACACAAACAATAACATAGCAATTTAAATTTAAAACGAAAAGTGTAAAACATATAAAATGATTTATTGTTGCATAAAAATAAAGGTTTTGTTAATTATTCATTCAAATATAAAATTACATTTATATTGCTATGTTATTGTTTGCGTTTTAATTTAATGTTTTGACTATTTCTTACAAACATTCAATGAAATTTTATACAAGAAAAAGCTAAAAAGGCTAAACCCAATCTAATATGTTTTCCTTTTCTATGAAGCCTCTGTTACTGAAAAAAGTATGAATTACTTTGAGATGTCTCTAGGGGCACAACCCTGATAGCTCATTGTTAAATCCATCCATCTAGGAACCTCTGTAGTCTAAATAGGGACCGTGGAGGCCAATGATGATCATTGTATTTATGCCCATTCATAAGACGGTCAGAAGGCCCCAGTCAACATTCACAAGCATGTTCACACAGGGACCAGGGCAATTTGGGGATGCCAATTAGCCTAATATGCATGTCTTTGGACTGTAGGAGGAAACCAGAGAACCTCGAGGAAACACACCAAGCACGGGGAGAACAAGCAAACTCCATGTACACAGACCCGACGCGGGAATCAAATCCAGGACCTACGTAGCGGTGCACGGTGGCAGTGTTAACCACTAAGCAACCATGCCGCTTATTGGTAAATCAAACGGCATAAATGTACTGTGAAATATTGTAATATATTTCTAATCAATTACTCATTCAACAAAATGTCTTTATGTGCGTTCAAAACTCGTGAAAGGGAAATTATCCATGTTTTATCCATGCCTCAAATTTTCAACGTATTCAAACACATCAATAAGCTTGATTAAGATAGATTTTAATGATGAGGCGAATCTGGCCACAAAGAACAACCTGTGGTTTGTGATACACGTAATGCATTGAACAGTAATCATGCTTTTTTGTATAAGATCTTAGTAATGGGATGACACTAGAAGAATCCATAGCTCCACATGAGCAGGAAAGTCTTGATAATAAGAAACATTTCTACAGGGATTAGGAGGCAATCTCATGCAGAGGCAGGATCCATTCCCTCACCCTATCGTGTCTGCTCAAAAAGGTCATTGCAGAATGGATTGTCTGATCTTCACATGGTCTTGATAACGGGAAAAAGGGATTCAAGATTTGCAGCATTGATAGATTATCAGTGACGAAGCAAACAATCTACTGGGATGTTTTAACAAACTTGCTGTGCAGGCCTGGTCATGCACAGATAAACTTTAATTATTGGGAAATGTTATTCTGGTTAAAAAAGATAAAGAAATCCCCACTGTTGTAATGATGGAGACAAGAATGTCCATTCTTTTAGGACAGCTGTTTTGTCTTTAAGGACGTGAGTGGGCCACCATTTGCACCATTTGTCATGTGTATGCCATATAAGGAAAAGCTTAACAGTCCATAATTTACATGAATAGGGTTGACTTATTTCGGTGGATAAGAAAAATTTGTGGGCTCCTCATTTAGATTATTAAAATTAAATGTGTGTGTGTGTGTGTGTGTGTGTGTGTGTGTGTGTGTGTGGTTCAAACTTCTGTGTTTGCCAGATTTGTATGAGGTTGAAACATTGGACAACTTTTAAATGAAAGTGAACACATTTAGGCCTGAAAGTGGTGGTAATAAAATATAAATAATGAAATATTAAATAAAATAAATAAAAAAAAAAATATATTTATATTCATATATTTATATTTTATAAATAAAATTTAAAATTATAAAAAAAAATAAAGACATGTTGAAGTTATGTTGTTATGTTGAAGTGCAACATAAAAAACAACAATAAAAAATACAATTTAATTAATGTGAATAAGAAGATGCCTTCAAATGAGCATCAGGTAATAGAACATATATTTTTAGAATTATTCTCCACTTTAAGGCTTGTAAAATAGTCCTTTATCCAGCTGATATATTTTTAATTTTTTTACAAAAGTGAGAAATGCTACAGTATACTTACTGTGTAGAGCTGCAGACAGTGATTTGTATACAACAGTTACTTTTAACCAAGTAACCTGATTAGATTAGAGGCATTCCACAAGTGGTGATATACTGTAGAGTATTGGCAACAGCACTGGCACGTTTAATTATATGTACTGTATTACACATTAGGCATTCTAACAACTGATAGTGTCATGCACACTCGTAACACGACCGGCACTAGGACCCGGAAGTAGTACGGTCGGGTTTCCAGGAAGCATAAAAGGAGACAAAATGGCGCTTCACATTGCTCAGTCATTGAGTTCGCCCATGCCTTTGCTGACGCTACGCCGACTACTCACAGATTCGGGTTGCTTCTTTGATTGAGTGTGTGTGATGTGGTTGACCAACATGCCGAACTGATCAATAAGCTCCGTGGTGAAGTCGCGTCACTCAGAAAGGACCTCCAAGACGTGGCGGAGTTTCGGCAGGAGAACACGACCCTCCGCGGGGTGGCTGCTCAGTTGGCTGTTGCCGCCCGTTGCAGCGGCTGCAGCGCCGCCCCCCTCCTCTTCTGATGTTTTCATAGCTCTACCGGATAAGTGGGATGGCACAGATGGGAAATGCAGCGTTTTTCTAACCGCATTGGATCTTATGTTTGAGTTCAATTCCACCAGATACTCCTCAGACCGACTGCGCATTGAGAGTTCTCGTCTCGTTGCTATCCGGGCAGGCAGCTGAGTGAGCCACGGCGGTTCTCCAATCAGATTCAGACACTGCTTATTCATATGGAGAATTCACCCATCAACTAAAGCTAACATTTGAACATCCTGCTGCTGAGGTGGAGACCGATATGAAATTGTACCATCTGCGGCAGGGAGTGTCGTCCGTGAGTTGCTACACCGCGGATTTCCGTACTCTCGCTGTGCAGACCACCAGGGGAGATGCCGCCTTCCGGACGGCCTACTACGAGGGACTGGCTTCACGCATAAAAGATGAACTCGCCGGACGGGAGCTTCCGACCACACTGGAGGGACTGATTCAGCTCGCTCTCCGGATTGACCAGCGCCTGCTCTCCCATCCGAGGCCAGCCCCCCGGACCCTGCCACCCATCACGCCATCTTTTTCACACGCCACATCCCGACCACCAGCCTTCATCACCACCGCTATGGCACCCACCCGATCTACACCTCCCGCTGTGGTTGACACCGGAGCCGGGGAATCCATGCAATTAGGACGCATCTCCTTGAACGCTACTGAGCGAGAACGACGCTTCAGGGAGGGACTTTATGCCTATTGTGGGTCAGGAGCGCACCATAGAGCCATCTGCCCTCTTTGCCCGGGAAACGCCCAGGCCCGGTGAACCATGGAAGCAGTTCACTGGGCTCCCTCCATCTCTCCACCACGCCCAGCGTCTCTCGTCTCACGGTTCAGGTACACCTCCAATTTGGCCACAAACGAGTCAAAAGTTCTGCGTTCATCGACTCCGGTGCCGCGGGAAACTTTATTGACTCTTCATATGCCAAAAGATTGGGGTTGGAGACTGAAGCGTTATCCCAGCCAGTTCGTATTAGATCTGTCGATGGTAGGCCCCTCTTACCAACTCTGCCCTGGACGCCCTCTCTGGTGCCACCATTTTTACAGAGTTGGACCTCCGGAGCGCCTACAACTTGTTGCATATCAGAGAGGGCGATGAGTGGAAGACGGCATTCATCACCCCCACTGGGCATTATGAGAGTTTAGTCATTTCATTTGGTCTCTGTAATGCACCAGCAGCTTTTCAACGTTTCATCAGTGACCTTCTCCGGGACATGCTGGGCCGATGGGTATTCGTCTACCTGGATGATATCCTTATCTACTCTCGCTCCGTTGAAGAACATGTTCAACATGTCAGAGCGGTTCTTAAGAGACTGCTCGCTCACCAGCTGTACTGTAAGTTGGAGAAGTGCGCTTTTCACGAGCGCTCCACCACGTTCCTGGGTTTTGTCATCTCGTCCCAGGGTGTGGCCATGGACCCGCAGAAGCTAGAAGTTGTACGTCATTGGCCCCTACCCAAGACTCTCAGACAACTTCAACGGTTTCTCGGGTTTGCGAACTTCTATCGTTGCTTTATCCAGGACTACAGTACGGTTGCAGCACCATTAACCGCTCTGACTCGGCCATCGTCTCATCACTTCCAACTCAACTCTACCGCCATCTCTGCCTTCCATGAGCTCTGCCGTCGATTCACCACCGCCCCAATTCTTCTCCATCCAGATGCAAACAAACCGTTCATTGTGGAGGTGGACACTTCGGATGTGGGTGTCGGGGCTGTTCTCTCCCAACGAGGTCCAGACCAGAAGCTACACCCTTGTAGTTTCTTCTCCAAAAAATTTGACCCCACTCAGCAGCGATACAGGGTAGAGGACCGCGAGCTGCTGGCCATAAAGTGGGCATTGGAGGAATGGCAACACTGGCTCCAGGGCGCCAGGGAGCCGTTTATCATCTGGACTGACCACCAGAATCTCATCACCATCCGGAACCTCAAACAGCTCAACCCAAGGCAGGCGCGGTGGGCTCTGTTCTTTGAACATTATGATTTCCACCTATCGTACCGCCCGGGGTCGAAGAACACCAAGGCTGACGCCCTCTCTTGACAGCACGAGGAAGACGCCCCCCCCAAGAACTATGTCCCCAAGAACACCCGGACTGAAGTCATCCAATGGGGACATTCCACCCCTCTATCAGGGCACCCAGGCACGCAGCGCACCCTACAATACGTGCAGCAACCATAGATGGTCATCTATGGCCAAGGACTTTGGCGAGTTCGTTCAGGCGTGCCCAGTGTGTGCCAGAGCCAAGGACACCAATCAACCAACACCCGGGGAACTCCAACCGCTTCCTGTTCCCCGTCGGTCCTGGACAAACATTGCCATCGACTTCATCACGGGCCTGCCGGTCTCCGAAGGGAAAATGCCATCTTGACCATTGTGGATCGGTTCTCTAAAGCTGTGCACCTGGTGGCCCTCGCCGGACTCCCGTCAGCTAAAAGGACAGCCGAGCTGATTTTAGAGCACGTATTCCGTCTGCATGGGTTCCCCAAGGACATCGTCTCAGACAGGGGGCCCCAGTTCACTGCACGGTTCTGGAAGGCCTTCTGCCGTCTGATCAATTCCACCTGCAGTCTCTCATCAGGTTACCATCCTCAGACTAATGGTCAGACGGAACGGACCAACCAACAACTGGAGCGCTACCTGAGATGCTTCATCGCCAACCGTCAGCGCTCCTGGGCCCGCTACCTCATTTGGGCTGAACTCTGGTTTTCGACCAACCTCTGGTGTTCGAACATCAAGCACGTGACAGATAGTTACACTGTACACACTACAGTATGCAATACTGGAAAGAGAAGAGAGCAGCTACTCGTCAAAACCTATATTTAAAAAATAAAAATAAAAAACTGTCACAGAAGCACTTTCAGCCAGAACACAGCTCTGATAACATTGATCATGTTGAGAGCGTCATCCTAAACAACACTTAGTCTCCAGATTAATCACTTAAGTCATTCCGATTACCAGTTGCAGAATCTTTAACACTTGGCTTACAGCCATGCTGATATTCAGTACAACAGCACTCCCTTTCATGTGATATTGATTAAAAAATTCCAGGAGGGGTATAAAGATTATCCACACTAAGGAATGTTGTGAATTAAGAATTTTCTTTCCTTGTTTAAATGATTAATTACAGTATATACAATCCAAAGCATAGAAAACCCTATGAAACAGCTCCAGCATTAGGGACTGTATTTTTTTTACCTATGGAGTAGGAAGCATAAGGAATCAGTGTGCCAAATTTAATATTCTGCAATATACATATACTGTAAAAGGAAAAAAAGTTATTAATTAATTAATTACTACTACTACTACTACTATTACTACTACTACTACTACTAATAATAATAGTAATAATAATTAAAAGAAACATAATAGGGTTTGTGCACCTTTGCTGTTAGGACCCCTAATAATTTGACTAAACATAACAGGGATCCTGCAGTAGGAAACCTAATATAACAGATATAATTTTTAAGGTAGATAAACATCTTCTCTAATTCTTCTTTCTTATATTCTATAAAGTATAATGCTTTAAATGTGAACAGATGATAAGCTAAAGAAAAAACAAAGTTGCTGTTTAAATTTAAACTTAAGCTCATAGTCACTGGCAAGTAACAAAGTACAACTACTCAGTATACTTTACAAGTATTTATTATATAAATACCTATTTATTAATAAATAATTAATTAATAAATATTTATTTATTGTATCTGTACTTAACTTGAGTATTTTACATATGTGATTTATTTCTACTTGTACTCACTATATTTTTGATAAAAAAGCAATCACTTTTACTCCGTATATTTTAAATAAAGACTCATTACTTTTGAACAGATGATCACACAAGCATGCAGTGATTATCTAATCTAAAGATTAACTGTAACTCAGTATATCATGACTGTAAATGACAAACTTGCAGGTTTGTTTAGAACATGCTAACAATCTGGATAATGGATCATGTATACTTGCTAACTAGCCAACATACTGACAAAAGAATGGGCTAGTGTGTGTGTGTGTGTGTGTGTGTGTTGATTTAAACAAGCTGATAATTATAATAATTTGGTGTGTCCTTTAACCATTCTGTATTCTGTATGCTTGCAGTATGCCCATGTTTAATTGCATAGACTACTTCTATTATATGGGGTAGCAATGGGGTAGCTACAAAAATAATGAACGAGGCCAACAAAATACCCACCATTCATTTAATCAATGCCAAATATTGCCGCTATCAATCTCTGCTGGACTTGCACATTCATGTTCTCAACAGCATCAACTTCAACTAAGTGCTTAAAATAATTCAAAATACTGTTTATGAGTAACTCACTCAGATCAATATTCAGGGGGAAAAAACAGCTTTGTTGTAGAATACTTCTGCTTTTGTATCTAAAGAAGCGGTACTTCTGCTTGTGGAGTAGTTGAGCACATTTTTAGGCAAGTACTTGTAAGTAGTTCTGCACTGCTAGCCTCTAATTCATATAGCCACTGCTGTGGAACATGTAAATACCTTTAAATGCAATATATTATCTATCTGAGAGAAGTGCCACTTACTGTACAGAAAAACTGGTTTGTTTGAGCAATAAACTCCGTGGTTGGTCTTGTAGGTGAAATGTTCTTCTGACATCCTGAGAAAATGCAGATAAGATATTCAAACAGAATTTAAAATTACATATGCAGTCTATTCAAGAACAAGATTACAAGTGAATAATTTAGTTATTTATTTATTTATTTATTTATTTATTTATTTATTTTTGCTTGATCATTGCGTTCTTGTATTGCAAAATTTCAAGAATGCTTTTTTTCTTGTTTTTTGTGCCATAGGGAAAAGCAAAAGCACAAATGGGCTTATGTTCGAGGGCAGAAATATACCTGAGACAGTTTTAGCTAATTTCACACCATGTGCAACTGTTTGGAACTATGATTGGCTGAATTCAGAATAAATTCATTCTGAATTCAGCCATATGCACTGTCTTATGTCCATTTATGTTTAGTCCATTTGCAGCTCTTAAATATTCAAGTTTGCTATGTAGAACATCCAAGACTTGCTTACAGTGGTAAAAAAAAAAAAAAAAAAACTCTGTATGAAACATTTCAGTGCTATACAGATTTCCTATGCTATTCCGCCCACATCCCATTATCCATGTTATTACATGCTGGGGTAATGATGGACCAGTTATGTATGCATTTTATGCGACACACGTCGACTTTTTCCAGCTGAAAACTTCCACGCTTCTGAGAATTTTATTATGCTATCCTCTTTCAACACTCCACATAAATCAAACGCTAGAGAAGGCTTCCGGACAAACAGTGTATCTAGGGAGAAGGTTTTTCTTTTAAATTTGCTGTTCAGTAGCACAAAGGGAGCTAGAAAAAAAAAAAAAGCGCTCAGATCCCAGGTCAGATCTTTATGTCTTTCAAAGCGATCAGGAAAGCAAAAAAAATCTGGCATGGTGAGGACAATTTGATTAGCTAGCCCTGGCCCTGCTGCCCATTACCTGCTGGAAATGGCTCCTCTCAAGAGAGACAAGGCTCATTGAGCAGTAGAGGTGGAATGCAGTAATTATATCTCCAACTTGCCACCAAAATGCTGCTCATTAGTTCATTCTAGCCCAATGGTGCAAACGCTCCATATGTCACTGTCCACTTTCAATTGATTGAGTCCTACTCCTTTTCCTATTCCCGTGCCCTTTGAATTGATTGAGTCCTACTTCTTGTAAGAACAAAGCTGCTGTAACAAGCTCTAACATTTCACAATGTGCACAGTCTGAACCAGTGTTGAGACAGACATCTACACTTAATGTCTGCAACGACTGCTGTGCTCAGGTGGGATTTCATTAAGCCCTCTTTTCCACCAGCACTACCATCTTTTATTGTAATATTAGCTGACCGACTCACAGTCAGGCCGTGCAATAAGTTAGTCTAAAATGGAGAAAAACACAAAGTAAATGAGGTTTGGAGCGCTTCGGGTCTAGGTAATGTAACAGGATGATTCAAAGACAAAATGTTATACAATTAATGTTATAAACGTTATACAAGCTACTGTATGTTACACAGATATAATAAGTAAACGTCCCTTTAAACCAACATGATCCCTACCTCAACTCTAACATTATATATAACCCTTAACAAATCTGTGTTCCTGCTTTTTGCATGAAAGCCATTTTTTTGAAAAGTAGTCCAGAGAAGTTATCGCCAGTCCTCTTGACAGTAATAGTCTTAGATACTCTTATGCTACATGATGAGCGATTAAACAGGTCCAACTTCGTAGTAAAACCCCCAGGGTTTATTTAGCACTTTCAGAGCTCATTGAGCCAAATTCTACATACATAAACACTATAGGGTGTTAATTTAACACTGTTGGACTGCATGACTAAAACCCTTCATACAAAAGAATGCATTTGCAGGTAGAATGAACAAACAGTGGCATGCATCCACACAGTGTTAGGTTTCATGAATTTAGTGCTGATACCAAAGACAAATAAAAGTGAGAAGGAAAAAAAATTAAGCAAATGGATGAACTACACTAAAATGTTCAGGAGCCCCTTTTCAAAACAAACCCTGGTCCTGTCTATTCAGACAAAGTTGAAAAGCGGGTCTAGCACAGCCCCAACTTAATTTTCAGCAAAACTTGGCACTATGCTTGTATACGAGCCCAGACTTAATCCTGAACAGAGGTGATCATACTTTTAAATTCTTACAGGCATGTTGAATCAGCTAACTAGCTGTTCTTGAGTTGAATCATCCCAAATAATGTGAAATGAATCAGATGTGTTTTCTTGCTGAAAGTGCTTCAGTGACTGGTTTTGAATGTCGGTTTTGGCAGGCAGCTTGTTACACCACAAAGTTATTGAAGACCAGAAAAATCAGAGTCATTATTTGTACCTGTTTGAAAAAATTAAGAAGTTCAATTCATGATTATAGGGATGAAATGTGTATGTTAATGACGTACTTAAAGAATGTATAGCATTCTTTGGATTGTTCATATTTCTCAAATAAATGTATTTTTACGGCCTTGGCTGATGTTGACAGCTGTTCTCTGAGGACTTTTGACTGCAGTCACTCGATAGTTCAGGACCGGAGTCTCCTACAGTCTACCTGAGCCTCCAATAACAAACTGGACTCTATATTATCTTAAACACTTCCAGGCTCCTTACACACAATATGACTGCTGATTATCTGTAATCACCCAGATGAGGATGGGTTCCCTGTTGAGTCTGGTTCCTCTCAAGGTTTCTTCCTACTGCCATCTCAGGGGGTTTTTCATTGCCGCTGTCGCCGCCATTCTCAACTTGCACATCAGGGACAATCTTATCATTTTAATTCATACAAATTCACATTTCATACAAAATTAAATAATTCTTTTGATTTTGTAAAGCTGCTTTGCAACAATGTCATCAATTGTTAAAAGTGCTATACAAATCAAACCTCAGAATATTTTGGTGTCTAAAATCTTCATAGCAACCCTAATTACGTTGTCTACAAGATATAAATAATTTTTACTGGTATTACTCATATTTTAAAATGCTTTTAAATATTGTTTTATATTTTTGATAATTGAGGCAGGTATTTTTTTTTATGCATAAGCAAAATACTGTTTCAATTTATTTATTCATTTTTTCTGTTGGTAAAATTACAATGAGTTGTATTCTGAATCATTTCATGTATGCAGCAGAAGTTCAGCTGCATTGAATCTTATCATCTTCTAAGCTGCTTCTGGGCGAGTGTCAAAATGACATGCGCTGTGCTGAGGAGGAAGTCGTCACACTACAGTGCTGAGAATAGTAGCAGTTTGCCAGGACTCTTCAAAATTCTGAGCAGTACTCTGCTGAATGGTGCTCACACTCTCAAGACTCACTCTGATGGCTCTTCAAGTGGAGAGCTCGAATTCCCTCCCCTAACAACTTATCCAGCCAAGTGACATTTCACTTGTTTTCCCAACACGTCCTCACAGTTGTAAATACATAATAATTTGCAAGTCTAATGAAAAGTTATAAAGGTTAAAGTTAGCAATAAGCAGTGATGATCATTAAGGATATTCAGTAGATGGCTGAAATTATTCTTACCTCCCATTTTTTTCATTTTAAATAAATGACAGTACATAACAGAGTTGAGTGTTCTAGCCTTGATTGTAAGTTTAATCATTCATACATAGTCTACATAGATATATATATATATATATATATATATATATATATATATATATATATATATATATATATATATATATATTGGTTAAATCAATTCAAAGTATTGAATTCGGGTGTTTCGGTCAGGCCCCTTATCCCCAGTGAAGGGCAATCTTAATGCTTCAGCCTACCAAGACATCTTGGACAATGCTATGCTTCCAACATTGTGGCAACAGTTTGGGGAAGACCCTTTTCTATTCCAATAGACCGTGCCTCAGTGCACAAAGCAAGCTTGCAAGCGTATTCTCCACCATCAGTGCCTGACCTCTTATACATTCTGTCCATATATTGTATATTCACTAAATGACAGGCTGTAAAATGAAGGCTCTAAATCTGGTCTCGTGTCTGTCTTGGCATTATTGTGTTTCTTGCTTGTGTACAGGTGTTCTAAGTTTATCGCTTAATTAGTTTGTCTGATTATACCCTTCTGTTTCTTTGGCTCATTCCAGAGATGGAAGCGTGTTTTCGACTGATGTTGTCTTTGTTCCCTTTCTATTATTTCAAGTTAGAATTCCTGGTTTTGACCCCTACTTAATCTTCTTAATTATTTATAAATGTAAATTCCCTTTGGTTATGTCTTCTGCATGTGATTTGAGCCCACCCACAGATTGATTTTGATTCTTAGATTAGTCTGAATAAATCACACATTTGTGAGCTGCCTTCAGACATTAATTCATTAATCTTACTGCTTGCTGATTCTCAGGTGTGTTTCATGTTGAGGAATTTAACACTTTATACAACAGTCTGTCACTATGTTTATATGCACGGTTAAGACTAGGGGATTTAATCAGGGTACAGACGGGCACTGTTCTTATCTCATTACACAAGTACTGCAGAGGAATTGGTTCATATACTGAAGTGTGTCTGGCTCTGCTACAATACAGTAGGTAGCGGTAATAGTTATTATGGTACTCCTGGTTGTCTGAAATAATCAACAAAAACATTTAGCTAGTGATAAACTGGTAGCGTGTCAATTTTGAGAACATAGACAACTTTACAGCTTTGTACATTTTGTAAAAGTGACGTATGCTATACTTTTTGTTCAAATGAGATACACACTATACAATATGTTATTTGCTATTATGTTATCAAAAGGCAAATATCATTGCCATATTTTCAGCAGCTTCTTCTACCCTTAAAAACTTTTAAGACAAAGCCTGGGAAAAAACTGAGGAACATGCGCAATGAGCCTAGGCCAATTTCTGTGTCTGATAGAGTTATACATGCAAGGGGCAGAGGTGGGTAGTAACAAGTTACATTTACTTAAGTAACCTTTAAAAAAAAAAAAACTGTACTTCTATGAGTAGTTTTACTGTACCAAACTTTTTACTTTTACTTCTCTCTTACTCCGCTACATTCGGCTCCACTCGACTCGTTACTTTTCTAACCATTTATTCTACACAGTCAGGTGGATCTACCACCTGACTGTTTCACCAATCAGACGAAACAACAATGATCACATGACTCCGTTTGACCAATCAGGTCTTCAGCCACTGTTCTATAAACTCATTGTATCGGTGAATCCGCTCTACATATGCTCACTGCGCATGCGCAAACAGAAGTTTCTGCATCTTTCTCAATTTTTGCAGAACGCCCAAAAATTGCCATTAGTGTACAATCTTGCAGTGAGAATAGAATGCTTTTTTCATGTTAGTGTGTGTATACAGTTGAACCTCGGATTGCGAGTAACACGGTTTGCGAGTGTTCCGCAAGATGAGCAAATATTTTTAATAAATTTTGACTTGAAAAACGAGCAAGTCTTGGTTTACGTATCATGCCATCAGGTCTATGAGCATTATGTATCATGAACGCGCTTTTTGTTTTGATGCCGAGCGTCACGAGATCACAACTGAGTCAATTATTTTTCTTTCTCTTGCACTGCGGAATTGTGGGTAATCATCTCCCCTGCTCGGTCTTAATGCTCGTCTCTTACTGGTATAATCAACATCCGTGCACACGTCTACTGGTTACTACAACACTGTGACCATGTGTATGCGCATAAAACATAGTTTATTTTGTATTTGTAAGCGTGTATGTACAGCACGCGTGTACTGTTTATTATAACACACGTGTGCGTGCATATAAAGCAAAAGAAAGTCTCATTAGTGGGTAAAGATCCATTTTCTCTCTCCCTCCCTGTTTCAGCCTGTCGTTAGTTGTTATGTGTGTACACACATAATTTGACACCGTGCCCCACACACACCAACACACACACACACACAAACACACAGCTCCTGCATGCATAAACAGAAACTCTTATCTGTCGGGATTTATTTTTACTTTTTTTAAAAGGTAAAGTGCAGGTTAATTTTTTATTTTTACTTCATATATTGTATGTGGGTGTGCCAACTTTGAGAATTTCAGTCAGAATAACATAGGTATATTTATTTTTAGTTGAACTAATCTACAATATCATGTAACTGTACCGAATAATATAAATAAACCAGCTCTAGTCAAATGCACTAATGATGTTTTTCATATGACTTCACAATAGTGTTAGCCCATGAAGCAGATATCCAACTTAGGTAAGGGTTACAAAAGATTACATTGACAGTATTTGGCAGTTGTTCTTATCCAAAGCAAGTTACATATTGCATTACATATCTGAGCAGGTGAGGATTAAGGGCTTTGCTTGAGGGCCCAACAGTACCACCTTGGTGGAAGTTGGGTTTGGGACTGGGATTTTCTGATCACTGAGCTACTCCTCTGCCATGCAACCATTGTTTTTGGGATGGTGTCTGAATCAAGGCCAGGGTAGCTCAGTGATCGGAAAATACTGGTTGCATGCCTTGATTCAGACACTATCCCAAAAACACTGGTTGCATGGCAGAGTGTGTCTGGCATGGCAGAGACACACTCTTGCAGGTCACTATTCCCAAAAATGTATAAGGTCCTTTATACTTAGGGCTAATTTATTCAGCCAGTCCACCTGCTTGCAAGGTTTTGGGAGATGAAAACAAACAACAACAAAAAAAACCTCTGGGGAAAAAAAGAGAGCCTGTGTGGACATGAGGACAACATGAGAAACTCAATACAGTCAGTGACCCTAGATCAAGAGCACACCAGGAACAATGGAGCTGTGAGGCAACAGTGCTACCTTCTATGCTAGCTTTCTGCCCTTTCCCCCCAAAATAATCAGAATGCATTGTGGAAGCTGAGCCCTGCAAACCGGATTGGTCTCATGAGAATTATCATTCTTTTAAGTCACAATAATATGTACAGTACATCTCCATTTTGGCCTTGGAATCTTAATTTTTTCCTATTCATAAACTTTACATCTCCATCATAATTTGTTGAATATTATAAAATGAAATATACATCCATCCATTCACATATCCAGTATCTTTACCTCTGTATGGTCACATGGGTCCTGCAACATACTCCAGGGAACTTTGAGCACCAGGAAGTGTACACGGTGGAGTGCCAATCCATCACAGAGC
Source organism: Clarias magur (assembly GCA_013621035.1). NCBI lineage: Eukaryota > Metazoa > Chordata > Actinopteri > Siluriformes > Clariidae > Clarias > Clarias magur. The sequence continues at coordinate 603,977 of QNUK01000180.1, read as the reverse complement.
ACAAGCACACACTCGCACACCTAGACTACAGTCAATTTGGAAATGTCAATCAGCCTAGAATAGATGTCTTTGAACTATGGAAGAAATTTGGGACGCCTGAAGGAAACCCACCATGCACAGAGAGAACATGCAAATTACATGCCCACTGGACCGGAGGTGAGATTCAAACCCACCATTGTGTCAGGTGTGATGTGTCAGTGCCTCTTACTAAGATATGTCACCATCTCTTAGTAAAACATTATATGAGTGAATAGAATATGGTATAATTTCATATAAAATAAGTCATTAAGGTGCCAAAGCTATTATTATACAATTATACAACGTATGATACTTACTAAATAATATTCCTTAAGGTGAATAACTAAAATAGTTCTGTAATTGGTTAATGTTTGTAACATTTTGTGCAAATTGTATGAGCTCATACTGGTTTGGCTGACCTTAACAAGGCGGACTTAATGAACTGAGTTCAATGACACTATTCATTATGAGCATTGCTTGTAATGAATCATAAGGTGCTCAAAGATAATACTAGGATTTAACGCTCTCGCTCTCTCTCTCTCACTCTCTCTCTCTCTCTCACTCACTCTCTCTATTCTGTCAAGCTCTCTTCTATTCTCTTTCACTTGTCTTCTCCATCAAAGAAAATGGCTGCTTTTTTGCCCCAAACTGCAATTAAAGAATCCCCAGCTGTGCAAGGCGGGACAGCAGGTGTACCCCTGACTCGTGTAAATTATTCAGACGTCTGGCACTATGGGAGCAAGCCTTCACTTTATCTCCTGAGACAGAGTTCAGAGGTAAGGATAATAGTCTTCTGTGTGTGTAAATTTGCTGTGCACAAATGACATGACCCTTGCACTTTCCTTAAAAAACATATAGCTGCATATGGCTGTGGGAGTCAGGGAGCACAAAAGGTCTGTGAAGCAAAGTCAAGAGATTTGTAGAAACAAATGTATTTTGTAGTAGTAGTAGTAGTAGTATATTAAGGCCTGTATTATGTATATTGTGTATGTATATTAGGCTGTTTAATTTCAGTCCTTAATTACTCAAAATCACATCAATTCATAATTTCATGTTTAAATACTCAAATATAATCAATTATCCATATTTTGCATCAGAAACAAATCTTACACCACAGACTATACACCGAAACATGGATAAAATATAAAATTGAATGTAGAAGAAATATCATTAATAAGTAAAAGTTTTTGAGGTTTAGAGCTGAAAGATTATGTGAAAACATGTACAACCATCATTTAAAAAGATCAGAGTTATAAATTTTAGATGCTAAATCAACAAATAAATTAGCAGTATTGGTTTTTAGGGAGTATTGCATGCTATTCCTGAGCAGCATGTAATTCTGACAGCTAATCTTTACAAAACAAGTGTGTATTATTGAATAAACTTTGGATATCTTGGTCTGTGAGCGTTTTGCAAGATGGGCAACATTTTTTAATACATTTTATACTTAATAAACTTGCGAGGTCTTTATATACGAATAGTACGCATGCGCTTTGTCTGCCGAATGTCACGTGACCACAACTGAGCCAATGATTCTTCTTTCTCGCCAGCTACAGGATTATGAGTAATCATCTCCCATGCTCAGTTCCTTTCCCTCCTCCTGTCCTCTTATCTTGTACAAACACATACACACAGAAACTAAAAGAAACATTCCTCTGTCGGGATATTTTTTTTTTTATGTACAGTGCAGGTTAATGTGTTTAATTTTTATTTTTTAATTTTGTATTAATTATTTTTACATAAATATTTTTGGGTTGTGAAATGAATCGTCAGAGTTTCCATTATTTCTTAGGGAGAAATTCGCTTTGATATACAAGTGCTTTAATATACAGTACAAGCATGGTTCCGGAACGAAAAGTTAAACACGCTACATTCATAAAAAAATGTCAATATTAACGTATTTTTAATAATTGGTACATTTTAATTTGCAATAATTAAAATGAGTCATATAGTCGTCAGCACAATGTCCTCACATGTCCAGGGGTGTATTCCCACCTTGGGTCTATGTCCATGGAGTTTGCATGTTCTCCCCATGCTTGGTGGGTTTCCTCTGGGTACTCTGGTTTCCTCCCACAGTTCAAAGACATGCAGATTAAGCTATTTGGTGTTTCCAAATTGCCCGTAGTGTGGGTACCCCATGATGCCATGTCTCCTGGGATAGGCTCCAGGCTCCCCAAAACCCTGGGGTATAAATGGTATAGAAGGTGATGATAATCATAATTTAAATGATTCCTTATGTTTAAATAATGACCATGATGATAGTTCACTATGATATGGTTTATGATTTTTTAAGGTGCATATTGCTCCAAAATGTTTATGACCACCAGCATACATGACAGATATGAAGAAGTCTTTAGATTACTTGCTTCTAATGAGTTGATTTTATAATCATTAGCTGAGGTTTATGTTCATTTATGAACAATGTGTCATAATAAGCATGACTGGTTGTGCTTGGGAAGGTTTATATGCTTTGGTATGATGTGTGACTATTACTGAGCATATCAAAATCTGAGCTAATAGGACTAACAAAGACAGATGGGATTAAGCCTGTGCCAGGGATGTAAATAAGGGCACAAGTGGAGGTCAGCAGAGGTTTATATAACTTAGCAGACAATGCAAAATCAAAGTTCAGAGTCATAGTCACAAAACATGCAAAGGTCAAATGATCAACAGGGATATGCAGAGTAAGAGCGAAGCAGAAAATGGCAGCCATGTTTGTAGGCCATGCTGTATTCTGGGAAGAGAAGTTGCAATTTCAGCACAGACATAACAGGCTTTTTTCCTTTCTTTTCTGGTTGACCCTTTACAATGTTCCTGTTGGTAAAAATTTTTGGAAATAATATTTAAAAACATGCAATATACAGCATAAGAGTCTGAAGATCAACAACAGTCTCCTGATTTTTTTTTTTATTCTTGCTGAATTTAAAACATCGGTGACAACCACTAATCTCATGAAAGCAACAAAAACATTAAAATGACTGAAACTGTGTTTAAGAACTCTACAATGCATGATTAAAATTTGGAAGGAAAGTACTGAACCATGAAGATCTAGCATAAAAGGGTTTGAAAAAAGAATGTCAACAAAAAAGAAAATAATTGACTAGTGATCGAACTTTATAGAGAAACACCACTCCCCATGCCCTCTCTTGTCAGTTCATCTTCATCATGCCCCAAAGTCCTAGAATGACCTACATTTGGCCTGTCACCTTGGCAAAGCCCACACTCTCACACTCATCCAGGAACACTTTTGGTAGCCCTTCAAACTCGCCGGTTTGTCATCTCTGATCTCCTTCATACATCACTTCCTCACTCACCTGGACACTATTCAATTAAATTCTTTTCCATTCTATTTGTATAGCACTTTTAACAATTGACATTGTCGCAAAGCAGCTTTACACAATCAAAATAATTATTTAAGTTTGTATGAAATGTTAATGTGTATGAATCAAAATGATAAGATAGTCCCTGATGAGCAAGCTGAGGACAACGACGACAGTGGCAAGGAAAAACTCCCTGAGATGGCAGTAGGAAGAAATCTTGAGAGGAACTTGACTCAACAGGGAACCCATCCTCATTTGGGTGATAACGGACAACAGGGATTGATCTGCAGTCATACTGTGTGTTAGGAGGCTGGAAGTTCAGTAAAACAGGAGATATGTTTAAGTTAATATGGAGTCCAGTTTGTTATTGGAGGCTCAGGTAGACTGTAGGAAACTTCAGTCCTGAACTATTGAGCGACTGCAGTCACAAGTCCTCTATGAACCGCTGTCAGCATCAACCAAGGCCAGGACCATCTTCATGGTAAAGTGGAACTGTCCCCAGTCACCACACGCATCCCAGGCAGATCACACAGGACAAGATTTCCAACCAGGATGCAGGGGAGGGAATTACGCTTTTTGTCGACCAAAGTTCAGCATTTAACACTATAATTCCCTCCACACTCTCCACCAAGCTGAAACACCTCAGACTCAGTTCATCTCTCTGCCAGTGGCAGACCACAGGCAGTAAGGATGGGCAGACATGTCTCAGCCTCCATCACACTGGAGCCCCCCAGGGTTGTGTTCTGAGCCCCCTGCTGTATTCGTTGTACATACATGACGTCATGGCCATCTCGACCACCATCATCAAGTTTTCTGGAGATGTTAGAAATCTAGAGAACTGGTGCCAGAGAAACAACCTCCTTCTTACCGTCAGCAAGTCAAGGGAGCTGACAGTGGACTTAAGTACAAAGCAGGAGATAAACTACCAGACCCCCATGTTGAATGAGAGCCCAGTGAAGAGAATGGAAAGCTCCAGATACCTCAGTGTTCATATGCAGGACCTGACATGGTTCTGTCACATCAACACCATGGTGAAAAAGGCCTGACAGCGTATCTACAACCTCAGATGCTTGAGAGACTCCAGACTGCCCTCTACGGTGCTAAGGAACTTTTACTCCTGCACCATAGAGAACGGGAAACATCACAACCTGGTTTGGGAACAGCGCCATGCAGGAAAGATGAGCTCTACAAAAAGGTGGTGCGGTCAGCTGAACAAATAATCTGTACCGATCTTCCAGACCTGTACTCATTTTACAAGCAATGTTGGACCAAGGCCAGAAATATCGTGAAAGAACTCAGCCACCCCAGCAATGGACTGTTCTCTCTGCTGCGTTCAGGAAAGTTATTCTGCTCCCTGAAGGCCAACATAGAGAGAGGGAGGAGAAGATTCTTCCCACAGGCTATATGGACTTAATCAATCATCACACCATACAGGACCTAACACTCTGATCTGTTTGTCCTGTTGGTGAATCCTCAATTTACATTTTTTTTCCCCCAATACAGTGGAAAAAAGATCTGAGACAAAATTGCACCCAGTATTCCCCTCGCGATTTAAAGGCGCACATACAACATTTCACTGTGAAATTGACACATTGCCACATGATGGCATTTGGGAAAAGGGGACAGAATTAGTCAAGTGACTTGGTTATACTTTACATTGTATATTCGTCAAAGGCATATAAGACTCACTTTGTCGGACTTAAGAGCAAATCAGACTTATGAAAATGCTCCTGGAATGGAACTCGTTTGTAAATCGGGGAATACCTGTATTGAATAGATATCCAATCTAAGAAAGTGACTAAAATCTAATCTGATTTGTGTATCCAGAAAACCCTAAAAAATCTGATGTGTGCCACATTACGGTAACAACCTTAGTCACTTCACTTCAAAACCTTGAAAGATTTTCTGTGCTTCTGGAAAACAATACAGGACTAGTGCATGGCTGATCACAAATCACTTCAGAATGAAAAAGGCATGCAAATACAATGATCTATAACAATCAAGAATGAATGTTTAAAGATTAAATAAAATTGCATTGATTGTGAATTCAACACTTTTAATATTAATTTGGAACAAAAATAATGAAGCACAGAAAACACATTTTACTTATAAGTCTGAAAGAAAAAAGTTTAGAAATCTTGTTAAAGTGCATTATTAAATACTGTACATAATGAATGTGTCTGTTTTCACATTTTCATTTTGAGGAATAATGTCACCTGTAAAGCAACATATATAGTAAACACCAGGTCTGGGTGATAAAAGGTGCAGGGGATTTTTTTATGTTCACAACTAACATCAACAGCGTGGTCAAGTCAGAATACAAATCTTGTATAAAAATGTGATGTGTGATTCCATGTCCTTTTTTGTAGTTCAGCCAGTCAAGAAAGAAACATGATTTATTCAGGTCTTGGCGAGAAAAAAAAAAAGTCTGCCGACATCACTGTCTAAAACGGCTCCCCGTAGATCCACTGAAGCCCTGACAAGCTTCTCAGTCTGGGTTCAGTGCCCTTACTCTGTCAGGCTGTGAAGTCACAGGTCTCACCGTTACATCTGCTGCTTTCGACAACGTGGAAGATGAAGCCTGCTAATTGTCCTCTGCATTGTCTTGTTTTATTGCTCACCCAGTCTTATCACAATGGCGTTAAAACATGCTATTGACTTTGATGGTCTCTATCAAAGAAGAAAATAAAAATAGTCCTTTGAGAGCATACTAAGTGCTTGTGAATTCTGGATAAAATGGCTGCAAACAGCCATTTCCTCTTCGGCTTCTCTTTGTATCTGTTTATGAGACAAAACAAACAAACAGACAAACAAAGATAGAAAGAGAATTTCACTTGCCATGGTACAAAGAAACAGAAATTAGCAAAGTCATTTTAAAGACTTGACAATTTAGCTTCCTTTCTTATATTAATGGTAATCAACAGCTAAAATATGAAGTTTTCTCTATGTTGAATAACAATATATTTTTAAATCACTTTATTAGCAGCTTTAGTTTATTGTATACTGTCCATTGGACATGATAATATATAGTTGTGATTGAAATTTCTCCTTTTTTTGGGCTATTGCTGTTACATAGTATTAATCTACACCTTCTGACCAGCATCAACTTGTTTCAGCAGGGCTATGGGATACAATATTTACAGATTTATTTTACCACATTCAATTGTTCTTATTATTTTAAGATACAAAGGCCATCTGTATCTTCAGTATTAACAGTAACAGTACTGTCAGGTGCATTTGCAAAACCCATAAAGCACAATGATGAAAGTAGATCTGGCAATGAAGACTATCCCAGGAGAAAGCAAGACCAAAACTTACCTTACTAAAAAAAAAAAACCTTACTAAAAAGTTAATAGCCTCGGAAAATCACCAAATAACAAACAACATCTCAAACTAAATCCGTTGTGAAGGTTTTATAGAGCATTAGTAGCAGAAACATCATCTGTTCTATGGTGATTATTACATATTTAGGACGTCTTCTGCGTCGTTTTCGAACGTAGAAAGAAATACAAAACAGGAAAGACCATTGAATTTGAAGCCGTAGACTGGGAGTGTAAGTAATAAATTCACTGAATACATAATAATAAATCACATGGTGTTTGAATTAAGGTTCACTCAATTGTTCCCTGTCTAAACACTCCTGCATATACAATAGGGTGAAAAAGTGTTTAGCATTATGACCCCTCATTTCCTCATGATAAATCTAATTAAATAATGTAGATTAAATGTGCGAAATAGGATCAAATGTTTTACAGTGAAAGCAATCAAAGTGCCTGAAGATGTAATTAAAAAAATTGTTGTGTTTTTTTTTTTTCCCCTAATAACCTCAGCAGCTGGCCTGATCATCCATCATCATCTGCACCTGTTTCTCACTGATTCATGCCTTTCATGCACATTAAATGTCGTTTTTTTTTTTTTATGCTTGAATGATTCGTGGGTTACTGCGTGGCTTAACAAACAAAAAACAATCCTTTGAAACTGGTCAGGTACAGCGGCTGGACTTAAAACAAGAGACAAAAACTTGCTTCTAAAATAATAATAAGCTTTAAAATATGAAAGGGGAGAGGGGTTGTTCGTGATGTTTTCACAGTAGTGTACTGTACACCTGTAATACAGGCTTGAAGGAATATATCTAGATTATGTAATTGCACACGCACACAAGACAAGAGATACACAATTTAAGACATTGCCAATTTTTCAAAAATGCATAAATGCATGTATTATACCTGATGAAGTCTATTTAAATGAGTATGAGTGATGAGGCTTGTGTTTATACGTTTTTCTTTTTTTTTTTTTTTTCTTTTTTAAGTTTATAAATTTGATCTTTTACTCACTTTAAGAAAATTGTGTGCATCCTTTTTCATTTATCTGTAAAGTCCATTTTTCATGCAGTTCCTGTCACAGGGATCAGAGAGAAGCTTCCAAAGACTGCTGATTCAAGTAAACTCGCATTATGACCAAACCGAATATTCTTTCACACAGGCAAAAGCTATTACGCTACTGTTTTAGCTTCTTTGCAAAACAAGTGAATATTTTGTCATCAGTTTTCACAAGTGCTTCTAAAACTGTCATTTCTCCCTAAATATGCCATTTCACTGTCACCAAAATAGCCATTTACAGTAGATTTCATTACAAAGCTCTGCGCGTCAAAGCTGGTGTGCTTCACCTAGACAAATGTGCTTTTTGTTCCCTCTAGAACTTCCAAAAGTGGCATAACAAGACAGGATTTAAAACTAACTAGCAAACAAATAAAAGAGGGCAGCATGGAGACATAGTGGTTAGCTCCATGGCCTCGACCCTTCAGGGTGTAGTGTTAGAATCCCATGTTCAGGTCTGTATGTGGAGTTTGCATGGTCTCTTCATACTTGGTGGGTTTCCTCCCACAGTACAGAGACATGCAGATTAGGCTAATTGGTGTTTCCAAATTGTCCATTTTGTCCATTTTGTGCGTGTGCGTGTGTGTGTGCGTGTGTGTGTGTGTGTGTGTGTGTGTGTGTGTGCGTGCATGCGCATGCTTAAAGATTAAACATGTTTTCTCTGATACGTGTTTACTCAGCAGCTCTAGTACCTTATGTACAGTTATTCAAATCAAGTGCAGGGGTGAAAGGAGGCCAGTACGGACCAGTACCGCATACCACTAAAAGATTTAGTGGTGTACCCAATACTGGATAGAACGGAGAGCAGCTGCCTGCCCAAACCATTCAAAACCCGTCACATGCTTTAAGCACTTTCAGCAAATAAACAAATCTAATAACTTTGTCATCTTAAATAGCATTTCTTCACCTTAGTAATTACTTTTAAGTCAGTACAAAATGCTTCTGACGTGTCTTTGTTGTTCTGTTCACTGCCAAGTCCAAGCTACAAAGCTAACTAGCTTCTAACAGAAAGCTGAATTCCAACTCCATCTATAACCCATGGTTCTGGGCAGTACTTGGTGCGTGGAACAAGGGATTGTACACCATACACTGTGCACTAGCTCTCCATTTTTTGCTATTGGGGATTCAACCCCAGAACTTTGGAGTGGAATGACTGGAGAAATAAAGTGAAACTTTGGAGACTTACAGGACTGTAAGTCCACCACCTTTCTCTGGTTCTCTTTACCTTTTGGCTACACAGTACCAGTAAATATTTAAAACTACGTTCATCTCCTATCAAGGATCATATGGTTATTGAAAGAATCTGTTCCTCTGGCTTGGACCATTTGGCAGACACTCTTATTCAGAGCAATCTAAAAAAAAAAAAAAAAAAAGACCTTTGAAATCATTGGACAGATCATTACATGGTTACTAGTTTACTAACTACAATATAAGTACCATCAGTCAAACACTGTTGTACTGGATTGGGGCTTCAGGGAAAGTCAAAGGTAGGTCAAAAAATGGAGATCTTTCAACAAGAGGACAAGAGAAAATACTACATGACCCATTTTGGTGGCATAACAGTGCAAAAAAATTCAACAGTACATTTAAATTCATTTTATTTAAGCATCTAAATGAAGCTATACAACCTATAGTGATACCATGTTCATAAAAGTTAAAATAGTCTAATTAAATTCACATCTCTGAAAGGACAGAGAAAATATGGCTAACACTTTTACAATGTAATCATTGTCATTGTTAAAACTATATAACAGTGTTATATAGCAGGCTTTGAAACTTTAATGCTGGTCTACAGGATCTGTTTTTTTTTTTTTTTCTTTTCTTACCAAGTATGGTGTTTAGCATTCATTTGGTAATCTACAACACATTATCACCATTATGTGGAAAGGGAGGCAGTACACAGCATTACAATATCAGATCTTTGAGAGTCCAGAAAGCCCCAAAATAACAAACAAACAAATAAATAAATATGCTGGTGGCACTGTTGCCTTGCAAATGCAAGGGTTGAGGATTCATGTCCCGTCTTCAGGTCTTGTGTGGTGCATGGACTTTGTATGTTCTCTCCATGCTCAGCAGGTTTTCTCCAGTTTCCTCGCTCTGTCAAAAGACACACCAGTGCTGCATGTAAAAGCTATTATACTATTGTACAATGGAATTTAACCTTGCATAGTATAGTATCAGAAATACTGGTAACAAAAATAGCCTGATAAATAATATAAAAAAATATGTACATCTCAGCTTAGTTATGTGCAGGTGTGCAGTGTTAATGAGTCGTAATCGGTTAAGTGTTTAAATGGCTCGGGTGAGCGTTTGGAGGCAGCGGGGTATTGAGTAATCTGATTGCCTCAAGGAAGAAGCTGTTGTGAAGTCTGGTGGTGGTCATTCTGCATTATTCCTCTAAAGAAGGCAGTGAGGAAGGGAAGGGGGAGTTTGCGTTCTGCCAGTCTCCACAGGAAGTGGAAGTGCTGCTGTGCCTTGACAACAAAATTGACAGAACGGAAGCTCACGTGAACCAAATGATACATTTATTACTTAGCTCACATGGCAAGTACAAGCTCCAGTGTGTTGGCAAGTCCTATGATTGTGGTTGCACAGAATAACAGTTAAATTATAATACAGTAATTTGTTAGACAGGATTATGAATCATACTGTATGCACATGCTTCATGTATACCAAATTCAACAAAGAAGGTCAGAAGAAGGTAAACAAGTGTATACAGGAAACCATGAAATATCAAAAAGACAGTCATAAGATAAGGCATGGTCAAAATACCAAAAAATTAGATGTGCATCAAGACAAAGGGGCTTGGAGATGGCAAAACTAAGTCAAGGTGAGGCAAAGTCACACACAATGAATGAATCCAAGAAAGCATGGCTTAGAGCACACATGAGTGGCTGGCAAACTGTAAGACTTTCAAGTCCATGTGCTTACAAATCTCTTCAAAAGGAAATGAGACAAACAACAGACGGGATTCAAAATCGATGGAGACAATCTGGCAGTCGGGAGGAGAAAGGTTGTGGCTTTTTATATTAAAAAGTAATAACATATGGTCAGCTTGATAGGCAGTCAAGTGTAATACAGAATAAAAGAAACAAAGCAAACACTTCAGAGAAAATTTCATTAATTCAGAAGCGTGCTTTATCAGTTTACTATCAGTTTATATTGCTCTAAAACTAATTGATGCAAGTTTAAACTTAATTAAGGGATTTATTTGAATGATTGATGAACTTACTTGTCCACTGGCAACCACAATAAAAATAAATATCCTGGACATGAAACCTGGTAGTCCAACTGAATGTTTTCATTCCTGAGTTTTTTTTTTTTTTTTTTCTTGTTCCCAATTTGGGTGTAATAACTCTCCTCTATCACACACACCAGCTACTGTACCAACTGGGAAGGATAAACTTTTGTGACTATTGACCATGGTGAGCTATTTTTTTGTGTCATTCAGATGTTTAGATTTGAACCCAAACTACGAGGATTTTAAGGTCATAGACAGTTGTTGGAAGATTGCATATGGGGATGGTTATCATAGAAGCTCTTGGGAGAATCATAGCTTCTGTAGTTCCAGCTATCCCAAACATGGTTATTGTTTAACCATGTTATTGTTGACAGTTGGGCTGACAGCACACAGATGAAAAATGCAGAAAATGGGCTGGCTTTTATATGGAACATGACTAAATTATAATAGCAGGTCCTGAAAAACCACCATAGTGGGTTTAAGAGAAATTGTATCAGTCCTTGACAAGTCTCAACAATTCATAGTAAATTGTGAACTGTAGTAGGTACATTGTAATAGCTAGTAGGCAAAAAAAAAAATCATGTCAGTTTGCTGACAGTTCAACATGACTGAGTTCAACTGTAGGTGATTCGAAAGTCAGTCAAATCTTAACAGTGAAGTCAATCTGGACACGTAGTCAATTTGTAGATGAGGTGGTGTCAAGTCAGGTGACCAAGCTCCATCATGAATTTCAACTCTCTCTCTCTCTCTCTCTCTCTCTCTCTCTCTCTCTACTACTACTACTACTACTACTGAACTGAATTTGAATTTAAGACAATTTCCTGTGGTCAAATGAAAAAGTTCTGTAATGTGAGGAAAGGTTTATAATTATTTAAGGAATTACATGAGACATAGTGGCAGCCACTGTCGCCTTTCATCTCCTGGATCCAAGTTTGATTCCCACCTTGCGTCTCTGTGCATGGAGTTTGCATGTTCCCCCCGAGCTTGGTGGGTTTCCTCTGAGTACTCTGGTTTCCTCCGACAGTCCAAAGACGTGCAGATTAGGCTCATTCACGTTTCCAAATTGCCTGTAGTGTGTGAATGAGCATGTAAGTATCAGTATGTGTGCCCTGCCATGGATCAGTGTACAGTACACTACTGTACACTCGTGCCTTAAGTGTCCTGGGATAGGCTCCATGCACCCCACAACCCTGTATACAGGATAAAGCAGTACAGACGATAAGTGAGTGAGTAAAAGGAATTACATGTGCAAGGAATATGCAAAGAATTCTCCTCTAGGCAAGGTTTCTGTGTGGTTGGGATCCAGTTATTTTGTTTGAAACATGTAAAAAAAAACAAGAAAAAAACAAGAAGACCTAATTAACTAGAAATGCAAAAATACAGATATTATATTAAAAATGCTCTTATATTATACGGAAAAGACATTGTTACTCTGCCGCCTGTTATTTTTAAAGAAAAATTAATAAATATTAGAATTTTCAGAGCTTTCTTTGCCTTTGATTCCTTCCTAAAAGGGGGACAAGGTCTTAGGGGTTTTTTTTTTTTTTTTTTTTGCTGCGATTGTAAAAACCTGTGCGAGGGTTTATTGTCGATGTGCAGTCCTCTAAAGCATGTTTTATGACTCTACTTTATAAGTGGCCAAGCCTTGTCCTTTGCAGTCCCTAAGCTCTGAACTCTATGCTAATTTTCCACAAACTAAAATCCAATGGGCTATGTCAGTGAGGTAAATCATGCAACGGGTTTTTATCTCGCTGTAATCACAATGTGGCAGATGTATAATGGCCTATTCGAATGATAAATTTCATACAGTATCTCAAAGCCATCACATCAGGATTGTCTGTGATTGCTGGTCCAGAGAGCTTGTTAAAAACAGGAACACTGAACCTATGTGAGAGTGAAAAGTATGTGAGGTTGTTAAGGACTGAAATAATATGCTGTACCCCTCGTTTGAAATTGAGAAAGTTGTGATATTTTGCCTTTAGGCAGATCGATTTACCAGTTGTAACTGTGTGGGTGTATATATATATATATATATATATATATATATATATATATATATATACACATATACAAACACTAAACAAATGTTTTACATTATGCAAAAGACTACTCTTGAAATGTATAACATTCACTATTCACTAGACACTAAAAAATAAATGCCAACCCCGAATGCCACTTCGCTTAACACTGCCTCCTCCAGGGTCCGGGTTCAACTCTCGCTTCGGGTCTGTGTGCAGTTTGCATGGGAATGAGTGGTGTGAATGTGTTTATTATTGTGCACTGTGATGGATTCACACCCCATTCACAGGGTGTACCCCGCCTCGTGCTCTAAGGTTCCTGAGATAGGTTCAGGCCCCCTTGACCCTGTATTATATATAAAGTGGTATAGACAATGAGTAAGTGAGTGAATGCCACTTTCAAAACAAATACGTGCAGTATGTTAATATTGCAAAATGTTTAGATTGTTTATTTTGTTCTAGTTTAATTTGAAATGTTTTGTCTGAATAATAAGGCATTCAGTTGCAGTTTTTCAAATCACATCCTGATTTTCTGATGAAGAAAAAAATGCTGAAGAGCATCTATACTCAGCATGTGGTCCAGATGGAGGAAATCAATTAAAATGTTTTCCTGGGAACATAATTAGAGGTGTTTTGGAATACTTCTTTAGTGTGTGTGTGTGTGTGTGTGTGTGTGTGTGTGTGTGTGTGTGTGTGTGTGTGTGTGTGCGCGCGTGTGTGTGTGTGCACGTGTGTGTGTGTGTGTGTGCACGTGTGTGTGTGTGCTTTGTGCTTTTAAATGTAGATGTTTTATGTTTCAATAAATTAGTCAAAGGAAATTATTGAACTTAATGAAAACTTTTTTTTTTTCCACGGGGTGACTATAAATGGATTAGATCATCATAAGATATGTTTTATTAAATTAAAATGAATTGTTACCAATTCATTTATTTTAAAAGTTTCAGTCCCATTTATTTAAAATTATTTAGTTTTTACAGAAATTCACCTTTTTATGATCACTGCACACTAAAAAATGCTGGGTTATTTTTACTACCCAAACGCTGGGTTGCCTCTGTTGGGTAATTTTTTTGGGTTATTTACAGTGAATTGGGTACTTTTTGTTTAGCCCAGGAGTTGGGTTAGCTAGTTACAGCTAACGTCACAGACATGACCGCCCCTCCCCCGAAGTTCACCGGTGTAATAAGTTGTTGTGTGGGTTTTTTTTTTTTTTTTTTGGAGCTGCTGATAAGGGTGCTTCCTCCTTGAGTATTTAAGAGGAAATGTAAATGTTAAATACAAGGTCTGCATACACACTTTCACTCACCTATGACTGAATTTGTTCACTCTATGTAACATTTATTACTGTTACCGTGTTAACGTTACACTCAAACTTTCTTCCTGGTCTGTGCTATAGAGTGCTAGTTTATCTGACAATGGCTGCTAGCTAGCCAAACCAAAGAACTCCACCTGTGTATGAAAGAAACTACAAAAATGTCTGAGCTTTTTAGCTTTCTTTGTTTTCTTTGTAGGGTGTATGAAGATGCCAGCATGACGCTAGCATTTAACTCAGTTGCTAGCGTTAGCAACCACATATAAAAAGCTGAGGTGTTACAAAACATTAATCTTCTTACAAATATGGATACGAGCCAACTCTCTCGATTTTTCCATAAACTTTTAATTTCTTTCTTTCTAAGGTTGGAACCGACACCGTGGAATATCTCCAGCAGGCTGAAGTGTCGAGGCCGAACCCCTACATCCTGATGTTGGGAGATAATGACTAGCACTGCTCTCAGGCATTAGTGCTTCTGAGTAATCCTATCGTAATGATGTCGCTGCTGAACTTGTTTTGTATTATTTTATCTTGTGCTTTTGAAAAATTTATATTATTTCTATGATTTGTACATGTAATTGGGTGTTTACTGCACATTGGATGTATGGTTTGCAAAAATTTTTTTTTTTTTTTTTTTTTTTGTAATAGACCAGTATATCAAAAGTAATTGAACTGTTTAAACTGTTTAACCCATAGTCATGTAAAACATAAAAATAATAATAACCTATTTGTGAGGTAGAATTAACCCAATATTCCAGTTAATATAATGGGTAGAGTAGAATAGTTCTGGGTAGAATTAACCCAGCATTATAGTTAAATATGACCTAGCATTTGGTTTGAAATTAACCCAGCATGTAGTTGGTCCAATATTTATCCAGCAGCTGGGTTAAAAACAACCCAAACTGTTTTTAATCCTGTGTTTTTTAGGGTGTGCAATTTAAAGTTATGTTGTTATTCTGTCTGATATTTTTCTCTGTTATACCACAACTAATGGTCATTATGGAATATCCACTAAATTTCAAATGACACCATTAATACTTATACCCGATCATTGACTTGAGCAAAAAGCATAAAGGATCTACCTCCCTCCTCTTTTTTTATCCACAATTGAGCTAAATAATAAAACACATCATTTTTATTCCCCTTTCACCAAGTGCGTTCGAATTGTAGAAATTAACATTTAATAATTCCAATCTCCTAAAGTGACGTTCAAACATTTTAATTAGCAAGCACTTTGCTCACCACACACTTGCAGCAGATGGATGCCCATGTCAGCCAATTTGAGGAACCAGCAATTACCAACTCATTTGCATTCTTATTTCAAACATGTCCTTCCTAGAACCATCTCACTTAAAGAACATTTTATCTTTATAGCTCTGGTTTTAGCATTAGCAGGTGGTCAAATGTTTATGTATCAATTTCCCCTTAAGGTAAAATAAAATAAAATAAAAACTCTAATCAGAATAATTTCCAGTTAATAAACACACAACAAATATATTAATAAATTGAAAATACATTTATGCTGGCTATGATAGAAAGGTATCAGAATGCTCAGTGCATTCCAGCTTGCTGTTTATGGGGCTTAATGGGAAAATAGTTCAAGGTTGTTAATCTTGCCTCCAAATTTTCCAGATCTAATTGAGCATTGATGGGATGTGCTGTACAAAGAAGGGTGATCCATGGAGACATCACCCTGCAACCTACAGAACTTGAAAGATGTGCTGCTAATGTCCAGGCACTAAACACAGCACACCTTTAAAGGTGTCTAAAGTCTTGTTGCATGGGGTCAAGATCTGCCCCAGTGCCACAAGAGGGAACTACACTCTAAAAAATGCTGGGTGAATATTGGACCAACTACATGCTGGGTTAATTTAACCCAGCAAAACTGGTTAACCTAGCAAGATGGGTAAAATATTCAATCCAAATTCTAGGTCATATTTAACTATAATGCTGAGTTAATTCTACCTCACAAATAGGTTATTATTATTTTTATGTTTTACATGTCTATGGGTAAAACTGTTTAAACAATTAAATTACTTTGATATTCTGGTCTATTACAAAAGAAAACACTAAGTTTAGCAAACTATACATATATGCAATAAACAGCACCCAATTAATCGTACAAATCATAGAAAAATATTTATTTTTCAAAAGCACAAGATCAGATAATACAAAACAAGTTCAACAGCGACATCATTACGATACTATTACTGAGAAGCACTAATGCCTGAGCGCAGTGCTGGTCATTATCTCCTAACATCAGCATGTAGGTGTACGGCCTCGACTGACAGATATTCCACGGTGTTGGTTCCAACCTTAGAAAGAAAGAAAGTAAAAGTTTATGGAAAAATTCGAGAGGGTTGGCTAGTATGCATATTTGTAAGAATATTTGTGTTTTGTAACACCTCAGCTATTTTATGCTTGCTAACGCTAGCAACCTAGCTAAATGCTAGTGTCATGCTGGCACTACAGTTAACAGTTTAGCTTTCATGCATCACTTCACCACCTTCATACACCCTGCAAGCATTCTACAAAGAAAGCTAAAAAGCTCAGACATTTTTGCTGTTTCTTTCATACACAGGTGGGGTTCTTTGGTTTGGCTAGTTAGCAGCCATTGTCAGATAAACTAGCATGCTATAGCACAGACCAGGCTGAAAGTTTGACTGTAACACGGTAACAGTAATAAATGTTACATACAGTGAACAAATTCATTCATAGGTGAGTGAAAGTGTGTATACAGACCTTATACTGAACGTTTACATTTCCTCTTAAATGCTTGAGGAGGAAGAAAAAAAGACACGAAGCTGACACAGCCACTGAATACACCGGTGAACTTCGGGGGAGGGGCGGTCTGATCTGTGATGTTAGCTGTCGCTAGCTAACCCAACTCCAACCCAGCAAGCTGGGTTAAACAAAAAGTACACAACTCCCTGTAAATAACCCAGAAATATTACCCAACAGAGGCAACCCAGTGTTTGGGTAGTAAAAACAACCCAGCATTTTTTAGTGTGTATGTAAACTTGAGCTTAATGTTTTGGGTTTTAATATTATAGCTGTGATCTAATCTCTAAACCTAAATCTCAAACTTTCCCCATTAAAAAAACAAACTAAAAACTTGTCCTCCCTTTGGGAAGGATTAAGTAAAATGGAACTGTTTCTAAACAGCAACAATATAATAATAATAACAATAATAATAATAATAATAATAATATAATAATAGTTTAATAGTAATAAAATAATAATAATATATATATATATATATATATATATATATATATATATATATATATATATAAAATAGTAATAATAATAATAGTAAAAAAAAATCGCCTTTCTGCTAGTGTGTCCATTCATCCCTTTGACTGTGTATCTCTCCAACATCCTCATTAGTGCAATATCCCGAGAATTAGGGGTTGAATGTTTGTATGACTTACATGGATTTATCATTGCAACCAACAGATGAACAGATTAGTTTTTGAAAAGTCCAACATCTGAGAAGACTAGCTTTGTCAGGGCTTTTGGCCTTGAGTTCTGCTTGTAATTTCTAAAGCTGAATGCCCTAGTAATCCCCTATAAATCTTTTTGTGGTTTTTGCTAGGTTTCACACACTGTTCTCAGATTTGCTATGTTCATTATATGCCAAGCTCACTAAAATATACCACCATGTTTGCCTGAGTAAATATCATTGTTATTTTTAAAGGAATGAATGCATAAATAATAATAATAATAAGAAGAAGAAGAAGAATATATGTTAGTTAATTGTTATATAATAAAATATGCTAATATGACCAGAATCCTTTTTTTATCAAGCATTTAAAATAAAACATGGAAAAATATCTTAACATCCATTACACAATAATTGCACAAGATATTATTATTAGTAGTAGTAGTACTAGTAGTAGTATACTATGAGTAGTAGTGGAGTTTTTCTCCCCATGCTTGGTGGGTTTCCTTCGGATACTCCAGTTTCCTCCCACACTACATAGACATGCAGGTTAGGCTAATCCTAGTTCACCAAATTGCCCGGAGTTTGTGAATGACAATTGGGCATCGAGCTGGCAGCCTGACCTCTTTAAGAACTGCGACCAAAATTATGAATTTATCTCCAGAGTGGGGAGAATAAGCATTTTACTGCATATGGTACTCTGTGTGGCTGTGTATGTGACAAATACAATTTGAATTTGAGTATCCATTCCCCAATGCATAGGATGGCACATAGATTGATGAAAAAATTATAGTAGTAGTAGAAAAAAAATATATATATATATACACACACATATACATACATAGTACAGACCAAAAGTTTGGACACACCTTCTCATTCAACGTGTTTACATTTGTATTATGGCAAGAAAAAAGCAGCTAAGTGAAGAAAAAAATGAGCGGCCATCATTACTTTAAGAAATGTTGGGAAAACTTTGAAAGTGTCCCCAAGTGCAGTCACAAAAACCATCAAGCGCTACAAAGAAACCAGCTCACATGCGGACCGCCCCAGGAAAGGAAGACCAAGAGTCACCTCTGCTGCGGAGGATAAGTTCATCCGAGTCACCAGCCTCAGAAATGGCAGGTTAACAGCAGCTCAGATCAGAGAGCAGGTCAATGCCACACAGAGTTCTAGCAGCAGACACATCTCTAGAACAACTGTTAAGAGGAGACTGTGTGAATCAGGCCTTCATGCTAGAATATCTGCTAGGAAACCACTGCTAAGGACAGACAACAAGCAGAAGAGAATGCTTGAACTAATTAGTTGCATCACCTGTTTTGCATACAGGGCGAACTATAATACCTGTTTAATATATACAGTATGTGGGCCTCTTGACATGGGACCTTGGGTTAGGGTTAAGGAAAGTTATTTTAGAAACTCCAAATAAAGTTTACTTTCATCTCAACTGAGGACTTGGTCCACTAAAAAAAATGTGTAGTTTCTTTTTCTCTTTAGCACAGGTAAGATGCTTCTGATGGTTTAATGCTTCTCTGAATGTAGCCTTAAATCTGCAGTGTCTGTGGGGGGCCCTAGCCTGCATAAGCAATGAGTTAATGCATGAGCCTAGCCTAAGCTCCTGTGAGGCCCCTAATCTCCTCTATGAGGTCCCAGTGAGCTCGAGTGCATTTTGAATCTGGCCAAAGGGATCAAAGCAAAAATTGGCAGTGAGCTAAAATAAAAAAAAATCCAAAGGTATCACTGTCAATCATGATTACACATCGCACATTTTGAAGAAGATTCTGGGCTGGAGTAAAAGTCTAGGAAATTTTATAAAATAGCTCTTAGGTCCTACTGTTAGCGGATGAATAAGAATGTAATGATTAATGCAGTAGAAATAAACAAACAATAGGTTGCATTTACCATTTATCATGCATTAATTTGCATAGAGTGAGACCCACAAAACTTTTTTTTTTTTAATTAAAAAAAAAGAACTCAGTGGTAAAGTAAGGCAAGAGCAATCTTATACTGCATAAAATAGCTTTTGTCACAGTGGTGTAGTAGTTAAGACTGTGCTCTTGCACCTCCAGGGACAGGGGTTCGATTCCTGCCTTGGTCCTAATGTATGTGCGTTCAATTTGCGTGTTCTCCCCGTGCTTGGTAGGTTTTATCCGGGTACTCCAGTTTCCACCCTCAGTCCAGAGACATGCAGCTCAGGTTAATATTTGTTTGCAAAATTGCCCGGTGTGTGTGTGTGTGTGTGTGTGTGTGTGTGTGTGTGTGTGTGTGTGTGTGTGTGTGTGTGTGTGTGTGTGTGTGTGTGTGTGTGTGTGTGTGTCTGTCACCTCGAGCCAACAGTCCCCTTGAATAGGCTCCAGGCCTATGCGATCCTTTAAGGGATAAGCAGTATAGAAGATGAATGAAAGAATCTTTCAATATATTCAGCATGTATCATCTTGCATATTTTTACTTGTGTGATTACATTTTTGTCTATAAAAGAATTATAGAGTGAAATAAGATGCAGAGCTTTTCAGGAAAGAATGTTTTTTTATCCCAAAATGTTTTTACTTTTCTGAAAAGATCAAGTTTCATGAATGCATTTGAAAGGCTTTTCTTTTGAATGTGGTATGTTTTTTGCATGTTGCTTTGAAATGCAAGACATTTTTTATTTATTTATTATTATTTGTTTTTTTACAATTATTCAGTACAGTTCATTCCTTAATATATTTTAGTGGCCAGTATGATTGCATTCAGCTATAGAAATAAAATCTCCATGCATGTTATAATACCCCCAGAAAAATATATAATAATAATAATAATAATAATAATAATAATAATAATAATAACAACAACAACAACAACAACAACAACAACCATATCTCTGGTTTTCTTCCACAGTCCACAAACATGCAGATTAGGCTGATTGTCATTTCCAAAATTGGCCATAGTGTGTGTGTGTGTGTGTGTGTGTGTGTGTGTGTGTGTGTGTGTGTGTGTGTGTGTGTGTGTGTGTATAGTTAGTTAGTAAGTTAGTTAATGAACAACCGAATGAGTGAGTGGTTTAGTGGGTGAGTGAGTGAGTGAGTGATAAGAAAAAGAAGAAGGACGAAAAGAAGAAGAAGATTTTTTTTTTTCTGGCTAATTTATTAATTTTACCTTCTATATAAAAATGAATGACCTGAATTCCAGGATCGAAAAAAAAAAAAGATTAAAACATTCTTTCCCAATATCTCTAACTCTGTTCTTAAAAGAAATCAAGAAGTGTGACAAACCTTAAATCTTTACCAGTTGTTCCTAATTTCCTGGAATGGCATGTCCCCTGATAACTGCGTCCTTGGAAATGTGCATTGATCTCCTTCCAAACATTTCCAGCACTCTCCATTAAAAACGTTCACTGTACATTTACCTCTCCAAGGTGTTGCAGCATTCACTGAGGTTGAGAAAGTACATTGCTTTGGTAATCAAAATAATGAGAATAAATGAAAGTGAGTGTAACACCCGTACCTCCACGGATCAGGGGAATAAGATCAAGTTCCCCGGATTACTGAGTTGACTCTTTGTCCCCACCTAGTGTGTCTATGTATTCACTACCAACACTTAAGCACTTAAGCACTAAACACGAACACCTGTGATTCCCTGGTGTGTCTACTATTTATTCCAGTCGAACCCGTAGGGCTTCGTCGGTTCACTGTTGTGCACCTTATGTTTGTCCTCACTTGTTCCCTCTCCTTGTTATATGTTAAACACGTTAATGATTCTCTTCTGCCCGTCTCGCTCCCAGGATTGAGCAGTGTCTGCAGGTGTGGGACTCTGGGAGGAAGGAAAGACCCTCAAGAGTCACAAGGACAGTACAAGAGTTTCCTTTGATTTCCACTTATTCTCCAGAAGCCGAAACGGTTCACGTTCGCCCACCTGCAGACCCTGCCTGGGAAGCCTCGCTCGGAGTTGCCGTGAGCGTTACGGGACTTTGTTTGGTTTTGTTTCTTTTTTGTGTTTTTTGTTTGTTTTGAGAGAAAAAAGAATATTCAATAAAAACCCTGCTTATACAAATGGATTCTGCATCTGCGTCTCACTCGAATCAGGAAGACATGACAGATGAACCGACCTTACCAGACGCAGCAGGAACCCCGCTTCCTGAGGACGAAGCCCCCGTCCTCGATTACATCCGAGGCCAACAGAATAAGATTGACGGGTTGGCCAGAGCCGTGAATGACCTGGCGCGCGGGATGGAACAACTTATGCACCGCTTGCCTTCGCTCTGCGCGCCAGGTCCGCGCTCCACACCGCTACCACCTCGCCCGAACCCCCCGGAAAGGTATGACGGGAATCCGGAGGGGTGCAAGCGGTTTCTCCTGGCCTGTGAGCTGTGGCTCCTGGATTTCCCGAACATGACGGATCTACAGAAGATCAGCTTCGTCACGCAGCAGCTCACAGGAACCGCTATGGATTGGGCCGCGGCGGTTTGGAGCGCTGGCAGAATCGCGGCATCCAACTACCCGCAATTTCTTTCGGAGTTCCGCACGGTGTTCGACCACCCCGATCAGGGCAGAACGGGGGAACAACAGCTGCTGAGGCTGAAACAAGGGACTGCAACAGTGGCGGATTATGCGATCCGTTTTCGGGTACTGGCCGCGGAGAGTGGCTGGTGTGACCGCAGTCTCCTCGCTAGATTCAGGGATGGGCTACAACCCGAGGTCCAGCTAGAATTGGCCTGCCGGGATACGGGCATGTCCCTGGATGAGTGCATCACGCTGGCCATCAAACTAGACCAGCACCTCCGCAGCCAGAGACGACACATCTCCCCGAAAACCCCGCCCAAACGGTCGGAGTTCCGCCATCGTCCCAGCCTCAGCACCCCCGCGACGGAGCCTCGGGAAGGAACTCCGGGAGAACCTATGGACCTCGGCACATCCCGACTCACGGCCCAGGAGAGGAGACGACGCATACAAGAGGGGCTGTGCTTGTACTGTGGGGGGGAAAAACATACCATAAATCACTGCCCCTTACTCCAAAAAGTAATACACATCACACCTCCACGCACCCATCACTCCTTCTGTGTTAAAGCACAATTGTCATATGCTAACCAGTCTATGTGTGTCTTTCCCCTTGTAGATTCTGGGTCGGCTGGAAATTTTATAACATCTTCTCTTCTTTCCTCGCTACAGGCTCCCTTGTCGAAGCTACCAGCCCCTATCGCAATTAAAGCTTTGGATGGTCATAACCTTCGGCATTCTCCTATTAAACAAATCTCTGCGCCCCTCCGATTAACTTTTCCCGGTCATTCCGAGGAACTAAAATTCTTTGTACTCCCTCGGTCAGATCATTCCGTCGTGTTGGGTCTCCCATGGCTCAGCTCTCATAATCCTAATTTTGATTGGGAAAAATCTCGCATCCTATCATGGGCCCCTAGATGTGCTAAAAAATGTATACCGCCTACATTGACGGTCCAAACCACATCCATTGAAAGCCCGCTAGCCCTAGTATCAATAGAAGTACCATCTGAGTATGCACAGTTTCAAGACGTGTTTAGCATTAGGGCAGCCGCACGACTTCCCCCTCATCGGCCGTGGGACTGCGCGATTGAGATTTTGCCGGGGAAAACACCGCCGAGCTCGCGTGTTTACCCATTGTCCGTGGAGGAGACACGGGCTATGGAGGAATACGTGAGTGAAGCTCTCCAGCAGGGTCTCATCAGTAGGTCCACGTCACCCGCCTCGGCAGGGTTCTTCTTTATCGATAAGAAAGGGGGGGGTTTACGTCCCTGTATTGATTATAGAGGTCTCAATGCAGTAACAGTAAAATACAAGCACCCACTACCGTTGGTACCGACCGCCATCGACCAACTCCAAGGCGCCTCTGTTTTTTCTAAACTCGACCTCCGCAGCGCCTATAATCTCGTTCGTGTGCGTAAGGGCGATGAGTGGAAGACGGCGTTTAGCACTACATCTGGCCATTACCAATACAACGTGATGGCTTATGGATTGGTAAACGCACCTGCGGTGTTTCAGGGGTTCATGAACGACGTGTTTAGGGATATGTTAAACCGATATGTGATAGTTTACTTGGATGATATCTTGGTTTACTCTCGGTCATACTCCGAGCACGTCCAACATGTAACTGCCGTCCTTCATCGATTGCGCAAACACGGGCTCTATGCGAAGGCGGAGAAGTGCGAGTTCCATAAAAAGGAGATCGCATTCCTCGGCTACCGCATAGGGCCACTGGGGGTCGAAATGGAGACGTCCAAGGTGAAGGCGGTGCAACAATGGCCGGAACCCCAATCGGTAAAGGCGCTACAGAGCTTTCTGGGTTTCGCTAACTTTTATAGACGCTTTATCCGAGGGTTTCAGTATGCTGGCAGCGCCGCTAACAACCCTACTAAAGGGGAAGCCTAAGCGTCTGCGTGAGTTTCCGCCGGAGGCACGCAGAGCGTTTCAAGATCTGAAGACCGCATTCACTACGGCACCCATTCTAAAAATCCCCGACCCAACCAAGCCTTTTTTGGTTGAAGTCGATGCCTCTGAAGTGGGGATTGGGGCGGTGCTGTCACAGCGTCATGGCAACCCAGAAAAACTCCACCCTTGCGCTTTCTTTTCGCGTAAACTAACCCCTGCCGAGCGCAACTATGATATCGGCAATCGCGAACTGTTAGCAGTAAAAGCGGCGTTAGAGGAGTGGCGGCACTGGCTAGAGGGAGCCGATCACCCATTCGTAGTGCTGACCGATCATCGCAACTTAGAATATATCCAACAAGCAAAACGATTAAACCCTCGCCAAGCCCGATGGGCTCTGTTCTTTACTCGCTTCCGCTTCACTATTACTTACCGCCCCGGGTCAAAAAATAAGAAAGCAGATGCTTTATCCCGGTACTACACAGCCCCTGGGGAACCCATAGAGCCCGAGCCAATCCTGCACTCGTCTCTCGTGGTGGCACCGATCATGTGGGACCTCGACTCGGAGATTGCAGAAGCGGCACGGTCCCACGCCGCGCCGCGACAATGTCCTCCGGGGAGAACCTACGTACCGGTGTCCCTACGAGAACAGGTAATCATTCACGCACACACGAGTGCAGCGGCCGGACACCCCGGGATCATTCGGACTTGTAGACTGCTAGAGCCAAAGTACTGGTGGCCAAATATGCGGAAGTCAGTAGAAACAGTGGTTTCGTCTTGTGCAGTTTGTGCAACCTCAAAAAATCCTAGACACCTGCCGGTTGGTAAATTAATGCCGTTAGATACTCCTCACAGACCGTGGTCCCATATCTCAGTGGACTTTGTCACGGATCTGCCTGTATCTAAGGGCTACACCACTATTCTAGTCGTGATCGATCGGTTTTCCAAGGGGTGTAGATTTATCCCTTTCGGCTCCCTCCCGTCAGCCTTCCAGGTAGCAGAAGCCTTATTTTCAACCGTGTTTCGCTGCTATGGTATCCCCGAAGATATCGTATCCGATCGTGGGCCCCAATTTATCGCACGAGTCTGGAAAGCTTTCTTTCAGAAATTGGGCACCACTGTTAGCCTAACGTCGGGCTATCACCCCGAGTCTAATGGTCAGGCCGAGCGGACTGTCCAGGAGCTCGGAAAATATCTTCGAGCATATTGTAGTAGCCGTCAACACGAATGGGCAGAATGCTTAATCTGGGCGGAATACGCGCAAAATTCGCTACGTCACTCCGCTACCGGCCTAACGCCCTTCCAATGTATACTTGGGCATCAACCCCCGCTCTGTCCCTGGGATGCCACACCCACCGAAGTCCCTCGGGTGGACGATTGGTTTAAAAGAGCGGAAAAGGTATGGGAAGAGGCCCACACTAAGATCTCCCAGGCAGTTCGTCGCTTTAAGAAATTTGCCGATAGACGACGAAGGGAAAGTCCTCCGCTCCAGGTAGGCGATAGAGTATGGCTCTCCACAAGGGACCTTCACTTGAATCTTCCCTGCCGTAAGCTCACACCCCGCTATATAGGTCCCTTTCCTATTTTAGCCCAAATAAACCCTGTCTCTTTTAAACTACAACTACCAACCCATTTACGCATCCACCCTGTCTTCCATATCTCTCTTCTTAAACCAGTGACCCGGGGACCGCTGGACGAAGGTGTGGCGGAACCAGCAACCCCAGCAGCCGTGGAGATTGAGGGCGCTCCGGCGTTTCGAGTCAAAAAACTACTAGACTCCCGGAGGAGAGGGGGTTCCCTTCAATATCTGGTGGAATGGGAGGGGTACGGCCCGGAGGAACGGAGCTGGGTGCCAGCAAAGGACATCTTGCATAGAGGGCTCATTAGGGATTTCCATCTGGAAAGACCGGAACGCCCGGCGCCGCGACGTCCGGGTCGTCCCCCTCACCGGCCATCCCATCAGGTAGGTGAGCCTCGACTCCCTCCGGTTACACGGAGACAGCCCTCACACCCCCTCTCGGGAGCCGGTCCTGGGGGGGGGGGGGTACTGTAACACCCGTACCTCCACGGATCAGGGGAATAAGATCAAGTTCCCCGGATTACTGAGTTGACTCTTTGTCCCCACCTAGTGTGTCTATGTATTCACTACCAGCACTTAAGCACTTAAGCACTAAACACGAACACCTGTGATTCCCTTGTGTGTCTACTATTTATTCCAGTCGAACCCGTAGGGCTTCGTCGGTTCACTGTTGTGCACCTTATGTTTGTCCTCACTTGTTCCCTCTCCTTGTTATATGTAAAACACGTTAATGATTCTCTTCTGCCCGTCTCGCTCCCAGGATTGAGCAGTGTCTGCAGGTGTGGGACTCTGGGAGGAAGGAAAGACCCTCAAGAGTCACAAGGACAGTACAAGAGTTTCCTTTGATTTCCACTTATTCTCCAGAAGCCGAAACGGTTCACGTTCGCCCACCTGCAGACCCTGCCTGGGAAGCCTCGCTCGGAGTTGCCGTGAGCGTTACGGGACTTTGTTTGGTTTTGTTTCTTTTTTGTGTTTTTTGTTTGTTTTGAGAGAAAAAAGAATATTCAATAAAAACCCTGCTTATACAAATGGATTCTGCATCTGCGTCTCACTCGAATCAGGAAGACATGACAGTGAGTTATATTTTGAAAGTTATATGACCTAACAACAAGAAACTATGATAGTGCTCATAAAAGTAGGATTTCAACCTTGAATTACTCTTGTTATTAATTTATTTAAAATTGCGCTGTTACTCTTTAAGACATAAATGAGCAGAAGGCTGTAAATGGAGGAAGCAAATTTGGCTTTTTTTTAGTGTCTTAAATTTCCAGGAGAAAAACTCTCATCCTTAAACCAGGCATTTTGGCCAGAGAAAAGCTTTTTATATAACCCTCCATCTATTGTACTTTGTGATCATTGCCTTTATTGCCTTCTTTTATAGAACTGTTCTGAAAATTGTGCCTTCCCTGCTATGATATATTCCAACACCAATAACAAGAAATTGTCCCATTTTCTGTACAAGATATTACAGATAGTCTGTATAGTCTTATTATATGGGAATCATTTTAATGAAGGTGAAAAACGAGTTGATACAGTAGAAAGAATGTGCATTACTGACAAGTGTGTCACTCTGCATGGTTTTCGTGTTGTTTTATATTGTTCTTGTATATTCATTTGCTTTTATGTGAATTCATAACTTCATGTCAATCCCGGGACAGTTTCTTCAGTTTGACAAGACAGAAAATAAGTAAATAAATCGACATTTTCACAAGCCATTTAAAATCCCATCACACAAAGTATGGGTTTTAATAACTTGTGTTATTGTCCCATAGTTGTAAACAAGACACCATGGAAATTAAATGCATAGCTAATTTAAAATGGCTCCCGTGTTGATATACAAATTGTGTGAAAGCCATTATTCCAAGACACAAATAATTAATATCTATGTTTAATGCAAATGTTGGGTACCATTTCGGATTCATCCACATGTCTCAATTCATTATCGATGGTATTATTGTTTTACTCACTCACCCACTCCCTCCCTTATTCTCTATAGAACGTGGGCATCTAGCATATCCCAGGAGAATCAGGCCACGGGCAGGGTACAGGAATCCATTGCAGGACACAAGCATACACACACACACACACAACAGGCAATTTGAAAATGCCAATTAGCTTACCCTGCATGTCTTTGGCCTGTGGCAGGAAACCAGAGCACCCAGAGAGACCCAAGGTAGGGATCACCCAAAACATCCCCCAGTCTGTAAAGTATGCCTATCGCTGCATTCAATAATGAGAGCGCTTACAATTCATCCAGGAACATGCAACAGTTGAGTGGTTTGATGAACAGTGCTCCCGTTATTGAACAGATACCTCCTGCACTATCATGTGCCCTCCTGTAATTTCACGACAGGCAGGCACACACAGGAGAGCAAAGAGTCAATCCCAGGATTAGAAGTCGCTGCATGCTTTATCGATTTTTTATTTATTTATTTATTTATTTATTTTTATTATTAAAAATGAAGTTGCAAAATATAAACATTAGGTATACTGATGATAACTATCACAGTTTGGATCTGACATAGAAATTCACTGTCAATTAAAGAAACCACTTAATTATGGTGAAGTTGTATTGGTAAACATGCTCTCCAAGTCTTGATTAATGCTTTGACAGGGAAAATAAAGTAATAAAAAAAAAGTGAAATATATGGAGAAAAGTTCATGGGTAAGAAAATGCATGCAACATAAGCACCTAAATATTATAACTTTGTTCTCTACCCTGTTTTTCGCTAGCTAGAGCTATTGGCCCTTCAAATGAATTTCCATCTTTCACCTGGCATGCAAAGTTTGACACAGTGCAATCCACAAAAAAAAAAAAAAAAAAAAATATATATATATATATATATATATATATATATATATATATATATATATTTTTTTTTTCACTTTTTCCTGAATGTTGCTTTCAATCATGTGTTTCTATGTTTCTATCAAAGAGGGCAAAACTCTTACACTGCATAGCTTTTAACATTATGTAAGTCATGCACTATGATGAAAGAAAAGCACAAAGCAGCAAATTCGCTCCCCATCGTTGTTTTCCTGGGAAAGTTTAATTATTGTCCTCTGTGACTAAATCAAAATTGCATGCACAGGAAAAGGAATATATATTCTTAAGGACCAGATGGCATTATTCCAAATCTTCAACTGGCCCGATTTTGGTGCTCCTGTGCCCACTCTATCTTCAGATTCCTGTGGAGTCCAATATCATCATCTGCTGTTGTAACCCATCTACCTAAAGGTTCACCATGTTGTGTTTGCTGAATGGTTTTCTGTTCAATACAGTTGAAAATGTTTCCGTAGCATTCCGGTCTGCTTGAAACTGTCTGACTGTTACTACTCAGGAAAAGGTTTATCCAACCACTGAGCTGCAATTCACTGCAATGCTTTTCTGTGCTTTTCAAACCATTTTGTGTAAACTTTCACACATGCTTTGATTGTCATTTTCACCGTATGCTGTACAGTAGGAACATAATGACATGAGAAGAGTTTTCCAGGATAATGGTGCTACATAACACAACACAAAACTACGCAAGGCTATGCAAATCTAAAAAAGCAATTAGGCTAGTGAACCCTAAACTAAGCACAAGTGTAAGCATGTCCAAATGCTGCAAGACAATATACAAAACAAGTAAATGTGCAAGATGATGGGCACTGTTAAGGTCAGTACAGCACCAAAAAGTACAAAGTACCAAGAGTAGTAGAGTGCAAAACAATTCAATATAAGAAATATGATGAGTGTAAACATGACATGGTGCTTATAATGCCGCATAATACAGTGTTTAGTTTAGAGTCCGCTATTCAAGGTTTTTTTTTTTTTTCCTGTTCATTTGTCATTTGGACAGACCTGCAAACTGTCCAAATGATGTCTTAAGACCTATCTTTTCTGTCAGTACTTAAATTTAAAAATAGTTAAATAAATAGATAAATAAATTGTAATAAAATTATTTTGACTCTTTTGAAATTATGACATTTTTTTTAGAATTTGCCCTTAAATTTAAGACTAAATCTTAGTAAAGATAAAAATTATTCATGAAACATCTTAGCCCTTAAAACAGCTCCTAAGGTAAAAACAATTGTTAAGAGAAGAGAGGAGGACTTTTAAGAGGCTTAAGATAGTTTCTATAGCAGAGGACAAAATGGTGGAATGGTGGAAAGAAGAAATATCCTCTAAACACTGAACTATAGCTAAAAAGGAAACGCTGCTCTTCTGTCCAACTTGTTTTGTTTTTGTTGTTGTTGTTGATTTCCTTCCTTCCATCTCTCTTGGATTGTTGACTACTGTACATACCATCCAGGGCCCGTATTCACAAAGCTTCTTAAGCCTAAAAGTTGCTCCTAGTGACGGAATTCTAAGAAAATTCTTAGAATTATGACATTTTCTTAGAATGTCCGCTTTAAAATTAGAATTAAATCTTAGTTAAGATAAAAATTATTGTACAGTGTAGCCCTTAAAAAAAGCTCCGAATGTAAAAAATTAAGTGTAGAGAGGAGGATTAAGCAGTGTGTGAAATAATAAATAAGGAATGATTTTTTTTAAAAGGTGCCGTGTTCAACTACAACCAATTACTGACATCACACTGTTTTCCCCTGTTCTCATGTTTTATTTGTGAAACGTAATCAAACACTGCGCAATGCGTAATTGTCCTATTAGAGACATTCATCCCTTTCTCCTTTTGACATTTTCTAAATCAGAAAGAGATCAATGCTGATGTTCCGTCTATGTTTTTAAAATTTGGCTTTAATATACAAAATAGTTTTCCATAAAAAAAAAAGTATTAGCGATTATAATAGTAGAGAAATTTCTTAAGCAGAAGTCCTACTCATATGCTTGCTTTTCATCCATCCTCATCTGAATTATGCTGCTCATATGCTTGCTTTTTCATGTAATTGGTTTTTGCCTCAGTGGAGCAACAGAGAGCTTACCGAGGCAGCTCACATTGGCACGGAAGCGTAATAATTATAACACAGTATGGCTTGAGGTGAAACATTCAAAATTATTTGACAGCATTTTATAATCCTCGTTTTATGCTCATTTCAAATGCATGCAAGCACTAAGGGCTCGGAGTAAACAGGTTAAATCAAACAAACAAAGGGGAAAAAATGATGGTAGAATTTCTATGCTCGTCTTTTTTTTTTTTTTTTCGAAAACATAGATTATAAGCATAACAATGAATTTAAATCAGCTTTAATTTGCCCTTGCAGCACAGCCGTATGTGAAATAATAAATAAGGAATGATTTTTTTTTTTTTGAAGGTGCCGTGTTCCCCTGCCATAAAAGAAATTATTACCTGTGACCTTGTTTTGCGGGGAGGTGACGTATAGGTGATAGGCACCTGCAGACAAGTGAGAAGCCGTGTCTTTTCATGTTCTCAGCAGCACTGGGGGACGGCATAAAGCCGGATTGGATCAAAGGCAGTCAAGTGATTGGCAGTTTCCGGAGGGCAACAATTGATGGAGTTTGGAGTAACCATGTGCCAGTGTGTTGTACGCCCTGACGGAGAGCAGAGCAATATAAGCACACACAAAAAAAAAAAAGTTCTACTGGGCGATTTTGTGTATGTGCATGTCCACATCTGTGCATATACATGAGGGGTAAGCGGAGTTGGTGTTGCCCCCCCTCCCCCCTCCCATAATGAGAACTCATACAGCTGCCCCTGCATGTCTTGTCCTTGTCTTTAACCTTTCTTCTAATAGATTATCCACCGTGAGACAGCGTAGAGCAGCGTGAGAGGTCCACACCTGGACGTTTGCTCGTGTCGAGCCCTTGAGGGTCTGAGTGCGCCACACAGACAGCAGCTCATTTGAGTGTTTGCTCAGCGGACCCTGCTGCTAGCGGACAGCTTGCTGCTATTTTCTCAAAGCGGAGCAGTGTTTAGTATGCAGAGAGCACAATTCATTACAGTTAAGAGGCTCGGGGTGCAACCAGATGGTCGGATAAGCGTGCAGTGCCACCTTTTGGCTGTGTGTTTGCAAACAACAGGATCTGAAAGCAATTTAAAGATAACGAGCAAATAGATGTGTTTCTATGTTGTGTAGAGGGACTTCACACAGTGGCACACTATAATTCATGTATCCCACATACCATAAACAAACACTTTTTTTTTTACCCCCCAAAAGCAAGGGACTTGTATTGCTTTGAAATTATTTGTATAAATCACAACATTTTCTCTACCACAGTTACTGTATTTTCTCTACCACAGTTATTGTAGTATAGTCATGATACTGAACTGAGCTATCTTTATATCATCTAGTAAATGAAATAATTTCATCTTTAAGTAGAGCCAGCTTGTATACAAGTCCTGGGTGAATACAGCCATCAGTATTATCTGGTTTTGTTTAAGCACTCCGCATCAAATTATTTGCTGTTTATACACACGTGGACAAAATTGTTGGTACCCTTCGGTCAATAAAAGAAAAACTCACAATGGTCACAGAAATAACTTTAATCTGACAAAAGTAATCATTTAAAAAAATTCTATGAATGTTACCCAGTGAAAGTCAGACATTGCTTTTCAACCATGCTTCAACAGAATTATTTTTAAAAATAAACTCATGGAACAGGCCTGGACAAAAATGATGGTACCCCTAGAAAATCCTGAAAATAATGTGAGCAAAGGGACATGTTGATTCAAGGTGTGTCCACTAATTAGCATCACAGGTGTCTACAATCTTGTAATCAGTCAGTGGGCCAATATATAGGGTTCCAGGTCGTCACTGTGTTGTTTGGTGACATGGTATGTACCACACTCACCATGGACCAGAGGAAGCGAAGGAAAGAGTTGTCTCAGGAGATTCGAAAGAAAATGATAGACAAGCATGTTAAAGGTAAAGGCTATAAGACCATTTGCAAGCAGCCAGATGTTCCTGTGACTACAGTTGCACATATTATTCAGAAATTTAAGATCCATGGGACTGTAGCCAACCTCCCTGGACGTGGCCGCACGAGGAAAATTCATGACAAATCAAAGAGACGGATAATCCCAATGGTAACAAAAGAGCCCAGAAAGACTTCTAAAGAGATCCAAGGTGAATGTCATGCTCAAGGAACATCAGTGTCAGATCGCACCATCCGTCATTGTTTCAGCCAAAGTGGACTACATGGGAGACGACCAAGGAGGACACCATTGCTGAAAACAAATCATAAAAAAGCCAGACTGGAATATAATATAAGCCACAAAGCTTCTGGGAGAATGTCCTATGGACAGATGAGACAAAAATGGAACTTCTTGCCAAGGCACATCAGCTCTATGTTCACAGATGGAAAAATGAAGCATATGAAGAAAAGAACACTGTCCCTACTGTGAAACATGGAGGAGGCTCTGTTATGTTCTGGGGCTGCTTTGCTGCATCTGGCACAGGGTGTCTTGAATCTGTGCAGGGTACAATGAAATCTCAAGACTATCAAGGGATTTTAGAGAGAAATGTGCTGGCCAGTGTCAGAAAGCTGGGTCTCAGTCGCAGGTCATGGGTCTTGCAACAGGACAATGACCCAAAACACACAGCTAAAAACAGCCAAGAATGGCTAAGAGGAAAACATTGGACTATTCTAAAGTGGCCTTCTATGAGCCCTGACCTCAATCCTATTGAGCATCTTTGGAAGGAGCTGAAACATGCTGTCTGGAAAAGGCACCCTTCAAACCGGAAACAACTGGAGCAGCTTGCTCATGAGGAGTGGGCCAAAATACCTGCAGAGAGGCGCAGAAGTCTCATTGACAGTTACAGGAATCGTTTGATTGCAGTGATTGCCTCAAAAGGTTGTGCAACAAACTATTAAGTTAGGGGTACCATCATTTTTGTCCAGGCCTGTTCCATGAGTTATTTCTGTGACCATTGTGTGTTTTTCTTTCATTGACCGAAGGGTACCAACAATTTTGTCCACATGTGTAATTGTGTCAACAGAAATTGTTTAGACTTGTATAGGATTACTGTACAACAGCACCACCAGTGGCGATAAGTAAAATTATACATAATGTTATGAAAAAGCTATCCTGCCTACTTCAGCCTATTAGGGACTTGCCACATCAGGTGTTAACATGATATTTTTTGGCAAGTTCCAAAGAAAAACTGCTCTGGTACTGTACTTAATTATTTTTCTTTTTCATGTCCATAAGTACTGTAATGCATTCTTTGTCTACTCCCTACATTTTTTGATGAAAACCCTGTACTTTTACTCCCTATATTTTAATAGAGACTCCATTAGCAGGCAATCACACAAAAGTCTATTGATTTCTTAACCTAAACGGAAACAAAAAGTGTTTACGCCGTGACTTACATCATATTGCGCCTGAGCCTCACCCCATGTGGGAGGGACAGGAACAAAACGATTGTAACAGTCCAAGTTTACAAAAATGACTGACAGGTCATTATGAAAATGCAGATTAATTTGTCTTAAATTGATTAAAGTGATTGACGGTTACCTGAGCAATGGGTCCTGCCCACTTGGTCTTGAATGGGTGCACTTATCAAGGGAAGATTAGAAGAAATCTATCTATCTAGTTAACATACTGACCATAGGGGTTGTGAACTCTTATGCATTTGGTTTGTGTTTCATACCAATAACACTGACTTTTTTATATTTCATAACAAGCTTTGGTGTGTCCTTTAACCATATTGAATTATATCGGATCATATTATTCCCCTTTTTGATTATTTGGGGCATCCGGGAAAAAGCTTGTCCGGAGAAGAAAAGGTGAGCTCTACCATCAGTCTTCTCAGCCAAGGGAGTGGGCTTAATCAATCGCAAAAACATCCTACGAGGTTAACTTCTCCAAACCGTCCAAAAACAATTTGGTGATGATCAATGCCTTTTATTTTGCTTTAAATAAATGGGCAACAAAACATTGAAATGTTGGATCCATGGCCAGAAAAACTCCCCAGACCTTAATCCCATGTAGAACTTGTGGTCAATCCTCAAGAGGTGGGTGGACAAACAAAAACAAACTAATTCAAATTTTATTCGTCACATACACAGTCATACACAGTATGATATGAAGTGAAATGCTTATACAACTGCTATTGACCTACAATATTACAACAAAATAGAAATAAGATATTTCAAATAAAGAAACACTTATTTACAAAATGTACAGAATAAGAATAAAAATAGAAATGAAATAAAGTATTTGAATAAGATAAATATAAAGAGGTTAAAGAATACCTAATAAAAATAGTGGATATATAGTGACTGAAATGTAATGGAAATGTGGTGTAGTGCAGACCAGAATGTAGTGAAGTTCAACGGTGTGCAAAATGTGTAAGTGTGCAAATGTTCCATTTGTAAACCGGCTGTGCGTCCCGGTAAAAAGTAAAAGTTAAAAAGTCTGCAGTCCTGAGGTGTGCAAAATGTGCAAGTATGTGAGTGGTAGGTCCTATGTGGTGTTGTGATTGAGAGCTCGTATAGCCTGCGGGAAGAAGCTCCTCCTCATTCTCTCTGTGTTGGTCTTCAGGGAGCGGAAGCGCTTTCCTGACCGCAACAGAGAGAACAGTCCGTTGCTGGGATGACTGAGGTCTTTCACTATCTTCCTGGCCTTGGTCCAGCACCGCTTGTTGTAGATCGTCTGAAGGTCAGGGAGCTTGGTACAGATGATGCGGTCAGCTGATCGAACCACCCTCTGTAGGGCTCTCCTGTCTCGTATGGTGCTGTTCCCGAACCAGGTTGAGAGGTTTCCCGTCAGGATGCCCTCTATGGTGCAGGAGTAAAAGTTCCTGAGCACCTTAGAGGGCAGACCAACGTCTCTCAGGCGTCTGAGGTGGTAGAGACGCTGCCGGGCCTTTTTCACCACAGTGTTGATGTGACAGGACCATGACAGGTCCTGCGTGATGTGAACACCGAGGTAGCGGAAGCTGTCCACTCTCTCCACTGGTCTCTCGTTGATGGCGGGTATCTTGTAGTTCCTCTCCTGCTTAGTACTGAAGTCTACTATCAACTCCTTCGTCTTACTGACGTTCAGGAGGAGATTGTTCCTCTGGCACCAGTTCTCCAGATTTCCAATCAGGAAAAAAAAAACAGGTAGGCCATCTCATCGTTGTCAGAGATCAAGCCCAACACGACCGTGTCATCAGCAAACTTAATGATGGTGGTGGAGCTCGTAGTGGCTACGTAGTCATAGGTGTACAAAGAGTACAGCAGGGGGTTCAGAACACAACCCTGGGGGGCTCCAGTGCTGAGAGTGAGAGAGGCTGAGACATAGCCGCCCATCCTTACTGCCTGTGGTCTCCCAGTTAGGAAGTTGGAGATCCACTGACGCAGAGATGAGCTGAGTCCCAGGTGCTCCAGCTTGGTGGTGAGTGTGGAGGGAATTATGGTATTAAATGCTGAGCTGTAGTCGACAAAGAGCATTTTAACATAATTCCCCCTTCTAGTGTCCAGGTGAGTGAGTGATGTGTGGAGTAGATGAGAGATGGCATCATCCGTAGAGCGGTTCGGGCGGTATGCAAATTGCAGTGGATCCAGTGTGTCTGGTAGTGAGGAGATGATGAAGTCTCTGACCAGCCGTTCAAAGCACTTCATCACCACTGATGTGAGGGCTACAGGTCGATAGTCATTGAGGGAAGCAGGATGTGGTTTCTTCGGAACAGGAACAATGACGGACTCTTTAAAGCATGTAGGGATCACCGACTGAGATAAAGAGATGTTGAATATCTCTGTGAACACAGGTGCAAGCTGGACTGCGCAGGCTCTGAGGACTCGACCTGAGATGCCGTCTGGTCCTGCTGCTTTTCTGGTGTTCACTCTTTTGAAGGCTCTCCTCACGTCATGCTCGGAGATGATGAACGCGTTTCCGGTGCTGGCAGTGACTTCCTGTCTGCAGCCGTTAGCACCGCTAGCATTAGGAAAGCGAGCATAAAAGGTGTTCAGCTCGTCTACCAGAGTCATGTCCGCGGAAGTCAAATTCCGACAAACTCCAAGCATTTTTTATGCAAGAATGGGCTTCAGTCATCAGTCAGGATGTGGCCCAGAAGTTGATGCTTGTAATTATACCATAGTAGCATCTGACAAAAAGATCCAAAAACACTGAAACAGCAGACCTTGTGAAAATTAATATTTGTGTAATAATTTGTGTAATAATTGTTCAAGCTCAAAACTTTTGGCCACGGATGAACTTCTGCCATCACTGCTTAAACATAACTAACACTATCAACAATGACTGAAAAGGCACAGAACAAACTAATCTGGTCATATTTTGCCCGATATTGTTCTTACTATGCCATTAATTAGTTTTCATGATATATTGTTCATTTCAACTGTGGGATCATTTTTAAGGAAACAGTATTTTATCTTTGTTCAGATCACATAGCTTTATCATGAAGTACTGTAAATAAGACCATGGTTGCAGAAAGAGGGTGTTTGACGTGCGGCCAAGGACATATGTGAGACCTTAACTAGGGTTATCAATCATTCATTTTGCATACCACTTAATCTGAGGTGGGTCACTGGAGCCTGGAACCTATCCAAGGGAGCTCAGGGTATAAGGCAGGGCTGCCAACCTATCACATGGCACAGGTGCACACACACATCTACTCTTTCAGTCAAATGGTATACTACTAGGCAATGTAATAGACTGTAATACTAGGCAATTTGGACACACCAATTAACCTACAGTGCATAGACTGTGGGGAGAGACCAGGTACTTCATAAAATCCATAAAGCACAGGGAGAACATGCAAACATCATCACACACAGACTGCAGGTGAGATTCGATCCTTAAACCCTGGAAGTGTGAGGCAACAGTGCTGACAGCTGAGACACTGCGTTCCTTGAGTAATCATTCTCTTCCCAAAAGCTATAAATTACTTATTAGACATCAACCCAGCCTCAGCCTTGAACAATGTTCATGGAAGCACTGGTTCTAAAAATGAAAGAGCCTTTCCAGGGATGAGAATGTGCACCTTGCTACACTGTCAGCTATCTCAGACAACTCTACTCTAGATTTTAACCTCACACACAGACATTCCCATGTCCAACACGACCATTAAAGTGACTTATGATGTTCATGTGACAAGTAAATAGGCACTTCAAGATCATAAAAGCCAGAAAAGCATTTGGGATAGGTTTTTGCTTGAAATATCTGTCTGAAACAGGCATAACATTTATATGTACTTGCAATAATTCAAAAATTCTCCTCTCCTCCAGGTTTATAAAAAGTCCAGGGATTTGGTGCATTTCAAAGTAATGACTTGTGTGTTTTTATTTATTGATTAATTTATTTTATTCTCATACCATTACCAAAGGGCAGAGTGGTGGTGTAGTGGTTAGAACTGCGCCATTGCACATTCCAGAGGTGAGGGTTCAATTCCTGCCTCGGTTATATATGCGTGGAGTTTGGATGTTCTCCATCCCCAAATTACAGTGCGTGTGCTTGTGTGCCATCTGATGCATGCCCAAATTCTCCTGGGATAGGCTCCAGGCCTCTTGCAATCCTGTACAGGATAAGCACTACAGAAAATAAATAAGTGAATGAATTGAATAGAGATTATGGTGGTGTACATGGTGGTGTAGTGGTTAGCATTGTCGCCTTGCACCTCCAGGGTCTTTGTTCAATTCCCGGCCAGGTTCGATTCCTGCCTCTGTGTGCCTGAAATTTGCATGTTCTTCCCGTGCTCGGTGGGGTTCCTCCGGTTTCCTCCCACGGTCCAAAAAATGTAGGTTAGGCTAATTGGCAGGCCCAAATTGGTTGTAGTGTGTGAATGAACTGTGCGAGTGTGTATGCGATGGATTGGCACAACATCCAGGGTGTACCCTGCCTTGTGCCATAAGTCTTATGGGATAGGCTCCAGGCCCCCTGTGACCCTGAATACAGGATAAAGTGGTATAGATGATGAGTGAGTGAGTGACAAATGCAGGAAAATAATGTATGAAAAGAGAATAGAATTTCCATATTCACATTGTAAAATAATGCTCAGTATGTACTTAACTGAACTGCCAAACTTAAACTCTATGCCATGCTAGTGTTTTTTTTTTTTTTTTTTTAGTTCTCCTTATAGTTTGTGATTTTACTTTTTGCTCTAGTATCGAAGTTTGCTAAATCAGCTATTTTATTTTATGTTTTATTTTTATTTATTTATTTTTTTGATTATGTTTTGAACAGGTTTTTGATTTGTTTGACAAGCTTTAAACTGCATTTGCATCTATCTCTACTTTCTGCTTCCAACAAATAAACACACATTTAATATGTGTCAGGGTGACAATTTGGTAGGCGTGCTTAATATAATAGGCAGTTTGGATACCCCGCTGTTGGCCTACACATCTATCGGTTCTACATATAATGGTGTAAATATAGGAATTTGGATGGGACAGGCTCACATGACAGGAATCTGTCAACTTCAGCCATGCATTTAATACAATAATACCACATTTTCTGCAATAACACTGTCCCAGATGTCTGTCTCTGCATCTGCTTGTGGATCACTTATTCCCTGATGGACAGCAAACAGCATGTGAGTGTGTGGGAAACCACCAAATCCTTCAACACTGAAGAATTGCAATGCTCCGTGCTCCGCTTTACTGTAAAAAAAAATGACACAACTTTCAATACAACTACTTTGCATACAAAGTCTAAACATTAAAATAGGACAAGTAAAAGCAAACTGTGTAAGATGTACTTCCTAAAGAATTGTAAAGCTTATAAGCACTGTGGTTCTCCAGCATTTTATGGATGCTGTCCTCACATCAACCATAAATGTCAGCTTTGGGTCAATAACCACACAAAAAACCTTGAACCTATAGCATATCATCCTGACTGTAAGAATGTTAAAGATTATTGGTCGTGACCTGCTCGACTTCAAGAGATCTATAACATCGGTTCTGGAAAAAGGCAGCAGTTGAGATTACACCAACCCACTCAGTACCCTAAAGCCTTTTTAATCAGGGATGAAGATAAAAAGTACCAATACACAGAAATAGGTTCAGCTCCCAAAATGTGCAGAAAAGTCAATGACTGTAAAAGTTGCACGGCACCTGTATCTGTACGTGTTTAACCCTCCGAATATCCATATTTGGATCTCTGTTTAGTTTTAGAGAGTGCACAAAATATTCTGGCAGATTTACTTGGTTCTATTTCCTGCCCCCAAAAAACAAGGAATGCGATCAATGAGATCTAATCAAATGAGAGAGAGAAAGAAATCAAAAAGAGAAAGGCTAATAAAGGGACTGTGTATCACAGCTATAACTTAAATAAAAGCAGGAAATAACTTGTCTGATGGACTTTCGCAACATTAAATCTAACTGCCAACTATTTAAGTGTGAAATGCTCTCTCTCTTTCTCAGATCGTCTATATCCACATACACACACATATACACACACACACACACACACACACACACACACACACACACACACACACACGCACGACTAAGTAGTTTTACTGTAAGCAATGAAAAATTCATAGTAGTAAATGTGTACTCAGATGAATAAGTGGTGTAAATTATAATATAATCAAATGTATCTGTACTGTATATACTAATGCAATATAAATTACAATGTACTTCATTAATCTCAGTTATCTCAGTAATCTCAGTTGCTAACGCAAAAGATTAAGAAAGAAAAAACATCGTTACAATTTCAAGAAAATCTATGAAAATAAAACCTACAGTGTGAGAGTGAAGTGAGAGAAAAATTGTGTATGATAAAATAACAATGAATAATGTACAGTATAACATATCATGTAATAGCATTTAATGTACAACATATCATGTATGTGTTGTGTTGTGTAGGTCTTTAATTTGTAACTTCACCAAGTCATGCTACAATAATCCTGATTCTTTTGTTCTGTACAGTATATGCAAGTGAAACGTGATGAATGCATCTAAGTCTTAGGTGAATATTTAAATGAATTTCCATCTTACTTACTGTAATAGTGAAGCTTTTCTCTCATTTATTCCTTGCATTTATTGACCTGGAAATACATTTTAGACATTTTTATTTAAATATATTCCACATGGCACTATATTCATTAATTACTACTAGATCTATCTATTTAGCTAAGTAGAGACTTATTCTTATTGGAATTATTATTTTTTTTATAGACTTAGTTCCAATCTTGTCTTAATAGGAGTGGGTAGATTATCCTTTATAAGATACCATATTCCAAAGATGCCATATTGGGAGTCCTAGTGGGCCAAGATCCTCCCCATTTTTACCTGTCAACTTTCTACACTGTTGTCAACATGCACACCTTGTAAATCTGCAAATTACTGGGTTTTAATGTTACAATTCCGGGTGATGAAGTATACAGTATATGACATTTCAGATTTTGTTTTAGGTTAATTGGAAATAAATTATTATTTTGGTAATGATTTTTAAAAAATCAAGCCTTTATTCATCACACGTGAGGGGCGTTCAAGTCTAACTGAGACTTCATTTCTCATGAATGAAGGCATACAGTAAAAACCAACTGACATTTACAGAAGACTTGTACAGCACAGCATGATGAAGAGATCCTTACCTGCAGTGAAACATTTGAATGTTGCAAACATTTTAAAGAAAGCGGTACATTCATTAATGACGATCCTGACTGAGGTGGTTCTGAGCCCACTGTTTATGTTCTTATGAACATTTGGCACATGGAAAGCCTAATCCTTGAAAAAGGAACTGTATACACGCAATCATTCACCAACATCACTTGCATGTTACAGGAACTTCTATTTTCTATTTTGTTGTCTGAGAGTTATTGCCAGCCCAAGCCATTTTCTCATGTTTGGGTCATTAAAGGAGTTCCCGGGAGGCCAGAGTTTCAGAAGTGGCCCAGGCAGTTCAAACATGTCTCTGGCATGCTCTGAAATCTTTCTACCTTGATGGTATCTAAGCACCAGTGAACCAATGGGACAAGTGCATTAGTGTAGTAGAGCATTATATACAGTAGGGAGATAAAGGGAGTTTTGACTCTCATAACTGTGTTCTGTTATTCTGCAAAATAAAAAATAAAAAACAGTTTGACTCGAATGCCTCTCCTATTTCACATTATAGCATTAAAGTTATCATTATTAATTATGTATTGTTTTTTATTGTGATGCAAACCTTGGACCATTTGTCCCAGTAGAGTAGGCCTGTAGTGGTGATTATATGGAATTCCTTCCAAAAAACGAACTATACTCTTGGAGTTGATGTATAAAAATGTCATTACAGTCCTTGTTTTCTTTAAGAGTCTCAAGAAGATATAACCTACTGTTGCCAGATGCTCAAGTCTTGAGAGGTAAATGTGAAGCAGCTAGATAAACTCACTTTTTTTCTCAAGCAAATGTCAGATCCATAAGTCTTCACTGCCACATCGGAGTCTAAGACAGGAGGGGAAATCTCATTAAAATGTTCCTCTCATGCCGAGTGAAGAAAAGCAGTGATTCTTTGGAATTCAAGAGTAAATACGAAAAGGGAGGCAGAAAAGCATGGCCTGCTGGATATTGGTGTCACTCCGTCAAATTAGTGGCAATGCTGTGAATTTGAATAGGCCCATTTGGGGTTGATTGCACATGTAATGTTATTTTGGCCCTGCATAATTTCTTTTAGTCCAAGCATAAGGTGTGCAGACAGTTTTGGGTCAAAACATGCTGCTGAGGCAATTTTCAGGTTCAAACACAAATTGGTACACAGGGGCACTGTTGTTCCTGATGCATACTAATAGAGCGAAAGATGTTAAGGTAGAGTAAGAGCTGCTGGCATTCAAAATGTGAAGCAGGTAAACCGCTATGGGGATTTTTTTGTTGTTGTTCTGCCAGATAAGTTGCGTTCCTGATTTTTACAATGCTGTTAAATACAGAAAGTGGATTTCATATCCAGAGACTAGCCAAAACCTTCAGCTGCTGAAGACTGAGAGCCCTGTGTAACCTCCCAAGCCAAATAGCACTCGACTAACATTCAATCTGGAAAGAATAACAGTGTTGTGTAAGATTCGATGATGTAATGGGTTTCAATACAAATCGTTGAAGGCAGTGAAAGGAAAAAATGAGCTTATATTAAAAAAAAAAAAAGGAAAAATTAACATGTGAGTCTTTTATTTTCCAGCACTGGCCTAAAATACATACCCAGTTTATCAATATAATTATAGTTCTTTGGCGTGTCACATTGAACCATATTATGAATTTTTTTTTTTAATTTGTAGAAAGTACAAAGAGGTAGGGACTGCTTGGAATGTTTACCAAAAGCAAACGTTTTGGCAGTTTGCTGGTCTGGAGCATTCAAGTCCATGTTAATACAATGACGAGAGGCACAGACAAACAATGGTCTTGGAGGAGCAAATCGTTGCTGCACAACAATCTAGAAAGGGTTCCAAGAAAATGTCTGTTCAACATTCTACAGTAAGAAAGATTATTTACAAGTGGAAAGCATTCAAGACACTTGTCAATCTTCCCAGGAGTGCATGTTCCAGGATATTCACCCACAGGTCAGGCCTCGCTAAGCATGTTAAAATGTTAAAATCCATGATCATACAATTGGAAGAAGACTGAACAAGGTTGGCTTGTTTGGAAGGGTTGCCAGGAGAAACATGGAAGTACGACTCACCACAAACTGCAGTACAAGCCTTCTTTGTCCTATAGACAGATGAATCCAAAGAAAAAATTGTTGGGCCTTAATGACCAGCTCTATTAAGGGAAAACCAAACAGCATTTCAGCAAAAACACATGATACCCACTAGAGGGGTGATGATTTGGGTTTGTTTTTGCAGCCACAGGACCTGGCCACCTTGCATTAAATAAGTCAACAATGCACTCCTCTGTGAGGCCATCTGTTAAAGCTTGGTCAAAACTGGGTCATGCAACAGGACAATGATTTAAAGCACACCAGTAAATCAGAATGGCTAGAAGACCTCAAACCAAATGGCCTAGACTGATAAAGAAAATACCTACCTCAAGTTATTGCTGCAAAAGGTGGCTCTGCAAGCTATTGGACATAATGTTTTGCATCTTTTGATAATCTCTGTAACATACAGCTTTGAACATAACTAATGGAACTAACATCACTAATTTGGGAAACTTTCGTTGAGATGACCATTGGATGGATGGATGGATGGATGGATGGATGGATAGATAGATAGATGGATCCCAAAGGAAACTGTATCTTTACAGCAGCCAGTTCACATAATATACAACAAGTAAGCAACAAGCAACAATTGCAGTGAGGAGGAAAAATAAACAGTTTACAATTAAGGTTCATAAATGAACTGTTAACAATTTAAGGTGCATTAAAGATGTAGAAAATGCTTTCAAATTATATGAATATGAAAATACTCCTTAACCAGTAAATATATCACCAGCAAATACTAATAAAAGAGAGGATGCAATGGATAAAGGATGTGACCACATTGTATTGAAGACAGAATTTATATGAGCCTATTTATAGTGATGTCACAGAAGGAGCTCCCTCTCTTGACTCAGAGCGGAGGTATTGTAA
This sequence comes from Clarias magur, assembly GCA_013621035.1. NCBI lineage: Eukaryota > Metazoa > Chordata > Actinopteri > Siluriformes > Clariidae > Clarias > Clarias magur. The sequence goes on along the minus strand of QNUK01000180.1, from coordinate 559,920 downwards.
AGTCTAATTGCAGTTGGCAGAAAATACTTCCTGTAGCTTTCTTTGACAAAGTGGAGCTGAAGCATTCTCTTACTGAAGGTGCACCCCTGTTTAGCCAGTAGGTTGTAGAGGGGATAGGAGGTGTTCTCCATGATGGTTAATAGCTTGTGTAACATCTTTCTCTCCACTACAAGCTCCAAACACTCCAGAGGAGTGCCCGGTATTGAGCTAGGCTTCCTGATGAGCTTGTTGATGAGGCACTGATTCTAATGCTGCTGCTCCAGCAGATGGAAGCGAAGAATATTGCACTTGCCACATTTTTTGAAGGTCCTCGAGTTTTTTAAGTTTTTTCAAGAAGAGTCTGCTCTGGCCTTTTCTGTAGACAGCATACTGTACTATAAGTGTTGGATGACCAGTCCAATCTCTTGTCAATATGAACTCCAAGGTATCTATAGTTCTCCACCACCTTCACCTCCTCTCCCAGAATGTGAACTGTGCTCGGGGTAGACTTGGTTCTCCTGAGATCCAGCACCATCTTTTTGATCTTAGTCACATTCAGGATGAGATGGTTCCTCTCACACCAATTCACAAAGCTGTCCACTAGGTCTCTGTACTCGGTTTTCTGCAGATTCATCCCAGAACTGCAGATTCATCCCAGAACTTTTGCAAATTACAGGTTTCTGAGTTATACTGGAAGTTCGAAGTGTATAATGTGAAAAGGAAAGGAGAGTGCACCGTCCCCTGTGGTGCTCCAGTACTGCTGAACACTTTTTTGGATATACATCCCCACAGCCTTACAAACTGTGGTCTGTCTGTCAGGTAGTTCGTGATCCAGGAGGTTGTGGAGGTGTTGACATGACATCATCTCAATCTTCTCTCGTACTGTAGTAGCAGTGCAGGTCGAATTGTGTTAAAGGCACTGGATAAATCAAAGAACATGATTCTCACACTGTGGGGGAGGCAGCATGTGATATCTGTGTGGCTGGAGGAGGAAACAGAGAGGGCACCTAGGGAACCTGTTGAAGAAAAGGTCCAGCTTATTGGCTATGCTCAAATCTCCTTCAATCTTCGACTCCTCATGCCAGTCCACATGTCTCTCACATTTTTTCACCTGGGAGTTTATGTCCCAGCTTCCTCCTGTATGCATCTTTGCATTCCCTCAGTTTCACTTTCAGTTCTTTCTGTAGGTATTTGTCCCCATCTCTGAAGGATCTACTCTTCCTGAGATGCTCCTTCAGATCGCGGGTAATCCAGGGCTTGTTATTAGATAAACACCTCACTATCCTGGTAGGGACAACCTTGACCACACAGAAATTGATATATTGTGTTATGCACTCTGTCGTGAAGTCAATGTCATCTCCATTGGGCTCACAGTGCATTTCAGTCCGTAGCTTCAAAGCAGCCCTGCAGAGTCTCATTAGCATCCTGTGTCCACCTTCGCACATTCCTTTTTGTCACAGGCTGCTGCTGAATGATGGGTGTGTAGGTGGAGGTGAGAAGAACCAGTTTGAGACCTGATCTTCCAAGAGTCTTCACAACTGCATATAATAAATCCAATGTTTTCTTTTTGTCTGGTGTACAGTTTAAAAAATTATAAAAAGTAGGTAGTGCTAAAGAAAATGAAGCATGGTTGAAGTCTGCTGAGATGGCTATGTTGCGTTTGTAGTGGATGACATCACACAAGACATCTGCAGCAGTGGTTGGTGGAATTTAAACAGCGACAAAAGATTACGGACGAAGTTCATGGCTAACAGTGTATCTGGCCTACGGTAATATGACCGGGGTTATACCAACTGTTGTTAATAAACGCTGCAATCCCCCCCTCCTTTCTTTCTACGGCTCAGCCTGAACTATCTATCTGTTGGCCCGTACTTTTTGAAAGCCGGTGATGGAGGGGTTTGAGTCCAGCATTAGCTCATGCAGCCATGTCTTGGTAAAGCACATAACACTACATTCATGATATTCCCGCTGTGCCTTGTTCAGTGCACAGTCTTCGTCCATTTTGTTCCTCAGCGACATTATGTTTCCCAAAATAATAGAAGGGAGAAAGGGATTGTATTTCCTCCTCTTCGCTTTGTGCTTTGCTCCGGTTCTGCATCCTCGCATCCTCTGCATATTCTCTGCAGCTCAAATTTGGGGCCGCGCTCCAGGCACTGTGACTCTGGACAGAGAAATCAGCTGATTGCTTTGGAACAATAGTTGCATGACTACCTCCGATCTCAACTGCGCGTTCTCCCGACACAGAGAATTTAAAAAACACCGGATCTATAGTGCAAAAAAAATACCAAACATGTGGTAAAACCGAATGTGAAAGATAAATAAAATGAAAAAAGGGTTAAAAGGAGGGAGGAAGGGATAAAGGGATTGAATTATATGATTGATATATATATATAAGGCGCACTCTCTCCGGAGGTAGGCAGCTCCCTTCTTCTGCAGGTATGCAAGGGGGTCTTTTTCTTCTCTTTTTCTGTGTTGTTCCAAATGTCTGAATAAAATGTTAGAGCAACGTTAAAGCAAAAAAGTTAAGATGCTATGGGGGAGTTTGCCCAGGGTGCCATTCACACTAGAACCGCCACTGCATACACTACATAGGTATTCTCCTTAAGAATATTCTTATCAATGTGTCAAAGAGATTTATGACATGTTTGTACCTTCTCACATAATATATTTACTTTCATCTGAAAAACAAATAAATGATACAAATCAATTCAAAGTCTACCAACTTAGAATATTAATAATTTTCTGTCAAAAAACTTTGTCTTGGTGTAAAAATGTCACATTTCCTGTACATGAAGATACCGACTTGCTAAGCTTACTGCACATCTCGTCCCTCTTCTAACGCTGAATAAATAGATGCTTCCATAAGCAAACTACATAATGAGTGAAACCAAGCAGACACGAAATGCAATACTGAGTATGCATCAGTAATTCACAGCTGACCTATGCATGTATTCACAGGTCAGTGAAGCACTACAGCTCATCAATCATGAACACTCCTCCTGGCCTTTTATTCAACACTTTGATTCAGTGACATATAAAAACCCTTTACATTCATCCTAAACCTGTCACTTTGACATTGCTTTTTCACTAGAAGTACACTGTGCTTTTTACTCGGTGCAAAGCCAATGAGGCATTTTGTGCTTCTTTTACAGCCGCTATCTCCACTATCAAACTCAATTCTCCAAAAAAAAAAAAAAAAGTTTCTTTTGATAGATAGTCACCACCAGTTTGTGCTGCAATTAAAAAAAAAAAAGAAAAAATAATCATCTTAACAGTGAAGACTGTTCCTTGTATATATGGCCTCTAACTACTGATTTCTCGATTTCTCGACCAGCTGAGATAAAACCTCATATGCTCCGATGTGTCTGTTCTATCTTGAGCATCTTTTATTCAGCATGGACAGCAGCCCTTGCTGCAGATATGACAGAAATCGCAAGCCCCATCTCTCTTCAATTGAACGTGCTTACCAAAGCATAACCTCCATTAAAAATAACAAGATTGGAATAGCAAAAGAGTAGAACATGCTGTTGAGAGAAAGCAAAACAAAACCAGAAGCAGTTTCTGCTTGAGGGCCAAACTGATTTCGCTGTACATGAGTACACACATAAAGGAGATAAGCACAAACAAAACTAGGTATGAAATTGCTCTTATGTGACTGGCATAAACGTTGCATACTACTGCAGCTAAGATATTATACTTTAATATACAGAAATGGCTTTTTTTTTTGTACAGCAATAGTGTTCGTTACAATTTAGCCTGTTAAAGCCATAGGGGACTTCCATAATATCTTTCTAAATGAGTTAATACTTATTACAGGATCTTATAATATGCATGTACAAAAAAAAAAAAAAAACACTGCAACTAAATTAATTTAGCAAACTAAATTAAATTCTAATCTAAGAATGAATCTAATTCTTTAAGACCTATGATACAGTAAAAAGAAATACTGAACCTTCTTAGGAGCGGGGCACCAAAAGAAGCAAAACAATAAAAAACAGGAAAACAGGCCAAATCAGCCCTGTAGCAAGGCAACATCATGGGGCAAGTTCAATATTTGTAATGGCGCCTGGGTCTTAGCCAGGGCAGATACTTGTGAAAGGCATAATTATCCAATCAGCGGAAGGTGATACTTTACAGTAGCAAGGTCTGTTTAGGCTGAGCCCAAAAGGCATAGAGACAACCCTTTGAAGAGGACGACAGACACACGAGACTCTAATCATCAATTCAAGTGTATTTCAAAATATTGTCACAAAGCTGCTTACCAGAAATATACATTTAGGGTAGGATAGGATAGGATAGGATAGGATAGGAAGATTTGTCTGTTTATCTGTAATGAAAAAGTCAGAGGCAGTGATGGCAGGGAAAAATGACCTGGAATGACATAAGCAAGAAACTTTGAGAGAAGCCAGGCTCATTTGAATGCTGCTGTATAGCATCCCTATAAATGAATCCCTTTCATAACTGTGTGCTATAAGGTCAAAAAGTGCAATTCTATAACAAGGAAATATATTTTAGTTGATGTAAAGGCCATTGTATTGAGGTTAACAACTGTTCACTGCTAACAACTTGGGAACAAAACTGGTTATGGCCATTCCAATTATCAAACTTTCATAGCAATCGCAGTGATAAACTGCTATGATACAGTAGCTCATATCAAATGCCATCCAAAGCCAACTGTTCTACGTCAATAAATCCTCAGTAGTCACAATTATCTTAAGCAGGTCTATAAGTGATGAGCCTTCCAACCAGAAGTATGACATCTCTGTGTTACAGGCAGGTTAAAGAGGGCATCACCTGCATGGACTGCAGGAAGCAGCAAGACATTGTACTATATTAACTGTGTGCAGTCTGTCTGCTCTTAGACTTTAGCATGTTTTTTATGCAACTTTTTCATTTAATGGAGGCTATGCATTGAGACTTTATATCAGCATTCACTACTAGGCTACTAAAGGACCTGTGAATTGATGGCCAAACACTCTGCTAGAGTTGCACTGTACAGACACATCCCCAGAGACACCCCAAAGTGAACAGAGCCCTGGGGAGGTGATGAGGGTTGTGGTGATACTGGGTCATCAAAAACCAACTTCACATGTAGAGATAATGTGGACTAATTGCTAAAAAGACCAAGATAATAGGGTAAAAAAAAAAAACAAAGCTTGATTTTATATTAAACTCTGCATGAACGTCAGGACCAGTACAATCAGAAAATTCAGTCAAAATTGACAATGACTTAGAGTCAACACTGGCCACGTTACAGCCTATCACAACCTTGCATGTCCAGCAAGTCCAGTTGCAGCCAAACGTCATTCCAAAGACTTATTGTGTGTAACCATGGAATACCAGCAGAAGTGGTGGCAGTGTTTTCTGTATGATTTCTCAAATGACGCGATCAAATTAGTCTGTCTTGTCTTGGCGTTGTCACTCTTGGCATCCAGAACTAGGGTGATCAGCAGTGGAACCTGTTGTTCATCTGTTCCATAGCTTGAAAATGGTATTTCTGGCAACTCCAAACCGCCTGGCGACATCTGTTCACCTTGCATTGAGCTGAAGCAGTCTGATGGCCCTCTCTCTGCTAGCATTGTCTAAATAGGGCATGATACTATGAAGACAAAATGCACAATCAGAATGTTTTCTTTACTTTTGATACCAAGACGTCTGGACATAATCAAATGGAAAAAATTTGTGCATGTGCACAGCGCTTTTTTAATGTAACGAGCCAAACAAAATTTATATACAGTACAGACCAAAAGTTTGGACACACCTTCTCATTCAAAGAGGTTGAATTTGTATTATGGCAAGAAAAAAGCAGCTAAGTAAAGAAAAACGAGTGGCCATCATTACTTTTAGAAATGATTTTTTTTTTTATTACAACATTTCATTTGTCCATGAGCATATTTTGCAACAAAATAATCTGGGTACAAATAACTTCATTCAGAATAGCCTCTAAAAACTTACTCATTCACTCACTCTCTATACTGCTAATCCCATACAGCCTCGGTGGATGCCAAGAGATTATCTCAGGGGACTAGGGGCTCAAGACAGGATACACCCCAGATGGGGTGCCAATCCATCACAGGGCATCAAAGCACACCAAACGCACACACTCATTCACACAATATGGCCAAGTTGGAAATGTCAGTTAGCCTACTCTGCATGCCTTTGGACGTTGGGAGGAAACTGGTGTACAAAGAGGAAATCCACCAAGGACATGCAAACTCCACACACACACACTTTGGGGGGGATTGTGGTGGCTCAGGCAGCTAAGGCTCTAGGTTGTTGATTTGGGGATTTGGGGAATCTGAGGATCAAGACTGGGGTTCAAGCCCTGCCATTGGAAGAGTTGCATCAGGAAGGGCATCCAACATAAAACCTTTGCCAAGTTGTGTGCAGATGGGTTCCCATTCAAGTATTAAAAATACAGTTAAACTTGGATTGCGGGCATACAGTAATTCGTTCTGGAAGCGTGCTTGTATATCAAAGCGGATTTCCGCATAATAAATAATGGAAACTCTGATGATTTGTTCCACAGCCCAAAAATACTCGTATAAATATAATTAATACAAAATGTAAAGTAAAAATGAAACTAATTAACCTTCACTTTACCTTTTAAAAGATTCCTGTCAGATCAGTGTTTCCATTAAGGTGTGTGTGTGTGTGTGTGTGTGTGTGTGTGTGTGTGTGTGTGTGTGTGTGTGTGTTACACTTGTTGCACAAATGTTGACTATACGAGAGACACGGAGACTGAGCATGGGAGACAATTATTCACATTCCTGAAGTGCGTACGAGAGAAGAACCATTGGCTCATTTGTGATTGTATATTAAAACCTCGCTCGTTTGTCTAGTTCAAATTTATTACTTTACTCGTCTTGAAAAATGCTCGCAGACCAAGTTACTCACTGTATGAGGCCAAACGTTCAGGACAATTATCAGGTCAATCTAGTAGCTAGTTGCTGTTTGTATTATTATGTTTGCTTTATCTGTATTATAAGTCATGTTTCTATGTAAGGGAAAAAAAAGTTGTATCATTTGGAAATGTTTGCCAAATGTTTGCCAGGCTTTTTTTTTTTTTTTTTAATCAATGTAAGCTGTAAACTGTTGTGAGAAACTACAGTGTAAATTATGTGTTTGAATATAAAGCCACTCGGTTGTACATAATGTACAGTACAATGTGGCATCGTATACTTACCTTGCAATTTAATATGATCAGCCAAACAAGCATTGCTATACTATATTACAATTTATTCTTTACAGTATGAGCCTTATGCTGACAAATGCTACTATATTCCTTTGCTCTTTCCACAGCTTATATATTAGTTAACTACCTGTCTTGTGTATCTGCTGAGTGAGGGGTGCTCAGGTCAAACTAGGACTTGAACTATTAACAGGGTGGCCATAAAGTTTGGATGCAAAGGCATTTTTAAAAATATGTATTTTTCCTTTGTTTTTAGTTAAAAGGTGGCTTTTAAGGTAACAACTAGAGATTAAATAGAACTAGACCCAACACTGCTTGACCTTTTTTCTTTTCAGAGGTCTGTCTAAGCCAAGGATAATCATTGCAAAAAAGGGTGAAATTATCTCTGCATGTAACGAAACAAACATTAAATAAAATTATCAGAACATTTTTGCATAACTTGTGCTGAAACATTGGTTTAATTCATCAAGGTTTCATTTTATTATTTTGTATTATAGACTTACATTTAATGAAGCAACACATGTTGGATGTAGTGTATTTTAACTGCCTATTTCACTGTTTTAATAAATTATAATCATTACAATTATTTAATAATTATTTATAAAATAATGGCGTGCGTTAATTTAGTGCACTTGCTGTGGATTGCTACTATGCTTCCATGTAAATTCCATCTCATTTGTCCTTCAAGATAAGCTTTATCCTCTGATGTCTTGATGTTAAAAAAATATATAGAACATTGATATAAAAAAATAGATTCACTTATTTTACAGGTTGCTCAGGTGCATAAAGGTTCATTGGTGTAAAACCTAAGCATGTGGCTACTTCAATAAATTTATTATGCTGCATGTATAATTATTTAACAAATGATGTCATCAATTCGTACACATAAGAGTGTTTAATTAGTAGACTGCTCAGTTAAGTTTACAGCTTGCTATATATTTTGCAACTTTTTGGTTAATGTGTAAATGTATGATAGTAAATAAAATATTGTATTTTTTTATTTTTTTATTTATTTTTTTACAACTGGTCCATTAGTACAGGGAAAACACTAATAATCTTTTGGACTACAAATAACCAATTTATTCAGCTCTTTAGCACTTATGCTTAGGATAAGCCTGTAGCATGTTTTGACATTGAGAAACAATATATGTTGAGTGACTCTAATCTGAGCAACTTATTAGCATTTACAACAGTGATGCCTGAAAACCCATGACCTTATTCATCACTGTTATGAAGCCATGCCATTGTAGGAGCTTTGTGGCTTTTGAAAGGCTTCAGTAAAAGAGCGTCTGCTGGTTAGGGAGCTTTAATTGGCTGGCTGTCTGTGTTGAGAAAGAACCACTGTCTCATTAATAAATGGCAGACAAGTAAACATCGTCTTTGAGGCCAGAACCTGTTAGAGACATTGTTTCTGCCCTATCTGGTCCCATCTTCGTTGTCCTCCTGCAAGGCTGTTGAACTGATATTCAAATATGTTTACTCTTTGTTCAGTGAAAGCAAATGCTGCACAGCTGTGATTTAATCACACCAGCAGTATAATTAGTCTTACTATTCTCCACTCCTAGCTGTGCTTGTCAGGTGCAATGTTGCATCTCCAGCCCTTCAGAGAGAACCGCTTTTTTAAAGCTTATTCAGTGCCAAGTGTAAATATTCAAAACTCAAAAATCTCCATTATCCCAAAAACCATAAATGAGTCAAAAATAGCTCCAATCTGTCTAAAATGAACTGTATGCACATGCTGATTTTTGTAAACAATGTAATAATATTATGCAATGGAAAAGCAATGTCAAAGTATTTAAAGATTTCAGGTTGGTCAGATTGTATATATTTTGAGGAAATGAAATGGTTTTTCAACAACAAAAAAGTTGTGTATATATGTGAATCCTGTTAACAAAATAAAACACAGTGTAACCTTGGATTACGAGCATAATTTGTTCTGGAAGCAAGCTCGTTTTCCAAAACACTCGTAAACCAAATCAAATCTTCCCATAAGAAATAATGAAAACTCAAATACTTCGTTCCACAGCCCAAAAAAATAAATACAGAAAAATAATTAATAGAATATATAAAGTAAAAATAAAAAAATTAACCTGCACTTTACCTTTAAAAAAAGTTAAAATAAATCACAACCGATAAGTGATTCCATTTGTTCGCGCAGGCGCCGTGTATTTGTGTGTGTGTGTGGAATTAGCCCCTTTCCTCGCCTCGTCTTACACAGTAAAACTCCTCCTCCTCCCCCCCCCCCCCACCTCGCTTTTTAAGTTTCACAACAAACACACACACAACGGAAACATTGTTTTAATGGGAAAAAAGAAATCTCTCTAATGACACTCACGTGAGTGCAGACTAACGTAATCACTGCTGTAAAGTGAAAAAAACAAAAAACAAATTCTGTGTGAAGCCGGGGAGGGGGGATGTACATGCGAATGAGTGTGTGTTTGTGTCGGTGTGTGTGTGTCAGTGTCAAAAAATTTGGCAGTCGTAAACCAAGACATGCTCGTATTTCAAGTCAAAATGTATTTAAAAATCTTTGCTCGTCTTGCGGAACACTCGTAAACCGAGTTACTCGCAATCCGAGGTTCCACTGTACCCTTTCCCAAGAATGTTCTATAACAGGTTATGGGGGAAATATTCACTGAATTTGCTAGCACTTAATCAATGGGTCTTACTGAAAATATCCATGCTTATGCAATTTTTACAATATTTCATGAGTAACAGGATGTTGCATTTACATTTCCTGAAGATTATTTTCAGTGATATAGTTATATTGACTGAAATGATCAAAAGTGCCATTCTGTAAATTGGAGCCCTGTTACACAAATAGTAGACAGAGTGTAAAAACAATGCAGTTATAAGAAAAAAAAGTACTCTTTAAAAAAAAAAAAGTACACTGCTGGTCTCTTAATCCTCTCTGCTCCAGAAACACAGTATCATGGCTGATGCTGCTCTCTGACACCAGGTCTTAAGAAATTTAGAAATATGAAAAGATAATAGATAATCCTTACTGTAATGTACTCTCACGTCATTAGCTATACCTGTTCCACTGCTTGTTAACACAAATACCTAATCAGCCAATCACACCGCAGCAACTCAATGCATTAAGGCAGTCATGGACAAGACAATCTGCTGAAGTTCAAACCGAGCATCAGCATGGGAAAGAAAGATTATTTTAAGTGGCTTTGAACATGGCATGGTTGTTGGTGCCAGACGGGCTGGTCTGAGTATTTCTGCTGATCTACAGGGATTTTAACGTGCTCCCACGTCTAGAGCTTACAGAGAATGCTCTGTAGAAAATACTCCAGTAAGTGGCAGGAGAATGGCCAGACTGGTTTGAACTGATAGAAAAGAAACAGTATCTCAAATAACATTTCATTACAACCAAGATATGCCAAATCACATATCTGCCCACACAACGATGAAGCAGAAGGGCTACAGCAACAAAAGACCACAACGGGTTCAACTACAGTCCACTAAGAACAGGAAACGGAGGGTGACTCAACAAAAATTGGACAATAGCACATTGGAAAAATATTGCCTTGTCTGATGTGTCTCGAGTTCAGGTGGTACTATAAGAATTTTGCATAAACATGCTGTAAAATCCTCATGGAACATGTACCATCAAGGGGCGTTCAATGCAGAAGAGATGTGTCTGCGGGAACTCTATACACAATCATTCATGAATACCACTTGCACATTCAGAGCCTGTTGGGGCCCTGGGCAAAGATTTGCATGTGGGCTTACCAACCAGAATTCATCACCATTATCTTATACTATCAAAGAATCTGACACTAACAAAAAAAAAGCAAAGAAATGGAAATGTAAACGATTTGTAGTTCCATAATTCATAGCATTGTTTTTTTTTTTAAATATAAATAACATAAAAACCTTGTAATGTAAAAATATAAAGAAGAGTACAAAAAAATAGAGGGAGGATAGGTCTACTAACGTACTAATTTCAAACCTTGCCACTGTTGTAGTTTAAAGTTTGTCAGACCTTGGACCCCTACTGACAAGCAGTCTGCCTTGCCTGTTGAGAAGCAATGCCTCATTATAGCAACACAGTACAGGAACTTGGCTGGGAGCTTTTTGTTACATCCCCTGTACAGTTCTGACCTCGCACCAAGCGATTTCCACATATGGGCCATTAAAAGAGTTCCTGGAAAGCCAGTCTTTCAGTTGTGATGAGGCTCACTAATCAGAAGATTTACTCTTATAATTTTGTTCTGTTATTCTGTACAGTCAAAAGTCCCTCCTTAACTTGAGAACTTGTGGCATAAAGAAGTAGATTCAATACGACTCATCTCCGTTAGAGTTAAACAGTAAGTCAGCTGGAAGGCAAGGTGTTTGTCCACACATACACTTTTATAAGGAATTAGGCTTTACAAGGAACAGGTTACTTGCCTTATTAACCCCTCAGTGGATAAACAAAAACCCACTGATTCTGACAAACTCCAAGAAGTGATTATGAAAGAATGGGTTGCTATCAGTCAGGATTTGGCCCAGAAGTTGATTGAGAGCAGCCCAGTCGAATTGCAGAGGTCCTGAAAAAGAAGCGCCAACACTGCAAATACTGACTCTTTGCATAAATGTCATGTAATTGTCGAGAAAACCCTTTGAAATGTATGAAGTGTTTGTAATTATATTTCAGCACATCATAGAAACAACTGAAACAAAGATCTAAAAGCAGTTTAGCAGCAAACTTTGTGAAAACTAATATTTGTGTCATTCTCAAAACTTTTGGCCTCGACTGTACTCATACTACTTCATCCTGTATACAGGGTCACAGGTGGCCTGAACCCTATACCAGGGTGCCAATTCATCGCAGAGCGTGCACACATAAACACACACTCACTTACACACTATGGGCAATCCATGGAGGAGGTGAAAATGGCGAGGGAGGACCCTCACCAGGGTGTTGGAGTGGTGCATATAGACACCTTGGAATACACAAGATGTCACAAGTGTGTGGCATATTAGCCTCATCTGAATGTGGGAGGAAACTGGAGTAGCCAGAGGAAACCCACCAAGCAACATTTTCAGGGAGGATGCAACTTACGGCAACTTCACTGACTTGGAGAAGTACACGTCATCAGTGACCAGCTACATCAACAAGTGCACCGATGACATCACTGTCTCCAAGAACATCATCTCACGCCTCAATCAGAAACCATGTATTACTATGGAGGTGTGTGCACTTCTGAAGACCCGAGACTCCACCTTCAGAATGGGGGACAAGGTGGCCCTAAGAACAGCAAGGCCCAAACTGTCCTGGGCCATCAGAGAGGCAAAGCATAGCGCGCCCAAAGAATCCATAACCACTTCAGGGACACATTGACAGGGCATGTGACAAGCGAGGAAAAACATCCCTCCAAAATGACCAGGTGTTGTGTCTCACCACAAGATGTGAGAACAGCTCTATGCAGAGTCAACCCACATAAAGCTGCTGGACAAAGCATTCCCTATATCCCTTAATGGCAGATGTTTTCACCGACATCTTCAACATTCTCTGTGCCATCGTTCCCACATGCTTGAAGTCCACCACCATCATCCCCATGCCGAATAAGGTCTTATGTGCCCCATCTCAATAACTACCATTCTGTTGCGTGATCATCATGAGGTGCTTCAAAGAGGATTGTCATGAGACACATCAAGATCCTGCTGTTTGTGTATTATGCTAACCATTCAACGGACAACGTCATTTTCACCACACTCCATCTGGCTCTCACACACCTAGACAAGAAGGACACCTACGTTTGAATGCTGTACATAGATTTCAGTTCAGCATTCAATATTATCATCCCCCAACAGCTGACTTCAGAAGGACACGGAGCGACCACTCTCCGGTGAACATCAATGACTCCACGGTGAAGATCGTCAACAGTACCAAATTCTTGGTTGTCGACCTGGAGAAGAACCTCACCTGGTCCCTCAACCCCAGTTCTTTGCACAAGAAAACCCAACAATGTCTTTTCTTCCTGAGAAGGTTGAGGAAGGCCCAGCTTCTGATCCTTACCACTGTCTATAGATGAACTATCGAGAGCATCCTGAGCAGCTGCATCACTGTCTGGTTTGGGAATTGTGCCATCTCCGCACGACCCTACAGCGGATAGATATGACAGCTGAGAAGATCACTGGGGTCTCTCTTACCTCTATCAAAGACATCTACACCACACACTGAATCCGCAAACCACCAGCATTGTGGCTGATTGGACAGACCCATCACACTCCCTCTTCACCCTCCTGCCATCTGGAAAAAAGGTATTGAAGAATTTGAGCCCTCATATCCAGACTGTGCAACAGCTTCTTTCCACAAGCCGTCCATCTCCTCAACAAAAAGGGACTGGACTGATAAACACACAAACACACACACATTGTGATAAACTTAACTACCTCAAAACCTTGAGACGGAACTGATAAACAACACACACGGAAACACACTGATCAATAACCATCTAACAATTGTTCATACCCGTAATTGCTCTTTTGCTAACTATTTAGTTGAAATGACAATAAAAGCCTACTTGAACTTGAACTCATGTCCTCTTCACTTCTTGGTGCAACTCTAAATACCAGTGGGTGCCAAGCGTTGCAGATAATAAGTACTTTTCTCTTCTGGTAACAGAATTCCACCTATGTTCAGTAAAATTTTTACCCATTGTTTCAACAGTGGACAATGTAGAGTGCTCTGATCTCAGCTCCGTGCTAATTTTTTCCCCCTGAGTCTTGTACCAGTAGACTCTGGAAAGGACTTTCCAAAAAAGTTCTTGTGCTGTTTTATGAGTGCCAGTGTAATTTTGTGCTGGAGTAAAGGCCTGATTGTCCAGGCCTCCTAATTTTGACAGTTGTCCCAGACCTTAGATCCCATTATTGTCACAGTCCATGGTACCAATGTCCATGGTATTCACCTACATCTTGTCCTGGCTTTTCAGTCTGTCTATTTGTAGTCAATGTGTCAGTTAGTTCTTTGTCTTGCTCCTTTTGTTTTTATATTTTTTGTTATTGTCGCTATTGTTGGTTCCTGATGTGTTTGTCTTTTTGTCTGTTTTCATGTGTTAGTTTTAGGCTTATCCATACCATTGGCATCTACCTTGTTGCCGAGCCATAGGTTTCATACTGCTGTTAGTATTTAATGTTTGTTTCAATATTTTTAACTTCATCATTAAATGTCAGTCTGCACTTGCACCTGCACTTGTAGTGTGATCACTCACACTTGTGACATCTTGTGTATTCCAAGGTGTCTATATGCACCACTCCAATAACCTGATGAGGGTCCTCCCTCTCCACTTTCACCTCCTCCATGGATCCACTACACTCCAAGTACAGTTTTTCACGTAGACCTCAATATCCATTGTCCCAAAATCTAGCATCCTGAACAAACCATTCACATCAGAGTTATTGCCCCCTTGCTGATAGCATATGGTCCTGGTTGTGGTCACCCAAGTCCGAAACCTAAATGTGTCGTTTGGCATTACGTTTAGAATCAGTGCACATAATATGGTAATAGCTTGTTGTCCATGTACACTACACATGTTGAAGCATAAGTGTCACCGTATTCCAATGCCAGACAGTAACAGGGGTTGTGTCGCAGAAATGGCCCATATCATAATTTTCTAATACAAATGCTTGACAATTTCTCTTTGCCATGTTCTATTGAGACTTAAGGAGGTGGTCAAGATCCACTGTTGGCTTGTTACTTATGTTTTTCTAACATCACAGTGAACTATCTGGTAATTTAGTGGTAAGACCCAGGGTTAGCATTCTACCCACAGGGCATGACTCCACAGGACCTCTGGGGTGTACTGTAAAACCTGGTATGAGGACACTGGCAGTAGATGCCTTGGGTGCTGTGAGTTGAGGGACGAGGCCTCAGTGAAGTACATCAACCCTTCTTTTGTCCTAACACTTTTTTAGCTCGACACTGATACAAAAAAACTCACATTGCATATTTATATGTAACAGTATTATGGACTTGACATAATACTTGATGTCTGGCATAAGAATTCAGTAAATGGCTTAACAAAATAAATAAATGTTTTTTCCATAATCTGCTTTGGATGAATTGCTCTAATATAACCCCTTTAACTGACCAATGGGCAGCAATAATATAGCAAGTTTGCTTCTACCATTTGATTGGATGAGCCATGTGACCTCATCACATGAAAATGAATCCTGAATTAGTGTGCCAGATTTAAAACCAATGATTTAATCAGACTTCTACCTTTATGCATGTGACAGGCGACCGTACACCTGCTCAGCTCTCTATTCAACTCGGCGCACCTACCAGCACTTCAGCGCTAAGGCCAGCGGTAAAGGGGTGGGAGCCATAATCCTTCACCGTCCTGGAGTACTTCGGCGACTATAAAAGGAGAGCGGAACTCCTGTTCGGGGAGTGAAAGGTACAAGATTAGAGACGTGTTTCCTAAATCTGTTTTTTTCTCTCTCACCCTGCAAACTCAGAGACACCGCTGAACCCAGAATGAAAACTCGCCGCTGCAAAGTTTTTTGTTAAAAGACTGCTTGTGTACAAATTGTGTGTGGCAAAATAATAATTTAATTATTAGTGATTTATAATTAAAAAGAGTATGCCTCTTGCAGATGTGTGTATTTTTCTATTTTTGTTTTTTGCTTGGGTAATCTTCCTACATACTGTACAATGCAACATGGAAGTTAAGAGAAAACTATAAGTACTCTGATGAGATTCTGCTTAAGGTGCGTAAAAAGATTTTTCTGAAACCGGTGTCGGTATGTAGTTCTGTGTCCAAAAAAAAAAAAAAGTTCCAAGATTTGCAACGGCTAAATGGCACCGAACTGACAGTTTCAAGAAGCTTAATGAATGTGTGTATCATAGGTGTGTGTCATCTAAAAATGTTACCATGGCAATGTGAAGTCTGCCATGACCCTGTTTTTATAAGGTCTTCTAATAATTCATACCCCGTGTGAGTACATTGTCAGATTATACACATTATCACAATGTGATGGATAATTGATTTTCTTTCTTCTGTCAGAGACGAAGAAATGAGTTTCTATGGCAACTCAGGAGTGTGCTTTTCGCTTGCTTTTTGAGCCTCTACAGGACTTCGCCTTCAGCAGTCCACTTCAACCTGGTGTGTGCCTTTTGTCAGCGTATTTCTATCTGGACGGTCAATGGAGTTGGACAAGCATACTGTGAGCGCAGAGTCAACCATTAACCTTTTACTGATTGTAGATCAAAGCAATTATGCAAATTAAACTTTCCTTGTTGTAACACAGTCCTGGGTTCTTTATACAACTGTTCAAAATAAAACCTAATCTAATTACGCAAAAACAAAAATACGTCCAAAGTACGGCCAAACAATGGAATGATGACTTCGGTTATCAGCCTCATTCATGTCAGACTCTGTCTCATCCCCGAGTTAAAAGTCAATTGCCATTTAAGTGCAAGCCTTATCATCGATCTCTATTCACACTAATGTCCATGAGGAAATAACCACTAAGGCACATTTCATCAATTGACTCCTGACCGAACATTCTCTATGCAAGAAAATAAGTAAATAATAAATAAATAAAATAGAAAGTGAAAAGGCATGGGAAACATATTTTTGAAATATGATTTTTAATTTGTCAATTTTTTTTGTCTTTTTTTTTGGTTTCACTGGCACACAAGGTATAGAAAATTTCAAGATATAAACGTATAAAAGTTTAAGATTGATCTGGAGGTCACTGAAAGTTGAATTTTTTCTTTATCTGCAGTGGTGGAACATACTGTAGACAGGTATTAGAATTCACTCTGTCTTGCCAGCTACCTCTACCTCCAGCTGAAGACAAGCAGCCCCCTAGCATGATACAGCCATTACCATGCTTCACCAAGAGTGTTCGTTGCACGACAAGCTGTTTCAGACTGTTGCTATTGTTTAGATTTAAGTGCAAAAATCCTACAATGGTCTCCTCAGGATATGACACATTTCATAAAATTTGGACATTCATGGATTTCTTCCCCCTGAGAATGGGCTTGATTAAGCCACTCTACCCCACAGCCAAGGCACGAAAAGTACAAAAAGAGACTGTTGTCACTTGCAGAAAGTGACCATTCCTCGCCAAATATTCCTGCAGCTACTTTAATGTTGTTGTGGGTCACTCGGCTGCCTGTCTGATAAATGTTGATCTTGTTCTTTCCTCTGCTTGGGAGAGACATCCTGTTCTTTGTAAAAAAAAAAATTACTTTAATGGTCTATTTTATCAATTGTTGATGATGGCCTTCACAGTGTTCCATAGTACAGCCAATTCCTTGGAAAGTCTTTTGTACCCCTTTCCTGGATGATTTCTTAGATGCTGTACACACTATGCAAGCTTGTTCTGCTTTTGCAAGCTGTTTAGCAGTCAGATAAAACCAAAAGACGGCTGATATTTTATGCAGTTGATCAGAATCGGTTAATCAGTGATATGTGTGGGATAGTTATTTTTGTGCATGAACTTGAAAGTGATTAACCAATCACTCAGTCACATGCCTCACTCATATGACACATATGTTGCACATTGCTGGGTTAATTTAACGTAGCTAAATGCTAGCGTCATGCTGGCACTACAGTTTAGCTTTCATTCATCACTTCACCATCTTGATACACCCTGCAAGTATTCTACAAAAAAGTTAAAAAAAATTTTTAAAAAAAGCTCAGGCATTTTTGCAGTGTCTTTCATACACAGGTGGGGTTCTTTGGTTTGGCTAGCTAGCAGCCATTGTCAGATAAACTAGCATGCTATAGCACAGAACAGACTGAAAGTTTGAGTGTAACACGGTAACAGTAATAAATGTTACATACAGTGAGCAAATTTAGTCATAGGTGAGTGAAAGCGTGTATACAGACTTTGTATTTAACTTTTTTTTTTCCCCAGCCGCTCCAAAAAAAAAAAAAAAAACCCACGAAGCTGACAGAGCCACTGAATACACCAGTGAACTTCGGGGGAGGGGCGGTCTTGTCTGTGAAGTTAGCTGTCACTAGCTAACCCAACTCCAACTGGGTTAAACAAAAAGTACCCAACTCCCTGTAAATAACCCAGAAAAATGACCCAACAGAGGCAACCCAGCGTTTGGGTAGTAAAAATAAGCCAGCATTTTTTAGTGTGTAATATTGCTGCTGTCATACCTACACCTGATATCATTTCCTTCTTATACCCCTTTGATATTGCACATTTCATATAGGTTATACATTTTATAGTAGTTAAATCTATCTAACCTCTTGTTCTATCTCATCTTTTCCTTTTTAGGACATAAACTATTGTATAACTATTCTAATGCATCACACTTTGTATGGTTGTGTATGTGACAAATAAATTTTTATTTTAGTTTGAATACAATTTTAATCTGGTTTATAAATGCCTGCATACACTTTATTTCACTGGTTCTATCTAAATCACTTCAATTAGGCTGACTAATGAAATCCATAGTTTCGACACATGTACATAAACTATGTTGACATTTATGATGAAACCTAACATACTTTTACATTATACCTAATTACATGACTAGCATTTTACAATGACATTGATTAACAGGAAGTAACCCTGAATGTTGGCTTATTCAAAATTATTTGCAGGCGTGCATACAAGGCACTGCAGTGGCTCTCTGTAATCAGGGCAATGCTAATTATGTTTTCATAGGCACAGCGTGTTAGGTGTTTCCGGTGATTACTGTGCACTGCCGGGGAGGAGAGCATAATGTGGGCAGAACTTGGTGAAATTCCTACTGAAAGACTGACATGCAAACTGACTTCATGTGATGCCCTTCACCCATCATTGTACAGGACGGGGCATTCAGGCAACACCGGTGTGACAACAGCCTCAGTGTGGTGTCTGTGGAAACAGTGGGAACAGTAAAGTATGATTTAAAAAAAAAAATAAAAAA
This sequence comes from Clarias magur, assembly GCA_013621035.1. Classification (NCBI taxonomy): domain Eukaryota; kingdom Metazoa; phylum Chordata; class Actinopteri; order Siluriformes; family Clariidae; genus Clarias; species Clarias magur. The sequence continues at coordinate 540,871 of QNUK01000180.1, read as the reverse complement.
GCTATTAAAAAGGGTAAACAAATATGTTTTGAATAAATGAAGAAAGAAAACTACTAATAACTTTTGACAGATTTTACACTAGCAAGACTGTACTATAATTAAATAAACAAACAAACAAATAAATAAATAAATAAAACTGACAGTAATGAATATGACTAATAGTGCATTTAATGTAAAATTAGACGAAATTCTATCAATAAATTAATAAATAAAATGGTGTTATTAAAATAAATGAGCCTAATTATAAATTTTCTTTAATTGACATGTAATATCGGAAATTTCTGCCTAAATCACAATAATTATAATTCATTTTGGGGCACACAGTGAGATTTATTGAATTCCCATTTAATGAATTCAAATGTGTAAAATGTATAATACTACAAACAAAGGGTAAGTATTAAATGTAATTTTAAAGCCAAAGTGTCCCTTTCAGAGACCAAATACAATGATTATGGTGTTATAGTGGCACCACAGTAGTGGTTAGCACTGTCACATTAAACCTCCAGGGTCGAGGGTTCGAGTCCTGCCTTCTGATCTGTGTGCATGGAGGTTGCATATTCTCCCCGAGCTTGGTGGGTTCCCTCCGAGGTCTCCGGTTTCCTCCCACAGTCCAAAGACATGCAGATTAGGCTAATTCTCAGTTCCAAATTGTCTATATTGAGTGAGTTTTTGTGCCATGTGATGGATTGGCACCTCATCCAGGGTGTACTCCGCCTACTGCCCAAAGTCCTCTGGGATAGGCTCCAGGCTTCCCACGACCCTGTACAGTAGAATGAGTGTTATAGTTTCTTAAAAGTAAAACAATTGTCTATATAATGACAGAAGCTTTTCACATTCACTTAACAAAGCAGAATACACATTCATATATAGTCATATACAGTAATTTTTGTATTAATGCCACATAAAATCACAGATTTATATAAATTCCATCATTTAAATCTTAAAGTCTCTATGACGTCAATTCAAACAGGATCTTGTATGTAATTTATGGAATGTACCAAACTTTAGTCTTCATGGCATCACAGTTTCCTGTTTCTCTATATGATTTGTCATTATTTAAGAGAGATTTGGTGAGCCAATGGCAATTTTAGATTCTATGGTCTAAGTGGTTAAAAATAATAACAATAAATAATAATAACCTTGTAAAAAATAAAAAAAAACGTAAACTGCAAAATTCAGTATGTACTTTTTACTAACAAAAATTTTAACAATTCTTGTCATGAAAGAAACATAAATATAAAAGTAACAAACAAATTAAAATATATATATATAAGTAGCTCATGCTGGTGAATCTTGAAACATTATTATGTATTTAAAAGGACTTTTTTTTTCAGAGCTAATGCTACAATCACTTTACACATGCACATTTTCTGTTAGTGGACTCAAAAGAAAAAAAAGAGGAAAAAAAAAAAACTCTATTCCATCCAGATGTGGCTAACATTCAGCAACAGAAAAAACAAACAACAAAATCTGTTCTAAATCTTGCCAAAACATAATGATGGAGGAGGCTGAAAAATTACCAGGTTATCCATCTGGGTTCACCCAAACCAGCATGATGGCCAGCATAGTGGGCAGCTGTAATTATCCAGAATATTGTTATACGTTTGATGAAACTGGCAGAATGTGAGGCTGGCAATGTGTAGATTAGTTTGGATTTTTGAGTCATTGTGTGCCCTGTTTTTTTTTTTGTTTTTTTTTGTAAGCTTTTCTTTGGACACTATTGATCTGGCTGATGCACAGCATGACAGTCATTGATAGTCATTTTATCTATAACCTGCATTTAAAAGGGTTCAGACATGGAAGGTGGGGTATTTAAATGCCAAACTGAAAAGTACAGATTAGGAAGGGTGAAGAGAGAGGGGAAAAATACTATGTGTGATTAAAAAAAAAAAAAAAAAAGTGGGTGGGGAAAAAAACGTGCAATAGAATGAAGGCCAGATAAAGCACAGAAGATAGTGGCAGCAAAATAGAGATGGCAAATAGATGAAGGACAAAAGAAAAAAAAGGGCATCGGAATGAAGAAAAGAGAGGGTGAAAAAGGAGGGGTTTCTGAAGAAAGCTCCTGACGGAAGAAGCAAATGGCTTTGGCTAAGGAGGACAGACATGAAAGGGCGAGAAGAGCAGCCAAGGATTAAAGCAAGTCCGGAAAGTTTGTCATCATGTAGGCCAAAATGATGGCAGAGATATGGATGCTGGCAGCTTGGGTGCAGCACTTGCCAGCAGACAGTCCACTGCCCCTCACAAGGCCCAGCTGAGCAAAGCAGTTAGAGTCCCAGATTTAATCAGAGCATAGCTGGGTAAGTCCATAAAATTTGATGCGCACCCCATTTTTAATACTGCAGACTAACATTTTTTTTTTAAAATGTATTAATTGGAAATGTCCGAAACAGCAAAAGTCATAATTTATGGCCTCAGGTGCATTCACCCATTATCTTGAAGGTAGTTTAGCTTTCTAACAGTGTGCTATAAAATTTTACATTTTGAATATATTTTGCTATAATAATACCTATGATATATATTTCCATTTCTATACATTTCTATGAAATACGATTTAGAAAACACTCAAGAGCTGCAATAATTGGAAAATAATCCCCTTACTTGCGTAGTTAACATACCGAACATCTATTGAATTGAACATGGTGTCCACTGCGTCTCTGTCGATTGTATGCTGACAGCATGATTTCAATGTGATAACACTTACTCATTCTTTATACTGCTTATCGTGTACAAGGCACAAGACAGGATACGTCCTGGATGGGGTGCCAATCCATCACAGGGCACGAGCATGCACACACTCACATACTCACGTCCACACAACAGGCAATTTGGAAATGGTAATCATTCTACTCTGCATGTCTTGGGCTGTGGGAGGAAACCAGGAACCTGCCAAGCGCAGGGAAAATATGCAAACTCCATGCACACAAACCCAAGGTGGCAGTGCTGGAGGTGTAAGACCAGAGTGCTAACCCCTACACCACCATAACGCTTAACTGCAATAGTAAAATCATTAGTGTGATATTTAAATGGTCTATAATCATATTTGTAACTGTTAGAAAAAGAATGCAGGAGATACAGCATTTCCAGATAAGCACTACATTCATTATGATTGACTGTAATCAGCATGCATTAGCAGTGCACTAATCACCAAATATGTACAACGGATTTTGAATGCCAATATTTACTCATATTTTAACATTTATTCTGGATCCTTTGTTAACCAGACTAAAATCACAATAAATTACTGTGACTCTTGTCCAAAACAGTTGTGTTTCTCTGGAAACTGTGTGCACTTTGCTTTAACTTTTAGTTACATCTACTAAATACACGTGTACATCTAAATGTGCAAAGAAAAGAAAAAGAAAAAAAACACTAAAACATTATGTACACTGCAGCTAAAAAATCAAAATGTCCTTCTTTATCTCTCCATTTGCAGAAACCCTTTTTGGCTTGTTGCCTCCGTTGATCGCTCTAGCAAACACAGAAATGCTAATACACAGAAATGATTTAAAGCCTGTGGTCAAACCCTTTTGTTTTGTTAATATTATCTTTTGCACCTCAGTGGTGAAGAATCACCATGTTATTCTTATCATGTGAAGTTTTGTTTCTGTCTTTCTATCTTTCTTTCTTTTTTTTTCTTGTGTTTAAATTAGCATAATCATGTTTTTTTCATGTCCATGGCTCACATGATGCCAATTTTGGTAAATAAGGAAGACAAAGGATTCCATCAGCTACTTCTGGTTGCTCATACAGATGACTTTAATCGTAAATAACAATTTGTTACTCTCTTCTGTTTCTTCCTGAAATGTTTCAGGGAACCGCGGTGCATGGATAATAAGGAAATATATTCGCATCGCCGTAATTCCGTTTACGCTCTGAAGCAGTGGCGGAAAAATCACATGTAATTTTCCCTCAAAAGCTGTCACACTTTATTGTTTCGGATTAAACAAAATTTAGACAAAGACAACCTGAGTTTACACAAAGTAAACAGAACATTTTATATACAGAAGGGCCCCAAAAGATTTATAGATTTAAGATTTTTTTTTTTTTGACAGCCTTTTTCTTTAATTACAGCAACAGCAGCGCTTTGGTAGGTTTGTGCAATGTTGCAACATTTATTTCAGTCCACAGTTGCAATTAATTTCTCTCCCAGATCTGATATTGATGATGGGAGAGTCGGACTGCTGTGGAAAGTCTTCTCCAGCACATCCCAAAGATGCTCACTGGGGTTAAGGTCTGCGCTCTGTTGTTGCTAATCCATGTGTGAAAATGATGTCTCATGCTCCCTGAACCACTCTTCCACCATTTGAACATGATGAATCCTGCCAATGGAATATACTCGTGCCATCGGAGAAGAAGAAAAAAAAATCCACTGATGGGAAAAACCTGGTCTTTGCTTATATTCAGATTGCTAGCAAACCTTGTTTTTTTTGGGGGGGGGGGCACATTGCATTGATAAACCTAGACCTGACCAAGTGAAGCAACTTTAAATCATAACGCTGCCCACACTGATCCGTCCCCCTGGAGAAGGGTAAATATGTTCCAGCAAATTGATGCCTCGCAAACTGAGGGCGTTTTTTTTTTTTTTTTCTGATTATCCTCATTGATGGGAGGTTTTCAGCTGCACAGCTGTTTAGTCGCAGTCCCATGAGTTCTGCGAGTATGAAAATGTTCGTAATTTCACGATTAAACATATTGTTGTTGTTGGTCTTTTAGCTGCTCCGGGGTCACCAGATTAGACCATCCAGTCTGCACAGGTTTTTACTGCAGATAGCCTTCCTGAAGCAACCCTCCCATTTTTTATCCGGGCTTGGGATCGGCACGGCATGTAACTGCGAGTTCTGATTTTATTTCACTAATCCATTATTTGATTTCTACATTTCTTTCTTGAAGATGATGGTTCATCACTATTCTTCCAGGTTTTAATAATACTGTACATTGGACAGCCCTTAACCCAATTTGAGTAGTTTCAGCAATTTGCAAAGTGGTTTTCTTTTCTTGATGCAGACCAATAATTTGAAACAGAGAAACAGAGTAATCTTTGACACAACCACAGGATATGTCTTCTGACATGGTTGAGAAGAAGGAGCTACTCACTGCATCAGTTAGGGTTAAATTGTTAATATGGTTGCCAGCTGAACCATATTAATCACTGTGTTAATTAATCAGTGGAAGGCTCTTACCTATTTGCTTAGTTAAATCTTTTTTTTTTTTAGGCAGTGTATATATTTTTAGAGTAGATTTAATTTTTTTTTAGAGTAGATTTAATTAAGAAACAAAATCCTACACTAACTAACCTGTGTAAAAACTTGGGACTAGCACTGCAAGTTGTGGCTGAGTTTATTGGCGTGTACAGTCGTGGCCAATAGTTTTGAGAATTACATAAATATTGGAAATTGGAAAAGTTGCTGCTTAAGTTTTTATAATAGCAATTTGCATGTACTCCAGAATGTTATGAAGAGTGAGCAAATGAATTGCATAGTCCTTCTTTGCCATGAAAATTAACTTAATCCCGAAAAAACCTTTCCACTGCATTTCATTGCTGTCATTAAAGGACCTGCTGAGATAAGTATTCAGTAATCGTCTTGTTAACTCAGGTGAGCATGTTGACGAGCACAAGGCTGGAGATCATTATGTCAGGCTGATTGGGTTAGAATGGCAGACTTGACATGTTAAAAGGAGGGTGATGCTTGAAATCATTGTTCTTTCATTGTTAACCATGGTGACCTGCAAAGAAACGTGTGCAGTGATCATTGCGTTGCATAAAAATGGCTTCACAGGCAAGGATATTGTGGCTACTAAGATTGCACCTAAATCAACAATTATAGGATCATCAAGAACTTCAAGGAAAGAGGTTCAATTCTTGCAAAGAAGGCTTCAGGCATTCAAGAAAGTCCATCAAGAGCCAGGATCGTCTCCTAAAGAGGATTCAGCTGCGGGATCGGAGTGCCACCAGTGCAGAGCTGCTCAGGAATAGCAGCAGGCAGGTGTGAGAGCATCTGCACGCACAGTGAGGCCAAGACTTTTGGAAGATGGCCTGGTGTCAAGAAGGGCAGCAAAGAAGCCACTTCTCTCCAAAAAAACATCAGGGACAGATTGATCTTCTGCAAAAAGTATGGCGAATGGACTGCTGAGGAGCGGGGCAAAGTCATATTCTCGGATGAAGCCTCTGTCCGATTGTTTGGTGCATCTGGAAAAAGCCTTGTCCGGAGAAGAAAAGGTGAGCGCTACCATCAGTCCTGTGTCATGCCAACAGTAAAGCATCCTGAGACCATTCATGTGTGGGCTTGCTTCTCATCCAAGGGAGTGGGCTCACTCACAATTTTGCCCAAAAACACAGCCATGAATAAAGAATAGTGCCAAAACACCCTCCAACAGCAACTTCTTCCAACAATCCAACGACAGTTTGGTGAAGAACAATGCATTTTCCAGCACGATGGAGCACCGTGCCATAAGGTAAAAGTGATAACTAAGTGGTTCGGGGACCAAAGCGTTGAAATTTTTGGTCTATGGCTTGGAAACTCCCCAGATCTTAATCCCATTGAGAACTCGTGGTCAATCCTCAAGAGCCGGGTGGACAAACAAAAACCCACTAATTCTGACAAACTCCAAGAAGTGATTATGAAAGAATGGGTTGCTATCAGTCAGGATTTGGCCCAGAAGTTGATTGAGAGCAGCCCAGTCAAATTGCAGAGGTCCTGAAAAAGAAGCGCCAACACTGCAAATACTGACTCATTGCATAAATGTCATGTAATTGTCGATAAAAGCCTTTGAAATGTATGAAGTGCTTGTAATTATATTTCAGCACATCACAGAAACAACTGAAACAAAGATCTACAGTAAAAGCAGTTTAGCAGCAAACTTTGTGAAAACTTATATTTGTGTCATTCTCAAAACTTTTGGCCACGACTGTAGAGTTAAGGGTCATGCCCAAGGACCCACCAGTGGCCACATTATTCCCACCATTAGTTTTGTTGTTGTTTGTAGTAAGTAGAATAACTGACACTCGCTTTGACGTTTTTTCATTTAGAATAGATCTAAAATTTTAACACTTTCAGTTAGGCTGTATGACACTTCCATATGTTTACATGGCCGGATATACAGTATGCATGCCGAGTGGTAAAACCTGTAATACATATCCACGTATCCCTTGAGCAAAAAGTAAAATTAATGAGCAGCATATCTCCCTGTTTTCAGTTATAGAGCTGGTAGGAAAAATGCTTGTGAATCATCGCATCCTCAATGCTAATCGGAGACGCATAAATCTGTTGGTGAGTGCATGACACAAAATTAATTGTTCTGACTCAAGACTGATGACTCCGATGAAGATTCACACAGTGGGGCTAATTTCAGGACGGTATCAACAACAACCTCCGGTGAATTCAAAAGGGTTCTCACAGAGCAAGGACTTGAAATGCATTATATATGCTCTGGTGGATTTAATTGAAACTGAAAACGTTACGTTCCACTCTAGCGATTCCCTAATAAGCACACAATCGCCGACCGATGTCGTGGCACACGTAGGTTCCCTTTCCCCTGACCTTATTTGGTCCAAAGCTTGGACTCTCTACCTGCCTGAACTCACAGGAGAATAAAGAAGCTACCATCCAGGACTATTTATAGAGCCTTTATCTTCTTCTGACAGAGCAATTTATCATTAAACTCTGAAGACATTCACTGTATGAGAAGGTATTATCATCTTCTTTTAGTGTGTTTTGAGTTCAAAAGACAAAAATTGCAATCTAGAGATCATTTAAATGTTTGTTTGCTGCAGTGAGAAATAGAGGGCAATAGCAATGATTGTCAGATATTTAAGTTTTGTTCCATAAGTTATGGTGTAATACATATACACATGGTGTACACTGTGTATTTACATAAATGCATACATATATACTGTATACAGTGAGCACCATTGTATTTATACCCTTTTTTTAACAAGCGTTCAGGGGTGGAAAGTAACGAACTACATTTTCTCCCGCATTCCTGTAATTGAGTAGTAGGAAAATCTGTCATTTTACTTTTTGCTTAATTATGTTTTGTTAGAAGTATTGTACTTCGATACATTTTAAATCATATTTGTTACCAAATAAAAAATAAATGAATAAAATAATAATAATTTTTCCCATCACCGCGTGCACCCAAATCCAATACCGCTCCTCCACCAGCTGGACGGCCTCCCCTGCTGTAGGTGTGTGAAGGGGCGGAGCCGGGGAAATATGCATGGCTGGTGAGCAATCTCCGCTATTGGATCCTGGGCTTTACCCCACGTTATTAAACACAGTGGAGAGTGTCAAGTCAAGTCAAGTCAAGTCAAGTCAATTTTATTTATATAGCGCTTTTAACAATTGACATTGTTGCAAAGCAGCTTTACACAATAAAAAGAAGTAAGTTTTTATGCAATGTGTATGAATCAAAATGATAAGATTGTCCCTGATGAGCGAGCCGAGGGCGACGGTGGCAAGGAAAAACTCCCTGAGATCGTAATAGGAAGAAACCTTGAGAGGAACCAGACTCATCTGGGTGATAACGGATAGCAGGGACTGATCAGCATTATAATGTGTACTGGAAGTTCAGTGTAACAGGAGATGTGTTTAAAATTAAAATTAAAAGGAGTCCAGTTTGTTCCCGGAGGCTCAGGTAGACTGTAGGAGATTCCAGTCCTGAGCTATCGAACAACTGAAGTCACTGAAGTGTAGCTCGGGGTCTATTGAGCTACTGGACCTTCTTAGCGAAGAGTGTGACATGCGTACTAAAAACAGAAGAGCGGATACACAGGGGAAAATGGATCGAGCCCCAGGGACCTCAAAGACAAAGCACAAGCGACCTGCTTAGGAGCTGCTGTCCATGTGAGCTCATCCTGCCACTCTGCCCACCGCCAACGCTCACCAGCCTGTGCCCGCAAGAAAGCAGGGCACGGCACACCGGACCTGCACGTGCACATCTTTCCATCCTTTTTTCCCTTTCTTCCTCCTGTAACCCTTTCCTTTTCCCATTTTGCCTTAATAAAATGATCCTTTTTAACATTTACATGCACATTTACACACTCCAGGCAATATGGAAATGCGAATTAGCCTAATCTGCATGTCTTTGCATTGTGGGAGGAAACCAGAGTACTCGGAAGAAATCCACCAAGCACGGGGAGAACATACAGTACAAACTCCATGCACACAGACCCAAAGGTGGAAATCGAACCCAGACCATTGAGGTGCACGTCGACTGTGCTTAAGACTAAGCCAGCGTACCGTCACATATGGTGTGGATGCTCTGAAATGTGTGTGCTGTTTAAAGTGGTAAGAACATTACTTAACCGACTTCCCTAAATATCTGGGCCACTCTAATAAATAATCTGGTGTTAAAAGCACATTCATTTACTCCAGACTCACATTCTCCCCTTTTAGCAGCCCTATATAATTAATTGATTATTCTTAAACCAGAATGTGTCTGCTGAAAGCTTAGTCTAACCTTATGGTTCCAAACAAACTTCATTATAATTGTGATAAATGACATGACCTTCTGTGGATGGACATTATTTCCATTGATTGTTTCTGCCCTGCTTTCTTTGTAACCAGGTCTAGTTATCATTCATAATGACTTTCCTGTTCAGCTCTACTTCCTGCAGGCGGAACATAAGCGGTAGATTAAATCGCTGAAATTGTCTCAGCTACTCACAGACCTGCTGTGTAACTTCTTCTGCATGAACAGTAAGTCAGCGTCAGAGGTGTAGCATGGGCCAGGGTTTGGGGTGAATTTATGTCTGGACCCCACCTGCTTATTTATTGATGCTTAATATAATACACATAAATTCACTGTTCAATGTTCAAGTATCCAATCAATCAATCAATCAATCACATGGCAGCAGTTCAGTTCAAAGCATCTTGCAGATATCTTTACATCATATTGACAAAACTACCTGAGTGTGCATAAGTGTATAAAATTGGTGAATAATAGTTACATTTACCATTGCATATTTAACCACCCCTGGCAAACACTTCTTATTGTTTGCTGATTCACATTTTGTGCTAATGATTAACCAATCACGATCAATGTTTTTTCTAATTTCTGCGAAAGCGATTGACAATCTATCTTCTCTCTGTGCATAGAGGTCAGGGGTCACAGTCATTGCAATACTAGAGATCAAATTCATTTGTGAAGAGATGAGAAAATATGATCAATAAAACCACAACATGATTACTTTCACTCTCACTTATTCATCATCTATACCGCTTTATCCTGTATGCAGGGTCGCAGGTGTCCTGGAGCCTATCCCAAGAGACTTAGGGCATGAAGCAGGGTACACCTTGGACAGGGTGCCAATCCATCGCAGGGCACACCCAGTCACACACTCATTTACGTACTACAGGCGATTTGGGAACGCCAATCAACATAATCTGCACGTCTTTGGACTGCGCGAGGAAAGCGGAGTAAGTGGAATAAACCCAGCCAGCGCGCGGGGAACATGCTAACTCCATGCACACAGACCCGAGGCGGGAATCGAACCTGGACGTGGTGGAGGCGACAGTGCTAACGACTAAGCCAGCGCGCCACCAAAACATAATGAATACAGTTTATTATTAAGTCAGGCACGCTCATGCATTTTGAGTCGTCACTAGACAGTATTAGAATTACTGGTGGTGTTTTTGTCATATTGTTTGTAATTAAAACTAAAAATAAAGAATAAAGGGGGGGGGGGAATGCCATGGGCCTGGTTCACCAGTTCTGTTCTGTGATAGAGTCCTTGATAGTGTCCACATGGATTTCATCAGATTTGCCCCACTTTCCAAAAGCACCTACTGTAGCTATACCACTTCACATGAAGCTGTCTGGAAATATCATTATCTGAAGATCCTACAAATCCAAAAACACCGTACATCTTACAAATGCATGGACCGTTGAAGGAATTACATTAAAGTTTCAATCAAAACTCGGGTCATGGCATCTTATACGTTGTGACCTTGACAGATTGACTGGTCCTGAGCTACAGACTCATAATCTTTTTTTTTTTCTTTTTTTTTTTTACCAACGATGTCTAACAGCTTTTTAAATCTGTGCGAATATTGCCATGCAGAATCTGTTTTACAACTAATTTGATGATTAATAAGCTGCTAATGCAAACTGATTAGAGGCAATCCTAATGACGGTGCACTTTCAATAAAACACTGAAGAGGCCCATGAAAGCTCAAGACTAATGAGAGAAATCATCCACAATTAGGTTTAATTAATATTGGTTTTAGTGCTCTTTAATTTCGCCTCTTTTAATTTTAAAGAGTTGTTCACACTTTAAATCATTCTTGCTCTTGCCCTTGTTGTCTGACTGGGAAACTGGCCTAGTCCTTGGTGGCTGCTTTTGATTTGGCTAAAGAAACGCAACTGATATGTACTGTATACTGATAAAATGTTCATTCTAAAATGGTTTTCTTTCAGGAGCGTTCAAGTCGATCCAGGACTTTTGACAGTAACGAGAACCTCCGTCTAGTGGCCACTGTCTGGATTCTAACTCACAACCAACGTACACACACTCATCTTTTTGCTAATTCTCCACAGACTGAGTGAGTGAAAACAAGTCAAAAGGGTAAAATATCATCGCAATGGCCAGCTGAACATTGCGAAACGTGCCATCATCAACAACCTAACCACGACTGCATCTGGTCTGTTTGTGCACAGTTAGTCAGGTGTTCAAACATTTACTTCCCCACTCTGCCCACTCAGTGTTATACAGACACAGAGGATTCACATCCATCACATGTCCTAGAATAGCACACTACAGCTTCTCTAGCCCCAGACAAACATCTCAAGTAAACCAAGAGCCACAAACACAGCTTTCGAGTCGATAAGTGACACTCACAGCAAATGTTAACTGACCCCATGGTACATCAAACAAAATGCCAACAGAGCTTTGCAGGATTCCCTCGTTGCTTCAGCATTTATTTGTTATTTGCTCACATCTATTAGTGTAGCTCGATCGATACCAAACCTCCACGGATATTTAATGATTTTTTTTTTTTTTTCTTGCTCTCTCTGCTTTTACACACACATAACTCCTCGGTTTAATAAACACAGAGCCACGTCTATAAGCGACTTCCATCAGCCAAATAAAGCGGCTAATTTAGTATCGGAAGAACAAAGTGTTTCCAGCACAAAGAAGCGAAATTATTCGAGCAGATGGCACATACTGTTCGTGGAGTCACACCAGATCTCAGGCAAACATTTGGAAATGAAACGTTTGCTAAGCTCTTTCCATATTTCCGCGCATATCTCGAGCTGAGCCAAAAACGCCAGTCAGCCTTTGTGAGTAATATGTCTCAAGGGCATGGGTTTGTGAAAATTAGGCGGAATTATGAGCGAAAATATTTTGCATACTCCTTGGGAGAGATCTCACATTTAATGTTGTGATTATGTTAATTACAAGTTTCAAACAATTAGCTAATCACCTCCATGATTAAGAAAAAAAAAATGAAAGTGGTTATACAGATTATTTGATTGAATTACATTTTATTTTCCACATACTGTACACTCACTCAACATCTAGACCACTTTATCCTGCAGACGGGGTCGTGGGGGAGGCTGGAACCTATCCCAGGGGCACAAGCCGTGGTACATCCTGAGTAACACCAATTATATCCTAATCTGCATGTCTTTGGACTGTGGGAGGAAACTGGAATACAAACGTTTTCATGTGCTCTCCGTTTGCTGGGTGTCCTCCGCGTACTCCTCCCATAGTCCAAAGTAATTGACAAGTCATTGTCGTTCCCAAAACTGCCCATATTGTGTAAATGAACATGTGAGTGTGTGTACAGTATGTGTGTGTGTGTGTGTGCCCAGTGATGGATTGCCACTTCGTCCAGGATTGTCAGGTTTAAGTCTCCCCAGCGACATACAGGATAGACGATGAGATGAGTGAAAATGGTACTGTATGATCTGTATGACTGTGTGTCACTCCAATGTGAGTTACACAAACACATATACACCCCTGGAACCACAGCTACAGCAGCAGTAATTGCAGTCATTTCTTCTCTTTTTTTTCTTTTTGTTGTCCTTAATAAGTACAGTACAGTGGAACCTCCGATCGCGAGTAACGTGGTTTACGAGTGTTCCGCGAACCGAGCAAAGATTTTTAATGAATTTTTAATCGGAAACCGAGCAAGTATTAGTTTACGAGCGCCGAGTATCATGTATCACGCATGCGACTCTTATTTTGACACCGAGCGGCAAGTGATCACAACTGAGCCAATGATTGTACTCTCTCTTGCGCTGCGGGAATTATGGGTAATCGTCTCCCCGCTGTGTCCCCTGTGTCAAAATAAGAGTCCCCTGCTGCGTCTTAGTGCTCAACTCTTATAATCAACATCTCCCTCTCTCTTCTGTTTGTGCGCGCGTAATTTGACATTGCCCCACACACACACACACTTTTTACTCACACACACTTACTTTGTGTGCGTGTGTGCGTAATTTGACACAGACACACACACACACACACACAGATCTCCCCGGCGCTTTATTTACAAGGAAAACTCTGCTCTGTCGCGATTCTTTTCAAAGGTAAGGTGCTGGTTCATTTGTTATTTTTAATTTTTTACTTTTTTTATGTTAAGTGCAGGTTAATTTGTTTTATTTTTACTTTATATGTTGTATAAATTTTTTTTTTGTATTTATTGTTTTGGTCTGTAGAACGAATAATTTGAGTTTTCATTATTTCTTATGGCAAAATTAAATTTGGTTTACGAGTATTTTTGGAATACGAGCCCACTTCCGGAACGAATTATGCTCATAAACCAAGGTTCCACTGTAGTTTGTTTTGTTGCAGCATCATAAAATCACATCCTGAAGACTTTTCTGTACTGGAAAATGAACTGACACTATAGACACTAAAATGTTAAATAAACATTTCCTTGTCCAGATCAAATATTGTACATATTTCCTCGGTAAATGGCATGTTTTTTTTTAAACTGATTCATTTTAAGTATAGGTTATGTGAATCATGCATATCCCTATACTGTAAATGAGCTGTTACTATAGAAACTGCAACTTATAAGACCATGCACACTTACAGTAATATGCTGTATTCCTGTGTTGGAAATTACAGTGGTCACGACTGTCAGTGCGACTCCTAATCATTTCACAACTCAACAGTGCTGCTCTGTTACTATTTTTTTTTATACAGATGATAAGACCATGATCCTATTTCGTCAGTGATAATTAGCATCTTTAAGCTCAGAATGCAGTCGTTTTGGAACACATGGGTCATTTTTGGCATACAGTCCATGCTTTCAGAAGACAGAGAAATATCAGGTTGAAAAGCTGTAAAGACAATTTAAAGTTTGCCTAATTAACAAGATTTTATCAGACTGAAACATGACAGCAGCTGCTAGCAATTTGTACAAACAAACTTATCTCAACCTTGCACGAAATATTAGTCCTTTACCAATGTGTTTAAATGCTTGTGTGTGTGTGTGTGTGTGTGTGTGTGTGTGTGTGTGTGTGTGTGTGTGTGTGTGTGTGTGTGTGAGTAGGAGTGCCTTTGTTTCTCAAATGCTCGAAGTGGGCCGACCGTCTGTGTGCGTTCCAACACCTGCACAAAGCCATCTGTGTGCTCTGACAGGATTGCGGCAACGTATCGTCAGTTTGATAAAGCGAAGCAGACTTGCGTCAGAAGCAGCCGCTGATGATCGCTAACGGGATGTGGCCAATACCCAGAGAGAATTTCAAAAAGCAACCCTTTTACACATACAAGCCCGCTCTCAGTGTGCGTCCCACAATGCATCTGGCGTTCTCACCTACTTGTGAAAGTTCCCTGGGGCTCCAGAGTTTGGCATATGTTGATGCTGGAGTGAGGCCAACAGCCTGCCAGTACGATGAGGTGGTGGAGGTGACAGGACCAGCACCTGTGTGCACACCCTGCCACCGAAGGTGTGAGAGGTGTCACTTCAGCAAGATTCAAGTGATTGTCGTGTCAGAAGTTAGCAAAGCTGTCTCTTTTAGAAGTAAACGGCACATGTTGAGGTGAACTTGATGTGTGTGTATGACGTTCTTTTTTTTTGTGATTGTGGAGTGTTTAAGGTAATATCAACACGGATTTGAAGGATCTAGTCTAATGCGTCTACAAATTCTTTTTTTATTTAGCGTGTATGCAAATGTTACAAATATGCCTCTAGTTTAACAATGACAATGAAAAAAATACATTTATCTTCTATACCTCTTATTCTATTCAGGGTCACTGGTACTTGGAGCCTATCCCAGGAGACTTTGGGCATGAGGCAGGGTACACCCTGGACAGGGTGCCAGTCAATCACAGGACACACACTACAGGCAATTTTGAGCTGTGGGAGGAAACCAGCGTAACCGAAGGAAACCCACCAAGCATGAGGAGGACTTGCAAACTTCACACAGACAAAGACCCAAGATGGGAATCGAACCGTTCACTCTGAAGGTGCAAGGGCGCAGAGTTAACCACTATGCCACTGTGCACCAAGGATTACATAGGCAAAACTAATGCAGAGTAGCTTGACAAAAATCACAAAGTTGGCTATGATAGAAAGGCACCAGAACACCCAGTGCATCACATCTCTCAGCACATGGGGCCAAAGCTGACGACCTAGCCTTCAAATCCTTAATCCAATCAATCATCCATGAGATGCCCTTGACAAACAAGTCTGATCCATGGATGCCCCATCATGCAACCCTAAGGATCCACTGCCAACATCATGATGCCAGACACCACAGCACTTCCCTAGAGGTCCAGTGAAGTCATGCTTGAGTCCAAAGTGCACCAGCTGTTTCTCTCTCTCTCTCCCTCATAACATATACAGTATGATATATAGTTCATTAATGAACTAAATTTATATTTACTGTGGTATAAGTGATAAAAGACATTATTAGAAAATAAAAACATCTTGGTGGTACCAGTGACTCCTCTTAAACCTCATGTCGAGCATTCTTCTAAAACAACCTGCCCTGGCATGCATTACTCCTCTCAAAGTTTACGTGTAGTTTTTCCTCCGTGGCTTCGAAGCATCTGACCCATTAAACATAACAAAGTACACCCTTACACAAAACACATCCTGGCAGAATTATGACCTATCATAACTAATTACGGTAAATGTGCCCATGCTTATGTGATTTCATTTACCACCATTATCATATTCTCATGAAGAGCTCAAACCCAATGTGAAACTATTAGTAGCTCAATCTCCTGACCCCATTTGTACTTGATCTCTGCTGCTGAATGAGATCACCTCCATTAGTGAGTATTATTTTCATCTAGGGCATGAGGATTGATGAACACATTTCTTATAGCACGTGGTTAGCGTGACTCTCCGTATGCAATTAGTATTGATTCAGTGGGACAGTGAAAAATAAGGTTTACTCCAATCGACCAGCCATGTTCCATTACAATGCCTTGACGCAGAGAGAATATAATATTTCTTGTTTTTTTTTTTTTGTTTGTTTTTTTATGTGAAAGTGTATTTCTTGTGTGTTTTGAATTGTTAATAAATATTTCATTAGGACTAGGAGTGTTGTTCTGCTACAATGCTTTTTGTATTAAAAGGGAGTTAAACAATTAATCTAAAGTTTTCATAATTGGCATTTACTGATGGTACAAGTTATGAGATGTCACAACTGTTTTTGATTTATTTTACTTTCTTTTACCTTTAACAAATGTTAAGCCATTAAACCACACTGATTGGCCGGATGGATGGATGGATGGATGGATGGATGGATGGATGGATGGATGGATGGATGGATGGATGGATGGAGGGATGGATGGATGGATGGATGGATGGATGGATGGATGGATGGATGGATGGATGGATGGATGGATGGATGGATGGATGGATGGATGGATGGATGGATGGAGCAAGCAGTGGTGGCTCAGAGGGCTAAGGCACTGAGTTACTGATCAAAAGATCGGCGGTTCGATTCCCAGCTCAGCCAGGTTGCCATTGTTGGGCCCTTGAGCAAGGCCCTTAACCCTAACTGCTCCAGGGGCGCTGTACCAGTTATGCTGGGATATGCGAAGAAGGAATTTCACGGTGCTGTAATGTATATGTGACAAAATAAAGACTTTACTATAGATAGATAAGAAGTTTCAGCAGTGAGTTCACAAATTATACAACAACATACAAGCAACAAGATGTAGAAGAATATTAAGGCTAGGTTAAAATTTTAAATCACAATAAAATAACATTTAAAAAAACATTTGTACTGTGCACTGTTTACGATAGAAATATGAAAAACTGCATTAACCTAAATGACAAACAGCATGTCGAGATTACTGACTAAGTTAGAAACTTTTCTTGAACAATCCACAAAATTCCAAAGTACAATTTGTCTCTTTTAATGAATAAAATTGGTTAGCATTTGGTAAATGTTAGCACCGTTGTCGCAAAACTCCACTGTTGATGGTTCAAATCTTGCCTCTGGTCTGTGCATGCTCTCCTTCTGCTTAGTGGGTTACCTCCGGGTACTCCTGTTTCCTCCAACAGATATGGACATATGATGTAGGATGAATAGCATTTCTAATTTGCCTGTTCTGTTTGATTGGGTGTGCGGTTGCATGCTTGTTAACTGCGACGTGTTGGCATCCCAAACAGGGTGTACCCCGGCTTGTGCCAGGACCTCCCTGATATCCATGGCTCCAGGCCCCCGGCAAACCTAAACAGAATAAGCAGTACGGACAATAAATGAATGGGTGGTAAATTTCTGTAATTAAAGATGATCAAAACCTTTCTGGAGTGTCCGAGACAGTTCCAAGTAGGAAACTTTTAGAGCAATCTGCACTCAACTAAGATTAAGATTCAGTTATTTGGTACATGCATCTGACAGCAGTGTGAAATCATTTTTTCGCATATCCATTAGGAAGTTGAGGTCAGAGCACAGGGTCAGTCATGATACTGCACCCCTGGAGCACATAGAGTTAAGGGCATTGGCAGTGAGCAGCTTGAACTCCCGACCTCCCCATCAGTATCCCAGAGGCTTAACCCTTTGAGCCCACAGAAAATCTTGAGAAGTGGGACTCAAATCCACGCCTCCAATCGGAGACCAGAATCATCTTTTACACAATCGAAACATCTGAACCTCAAATCTGGTGCCTTAGACCACTTGACCATCCTGACACCGACTAACACCGCAAATAAACCCTTATGGTTAAATAAATACAAATCTAAGTTACTAAACTTTTTATTATTATTATTTTATTTTACACACATACACTGTGCAGTTCATTGCTGAGTCGTAAGTGCTATTTAAAAAAAAAAAATCCAAAGAACCATTCCAATTTTTTTTATTTTTTTTATTTTTTTACCAGAAGCATTTCCCCTTGCACCTTTATTTTGGACCTAAGTCTGTTTGCACTGAGCGGTTGGCATGCTTGCTGAAGTGTGAAAACTTATTTTCGACCCAGAAAAACAATCTCTGGTCCACCCAAACTGAGGGATCTGGCATTTGTTTCAAGTGAACTTGTTACGTAGCACGCCAGGTGTGAAAGCAATCTGTTCCTGGGGTCCAGCTGCAGAATAACTTGTCATGATACTTCCTATTTCCAGTTACATAATGGTAAGATAAAGGCATGCCTGGAGATAAAACAGGGAAAGAAACTGAGCAAAGAAATTCACTACAACTCAAAGCTGTAATTATTTATATGCCTGAATTGTTTATAATGCTTGTAAATAACCCAAGCAAGGTTACTGTACAGTAAAACCACTGGCCAGCGTAAACAATTCTGGTGTATGTTAAATGAACATTACAACAAGCAAGGAATATACATACCTCAGATGTTTAAGCAGAAATGACAGGTGGAGTTGTCTAATTAACCACTGATGCACAAAACAAAGTCTTAAGAGGGCCACCATCTCTGCAGGAAACTCTGTAGACCAGTCGTGATTACCATTTTTTTTTCTGTGGTGTGTGACATCCAGTCAACATTCACACACTGAGAATGTCAATTAGACTATTCTGCATGTCTTTGGTCTGTGGGAGGAAACCGGAGTACCCAGAGGGAAAAAACACCACGTCCGTGGAGAACATACAAACTGCATGCACATAGAGGTAAGAATCGGACCTGGCCATCGAAGATGAATCGACGATTTTCCTGACCTCCTCAAAGGGTCCTGGTTAGATTCATGCAGCATTGTAGACTGGACATGCAATACAGCAAGAACAGAAGACAAAAGTAAGTACACGTGCATCAAGGGGGCAATAGGAAGCATTATTAGCAACAAGCTAGCTGGCTAACATGCTAATGATTAC
Organism: Clarias magur; assembly: GCA_013621035.1. Classification (NCBI taxonomy): domain Eukaryota; kingdom Metazoa; phylum Chordata; class Actinopteri; order Siluriformes; family Clariidae; genus Clarias; species Clarias magur. The sequence goes on along the minus strand of QNUK01000180.1, from coordinate 521,632 downwards.
CCTCTTAAAACTGTTTATATGGCCAGATTGAACCAAATACTATGGCTGTATATTCACTTAAATACAATATTGTTTGATTTAAAAGTGGAGAAGATTTCAAACTGTGTGAGAGGCCATGTTGGTTTGATGTTAATCTGTAAATAGGGAAGTGGAAATGACAAGACAATTGAGAAGACTAATAATCGATCTTTCGAAATTGGGACGTTTTTTTAAGACGTCAATCAGCCATAACATTAAAAAAACAAAAAAACACCTGCATAATATTGCGTAGACATGGACTAATTCATAGACTCCACAAAATCTCTGAAGGTGCGTTGTGGTATCCGGAACCAATACGTTAAATTAAGCAGATCCCTTAATTCCTATAAGAAGCAATGTAGGCCTCTAATTGATTGGACTTGCAATCACCTTGTCAAGCACGTCCCACATTTGTTTGATCAGATCGAGATCTAAAGAAGGTGAAGGCCAAGTCGAGACTCTTTGTCATGTTCCTTAAAACATTTCTGAACAGGTTTTTAGTGTGGCAGGGTGCATTGTTCTAACAAAGTGGCCACAAATCCCTTAGGGATTTCATGCCTTGGTCTGCCCCAATGTTTAGGTAGGTAGTACCTTCAGCTGTCCATTGTCTATACCAGTTACCATGTGTAGGGTCGAGGGGGGGGGGGGATATTTCAGGAAACCTAGGGCACATCTTGAATGGGGTTGCAACTCAGCACAAGGCACACACACATATATAAAGATACTCAATCACATATTATGGGCAATTTGGAAATGCCACTCAGCTTACACCACATGCTTTTGGACTGTAAGAGGAAACCAGAGTACCCACAGGAAGTCCACTAAGCATGAGGAGGATAAGCGAACTTCATGAAGTCAGACTCGGAGCTCTCACAGAGCATTTCTTTCTGTTTCTCGGAACATTAAATGGCTAAGATAGTATGAGAATATTTCAGTGCATCAGGGGTTCAGACGTGAATGCTATACTTTTTAAAAACTTTCAAATATGTCATTTGAGCAATTTCATAATTATTCATAACCAAAGCTATTAAAGACACAGTGAACAACCAAAGACTTATGTTGCATCTTTTTCAGGTGTTTGCTTTAAACAATATCTTATCGTTCTTGTACAGAAACAATAAATATATATTTTATATTTTATGTACTGACATGTATAATATGTAGACTTATTGAAGCATGAAAGCATATGCTGTAACATGGATATAATGCAAACATATTTACAGATATTCAGAATCCATCATCATATGAAACTATGTACTGTATCTAGTAAGCAGATTGAATGCTCAAAAGGTTGACAAGAGAGCCCCCTGGTGGTTCACATGTCCCACAATAGGTTTTGGCAACATTAGCTTTGTGTTTGTTGTAGACCTATTGTGTGTCTATGATGAGTAAAAAAATAATAGCACCTTTTTGCTCCGTTTTCTAGTTGGTTTAGTGACAGCAATTTAATGCGAAGTTGCTCATGTTGTAATAGTGATAAGTAAATCTTCCTCTGGATAAGCAGTCTTTCCTTAAGCAGGCCTAGGATAAAACACTGTATGTTCTGCCTTGTACAGTATCTACAGTTCATGCATATGTTTCTTGTTTCCATTTTTATGTTAATTTACCAGTACTTTATGTAATAAATGCAATCTAGTGTCTAGAAAGTCAACCTGGAGAGGAACTGCCTGATGTCCGCCAGTGCCACCCTGGTGCTACTGGGACAATGAGTGCAATATCTAAAATAAAAAAAGACAAGACAGTACTGCCAAGCTACCAAGGGGGATAGATAGGTGTTTTGTTGATCATATGTCTATGCATGCTTGCGTGTGTATTCCTGGATATTGACTAGTCCTATTGCTTGAAGAAAGAGACTGTGCCCCACCAGTCTGTCTGTGAGACTCTGAATGCTTCAGTACATTGCTTCAGAATTAAGTGGGTGTAGCGTTTCTGTGAAGGGTAGGTGTGCTCATCCTCAATGCTGGTGGCTTGCAATCCAACAAAGTGCATTTCCAAACCCAGGCATTCAATAGAATGTGGGCCAGTTCTTCTATAGAATATGGTGTGAGATATGCTTTTCTCAATGTTTGCGGAAACTACAGTTGCTGCTGGGCTTTTCTTGCTATGGAGCTGTAACACCAGTAGGGGCCAGTTAAGCATCTCTGCCAGGTGAACACTAAGGAATTTTGGTTTTTAAGGAATTTTAAGTGCGTTTTTTTTTTTTTTTAACAATCTCCAAAGAGGAGCTGTCATGTCACCTGAAGTGAACAGCCATCTCTTTCACTTAGCCCACGTTCATAGACAAGTTGTTGGCCTAGCACCAGTCCATAAGTCGTTGGACCTCCTCTCTGTGTGCTGACTCATTGGTCTTGTTGATGAGATCCACCATCGTCATCTCTTCAGGGAGTAGTTTGAGCTGTGCATTACTGCACAGTCATGAGTCAGCAGAGTGAACAGCAGTGGGCTGAGTACACGGCCCTGGGGACCGAAATGCTTGTTGTGGTGTTGCTGAAGATGCCGTTCCCAATTTAGTCTCACCAGTCTGGAAGTCTAGGATTAAGTTGTAGAGGAAGGAGTTCCGGCTCAACTAACAGACTCAGCTAACCAATCAGGCCCTAAAAAATAATTGTTCTGAATGCTGAAATGAAATATAACAGCTTCCAAACACCCATGTCCTTTTTGTGCAGATGGGTGAGAGTCAGGAGGAGTTTGGTCGCAATGAGATCATCTGATAAGCAGTTGAAAGCAGGACGTTACCTGCAGGGTTCTTTTTTAGGGGGTCTAATGTACTTCATGAGGAGCTTCTCAAAGCACGTAATAAAGGTGGGTATGAGCGCAATGAGGATTTGAGGACACTGGAAACTTCTTGGGTATGATGATGGTGGTGGCCTTGCAACATGTTAGTAAAACAGCACTGATAATCTCATTGCTTCCATATATTGCTACCAAACATACATGTTTTTTTGTTCATGTGGGTGAGGGTCAGGAGGGGTTTGGTAGCAATGAGATGATCTCTTAAGCAGTTGTAAGCAGTACCTTAACTGCAGGGTTTTTTTGAGAGGATAACGGCACTGGTCAGAAACTTGGTGACAATGTCTGCTAGTCATTCTGCTCTTTGGTCCTAGAAAGATGTTGGGCAAAAATGCTACTTAGAATCATTTTAGATTAGGAGTGGTTGCTGCATGCTGTTTCTGTGCCACCGACATGGATGAACCATGGTTACCCCTTGCTGCACTAATAGGGTTGTCTCCAGGGGTAATGTAGAATGTGTTATATCATAGGGATTGAAAAGATGGTTTAGCTCAGGCTATTCTGAAAACAGTAAAACACTTTGTGATATTTATGCAGCAGGCATCTTTCAGTTCAACTACACAAAAGGAAACAGCCAAGTGCATTCGGATACAGAATGCAGATAAATCAGCAGATAAACTAAGTGCATCACACACAATGTGCTCCACATTAATATCACTGCTTCTATGCTTCGGCTAAATCTAAGATCTGTAACCTCACTTAACAAAATGAAATCTATTTGCTTGTTTGTTAAGGTTTTTTATTATTAGATTTTCTTTTAAGAAAAAAAGGGGTTACACTTTCAATGACCCCTGGCCATAGATAATCCAGTGCAATTCAAATTAAGTATGTCGCCAATTCCTGACTACTGAATGACCACTGCAACCCTTTTGGTGTAGTCTGAAGCAGAGTTGTACATTTGTCACTTCAAGGCTTACTGGTGTCTCTGCAGAAGACATTATGGAAGCACAGCGAGAGACGTACTACTCACCAAGGTGCTGTATGTCCGTAGAACGCACTGTAGCTGCTGTGGTGTCTTATGCAGTTATGCAGTTTCCTCATGTACCCACAAGAGTGCAGAGCAGATTTACAAATTCATTTGTAGAACGGGCGCTCTGGCAGTGGTCCCAACTTTATATCAATGTGGTAATGCTGTTATTCTTCAGTGGTAAAAATACAGAGGGATTTGTATACCAGATGCTTATTTAGCATTAATGAATGGACTTCCCAGTGCTAGTTTTCATAACAGTAAGAGATAAAGCAGAGTCCTGGTAATGTGAAAAACTACATTTGGTTGGTTTTATTTGATTGTCTTTAAAAGAAGGAAAAAGACAAATGTGCCCTTGGGACTGAAATAAATATATAATATTTAGTCTTTTATAAATATATATATATATATATATGAAAAGCATATCTCATGCACCTTGAACCACTCTTACTAATATGAAACTGCTGAAGAAAATATCCACTGATTGAAAAACCTGGTCATTCAGTATATTCAAATAGTCACCTGATCTCAATTTTTAAACGATAATCCTAGATTTGACCTACTGAAGCAACACCAAAGAATAACACAGGCTTGTACGGTAGGGACTTGGCATGGTGGGTGCATCACTTCATCCGTCTCTCTTTTTTAGACAGGGCAGTGTACATTAATAATAACCACCTTCAGGCTGGCAAGAGTAATGGCCCTTTCCCACATTCCCAGCTTGTTTGTAAGAACACACCAAACAAATTCAGTTCCTTGTTGCTTGATGTTGTGACATCACCGTCATACATGCCTTAATCTCCTACAAACTGTCTCTGTCATGACTACGCTCGCCATGAAATGTTACAAGGTACTCAGGAATCACTTACTATGTTCTTTTTACTGTGCAATCAATCATCCCAAGCTCATGCTATACTGAACCAAACTGCCTACATTTTATTTTTTTATTTTTTTTTACAAAAGATTTAGCTATTGAATACCTATTACAGGTACCCCTATGTATTTCCTATCAATTATCAAGACAATGAATTGTTGAAAAGAACTACTGATATTTATCCTGAACCCTCTGAAATTGGTCAAGACTGTTTTTTTTTGTGTTTGTTTGTTTGTTTATTTGTTAGTTTATTTGTTTATGTGCCACCTTTTGATATGAATTCATGAATTAATAGTTTAGCCTGCTTCTTATTCACATTTGAACTTATTAACATTAAAACTACTACTACTATATTTGAACTGCTAAAATCCGTCCAAAAACAGCATTGTAGTGCTACAATGTTTTTCAGTCTACATTTTAACATTTTGAGCATGCTTAGAACTTTTTAATGACCGGTAATAATTTCTTATAATCCCATCGTCATATCAGTTCAGGTTCAAATTCATTCATGTTTATTCCATGCTAATTCCAATTAGTTAGTCAAGTCATTTTTAATTATGACTGAATATGATTAGCTAATTTGTTAAAAAAACACATTTTTAATTTATTTTTTACAAATTTTGTTAAAGAATGAGTCCAGTACCAGTCCTTCATACAGTTAAAAGGGCTCTGTGTGAGCCAGTCGAGTTCTTCCACACCGAACTATACCAAAATATAGTCCTTGCTTTGTGCACTGGGCCTCAGTCATGTTGGAACAGAAAATGGCCTTCCCAAAACTGTTGCCACAAAGCTGGAAACATAGCATTGTCCAAGATGTCTTGGCATGCTGAAGCATTAAGATTGCCCTTCACTGGGGATAATGGGCTTGATTGAAACTTCAATAATTAACACGATTGGCCAAAGACTTTTGTCCAAATAGTGTATATACTGTACACCACTTAATATTTTATTTCTTTCCATAACAACATGCCATGTTGTATATTAGTCCTTACATTTAGCAGAAACTAGCACTGTACAGATGTTGTTCCAATCCACTAGATTGTCTTATATAATGATCCTTGGATATTAAATGCGGGATCTGAGGCATGTTTCATAAAACTCTCCGCTGTCAGTGATACAGTGAGAAATAAAAAATAAAACACTTCGACTCCCTAATAACTGCTTTATTTAGCATTCATTTAGAATCACATCTGGACTTATCAGTTATTTTAGGTATGGCTGCATAGCTAACTAGCTTCTAACACAAGGCTGGATTCCAAATCGCTCTACAACCTCTGATGGAGGACACTACTTAGTGTGTGGAACAACCACAGTTGTAGGTTTTGTACACCCTAGCGCACTAGCTTTCCATTTAAAGCTATTTGGGATTACATTCTGAAACCCCAGAAATTAAAGGAGCTGATATTCTAAAGCGGAAAAAGTGGAAATATGAAAAATAACTTTCGAGATTTACAGGACTGTCCACCATGACCTCAAATGTTTTATTCATAAGAATTTAGCGACTTTCACCCACTTTCTTCATCTCGGGTTGAACACTTGTACCTCTCATGTGATAGTGCTTATCTATATATATATATATATATATATATATATATATATATATATATATATACACAAAAGTGAATGCATTGTATGAATTCATGTAGGCTATATATATATATGGCATGCCGTTTAGGAAAATATTCATGAGAGAACTTAATGAAAACTCTGAATATATTGAATGAACCGTGAGAATATTGAATGGATTCGAATATATGATTGAAAATATATATATATATATATATATATATATATATATATATATATATATTAAATCTGAATATATGGATTGAAAACTGATATACTGAATGGAAAGTCTGAATATATTGAATGAAAACTAAGTATATATTGAATGAAACATGTCACCGAAACACAGCGCCATCTATAGAAAGGATGAGTGAGTCGGCGAGAAACTTGGTTGCTGCAATTGTGAGAAATGAAGAGATGGTCAACACATTGATGAGTGTCTGTACGGCCCAAAGTGGTGGCACAAGCCGCACTCAGTATCAGACGACGAATGAAGAAATTTATTCGCTATTTCACCGCGGAAGACCGGTGTTATGCGCTAAAATGCCCCCCTGCCACAGATTGCACCCCTACATAATCTATATCAAATATTACATTACAACATAAATTCATAGGTTTATTGTTATCAAATATGATATAACTATTAACCCTAGGCACGTGACAGATGTCGTGACCATAATTTTCATATATTGTTTTTTTTTTTGTGGCACATTTATTTTACAGGGATATATAGCCTACATGAATTCATATAAAGCATTAAAGGGATTCTGAGGACATGTGCAAAAATTAAACCATGGCCAAGAAGGTGTAACATTTCTAAAGCAGTTTCAGACAAATCAAATTTCCACTTCAACTAAAATTTGAGGTCTGGTGCTGGATCATGTTCTAATGACAAAGTAATTACATTAGCAGGACGCCCACAGTGGAGCACAGTTCTAAGATGTTTTAAGAAATCTTGACCATTATGATCACTTCTTGTCTCTTCATTGCCTAGTGCAACTCAACAAGAAGTGGACATCTGGAACACCACATGCACAGAATGTTTGGACCCACAAATCACTCACTGATTGGGACTATAATTAGCTCTTTGAGGCATGTGATAGGCAATTCGATGACTTGAAGCTGCTTTCATTGCAGGCCAATGGTTCCATTTGGCAGTTTTGTATAATTGTACAATTTATTTTCTTATAATTTGAGATTGACAAAAAAATAATAAATTTGGAGCTGTAAAGACTCTTTCACACAGTCAAAAATCTGCAGCAGTATACATTCAAATTGAATTTCTACCAATTTAATCCAAGATTAATTCATAAATGTAATGTTCTTCATGTACGCTTAAGCTGTAATCTCATTTGGAGTTTCAACAAATGAAATATTATGTGACATAAGAAGCAGGGAGCACTTGCTTGGAAAATCTTAATGTATGTCATGCACACTCGCACCGCAACCGGCACGAAGACCCGGAAGTAAGACGGTCGCGCTTTCAGAAAGCATAAAAGGAAACAAGATCGCTCAGTCATTGAGTCCATCTATGCTTTCACTTTGCCGACAGTTTCGTGAGTACTCACCTATTCAGGTTGCTTCCTTGATTGAGTGTGTGTTGCTAGAATGCGGGTTTATTTGTGTAGATCCTTGCTCTTTGTGTAAAAAGTTCTAAGAGTAAACGCGTGGTTATCCCGCCTACTCGCGCTACTTCCGCGTTTGGGTTTACCATCCACGCAACACGGGCTAACCGCTAAGGCTGTTGTGTTCGTCCCTCGGTTGCTCGTGACAGAATGACTGAGCCCGAAGCAGTAAACCCAGTGGAGTCTGCTCGCCTCTGCGCTGTGGTTGACCAGCAGGCCGAAGTGATCAATGAGCTCCGTGGTGAAGTCGCGTCTCTCCGAAAGGAGCTCCAAGACGTCGCGAGGTGGCGGCAGATGGGGCAGTTCACCAGGCCCCCTCCACCTCCACCTGTCACGACACCCGATAATTCCTGTCTCACGGTTCAAGTACACCTCCGGTTTGGCCACAAACGGGTCGGAGGTACTGCGTTCATCGATTCCGCTGCCGCAGGTAACTTTATTGACTCTTCTTTTGCCAAAAAGCTGGGTGTGGAACTTGAGGCATTATCCCAGCCCGTTTGTATCGCATCTATTGATGGTTGGCCCCTTTCCTCCAGCTCCATCACCACTCAGACTCAGCCTCTCACCCTTGTCATTGGCCAACATCATGAACAGATCCAGTTCCGTCTCACCTCCATTTCATCACCACCCATCATCCTCGGACACCCCTGGCTGCTCCAACATGACCCCCTCATCACCTGGACACAAAACCGGATCCTGCAGTGGGGGCCGACCTGCACCGAACTCTGCCTACGGGCTTCGGCTGGGACGTGTTGCAGGGAGTCCGAGGAACCCGATGTCGACACCAACGCCATCCCCGTCATCTACCGAGACCTGGCTGAAGTGTTCTGCAAAAGACGAGCCACATATCTTCCTCCTCATCGCCCCTATGATCTGGCGATCGAACTTCAGCCGGGCTCGGACCCCCACCCATCCGGCACCATCCGGCCCTCCTCCTTGCCTGCCTAAGTGGGGTTCTTCTTTGTGAAGAAGAAAGGGGGTGACTTACGTCCTTGTGTCAATTATCGGGGGCTTAATAACATCACCATCAAGAACAGACACCCGTTGCCTCTTACCAACTCAGCCCTGGACGCCCTCTCTGGCGCCACCATTTTCACAAAGTTGGACCTCCGGAGCACCTACAACTTGAGGCGTATCAGAGAGGGCGATGAGTGAAAGACAGCTTTCATCACCCCTACTGGGCACTATGAGAGCTTGGTCATCCCATTCGGACTCTGTAAAGCACCCACTGCCTTCCAACAGTTCATCAACAATGTCCTCAGGGACATGCTAGGACGGTGGGCTGGACGATATCCTAGTTATTCACGCACAGCCGGGGAACACACCCAGCACGTCAGAGATTACTCGCCCACCAACAGAGATTACTCACCCACCAACTGTATTGTAAATTGGAAAAATGCGCCTTTCACGAGCGCTCCACCACATTCCTTGGGTTTTGTTTTGTGTGGCCATGGACCCGCAGAAACTGGAAGTCATTGGCCCCTAACCAAGACCCTCAAGCAACTTCAACGGTTTCTCGCGTTCTCTCTCTCCCAACGAGGTCCAGACCAGAAGCTACATCCCTGTAGGTAGGGGGCCGCGAGCTGCTGGCCATAAAGTGGACTTTGGAAGAATGGCGACACTAGCTCCAGGGCTCCAGAGAGCCGTTTATCGTCTGGACCGACCACCATTCGCAACTCTAAACAGCTCAATCCGAGACAGGCATGTTGGGCACCATTCTTTGAACATTACAACTTCCATCTATCCTACCGCCCGGGGTCCAAGAACACCAAAGCTGACGCCCTGTCCTGACAAAATGAAGAGGACGCCCCCCGGGCAGACCCCGCGCCTACCATCACACCCACCAAGATCATTGCACCACTTCACTGGGACCTGGAAACGAGGGTTTGCCGTGCACAGGCGATGGAGACTGCTCCACCAGGTGTGCCGCCTGGGCGACTCTACGTGCCGGACACCGTAAGAACCGAGGTGTTGCAATGGGGTCATTCCTCACCCTTATCTAGACATCCCGGCGCCAACCACACCCTCCAATTTATTAGACACGCCTTCTGGTGGCCATCTATGGCGAGTGACATAAAGGAGTACGTCCAGGCGTGCCCAGTGTGCGCCAGGGCTAAGAATACCAATCAACCGACACCGGGGGAACTCCAACCACTCCCCGTTCCCCGTCGGCCCTGGACGCACATTGCCGTCGATTTCATCACAGGCCTGCCGGTCTCCGAAGAGAAGAACACCATCTTAACTATCGTCGAACAGTTCTCCAAAGCCGTGCACCTGGTGGCCCTCGCCAGACTCCAAAAACTGGAGCGCTACCTGATATGCTTTGTTGCTGATTGCCAGCGCTCCTGGGCCCGCTACCTCCTATGGGCTGAGTTATCTCATAATCTCCACATCTCTTCAGCCACCAATTTGAGGTATGCCACGGTTTCCAACCTTCGATGTTCGATCATTGGTGCCGTCGGCCCAACAGTGTTCGTCGGTGTCGACGGCTGTGAAGCCAGGCGAACGCCGCCATCCAACAGGCCAACAACCGCTACACCATTCAACATCGCTGTCGACACCCGCCGGGACATTTGTACAACGTAGGTGACAGAGTATGGCTTTCAACCAAAAACCTTCACCTTCACACAGAATCCAAGAAGCTATCACCCAGGTTCATTGGTCCATACCGCATCACCCTCCGTATCAATCCTGTCACCTACTGGCTCCAGCTGCCTGCGGCGCTCCAAATCCATCCGGTATTCCACACCTCAAACCCTTCATCACTTCACCAATGGTACTTCCGCGTTTGGGTTTACCATCCATGCAACATGGGCTAACTACTAAGGTTGTTGTGTTCGTCCCTCGGTGGCTCATGACAATGTACAAGTGAAACAGCATTTGCATTTATTTCATTTATTTCATAAAGTCATATTTTATTTAAAAAGCGTACCTTGGGTAGTAAGTAAAAATGACTAAAAACCCCCATAAACAGTTAATAAAAGTACTATTTGTCTAGGAACAACAAAACAAAGCAAGCCATAATCAAATGTCCATCTTTTTTTTTCCATCACTTTGCTCACAAGGGGATATTCCCAGTGACTGACACATTCATTTGTAACTTCATAATTTTGTGTACAGAAGCACTGATATTCTCAGACTAAAATAAACCACACACGTAGTGCTATTGTATTGGTGCTGTTCTCAGATTAATTATAGGTGTTCTTATGGTGTATCCCCAAATTAAAGGAGAGGGTGGAAGGATGTGAAAGATCTGTGGGTTAATAGAAGGGTGAGAGTCGTGAGTGAAAAACACGTTCTTACATAATAGGCTCTGTTTTATTGTGTCGAATGCCACCAAAGCAGCTGGGTTTAAATAGCTTGAGTAGGAGATGTTCGTACTGATGTACTGAGCCCCTGTTTAGATAAGATAGGTAGGCTTGAGCAGCTTTAAAAATTTGAATATAAATTATTTTGGTGTAAGCATGATAATGTTATTATTATTATTTATTATTATTATTATTATTATTATTATTATATTATTAATTAATTATAGAACACCTTTCATAGTTCAAAAGTAGACGATAAAAAGTAAAATGACAAAATCAAACATGTACATAAAATAACACATGAAATGAAAATAGAAAAAGATATAAAAATATATATTTTTAAAGTAGTTAAATACAAAATATAATGAATTATATACTGTATTTAAAAATATATAAATATATTAAAATAATGTTAAAAATAAGAAAATTTAAAAATACGAATACAGATGAAGCACAGAACTCCACTGCTTGATGCTAAGTAGAAAAAAAATCACGTACTTGCAAATAGAGCATGCTATGAAAGGTGGGAAAGTGGTTCTGACATGGGAGTTTGAGCCTTATGCCATTGCTGCAGTTGCACAGAATGAGATCCATGTGTTGACATGTATTTTAGTTGCCTTTGGCTCACACAAGTCAGTATATTAAAGAGGCAGTGATTCTAATCATAATAAAATATTATTTCTTTTTTTTTTTTTTTTACAAATTTTCTTACACAGATTATTGCATATTTTTGATGCCTTAAACATTGTTGTACAATGTGGAAAGAAATAAAAATCTGGAAAGGACAAACTTTTGACTTGTAGTGTAGAAATGTACATAAAGTAAAGTAATAAATAAATGAATAAATAAATAAATAAAAATGTTATGCTAAAATAAAACAAAATTTGAAATATGAAAATAAATTAAGCACAAAACCTGACTTCTTGATGCTACGTGTGATCATGTATCACAATTTGAAAGATAGTAACAAAATGAGGCAATATCAATGACAAATTTTACAGAAAATTATGAATGATGTATATGACCTACATGACATACATAAAACATTATCCAAAACACAACCCAGTATCAGAGTCATAGTGAAAGCAATAATTAAACACAGAAGAAGAAAAAAAACGGGTATTTTTTCTATCTTTCAATGACCATATGCAGCTAGAAGCAAGCTTTTCGATCACACTGAGTTTAGATGGCGTTTCTGTTCCATCAAGTGCAACAGTAAAAAACCTTGGTGTGATCATAGATTCTAGTCTTTCATTTGAAGCTCATGTGAATAATATTACCAGGATAGCTTTCTTTCACCTCAGAAATATTGCCAAGATAAGGAATATATTGTCACTACTGTAAATGATGCAGTTCATGCTTTTATCATCTCTAGGTTGGACTATTGTAACGCCTTACTGTCTGGTTGTTTAACTAGGTGTATAAACAAGCTTCAGTTAGTCCAGAATGCAGCAGCGAGAGTCCTCACTAAAACCAGAATATACGAGCACATCACTCCTATCTTATTTTCAATTCAATTGAATTTTATTTGTATAGCACTTTTAACAATTGACATTGTCGCAAAGCAGCTTTACACAATCAAAAGAAGTAAGTTTGTATGAAATGTAAATGTGTATGAATCAAAATGATCAGATTGTCCCTGATGAACAAGCCGAGGGCGACGGTGGCAAGGAAAACCTCTCTGAGATGGTAATAGGAAGAAACCTTGAGAGGAACCAGACTCACCAGGGAACTCATCCTCATTTAGGTGATAGCAGGGATTGATCAGCATAATACTGTTTAAGACTGGAAGTTCAGTATAACTGGAGATGTGTTTAAATTAAATGGAGTCCAGTTTGTTCCTGGAGACTCAGGTAGACTGTAGGAGATTCCGGTCCTGAGCTATCGAACGACTGAAGTCACAGGTCCCCAGAGAACAGCTGTCAGCATCAATCGAGGACAGGAGAGTCTTCGTGGAAACCATCCCCATCCACCACACGCATCCAGGCAGACCACACGGGGCATCCATGTGACGAGATCTCCAACCAGAAGCAGGACTCCAGGACGGGTCCAGAGGGCAGAGGGGTCTGGATCACTGGCAGCTCAGGAGCGACATGTATAGCTCGACAGAGAGAGGGAAAAGGAGAGAGGGAGAGAGAGAGCAGAAGATAAGGAGAGTTAGATATGGTCACAGTCAAACATGTATAAGGTGAATGTATATTTAGTGCAGAGTGCAAGCAGGGACTCCGGCAGGACTAACTATAACAGCATAACTAAAAGGAAGGAAACACAGACATGAGGGCTCCCTGTGATGTAAAGCAACCAATCACCTCACCGTCAACAAACCTGAGTGAACAATGAGAGTGAGGAAGACAGCATCTAAACATACCAGTTCACCAGAATCTGCTCCTTTACTTAAGGTTAATCTATTTACAAAAATGCTTGGCTAAATAAATAGGTTTTTAGCCTAGACTTAAACACTGAGTCTGTGTCCGAATCTTCCGAACACTTTTCGGAAGACTATTCCATAACTTTAGGGCTTTGAAAGACAAAAGCTCTGCCCCTTGCTGTAGTACACATTCACATTTCATAGAAACGTAAATAATTCTTTTGATTGTTTCAAGCTGCTTTGTGACAATGACAACTGCTAAAAATGATATACAAATAAAATTGAATTGAATCAAATTAATTGTCATTCAGATGAAACTTGGTCGATTTAGATTTCACATGAAAAGAGCTGAAAAAGAGTGTTATTCTAAAATGCTAAATTGTTAAGATATTGCAACATGAATTTGACATGGTTATGGACACTACAATTTTTGTTGTCTTTCATGTTGCATAAACTTCAGACGTTGGCTGTAAGAGTAACTTAATGTAAATCCTGGGGTACGTTATGTTATTTACAGTTGCATTAGGCATCAAATCATAGTACACAGGGTTGCCAGGTCATCAGTCAATTCAGCAAAGGATGCACGGATGTTTGGGGAGCCCTAAGGCTGGAAAGAGTTTGCAGTAATACAGTGCATGTGTTGGTCTTGTGTATGTGCAACTACAGGAAACGGAAGTAATTTGGAAGTGATCATTTTATTCATTGAAATGTGCTTGTTCTGTTAAATGCCCTGAATAGACATCGGGGAAAAAAGCCCTATTGAACTCTTTTTAACTGGAGATGGCTCATCAGCAACAATTGAGAAAGTAGAGGGCTTATTTTATAACCCTGAATATGCCAACACAATTCCGTTATCGATTCTTATATACTTGCAAACTACAGGTATGGAAAGAATTTGTCGAGTATAATACACTATACAGACTACAAGAAACCCACAGTCTAACAAAGCATCATGAGATATACAGTACCAACCTTTTTTTTTTTTTTTTTTTTACTGGTCTAGAGGTTTAAATGATCTAATTAATATAACTTGTAAAATAACTGGATAAATGTCCTACTTGACTTATTTTTGTGCCATATGCAGTATGTATCATATGCATCCTTTAAAGATGTACTGTGTAAAAACGGGATAAGAAACAAAATACCTCTGATGATGACTAGAGTGGGAAGTTGTTTTGTCTGATCTGATAAGCCAGCAGACCTTCATCTGTCTGAGTGCCTCTCGGCTGACAGCCTGTGACTAAAAAACATGGCGACACTGTGTGTCTATTCCTGCACTTTTCCGTTATTTTTAGCGTGACTCGGCACCATGGGATTTGTCTACAGCCCTCGGGTTTATACCGAGTGTTAAAGGATTTTATAAAACCATTAAATAATGAGAAGTGCATCTGTCTACACCATTTGCTCCAGCTGTTCATTGATCACAAAATATTTAAGAAGTCGGACAGATGAATGAGTTTAATAGTTATAACAGGTGGTGGTGTTGCACCTGGTTTCATAAAAAATCTGGTTAACAGCAAAATATTCTGATGAAGATAACAAAAAAATGATCATGTTTTCTCCCTCCCCTCGCCCTCCCCTTTTTTGCCACTTGAGAGCATTGATTAATTTAATGACAGTGTTGGCCAGGTGGTTCCGCAAATGTTCTTCAATGCATTATCACTGACGGTGTCAGTACCACAGTTTATCATTTGAATTGGTCACGTTTTGGGCAGGTAATATGGCCAACTGTTGACGTTGCTGCGGAAACTGGACGATGGAGAAACAGCACTGAGCTGTGAACCAAGCAGCATGAGAAGAAAACCAAATGAAACAAAAAAAAAAAGGGATGAAGATTGATATGGCTGAGTGATGTGTGATGTCAGTAGGAAGTGAGGATAGCACAAAAAGAAGCAACAAAAATAGTAAATATCAGGTATAATACATTTCTGTTGATGTACAGTAGCAGAGGAAGGATGAAATTAGATATAAGTCATATTCGCCAACTTCCCATGATGCTTCATGGTATATGGCTATAAAACCATTGTACTATGGAGAGAGCTTGGATTTGATGCTTTGGCACCACACACAAAGTAGACTGAAATGTTATTTGACCCAGTTTACTTTATCCTTCATTCAGTTAGATCCTTTATATACGACATTGGAAAATCACAACCCAGCAGTTACACTGAAGCAACTGCTATTTATATGATAATTTTACAACTGGAACAGGGTGAAGTGAGTGCCATGCACTTATTTTATTACTCTTTTTTTTTATCCTATAGCTCTCTATCAATGGTATATACATGCAAATAGAGTCATGTCTTCCCATGCAGGGAGGGAAAGTGGCTCTGACATGTGAGCTAGAGCCTTACATAGGGTGCATATGGGAGAAGAACTTACTCTCTTAAATCCTGTGGAAGCAGTAAGGTACAGTACTGTTGTATTGCCCAGTAAAATGACATTATACTGTATGTTTTAGTTAATCTGAGATTGTATTATGCTAATATTAAGACCCACTGTGATCAGATGATTTTTTTTCTGTTTTGTTTTTTTTAGACAAAAACTAAGAATTTAAAAAGAGGCTACTCATTTTTTGCACATGACTAAATTTTATTAGGTGACACAATGGCTTAGTGGTTAGCACTGTCATTTTGCATCTCATGGGTCCAGAGTTTGATTCCCACCTCGGGTCTGTGGGTTTCCTCTGGGTACTACGGTTTCCTCCCACATTCCAAAGACATGCAGATTAGGCTAATTGGCGCTCCGAAAAGCCCCTAGTGTGCAAATTATTGTGTATATGTGTGTGCCTGGTTATGGATTGGCACCCCTTTCAGGCATTGGCACCCCAAACCTTGTATACAGAAAAAAGTGGTATAGAGGATGAGTGAGAGTGAGTATATTTTATTATGCCTCTGGCTTACACAAGTTGGCAGGAGGTGCTGGACATCAAAAAAAATCACTGACAGAATTTGTCTACACAAATATTTCAATGCATGTACAGACTTGTGTTATTCATTTTTAATAATTTAATCTCAAAAGCTCTTATTCCAAATTTCTTATTGACATATAAAGTCAGTATGCTGTTGTTAGTATATTTATTCTCAAAACTTCATTGTCATAATTATTGTAATAATCTAAGAACTAAGACCATTTAAAATTGAAGCCGACGCAGTTTTTATCGCTCGGTAACATGTGACGAGAACAAAAAAATCTATGTCTAAAATATCATTCCTCCGACACTGTGGCTGATATGATGTACACATTTCAGAGGCAAGAAGGAGAAATGGCCCTATTGCTAGGAGATTATTGGTCCCGGCCCGACTGTGACAATTATCACTCCAGTGGCTTGCATTGAGCCTGATTAGCTGAGAATGCATTTGGAGGATTTACACGAATAGTAATTTCTGTGCATTTGCATGAAAATGGAAAACCTAAGTGTTTGAAAAGCAGAGTCTCTCACAAATCTAAAAATTTACTTTTGTTTGTTTTCCTTTTGTATCTCAAATTATGCAAATTTACCATCCACAAACAGATTACTTCCTAATAAGAGAACATGACAAGTTGATTATTTGTCTTATACCAAATAGTTTTTATTCATTAAATAATATCTTGCAAATGCATTTTGTCCATTTAAAATGATGTTTAATTGGTCTCGTTTAGTAACCTTTAGAAAACGTGTAGTTAAGTCGAGTTTTTAGCTACAGTGGATAAAGAAAAGAACCACGCTTTCTAAAATAATCATATTTTGTTGCTTTGCAGCCTGGAATGAAGACAGACAGTGTGTTCAGTTATACAGTATTTACTCTATGCAACTTTAACTTCCATGTGAAAGATATAACACCAACATTTCAGAAAGAAATAGAAAAAAAAAAAACAGAATCACTGATTTGGAAAATCACCCCTCCGAAAAAAGTCAGGAGACGGATACGAATACGAGTGCCAGTACCATTGCAGCTGTACTACAGTATATCCAAAACTACAGCACGACCTCAAGCATAGTATTGCTTTTATACAGTTCCAAAAAAACAATTTACTATAACCAGATTGCAATTTGTCTGTTTATTGATTGATTAAATCAATGATGGTATCAGTGATACTATGTAGACCATGGAAGTGGTAGACTGTCCTGTAAACCCCATAAATTTCCTCTTTCTTTCTCTTACCACTTATTTGGCTTTAGAGTATCAGCTCCGTGAACCCTCAGGTTCATTGATTGTTCCGGATCCCTAGTAGCGATAAATGGATAGCTTGTGCACTCTGTGACTGGTGTGATGTGGGTTTTTTGCAGACACTTGCTCTGTACAGACCTACTTTCACCCCTGCTGCAACCGTCCGTCTGTAGAACACCTGTGACACAGAGTTGGCCATATAGTTACATGTCCACTATCTAGTTAAATCACCACTCATGGAATGTCTCTCATCCAATCAGATTACTCATTTGGAACCAACTTTTATATAAAAACATACAGTATATACCATATCTTAAGTGCATTAATATATATATATATATATATATATATATATATATATATATATATATATATATATATATATATATGTCTAACATGTCTTAGTGATAAGTTTGGAGAATGTGCATTGTGGTATAAAAATACTGCAGCATTATTGTAGATTATAGAGGATATTCCATGATGGATATTACACATGCACACATGCACAAACTCTAGCCTATAGAGCCGTCTTGGCTGTGATGGATAGAGCAGAGTGCTTTCTAAGTCATGGGAATCTTGTCCACATAAGAGCTTTCAAATGAGGCCAGTGTCGACTCAGGGTACAGTATGTTTGAGGCCATCAAGAAGTAAAATGAGGATGCAGAAAATAATGAAAATAGTGCTTCAGTGAACGTTGAATAAACTCCTTGGATATTATTACTTTTACACCTATAAACTTACAAAGCAGTGTACAGAACTGACTTCATACTCATGAGACATTAAATATATAACTTTTTTTTAAAATATGTAAATATATATATTTTTTTAACACTGACACCTTTTTTTGATGATTATCAAAGTGATTATCTTATAGAAATATATACAAATTTGTCAGCAGCACAACCATGATGCAAATCTCACATTCCACCACATCCCAAAGGTGCTCTGGTGGATTGAGATCTGGTGACTGTGTTTGAGGTAATTGCAGCTTTGCATGGTAGATGGTACACTGTCCAGTGGTCATAAAGGGATGGCCTGAGAAGCAACAATATTAGGCTGTAGCATTTTAAGCAATGCTCAGTTAGTACAAAGAGGCAGAAAGTAAGCCAAGAAAATATCCCTACCCTATTATGCTCTCCACAAGCGTGACCTGCTTCTACAAGGCAGGGTGGATGCATGCTTTCATGTTGGTTACACCAAATTCTGACTCTGCCATCGAGACTCATCAGACTAGGTAATGTTTTTCCAATCTTCTATTGTCCAATTTTGGTTCGCAAATGCAAATGTGCCCTCGGTTTCCTTTACTTAGCCTACTGTATAGGAGTGGCACGCAATGAGGTCTTCTGCTGCTGTACTGTAGCTCATCTGCTTCTTGGTTCGATGTGTTGTGTGGTCAGAGATGCTCTACAGCGTACCTCAGTTGTAACAAGTTGTTGTCTTTCTTTCAGCTGGAACCATTCCCCTCTGACCTCTGGCACCAGCTAAGCACATACAGTACTAGTCACCATTGAGAGCTGCCACTCACTGGGTATTTTCTCATTTTCAGAGCATTCCCTGTAAACACTAGAGAAGGTTTAAATGCATGCAATTCCCAGTGAATCAGCAGTTTTGGAAATATGCCCAAATGCATTGAGTTTGATTTGATATTTGCATTAATAAGCAGTTTAACAGGTGTCCAGGTGGCCGGTGAGTGCATATAATGTAAAAATGCATTGATCTTGAACATTGAACCCCATTTGAATGTTTGGAGAGCCCAACATTTGCATGCTCACAGAGCTTCTCACTCTGTTATTTTCCCCACTCCTCTGTCAGCTCTCCCTCCTCTCGCTGCTTTCACTTCCCCACGTTCTCACACAGATGAATACGCCAAGTGCTAGCTGCTACATGTGGTCTTCAGCACACACAGCACACCAAAGCATCACTGCATCCACATCTACGGAAACCAAACAGAATTAATCCATCTGAAATTTGAAACACACCAAATCCTGCACAACAGCGCACGGATTAAGGTAAGTGCTCCATATTCATCACCTTCACTGGCTGCTTTTCATTTTGCATTGTATTTGTTTCTTACTGTACTTTCTAAAACTATTAACATTAAATGCTAATCTGCTAAACTTTATAAATAGTATCTGAGATTACTGACATTTTCCTGAAATTGCACTAATATTGAAAAATGCCTCTACATTACGTTACCTGTATTGTGTTCTATACAAATCTGGCATGATTTACTACTAATGATGTGAGCGTAATTTAATGCAAATTGACAAGTCTGTTTAAATGCAATTATTTGAAAGTTTGGCTTAGTATATTGTACGTCAAATGCCCATTTGCGTGACGAGCTCAGGGATTAATGGGAACAGTAAATGTCAGTAAAAGGAAGTGGCAGAGATCAGGTATGACTTTGATGCACCCACTCATGCCACCTACAGCTTTTTTTAAAGCCTGGCAGGAGGGCACTTTTTATTTTCAATTGAACACATCATAAGTACTCCACCCTTCAGAAGTGTGGAATGTTGTGCATGCAGTCATGCAACACAAGGGTTGTGGTGGAAACAAGTTTTATTTTGCATAGGTTACTTATAATTAAGATAATTTTATACAAACTGATATATTATATTATTTTACCACTGTTTTCTGCTCCCCAGTATTTAAAAATGTCACAGTGAATATATAAAACAATAAACCTTAGCCCATAACTTGGAGCATTTTTGCTGAATAAAATCCATTCGCACAATGCCTGACCATGTCTGGTCCCTTAAGTTTCTAAAATATTTTAGAATTCCAATCAGCTTTCAGGGGTGTCATTAGGGAATTTGGGCCCCTTGAAAAAAACACATATGGGATGTCTTCAGGTACTCCGGTTTCCTTCCAGTTTCCTCCTGCAAAGACATGCAGATTGGGTTAATTGGCATTCCCAAATTCCCCTTGTTGGGCGAATGCATGCATTAATGTTGACTAGATATCCCACCACAGTTGTAAAATGGGAATAAATATAATGTAATCATCACTGGTCTCCACGATCCCTAGTTAGACTACAGAGGTTCCTAGATGGATGGATGGATGGATGGATGGATGGATGGATGGAAAACTCCATTGACTTCTCTCATCAGCAAGATTTCTTTCCATCCACAGAACCTCCATACACTGCACTGGATGATTTATTATTGTTGTTTTTTTTGTTGTTGTTGTTGCTTTTTTTTTTTGCACCATCCAGGGTTAACTATGTTGGATGGTTGGAAGCTGGATGGGCAATGTTCAATGGACATACTTAAGTAAATTGAATATTTCAGTTATTATTGTTTAATACATTCAAATACACTCCACCTCCTCAACACTATTTGTAATTTACAGGTTTTATGTGCAATAATACTTAATTTCCTTGTTCCAATTTGCTGCCAGTGACTTACTACAAAAACACAACCAAAATATGAGTTTGCCGAGTTTTCTAACAAAATGCATACTGATGTACAACAAATACAACTGCAGACAGATTTAGCCATTTAGGCAAGACTGTGGGAGGTGAATTATAGTACTTCAGGATCGAGGGTTCGCCTTGGGTCTGTATGCGTAGAGTTTGTATGTTCTCCCTGTGCTTAGCGAGTTTCCCCCGGTTTCTTCCCACTGTCCAAAGACATGCAGTTTAGGCTAATGGGTGTTCCCAAATTGCCCGTAGTGTGTGAATGAGTGTGTGTAGGTGTGCCCTGTGATGGATTGATACCCTGCCTCGTGCCTTAAGCCACCTGGGATAGCACCCCCCCAAGAACCCCCCCGCGACCCTGAATACAGGATAAAGCGGTATAGACGATGTGTGACTGAGTAACTCCTCCAGGGTCAACAGTTGATCCTCGACTTGGGTATGTATGCATGGAGTTTGTAATGTATGTTCTCCCTGTGCTTGGCAGGTTTCCTCCGGGGGTCTCCGGTTTCCTCCCACAGTCCAAAGTCACCAGATCAGGCTAATTGGTGTTAAAGTTTCCTGTGTGGCTGTGCTCTATGATGGATTAGATGATTGGAAGCTGGATGGGCTGTCTAGGGTGTACCCTGGGATAGGCTCTAGGCCCCAATGGCCCTGTACAGGTTAAGCTAATGGAAGACAGAAATCAAGAAAATCGCTTTCAGTGTGTTGGAGTAAAAAGCCAAAAGAGGGTTTTCAGACACATGTATTTCCACACATTCCAAGAATTTACAAATGAATGCCTCTAGAAGTTATCAAATACAAAAGATTAACAGAGAAAAGCAGTTTCTTATACAGCGTGTGATTTTTAACAAAAACAGAAATAAGCTCAAAGATGTTATAACAGCAAAAAAATAACAGTTCAATTATGTTTAAATACAGTACATGTGACCTTGGTTGTAACAAATCATCAAACACTTTTTTTTTTTTTTGATATAGCTTTCGCTGTCATGATGCAGAGAAGGGGTTTCATGACAAAAGGGCAGTTCCAGAAATAGCCAGAAGAAGCACAATGTGAGGTCGGTGACCCAGTGGTGCACTAATACTGTCATACTAAAGTGTGACATACTGTGAAGGCAGCCCTCAGCTCTTAGGCTTCCTGTATCTGGATAATGGAAAAGGGTGATCTAAGAGAATACTTGGTCCCAGTGGAAATAATCTGCATGGACACATATTACAAATCCGTAAATTCAAACTGAACCCTGGTATGACAGGATGGATTGACCAGCACCTGGTCTGCCATGTTCTCACCTGACTATATGAACCAACACAGCAGGATTAAATTGTAGGCAAGTAAACACTCGGCATATAACCTGACGAAAAACGAAAACTAACGAAAAACATAAGGTGCATACTAACGAAAAACATAAGGTACATACTAAGCCAAAGCATATCACTATACCACTGCAGAACTGCTATTAAAAAATATTTAAAAAAAAAACACACACAGAATGTGAGGCACAAATCTTTGTAAACCATTAATTTATCAAAACATTTTAATCTAATAAATTTAACCTGGCTCAGTGGTCTTAGGGACGAAAGGTTTTCTATCTGCACTTTTCAAAGCTGAATATTTTTGTTTGTTAAGCCGCACCTTATCAATCATTCAAGCATTTAAAAAAAAACTTAAGGCATGAACCAGTGAGAATCAGGTGCAGATGATGACAGGTGTTAAGGCCAGTGATTAGTTTACTGTTGATGTTGAATGCTGAGTGCTTGGAGCAGAAGAAAGAGGAAATGAGGTTGCTGCTGAGGTACATTTTAAATGAACAGTAAATGTAAAAATGTTATCTTTAAGCACTTTGGAGTTTCTCACAGTACAACATTTGTTCCATCCATCAATCCATCCATCCATCCATCCATCTATAATAATGTCACTAAGGCCATTTGGCTTGGGTCCAGACTAATTCGTGCTTCCTGTGCACAGAGTGAAAATGAGGTCAGGCAGGAAATCTCAGTTGGATTGATAGCACTGTAAATAGTTTAGTAATGGCACATGATGCTTCCTGCAGTCTTTTCCATCTGACACAACCCCAGCCACGTAAGTGAGAAATAACATGGATGTTCAAAAACAAACAAAAAAAAAAAAAGACTGCATGTTAGAGCGTTAAGCCACAACATAGCTGAACATCCTTGAGCACTACGAGTGTATGCTATGCGTTTGTCAATGCCAGTGGTTTGACCCTGCTTGACTATTTCAAAATCAAAAAAATCAACCAACCACCACTTTATTTTTGTTGCAGACAGTGTAAAACCTGATGAGCCATATTTGATCAAATCATCTCAACACATGCTACAACTGGAGAGATAAATCATTGGAAATCTGACCTTTTGTACAAAGGATGTAGGATGGTTAATATCACCATAAATTTCTAACATATCTAATAGTATAAACCTTAAACATTGAATAGTCCAGATGTTGCGCATTATCCATCCATCCATCCATCTTCAACCACTTATCCGAAGTCGGTGCGCGGGGGTAGCACTTCCAGTAGGGAACCCCAAACTTCCCTTTCCAAAACCACCTCGGCTGACACTGCCTGGGGAATCCTGAGGGCTTCCCAGGCCAGTGTAGATATATAATCTCTCCATCTAGTCCTTGGTCTGCCCCATGGTCTCTTTCCAGCTGGACGTGCCAAGTACACCTCCCTAGGGAGGCGTCTTGGTGACATCCTTACTACAGTACATTTCTGAACCACCTCAACTGACTCCTTTCCATGCAAAGGAGTAGCGGCTCTACTCCGAGCTTCTCAAGGATGACTGAGCTTCTCATCATATCTCTACCCTTCTACACTTCTGAGAAAACCCATTTCAGCCACTTGTATTCTCGATCTTGTCCCTTCGGGCATGACCCAATGCTCATGACCGTAGGTGAATCTTCGAAGATCGGAGATTTCACATTATCTTTTTTCTTACTTGTAAAACATTTTGTTAATTTTGTTTTAAATATAAACAAATCCCAGATTTTGTGCTCTTGGAATTTTGGACCACACATTACAGGTGTGTGCATGTTAATTAATAAATATGCAAATGAAAAATATATACTGTATACTTGACCAGCTGAGTCGGAGTAACTTAAAAACTGCAGCTCTTGTTGAATGTTCCTGGTCATTAGTGGTTAGGACCTACCAGAAGTGGTCCAAGGAAGGAAACCTGGTAAACGGCGAGGGTCATGGTCACCCAAGGCTCTTTGGTGCACATTGGGAGCAAAGGCTGGGCCATGTAGCTTGATCCAATAGAAGATCTACTGTAGCTCAAATTGCTTAAAATGTTACCTTGCAAAGAATAAAACTTTGATCCATGGAGGCCCCACCTCACACCTTATAGGACTGCTACTGAGTTTGGTATGTGCTTGGTGCCTCATACTACAGCACACCAGAGGTCTAGTGGAGTCCATTCCTTGGAGAATCTACCATGGGGGTCATAATGTTATGACTGATCGATTTATCAACTAGGTGTAATAACTTATATTGCCCAAAGGAAATATGAGGGACATTCAAGTCAGACCGGGACTTGTGGTAAACATTTCTTGAATGAAAGTAGTAAAACTGATTGGCATTTACAGAAAATATACACAAGCACTGGATGTTTATAAGACTCCTTCCTAGCTGCAGTAAATGGTTTAGAAGCAGGTTGTGTCCGTGAATGATGATTCATGTTGAAGTATTTTGGTGCCCACTGGTGGCTTGGTGCCCACTGCAGTGTTCGCCATGAACATTCAGTGAGTGAAATGTTTAATCCTTGAAAATCCATGTCACCAACTTGCAAGATACTCACATGTGTTTCTGAGAACTGTACACTCAATCATTCACCAACACCACTTGCAAATTACAAGACCTCAACTGCGAGTTATCGCCACATCCCCAGTATAGTCCTGGACTCACTCCAAATAATTTCCACATATTTGGGCCATTATAGGAGCTCCTGGAAGGCCTGCTTTTCAGACATGAAGCATGCAGTCTGATCATGGCTGCAGCGTCCTGAGAAATCACTCTTCCTTAATGGAATCCAAGCACTAGTGAAATGCTGGGAGAAGTGCATTAGCGTAGCAGAGGGTAATACTGAGGAACTAGTGTAAGTACCGACCATTGATGGAAGAGAGTTTTTAGAAATAGTTAAAAGGTTAAAGTTAAAAATAAACTGATCAGCTTTAATGTAATCTGTGATGGTATTATTTCAGGTTGAAGCCCACCTCAATGTCTGCCTGGCTTTCTGTATGGCAGAACTCTCTGCCTAACTTATTATTATAAAGAAATCAAATTTTGTACGGTTTAGTATCTTATGCCTTGTTTAGGTCAAATACAAAAATAAGCTCAAAGACGTTATAACAGCAAAAAATAACACCGTTCAATTATGTCTAAATACAGCACAGGTGACCTTGTAATCAAAAGAGTGAATCACAGATGTGAAATCGAAAAAGAAGATGGGATATAGATTTATTTTTGTCTAAAAATGACCAAAACTTCACTTATACCAACTTATACCACCTCAGTGGCGTTATCTCAGCGTTAGCTGTTCTAATTAATCTTCATTGGTGCATGTTTAAATTGAGAAAGTAGCTTCTTCTCCTTCTTTGGTCTTCCTTTAGACCTCCTGCCTGGCAGTTCCAAACCTCCGCGTCCTTCTAATAATATGCTCACAATCTCTCCTTCATCATACCTTCACTTTGGACTGCTTGCTCAAATTACCTGTGTAATATCTCATAGTGGTGTTTCACATTATTACTTTTTATTAGCAGCATGGTTACAGACTATATGTGGCGCAGCGGGCACGGGTCGAGTCTCACTATGAATACCCAAAGAGTTAAGAAGTAAATACCGATTACGCCACCCCTTTACAGTAAGGGGAACTAAATACTAAATCAACTCAGGCACACAAGTTCGTTACCATGGAGGGCAGAGACATGGAATCAGTATACAAAATATTTATTCAAATTACATAACTGGGATGAGCTACACAGCGTAATACCCCACTAATTTTGAAGACACAGAGGCTTACCTGTAGCAGGGTAGGCTAGCTGTAAAATAATTATTCCTACGCCACACACACACACACACACACGCATGCATACAATACGGTGAGTGATCGCAATCAATCCACACTCCGTGCTCCTGACACCACCACCACCACGGTACTAGAACAGCTAGCCTTCCAGCTCGGGGGCCTAAAACAACCAGACACAAAAACACACAAAATTACAATAAACCTGAATGAGAAGCACGCTACACAATACTCCTCATTAACAAAAACACAATTGACACCTTGCTTAAAAGAAAGGCGGAATATAAAAAAGAAAGAAAGCAAAAACAATTATAAAGAGAGCTCAGTCAAGCTAAGCAAACAACCAAAAACGAAATCATACAACAAAAACCCAAATACAGAAAACAATGACAAGTAGCAGCACACACCCAGTAGCAGCAAAAGGTAGTAGAAAGTAACAGCAAAACAGCAGCGCCACCGTTATCCCATTCGGTACAAAAAGGTGCTCCCAAGGAACGGATTTGTCCTGCAGGTATTGGTCACCGGGCAACCCAAATCAAACAGTTGCTCACAGTCCAAATCTCCGCAGTATACTCAAAGGTGACAGATGCAAAGATGACGGACTCAAACCAGCAGGGAATGACAGCCTGCACACGACCCCGAAGCCGGGAACAGGATGCTATTTCAATAACAATAAGTAAATATAGTTAGCCAAAATACACAAGCTCCCTTCAGCATTAGTCAAACAGCCAGAACATACCTGCTGACCAAGGACCCACACACCCCAATTGTGGAGCTGGCAATAGCGCATCCCAGGTAGCCTGCACACCACCCTGAAGCTGTGAACAAGGTACTATACCAGCTACAATAAACAACGTAGTTAGCCAAAACGCACAAGCTCACTGCAACATTTGCTGAGCAGCTAAACATACCTGCTAATTAGAGACCGGCACACCCCAAAAGCGGAGCTGGCAATGACACGTCTCTGGTATCTTACACACCACTGAAGCTGCAAAGGTGCTATTCCAGCTACAATAAACAAGCAAAACAGGGTTAGCTAAAATGCACAAGCTCACTGCAATGTTAGCAAAAACGACTAAACCTACCTGCTAACCAAAGACCCACACACGCCAAGGGGGCGGAGCTAGCAATGACACATCCCAGGTAGCTGAGTTGCAGGCTTTATATAACCTGTACCAAGCTCTCATAGGCTAATGTTCTAAGTCATAGGTGGAACTTACTGTACCCACTTAACCACATATATATGAGACAAACTGATTTTAAACTTCCTGCAGGAAGAATAAACATAAATTGATCGGTCTAATCATCTTTGAAGGTTCAGTTTTTATAGTCTACTTGCTTTATTTTTTAAGTAAGTCATGTTGTGTCATGCTTTCGTTTCTGTTTCTTGTGGAAATACACGCGTTGATTGGCTCTGTTGAGAGATGCATATAGCCATGAGCACCTCTAGGGATACAGTATATTTGTCCAAAAAAGCTCAAATTCTGTGGTTTAATCTGGTATATAACTTCTGCTCAACAGTTTGATTTCGTTGAACTTATAATATAAACAAATAATAAACTACTGTCAAAGTTTCATTCAATTCTGTTCATCCAGTTCTTTGCATGATGATATGATAGACAGACAGGAAATTTTCGGAGACTAGTTTCATGTCCTCTAATGTACAGGTCGTTCAATGTCCTGACCAATGTACAGACCTTTTTTTTTTATTTATATAGATAAAAGCAGTTTTTTTTTTTTTTTTCTGTTAAAGGTAGAACTTGAACACCTCTCATAAATGCCCCGCCTTGAGTTTCCCCACAGCAAAAGCAGACAGGCTTAAATGCAAAAAAAATGGTCTGAGTAAAGGAAGGAGCTCAGATGGCAAGGCATATTAACTGTGGGCAGTAGACGCACAGCAGGAAGCAATCTCACAAGAAAAGCCATACAGCAGCAAGATTCACACCCAGCATTCACTGAAGAATGTGCTGTACTTCTTAGAGAATGAGTGAACTGTGAAGGATCCCTTCAGTGAGTGTGCAAATCATGCATCATGCATCCTTTATCACCTTATTTGGGCTATAAACAAAGCTGGCCATAAACAACTTTATCATTTAAATTTTGTACTTGTATTTGTGTTGAAGCTATGGAGCTATTAGGTATTATAATCGCAGGTTATTTTGAATTTACCTGGACATTGTGCGTGCTTAAGTGCCCATTTTTAAAGATGTTGAGAGAAACACACATAGAACAGAGACTGGTCTGATGCTTGGCCACAAATGAGGAAAAGCAGTGATTTAAAAAAAATCAAATCTGGGGCAGCCCACAGGCCATTTGCATGTTACAAAACCAAAGCTTTAGCCTCACCAGCCAACTAATGCGCCAAACTGCAGTGCACACATCAAAGAGAATATTAGACCATTTAGTTGCTGGCAAGCACGATCACTCTGAAAATGAAGCAGAATAAATGTTAATAGGATTTCAGTTCCTCATGAGAATATGGTATTTTATAAAGTATAAAAACACATCTTTTTTTAGAAACCCTTCCAAGACCTGTTTTTGCTGTTTAGTTGACTAGAATGTGCACTGGCATCCCTCTGACTAGAGCAATTTCTCAGAAGTAGCCAAGGATGTGCAGTGTATAAGAGGATGATGTCTCAACCTTAATTATTTATCAAATATGGAGCAGTGTATTAAAGCATCTAGCATTTTTTTCATTAGAAAAATAATGTTTCTGTCACTTCCTATGGTTGTGTATTATTTCATAGTGCCATTCTACAAACTCATTTAAAGCCAGCCATCTTCTCTATTCGCTAGTGTGGTTCCCATTTCCTCTACCCTGACAAATATGTCCTTTTTGTTTCAGAGACACAGCCATGAAAACGAGACTTGGTTGCCTATCCAACAAATCTGACTCATGCAGTGACTTTTCAGAATTTTTACCACATGGGCCAGAAAGATCCACACAATACCTAAAGTGAGTGACGACTTTTTTTTCTTTTTTTTTTCATGAAGAAATCCAAAATAGCATTTTCATGCATCATATGTAGAATTGTAATTAACCATGTGCCTATTATTTTCAGGCTCTCCACAGATGAAGTGACCAAATGGGCAGATTCGTTTGATATTCTTCTGTCAAACAAGTGTAAGTAAACTACATAAAATGTAGGAGAACTGTGCAATGCAGTAAGCAGAAGGAAAAAAAAATATCATACCAAATGACAGGAACAACTGTCAGTTGCCAAACAACTGAAGAGACAATACAAGTGCAAATAAATCTTTATTGGAATGTTTGTTATAATAGCACTACACTAAAAAAAAATTCACGTCAATGTAAAAAAACAAAAAAAGGTTAGTAACAAGTAATTTGATGACCAAACAAAATATTTCACATTGTTGTTTAGCTGGCTGTACCCAGTTCAAAAACTTGTAATTCAAATATATGTCAGCTCAAGTAGTATTGGTTGTGGGATCAATTAATTATATTTCTCTAGGGTTGACTTAGCCCAAATCTTCATCTATTCAATAAGTAAGTAAGTTGTTTCCCATTCCCATCCCATTGATTGTTTTTCTATTAAAACAAGTTGGCCTAACAATACCCCAACAATTCAAACACACAAAACTAGTCAAATTTAAACAAACTAGTCAAATTTAGTCAAATTTAAAACAGTAGTCTGCATATAACAGGAGTTATAATACCGATTCTATTTTGTTTAAAGTTCAGTAAAATACCTGGAGAATACTTGATACTGATCAGTCTCTTACCATTTAAAAAAAAAAGTTTGTTTCTCAACATGTGAATCTGAGGGGAGCGTGTCTCTCCAAGTCCAATAGAAATGGGTTGAATGGCTTTATACTATAGGTGTACTGTACATCCAGTCTTTTTGGAATTAAATGTTTAGAGCACAGACCTCACTCATAAAACTGCTGCCAAGTCCCACAAGGACTTCCATTCCGTTTCAACCCCATGCTCCTCCTTATCACTTATAAAATCATATGATTGCCTCTCAGTGAAGGTAAATTCAACTAGATTTATTTTGTTGTTTGTTTATTCCTATACCACTGTAAGAAGTTGGGTAAACAATACAATATTAATTAATTCAATGTTTACCTAGTTGGAGTTTTTTACAGAGTAGTATCTTCATTGTTTCGTATTCCAAAACACTCGTAACCCAAATCAAACCTTGCCATAAGAAATAATGAACACTCAAATAATTTGTTCCACAGCCCAAAAAAATAAATACAGAAAAATAATTAATACAATATATAAAGTAAAACAAATTAACCTGCACTTCACCTTTAAAAAGAAGATAAGTGTTTCTGTTTGTGCGCACAGGCACCGTGTATTTGTGTTAGCCCCTTCCCTCACCTCATCTTACACAGTAAAACTCCTCCTTCCTCTCCCCACCTCGCACCTCCCCTCACCTAAGTTTCACAACAAACACACTGTTTTAACGGGGAAAAAATAAATCTCTCTAATGACACTCATGTGTGCGCAGACTAACGGAATCACTGCTGTAAAGTAAAAAAAATGAACCAGCACCTTACCTTTTGAAGAGAGTCAAAAAACTCGGCACTCGTAAACCAAGACATGCTCGTTTTTCAAGTCAAAATGTATTTTTCTTTGCTCGTCTTGCGGAACACTCGTAAACCGAGTTACTCGCAATCTGAGGTTCTACTGTACATCATATAATTAATATACATTTTATTAATATACATGACTTTTTTATTTCTTTTCCCGAAGTGTTACTATTTTTTTTGCTTAACTCTGTATATATGCCTCTCTTGTGACAGTAACATGATAGCATCAATGATGGTTCAACTATTTTAACTAACTTTACATAAAACATTTATAATTTTAAAACAGGGCTGTTGAAGTGTGTGGTTATAAACACACACACAATATGCTATCCACCTACAATAAAAGCTGGAGCCTATACTGTACTATAGATCCGAGCATAATTCATGGATCAGCAATCACAAAGATTTAAGTGCCAAATAAGTCAATTTAAGTGCAGCATTAATTTTTGTCTGTACATGAGTGCATGCAGGTAAAATTTTCTATAAAAATATATATATTTTTTTATCCAGAGACAGGTACAGAAGTCATGGGTTTTTGATTTCCTGTTTTGGATCTTATGAAGATGCCTGTCACGGTGTCTCACTGGCAGAGAAAACAGAATTATATGTTCCTTCTGTAGCCCGGGGACACAATGCTGTTGTCCTCACCTCTTGATTGTTCTTTTATTGAATTTCCTGAACAACACTATAATTGCATTTACCAACAAGGCCATTTGTATATGGTTTCGTTCTATCTGAACTAGCTGCTTCTCACATTTATAGGCCTAGAGCAAAGGACAGAAAGCGGGCATGTGCCCCTGGTATGCTGACTGTATTTGTAATTTGTGTTCTGTATTTGTGCTGTATTACATGGAGTGTATTAGATAATGAGTACATTTCCAACAGTCAACATAGTCAACAGTAATTGACAATTAGTTTACAGGAAATTAATATAATTTTTTTTTATATTACATTTGTGTGAGAGACCTGTATATTTAATAATGAGAACAGTTTTTATTAATCCTCCATAATATTAATTAACAGAATGAGTAAATTAGAAGTTAATTCTTAGCTGTTGTCATTATTAATGGCCATTTATACACTTATTTCTATCTCAGAGGCTATTAAGGTATTAGCCATAACATTAACACCACCAGTAAACTGGTGCAGTGATCATGGGCAGCCAGGACAAACCACAAACTTCATAAGGCAAAGTGAGACTATGTGCACTTCACATACAGTCCAGAAGCAACATTTTGCTAAACCTTCTTTGCTTTTTTGAAACATTTACATAAGTGTTTGCCAGTCACATGCTGGGCCAAAAGAGCACCAAAAAAATCTATATTTGATGATTGTTTGGTGTACTTCTCCCCTAGATAATAAGTTCTAATCAGCAAACGTCATGCTGTGATACTGTCACTAAATAAACATCCTTCCAAATAAAGAAGGATGCAAAGGAAATAACAAAATCCCAGAAATGCAAGTTGCACAACATGACCTCCTGACATGCCGCTGAGATAAAAGAGAACAACAAGCATGGCCCTCTGAATATATTCCAACCCGCAGGTCAGAAAGCAAAGTCATAGAAAGTCATTTAAAGTAAAATGCCTTAAGGACTTTTTAAAGACCTTACGAACAATTATCTATTTTAAGCATTGATATTTTATAACGTAAATGTTGTAGAAATAAATTTCTGCCTTATTAACCTGACCTGGCAGAGACCAGTGGTTCTGAACCGTATTCCTCTGGCACAACTACCCTGAATAGTTTAGTGTTTCCGTGCTCTATCACACTTGCTAAAATAAAAAGAAACTGCGGTTAATTAGTCAATTAGTTAAATCAGGTAAATCAGGGTGTGTGGGGGGGGGGGGGGGGGGGGGCGGAAGGGCAAACAAGATTAAAATTAAACTTTTAATACTCGCCTGTAAATAGCCATTTATCAGGTGATTGTGCATCATTACTACTAGTATAAAATACTTGCCGAAAGAAGTGCTGGAAAAGACTCGTTGAGAATGGTCCAATCACATGAGCCCAAATATTTAAAAACAATATTGATTCGCTAAGAACAAAAGTGGGAGGGTTCAGGGCGCACAGTGCTGCGCTCCAAGGATGATTTGAAAAGATCCAATTAGAGCTCAGCCTCAAGTCACATGCTTTTCAAAAATTTACATGCCTACATAGACACTTGTTTGCCCGGCGCCCCCCCGTACACGAACACAAATGAACGTAATACAGTTTAGATTTTTTTAATTGCAAATAAATTATATTTAGAAATACAGCGGAATATTGTGACTAAATGACTTTATTTCATTATTAAAATAAATAATTATTATGTTCAATAATTACATGTTAAAGGAGCATTCTTCTCTGCCTAACTTTAAGGGGGGCGGCGCCCCTGCGCCCCGTATTGACCGGCCGCCACTGAAGCTGAGATAGCTGATTAAAATACAGCACTAGTCAAAAGTTTGGACACACCTTCAAATTTTTATATATTTTTTTCTGATTTTTTTTCTAGACACTAGAACAATACTGGAGATTACAAAACTATGAAATAAAACATACGGAGTTGTGTAATTGAGTAATGAAACCAATTAATTGTTATCAGCTGTTCTGGGATAGTTCTTGCAAGAACAGTATTGTCAAGTACATGTGCAAAACCCATCAAGCACTATGATGAAACTGGCTCTCATGAAGACCTTCACAGGAAAGCAAAACCAAACTTACCTCTGCTGCAGAGGAGAAGCTCAGCCTCAGAAATCACCTATTACCAGTCAGATTAAATCCGTTATGAAGGCTTTACAGAGCATAAGTAGTAGATACATCTCAATATCAACTATTCAGTGGTGATTGTTGCATATTTTGGACACTTTCCGAGTTGTTTTAAAATGTTGAATACAATTTTAAAAAATCTGAAATGACAGTCTAATTAAAATTTGTGTCCAAACTGGTAGTTTATGTACCTATTTATCATGTTTAGCATGTTATCTTCTTGACATGTTTTCTTATATACTGTATATTATAATATATATCCTATTTGTATACCACCTGCAACTACTGTACATAAGATGCTTTCACCCCTGTACAGATGAACCCATAACATAATTTTTTTTTATTATCTTTTTTTATATTGTACTATTTATTTTAAAGTTATTTGAATCTAATCAGTTGAGAACCACTGGTATAGACTGTATGTCTTACTGTATCTTCATGCTTGTATGTACAGCAGAATGTTTTTTTTTTTTCGTGAATAATGAATTTGAATAAATTCTTTGTTTGTTTTAAAGATGGTTTGTCAGCATTCAGAGCATTCCTTAAAACAGAGTTCAGTGACGAGAACATTGACTTCTGGTTGGCTTGTGAAGACTACAAAAAGATCAAATCACCTGCAAAGATGGTGTCAAAAGCCAACAAGATCTACAAGGAATTTATTGATGTTCAATCACCAAAAGAGGTGAGATTGGTTATAATAACACCGACAACACTTCACATCACTGTTTATGTTTAAGTAAAGTTATAATACTAAAGTTTTAGGCTAGCAAAATGCTTTTTGGATGCACTAAAATCAGCTGGCCAGCATTCATATGTCTAATATTAATTTTAATATATATTTGTTGTTAGGTTTGTCAATGTTACTTGAAACATTGCTCTTTCACAAAGTTCATTCAATATTTAGGTGCAATTTACATAAATAAACTATTTAACATTTGATGTACTACAAGTGATGTTCAAGGCAAAGCATGACTTGATGACATTGCTTGTAAAGGGAGGTGTAACTGATTAACATGTATAGATGACTTCTAGTGCAGTGACTAATGAAAATATTTAAATAGTGCATACATTTTAAAGAAGGTAGTACATCCATGAATGAAGATCCACTTTGATGTGGTTCGGTGCCCACTGCAGTTCCTGTGAACAGTAATTGAGAGGAACTCCTAATCCTGAACTGTAAATCATTCACCAACACCACTTTCACATTTCAACAGTCCTGACCTCACTCCAAGTCAATTCCTCAAGTTTGTACTATTAAAGGAGTTCCTGGGAAGCCAGCATTTCAGAGGTGAAGCAATGAAGCATTCTGATCATGGCTCTGATGTACTGAGAAAATATTCCACCTTGATAGTATTCAAGCACTAGTAAAATGCTGGAATAGGTGTATTTGAGTAGTAGGGGATTATATAGAGAAACAAAAGTAGTTTTTACTTTCATAACTGTGTTCGGTTATCCAGCACAATTATAAGTTCTGGACTGACTTAAATGCCACTTGTACAATAACATGTTATCAATTTTACAATATATTCAGTGGAACCTCGGATTGAAAGTAACTCGGTTTACGAGTGTTCCGCAAGAAGAGCAAAGATTTTTAATAAATTTTGCCTTGAAAAACGAGCATGTCTTGGTTTACGAGTGGCAAGTTTTTTGACACCGACACACACACACCAACACACACACACACACACACTCTCGCCTTTAGCCCGTTAGTTTCCGTTAGTGTGCGCTCATGCGAGTGTTATTAGAGAGATTTATTTTTTTCACGTTCAGACAGTGTTTCCATTGTGTGTGTGTTTGTTGTGAAACTTAAAAAGTGAGGTGCGGGGAGGGAGGAGGAGTTTTAATGTGTAAGACGAGGCAAAGGAAGGGGCTAATTCTACACACACACACACACACACACACACACACACAAATACACGGCGCCTGCGCACACAAACGGAAACACTTATCTGTTGGGATTTATTTTAACTTTTTTTAAAGGAAAAGTGCAGGTTAATTTGTTTTATTTTTACTTTATATATTGTATTAATTATTTTTCTGTATTTTTTTTGGGCTGTGGAACGAATTATTTCGGTTTTTATTATTTCTTATGGGAAGGTTTGATTTGGTTTACAAGTGTTTTGTAATACGAGCCCATTTTCGGGACAAATTATGCTCGTAATCCAAGGTTCCACTGTGTGTGTGTGTGTGTGTATATATTACAAATTTACAAAAAAACATTTTTTTTTACATATTTAGGATATATTTCTGTAATAATTGGATGTTTATGAATTTCAAATTTGTTGTGTATATGCTTCTGCATACAAATTAAGAATGGAATAATTTGTATTAAGTTTGATTAATAGGCCCATTCTAGGAAGGTTTCTTTGAACTTTAATTCCAATAAATGTTGCTAAGACTACCCTAATTCAGAGTTCAACAACTTCTTCATTAGTAGGGTTTGACACATTGTCGATTACACAAGTCTCTGTAACTGTACTGGAAGGATTGACAATGTTCATCCAAAAATATCTCTCTCTTGGATTTATCCACAAATAAATGATGCCGTTGTGTCTCTTTACCTTCTTTACAGGTTAATATCGACTTCAGGACCAAGGAAGAGACCAGACAGAAACTTCTGGAACCAACAGCCTCCAGTCTTCATGAGATCCAAGCCAAGGTCTACAGCCTCATGGAGAAAGACTCCTACCCTAGGTTTCTTCGATCAAAAATCTATCAAGAGCTTTTGAACAGGACACAGATATACTGTACTCTCAGAGGAAGTCATTTTAAAGAGAAATCGCTATGATGTTTTGCTTGTGTGGTAAAAACCATTAGATATATTAGAGCAGACCTTTACTGGTACACATATTGAGTATGACTGAATATGCATTGTAGAACTGTGAAGCTTGTTTTCACTTGTAAAGAGTACTGTATATAACCTGTACTGTGCACCCATGTAAACTGACCTCCTTCTCAGCACCAACACAGATGAATTTGTGTTTGTTAAATCATGTGGATTAAAATTAGACTCAGCTTTATTTTGTTCATTTGAAACAAGATTTGTTGCTGAAGTCTTACATAAAATACAAATACAGTATAATAGCACAACACCTTAAAGAACAAATATCAACAAGCCTGTAGATTGATCAATTTAATTTCCAATTTTCTTTGATTCACTACCCAGATTCTGATGAAAAACGCTAAAACCTTCCACACTAATTTACAGTCATTGTGATAGGTTACCAGATAAATGGCATGATACTTAATGAAACTGTAGAATCATAAGCAAATAGTGTCATTTCCACATAGTTAAAATATTGTCCCCATCTCTGCAAACATGAAAATATAGCATGAGCAGAATAAAGGAAGGATGAACTTCAGTACTCCCATAAGATCAATTATGCATGTCACATACGTAGTAAGGATTTGCATCCATGAAAAAGTATAAATATGGAACAATCAACAGATGGTGCTGAATGTAGGTCAGGTAACTGTAAACATTTGCCAGTTTTGGACTCTTGACCAGCTACCACTGTAGATCATGTTTCTTTTTATTATGGGGAAAGTTGTGGCTGTTTAAACAATAACTAAATATAAAGTGAAAGTAAAAAAAAACTGCTGAAACAACAATAAGAGAATGGATGTGAGTCCTGAAACTGGCCACCCTGTTGGCTTCTACTTGCAACCCTAAAGGAAAGGTCACCTCATCAAGCTCTGGTAAAAATGGGGTTAAAAAATGCTGTGAGAGGAGGTCTGCTTTACCGGGTTGTGACATTGGCCTCCAAAGGGAGCAGGGCTGCAGAGGTCACCATGTTGACCTCCACTGACTTTAGAGGCCATTGCCATGGTGGCCCGAACAAAGGTTTCTGAGGACCATTTATTTATATACAAATCTACAACAATTGCTGTGAAGATTACACGGCATGGTGGCATAGTGGTTACATAGCACTGTGGACCTGCACCTCCAGAGACGAGTTCATGTGGAGATTGCATGTTCTCCCTGTGTTTGGTGGGTTTTTCTCCAGGTACACTGGTGTCCTCCAACAGTACAAAGACAAGCAGATTAGGTTAAATGGTATTCCCAGAACTGCCCGTTAAGTGTGTGTGTGTGTGTGTGTGTGTGTAACTGAAGTATGTTTAAGAATGTATTTTTAAAAGAATTACCTAAACAGGTACATGAAGGTGTTCAAGAAAAAATAAATCAGGGCTTAGTTATAACAATGACCTAAATGATATATCACTAGTTGGGGTCCCCTCAAATGCATTGTTTAAAAATTTAAAAACATATGGCACAAAAAATGTCAGTGACTGGGGAAAAAGAGAGAAGACAAAACTATTAATGGTAACTGACAGAGCTGGAGAATTTTGTCGCTCAGAGGAGAGAAACCACAGTTCAGCCTTCCACAACAACGAGCTATATGAAATCCCATTTGGACTTCGCCTAAAGGCATGTGGAAGAATGAAAAACCATCTGAAAAGGGGATCTCTGGACTAATGACCCACATCAAACTTTCTGCCTCTGGGAAAAATTGCTACATTTGATATAAATCCGACACTTCTCAAGTCGTCAAGTCAAGCAGGCTTTTATTGTCATTTCAACCATAGACAGTTCACTACACGGCGAAGTTTAACAGCATAAATTAACAAACCTAGCTGACTAAGAAACCAAATTAAAGCTTTTTGGTGGTAGTGTCATATTGTGGGGATGCTTCATGCAAGACTGTTCAGGGTTAATAGCAACAAAGAGAGAAAGGCAAGTATAGCATAATTCTAAAATAAACCTCACGCAACAAATTGCCTATATATAAAGCAAGAATTAACCTCAGTACTCTCATAATATCAATTGTGTATGTCACACTTTGTGTTGAGACATTTTCATCCACAAAAAGCATTGGCTGAATATGAAACAATCAGGATTTCTTTCAACACATGGCACTGATGGTAGGTGATTTAATCTGTTGACAGTTTTAATACTTTTAAATGATTAATGCAATTGCAGTCCTAAAAAAAAAAAACCCTGCTTCAGTCTGGACAGGACAAAGACACTGAATTATACTGGTGGTGGCGACAGGAGAACAGGGGACAAGGTGAGGAAGCGAGTCAGTCAGTGTTCGGTGCCAGCCAGATACTGGCAGACTGATCAGAGGCATGGGAGGCTCAGCAGTGTCACTAGCTGTAACGTAAAGCATATGACACATGTGACATCAGCCCATTGCACACTACTAACCCCTTTGATGGTTTGGTATCCCTTTATATCAGCGGCAACTAGGTCATTATGTGCTGCCAAGGGGAGTGACAGCTGCATTGCAGGTGTCAAATCGCTAGCTGTCTGCTATGCATCAATTTAGCTACCCAGATAACTGGAACCGTTGCAATTTAACTTACCACAAGAAATGTACGAACTTAAACAGATTGATGTGTGAAATATTTATGAAGCAGTTCAATTAAACGCATTAGCATACAAATGAACGTTAGACACCATCACATTTCAACTAAGCTAAAGCTAGCTTGTGGTGGTAAATGAGTTAGTTAGGCAGATTTCAATAAACAGCCAGGCTCCTTTTGTTCCACGTATTTACCAATTTATGGACTAATTGGGGTCCAGCTGCTGTCAGGTTCAAAGCACTCTTCAGAAATGCTATGGGTAATGACAGATGTTTTGTCCAGTTCTTTTTATAAAGTCTATATGTGCTGTCACATTTGTTTAGTTTATGTTTACATTTGGGCATTTGGCAGCTTCTCTTATCCAGAGTGACTTACAAAAGTGCATTGAAGTTTCCATCAGTAGATATATGGGTTACCAGGGGTTTTTTTTGGAGTAGGAGGAGGAGAGTGAACCCAAATAATTGAGAGCTTTTTACTCTTCACTAAAATATAACCAGTAACTCGGCTGTATGAACATCTAGAGGAAGTTCAACTCCACTGCAAAGTGCCGGGACAGAAAACAGTCATTCCTGATCCCAGAGAAATGGTGGGAGCAGTCAAGCTGTGCTGAATGATTGGAGAAAACATGATGCAGTGCAAGGTGTGATAAGATCTTTGAGGTAAATGGGTGCTGGGCCATTTTTGAAGGTATTTTGAGTTTGATTCAAGGAGCAAATGGAAGCCAGTGGTGGAAGCGGAGAATCGGGGTGGTGTGGGAGAAATTAGGAAGACTGAAAAAAAAGCTGCAGCTGAATTCTTGGTCAGCTGCAGAGAACGAATTGTGGACTGCCAGGAGTGCGTTGCAGTAGTATTAAAATAGTAGTATTAAAATAACTAGAGACTGAGTTCCATAGCCCCGCCCCAAAAGCACAAATTGATTGGCTGTCCAAAACATGACTGAAGTGCTGAATGGGCACTGGTCTTTCACCACTTCTTTACCATGTGAACAAAGAGCTGTAACGTAGAGCATATTTACATTTGGGCATGCTGGCTATAAGGCCAATGGTGACCATTGTATTAATTTCCATTTTTACAACCATTGTAGGACCTCTGGTCAACATTCAAATTCATTTTACTAAACTACGGGCAATTTAGGAATACCATTTAGCCTAATCTGCATGTCTTTGGACTATGGGAGAAACCTAGCATGGGCAGAATTTAAAAACTCCACGCAAAACGACCCTGAGACGGGAATGGACGAAGATGGCCGCAGTGCAGCCACTATGCTTTTTTTTTACTGTCCATGCAGTGCCACTTTTCCAGTGGCAACTCTATTCCGATTTATTAAACATGGCATTAAAAAATAAATAAATAATAAACAGACATGTCATGCCAAAAAGAGCTACATACTGTAACCCATTACCTCTAGCACATTGGCTGACCTATTCACATGCTTCAGATTAATTAGACCTGCTTTGTGTTTCATTTAATATCTTTATTTCCTTTTCTTTTTTTTACTTTTTAGTCATTGTCACTAATTTGTCATGTGTCTTTAAAACTGTCTCATGGGTTATGCTTAGTCTGATATCTGGAACATGTCGCAAATGTCATTGTCCATTTGTTAAGTATAGCTAGAGAATCAGTGCTATAGGTGTTTCCTGGGAGAGAATTCAAGAGATGGGGAATAGTGAGGCTTTAGAGCACACCAGGATCAAGTGACCATGCGTTAGAAAGAGGATCCCCAATGTTAAGAAGCAAAGATTGCAGGGATTCATAACAACGCATTAAAATTGTGACAAGATTAAAGTTTATGGAGAAGCTAATGTGGTAGATTAGCTATATGAGGGACAGGGGTGGCTTAACTGTTAAGGCATTGGCCTAGTGATTGGAAGGTCCCAGGTTCAAAACCCCGCACCATCCAGTTGCCACTGTTGGGCCCTTGAACGAGGCCCTTAAGCCCCAATTGCTTAAATGGCTAAAGAGATAAAAATGTACAGTAAGCCGATCTGGATAAGGGCATCTGCCATGTGCCTTTGTGTAAATGTAAGAGAATTACATTGCACGCCGGGACACAAAATATGGCAGTAAATGTTTTAATCAGCTGAAGTTTATGGAGAAGAGTACAGCATGTGGTAGACCAGATAGAAGAGAATTCCAGTGATCAGTCCGGGAGGGGACAAAATAATGTTGCTTTGTGAAGTAAGGATTAGACAGAGACATGCAATGCCATGAAGATGGAAGTATCTTGACTTGGGATTTCAAATATAAAGCACTGTCAAAGCAGACCCACAAGTTCTTCACATGAAAAGTGAGAGAAATTGAGCAATCATTAAAAGAAAGTGAATATAACTTGGAAAGAGTGTATATTTTGAACAAATTTTGAACTAATAAATAGTGCATTTGCTTTTTTCTATTTGACAAAAAGAATACCACGTTTTTGTTTAATGTACGCAGTTGTTCATGCATGAGGATGGAATGGTCAGGCTTTGTGCTGTGCATCATTTGCCTACAGTAACAGTGTTAATGAATTCCAGATTTCCTAAACATGTGACTAGGGCGAGAAGATAGACTTCAAATGCTGATGAATTGTAACAGTGTTGGTATTTAAAACAGGTCATAAATGCATCACACTGAACAGTGAAATGAAAGTGGTGTGAAAGTGTGTCAGGGGGTTTCAGGATACTACTGTACAGAAATCAAAGCTTTTGTGTTGCCTTTAGTTTATTATTAGAAGCAAAGTTCCTATTTCATAAGTAAAAAAAAACAAACAAACAATGAAAGTATTATTTTGTGCATTGAAAAAAAAACACTGCTATAGAAAGCAAAATAGATTGACAAAATTGACTACACTTCTTCTCACTGGATGAGCTTTTCATCAATAAGTGGTAACCAAATAGCTGTTAGATGTTTCAGATTTAGTAGGTCACTGACGATTGGAAACTCTTGGCAGGTTTATTTCAGAAAGTGAAATTGAAAATAAAATGATGGAAAACTCAGAAACGATCTAATAATGTTTGTTTGTTTGTTTGTTTGTTTGTTGTATCATTTCATATTAGAAGAAAGATCTCCAAGAACTCCAGACTGACAGTATTGGTTAAATATACAGTATTTTGAAACAGTTAATTGTTACTTGTATTGCATGTTTAATAATGCGTCCTATTAATAGAGTTATAATTAGATTTCTAAAGATCATGCAAAAGGTGTCAGTCAGTGGTAAGAACAAAAGGGAAAATAGGCTTTATTTTGCTGTCTCGTGAAATGGATTTTTTTTTTATTTATTTTTTTTTTTATGAAAGCACTTGGTATTATCTGGGTGATTTATCATAATGTACATGTGATTTTTAACATATCTTTAATAAATCTGGCAGAAATTTGAGTTCAATTTGACCTTCAACCTCAATGTGTTTCATTATTGTAAATGCTAACTACATTGCTCAATTAACCAGTCCTGTTGTTTTTTAAAGACAGAAAGAAAAAAATGATTTGATATTTATTTGTTTAGGAGATGTATCTTTTAGGATCTTAGCACTTGACAATTCATTTTCATAATAAAATTAATGTAATTATTCCAATCATTAAACTAGAAAACATTGAAATGAACATCCTACGTGAACTGCTCCCAGCGTAGCTCCAAAGCAAAACTTCCCAAACGACTGCTGGGAATCAGTGGTGCCTTTAACAGCTGATTCCCGGATGTGATCTCGCTCACCCGCTTTTTTCGGCTAATTCACACCATTTAACAGGCATTAGAGCATACAGAGACCTTGAGCTGGGGCTTAGCACTCAGCTGTCTTTTTTCTACATTGCTAGGAAACAAGAGACAGTGCTGAAAAATAAGCTGACAAACATGTTGTACCCATTTCTGCATCATGTTGAAATCATATATAACAGACTATGGGATTACTTGTACAGTATAAGGTGTATTCTACCATGTACAGCAAGTTTAGGTTAGAATAATATCCGTTAGTGTATAATTAATATGATATACACAAACAGTGTCCAGAAAGCAGTGGTTCGTAAATGTTCCAAAATGTTCTTATATATATATGTATATGTATATATGTATATATGTATATGTATATATGTATATTTGTATATATGTATATATGTATATATGTATATATATATTTGTATATATGTATATATGTATATATATATATACACATAGTATCTATATATATACATATATATATACACATTATATATATATATATATATATATATATATATATATATATATATATATATATATACACACACATATACACACATATATATATATATATATATATATATATATATATATATATATATATATACATACATATACATATACATTTAAATCACATAATGACATAAAAAGGACCAGTCTGCTCTTCCATTTTAATCAGACATTTGGAACAACACAAATAAATAATCATAGCCTTTATAACAATTTTTTAAAAAGTCATATAAGCTAGCAACATAACAACAGAGGTTAATAAACATAAGTGTTATACTAGCCTGTTTTATTATGTACATAATATTATACTCATAAAGGGATGACAGAGCTGCATAAATTATTCCACCTTGGGAGTGTCCAGACTGGTTATATTTTATTCTGCACAAAACAGAAGAATGAAATATGCCCGGGTGGCACGTTGGCTAGCACACAGGTGGTTAGCACCGTCACTTTGTTCCCCCAGGGTTGGATTCCCTCCGTGTGCTCCGGTTTCCTTCAACAAACATGCAGATTAGGCTAATTGGTGTTCTCAAATTGCCCATAGTGTGTGAATGAGCATAGGACAGTGTTTGTGTGTGCCCTATGAAGGATTGGCATACTGTCCATCATGTACCCAGCCTTGTATAATAATCTATTAATTAAAAGGCTCTCCAAAATGCAATATCGA
Source organism: Clarias magur (assembly GCA_013621035.1). NCBI lineage: Eukaryota > Metazoa > Chordata > Actinopteri > Siluriformes > Clariidae > Clarias > Clarias magur. The sequence continues at coordinate 477,964 of QNUK01000180.1, read as the reverse complement.
AATCCACCTGCAATCCACCAGACATGGATGCACTTCAGTCACCATTCATCATATCATCTTTACAGCGTGCTGCCTTTTTCCAATGTGAATTTTGTGAGAGTTAGGTTTGGTCTCGTTATTATCTCTTTGCCTTTTTCTTCTCTGCTTTTTTTATTTTTTATTTCTATGTTCTGTTCTAAATAGCTGATCCATTGGCTCCTACTTGTGTCTTGTTCATGATTCTGTCCCACAGGTTTATTTTGCGTGAGTGAGGCCCACTCTTTTAATGAGTCATGTTCCTTTAGGTCTGGTTTGTTGCAAAATATAGAATAAGACCAATTCATTACAAGCTCATTTGTGCTTCCATAATTTCTGATTAATAACACTAAAAAAAAAAAAAAATTGTCAATTCACCTCAAATATCCAAACCACTTTAGCAGATTAATAAGACAAGTGAGAAAGGCATGAAGTCCAAAATGATCATTTGCTTGGTGCAGTGAAAAGGTTTTGTTGTATAAGCTGAAGAGCGACATGAAAGATGTTCAGTTGTATGAAGCGATCTAAAATAGGAATGTGCTGCAGGCATAAATCTCACAAGATTAGCGACTGGCAAGTCTGACATGCATTCCTTAGAACAGATAGTGTTTTGTTTTAAAACTTAGTTATTCTTAGCAGGTCATACTCAGAGTTGCTTAATGAGAGGTTAGTACCGACATCTGCATTCAGACAGTCACAACTTCAGTGTAGCGCTGGCAGAGTACATCTGTCCCAGTTTCATATCTGTTAAAGATTTTTCTAAGCTTGCACAATATCTAGCTCCATTCATCTTGTATACACTAATAAGCTCAGGGAGCTTTTGGGGACAGGTGTATTACTGCTGAGGTTGCAATAGGGTTGCAGTGAAGTTAAGGGTTTCACAGCAACATGCAATCACAACCATTCCATTTACGTACAGTATATCTGTCAATAATCGCATAGGCTATAAAGCTAAATTGATTTGATTCAAATTGTGGCCTGCACTTCATCTCTCACCCGTTCTACAAAACTGATGATACTGTTGAGATACACTACAGTATATTGCCAAAGTTAAACTTTCGCCTGTCTTCACATGCATATGAATTTTAGTGACATCCCAGTCTAAACCCATAGGGTTTAATATGATGTAGGCCCACCCTTTGCAGTTATAGCAGCTTCAACGTTTCTTGGAAGGCTTTCTACAAGGTTTAGGAGTGTGTTTATGGGAATTTTTGGCCATTCTTCCAGAAGTGCATTTGCAGCTGAAAAGGGTGGTCCAACATATTAAACCCTCTTGATTAAGAACTGGATTGAGGTGGTGAAATGAGGTGGTTACTCAAATTCATAAAATGCTTTTGGAAATATAGTTTATCTGTCACCATGGCTGTTTAACTTGGTTAAAAAACCTTTAAACAGAAGTGGGAAAACAAATATACAGATATATTTATATAAGGTTTATCCTTACATGGCCTAAATAATATTTCTCTTACCGCAACCCCCAGCGACTCCGTCTCCATTTCCAGGAGCTGTGGACAAACTGTAGGTGGTCCACTCCAATCTTGTTTTGAGGGTAAGTAGAAAGAAATATCTCCCCGTCGTCTTTCCTCAACACGACTTCACTGGATTAGGGTGATTGTCTTGCTCGAGGGCATGTTACCTCAGGATAGGAAATGGTCCCTTTGAAAGGGAAAATAACAGGCTTATTTTCCCACTCCGCAACTGATGAAGTATTTACAGACAGAGGGGCGACAATGACACGCACCACATGATTAAGTCAGACACATCTGGTGCATACACTTATTCCTTTCTATGCTGGGAAAGTAATTAATATGATGAGTTTGATTTGATATATTTCCATTTATACGCACAATTGTGTCTTTTTCTTTATTTTTTACTTATTTGTGCAAATTTCAACAAGCTAGAGCAATGTTCTTGCTTTTTTATATTGAAGTAATAGAAATGTGTGTACCAACAAAAGAGCATCAAATGTTCACAGTGATGTTAGCTGTTTAAAGTCAAATGTATATTAATCCAATGTTGCCGTTACTTTGGCACCCAGTCCATGGTGTACCTTGGGATAGGCTTCAGGTCTCCCATGACCCTGTAGAGAGAGAGAGAGAGAGAGAGAGAGAGAGAGAGTGAGTGAGGGGATTTGCATGGCATGGTGGATAATGCACAAATTTGTAAGATGAACAATAAGTACACAAATCTACGCAGAATAAAACTCAATCCACGTAAAGCTGCTGGACCAGACAATATCCCTGGCAGAGTGCTCAGAGAATGTGCAGAACAGCTGGCAGATGTTCTCACCGACATCTTCAACATCTCTCTGAGAAGCCCCAACGTTCCCACGTCCTCCATCGTCCCTGTGCCGAAGAAGTCTTCTGTGTCCTGTCTCAATGACTAATCCCGTTGCACTTATCATGAGGTGCTTCGAGCGGCTTGTCATGAGACACATCAAGACCCTGCTGCCTCCCTCACTGGACCCACTGCAGTTTGCGTACCGTCCTAACCGGTCAACGGATGACGCCATCTCCACTACACTCCATCTTGCCCTCACACACTTGAACAACAAGGACAACTACGTTCGAATGCTGTACATAGATTTCAGCTCAGCATTCAACACTATCATCCTCCAACAACTGATTGGGAAGCTGAGCCTGTTGGGCCTGAACACCCCCATTTGTAACTGGATCCTGGACTTTCTGACCTGAAGGCCTCAGTCAGTACAGATCGGGAACTGCATCTCCAGCACCACCACACTGAGTACTGGGGCCCCTCAAGGCTGTGCGCTCAGTCCCCTGTTGTTGTTCACAGTTCGAATCACATCGAGTTTGCTGATGACACGACCGTGGTGGGTCTCATCAGCAAGAACGATGAGTCAGCGTACAGAGAGGAAGTGCAGAGGCTAACGAACTGGTGTAAAGACAAGAACCTATCTCTGAATGTTAACAAGATGGTTGAGATGATTGTGGACTTAGGAGGATAGGAGGATACGAAGCGACCATTCTCAGCTGAGCATCAACGGTTCCTCTGTGGAGATCGTCGAAAGCACCAAATTCCTCATCAACACCAGCTCCCTGCACAAGAAAGCCCAACAGCGTCTTTTCACCACCAATCCTGTCCACCTTCTATAGAGGGACTATCGAGAGCCTCGCGAGCAGCCGCATCACTGTCTGGTTTGGGAATTGTGCCATATCAGACCATAAGACCCTACAGCGGATAGTAAGGACAGCAGAGAAGATCGGGGTCTCTCTTCCCTCTATTGAGGACATCTACACCACACGCTGGATTCGCAAAGCCACCAGCATTGTGGCTGATTGGACACACCCCTCTCACACACTCCTCCGTAACAGGTGAACTGCCATCTGGAAAAAGGTACGGAAGCATTCGGGCACTCACATCCAGACTGTGCAGCAGCTTTTTTCCACAAGCCACCCGTCTCCTCAATAAAAAGGGACTAGACTGATAATACACACACACACACACACACACACACACACAATCACTCAGCTTAACTCAACTACCTCTCATTGAGACTGGACTGACTAATCAACACAAGCGCTAATCAACACTATTGTACATACCAACCTGTAAATGCTCTTTTGCACAATATTCATTACTGGATTACTTTTTGCACTAACTTTTTAAATCTTGCTGCTACTTTTAGGATCATTACTGTTCCTGCACCACCTCAACCCATCACCCCAACACCACACTTTGTCGCTCTTGTTTGCACATTTGCACACGCACTTTATGTTGTACTGTATGAAAAAAAATAGATAGTTCCTCTCTAAGTTGGCTAGTTAGTTTTTGTTAATTTATGTTGTTAAATTTTTGTTAATTTATGTTGTTAAATGTACTGTATGTTGTCTGTGTTGTTTCCGCTAGCCAGCTAACTAGGCTAACTCTTAGTTAGCTAGTTAGTTTTTCTGTTAACTTATGTTGTAAATTTATGTTGCATTTAGCACCTTGGTCCTGGAGGAACGTTGTTCGTTTTACTGTAATAACTGTATATGGTTGAAGTGACTTAAACTTGAAGTACATTATATTAAAGTTTTTTTTTTTATTTTTTTTTTTTAAAGAAAGAAAAATGTCAAATTGTTGATTGGTGAAGTTTTTCTGTAAAATGTAGTTAACATTTCTTGTAGTCTCCAGTGTCAGAGAGTTTGGAACTCACATTTTCACTCATGTAAAAGTCTGGACAGATGAAATTGCACATTCATTATTATTATTATTATTCATTAATAATTAAATGATTAGTTTATTTATTTATTTATTTATTTATTTATTTATTGGATGAGTCTAGGTTTTTTGTTTGTTTGTTTGTTTTAGCTTAAAGATTGAGAAAGGTGAGAGGATGGTGACAGGAGTACTGTTTATAACTGTTATAAAATAATTGCAAACAGGAACTTCTTTCATGGAATTTCCACAACAGTAACTGTAACTATAAACTAATAAAATAGATGTGAGACTTCCATGCGTCACTTGACCACTAAATGTGCTACATTGCTGTAGTTAAAGCTCAGAGCATTTTAGTCATTTTTTGTTTTGCAGTTTTTTTCTTAATAAGTATATATAGGACTCAGGATTGTGCAGTATAGAGGGACATATCCTTTTTGTAAGCACAAAATAGGTTATATGATAAACAGAATTTTTTTTATTTAATTTTAACCAAGTATACAAACGTGATTGAACAAAAAAAAATGGTTAAAATGTCACAAATGCAAAGAAATAGCAGATACACATGATCACATGTTTTGGTCATCGGTTCATTTTAATAATAATAATAACAATAATAATAATAATAATATGAGCATATTATTGTTATATTTTGAAGTTATATATTTTTGCGACTTCATTCCTATATTCTGGAAGTGGCAAAATTATAAACACAATATAATTAATTATAATTTTAGTTTTACTTGACATATCTGAAAATATAAGTACCAAATGCACAGTCTGAAGCCTCTGTTGTGGAAATTAATTGAAGACTCAGGCTTTGATTTCAGAAGGTTACAACTTTATTGGTTGATCAATAAAGTCGGGAGGTCTGCAGAACACACACCGACTCCTGACGGCTTCTTGCTTAAATACTGATCCCAAACAAAGGCGGCCAGTTTTCCCGCGCTGATTTTACATACAACATCTGGGTTTCATTAAATGTCACAGTTCTAGGTGCCTCAATGTATAGATCGGATTTCTTACACAGGCACATTCCAAGAGGCCTATATGCTTGGCTTCTCACGCAAGCCTCCCATTATTTCAAGCTGAGGTATCTTTTATTCCATAAAAGTAGGGTATATCACATAAAATAAGATAAAAATTTCTTCTACACCTCCCCCCTCTGGTACTTATAAGTCCCACACTAACCATTCTATCTAGAGTGCAAATTCATGAGTTAGTCTCACTTACACTACCTGGTGATTAAATTAAATCACTGGACTTCTACCAAGGACCAACCTATGTATTTGAACTCTAGTGGAGAATCGGCCAAACCTCTCCTTCCGCTCTTGACTAGAAAGGAGTAAAAGACTCGACCTCCATGATCTTATACTTTTCATAACACCGTAACAATAACACGACATGAATATGTAATTAACACAGTAATTTTTTTTTTAGGTTTACACTAACTGGGTGAATGATACAACCTAAAAATGAAACATGCATAACACATTACAATTTTAAAAGTGGGTATAAATTTAAACAGCCTTGTTGTAATGTAAGAATCTTCAACCCAGATACTTTGCGCATCGTAGAGAGTCAGTTGGAGCCCACAAGAGAGGTTACTAGCACTTCATTATGGGCCCGTGTCTTCCCTCCTTTGCTATGGAAGATGTGCATCCGAAGACTTGTCCTTGTCTGTTGTTGCTAAGGAATGCTGTTACTTTTAGAAAGCCTTTGGTTAGATATATATATATATATATACACAACATAAATTTCATTAGACACGGTAAAGTCACCCATCAGCTGCTCCAATTAAATTTCTATACCTGTAATAAAAGAGAACTTTGTTTAGTGGCATTACACATTGGCATAATTTGTTTACGGCTTGCTCCTTCCAGTGCACTTTTCCTGTTGAGGAAATTAGGATAAATTGTTGCCACTGCTGTTTTATCTGTGAAAGTAATATAGTTTTAATTATACAGAAATACATTATACAACATGAATTGTAGTCACATACAATATTGTCACGGGGGCGAGGCGGAACGAGGTGAATCCAAGCGCAGATGAGTGACAGCAGCGTTAAACAGGCGAACGTTCGGAATGCGGAGGTCAAATACCGGGAGATCAATCAACGTAGCGTCGAAGCCAAATCGAAAAGCAAGCGCCGTAGTCGAAAAAGGAAGCTTTAAATCGGTAACCGGAGAATCAAGCAGCGGAGCGACAATCCAACACACGTAGACAAAAGCCGTGGTCAAAAGAAAGGAAGCGAGAGATCAAAACCGGGAGATCAAAAGAACGAGGCGAACAAATCCGAGGCGAGAGACAAAAATCGAGAATCGAAAAACAAAGCGACTTGGCAGCGTGAATACGAGAAAAAAGAAAACGCGAGAAAATCAAGGTACGTGACACACAAGATAATCCAGCGATTTAAGCAGCATTCAGAGCGTGCTTAAATCGCTGGAGTAATCAGTGGAGGATAAGAGGCAGGTGCGCAGGAGGGGCGGAAACGGGACCGTGGAGAAAAAAAAAGAAAACAAAGGCACATGTCCGCGGTGACAGCGTGGGAAAAAGTTCATGAATCATGACAGTACCCCTCCCCTTATGAACGCCTCTTGGCGTCAGGGCGCGGGGCCTCTGGGTAACGTTTATAAAAGTCAGAAATTAACTTGGGGTCTAGGACAAACTTGGCAGGGATCCAGCTTCTCTCCTCAGGTCCATAACCCTCCCAGTCTACCAAATACTGGATGCCTCTGCCTCGGCGACGAGCTTTCAGGAGTCGGCGGACGGTGTAGGCTTCACTGCCGTCAATGATACGGGGAGGAGGTAGAGGGTGGGTGGGGGGATTTAATGGGCATGCGGTGAGACGGCGTAACTGGGACACGTGGAACGTAGGGTTGATCCGCCGCATAGTTGAGGGGAGCAAGAGTTTAACCGCGCAGGGATTGACTATTTTAGTGATAGTGAAGGGACCGAGGTATCGACGGGAGAGTTTGCGGCAGGTGGTCTTTAGGGGGATGTCTCTGGCGGCGAGCATGACTCTCTGCCCCACCCTGTACTTGGGAGCCTGGGAGCGTTTGCGGTCGGCCTGTCTCTTGTATCTTCTGCCGACCCGTAACAGCGTTCTCCTTGCTTGTAGCCAGGTCCTTCTGCAGCGTCGGATAAAAGCCTGGGCAGATGGGACACTGACCTCCTCCTCCTGCGATGGGAACAATGGTGGTTGATAGCCCAGGCAGCACTGGAAGGGGGACAAACCAGTAGATGACGATACCTGGGAGTTGTGGGCGTACTCCACCCAAGGCAAAAACTTGCTCCAAGAGGTGACATCTCTGGAAGCCATGCACCTTAGGGCTACCTCGAGGGACTGGTTCTTTCTTTCAGTCTGACCATTGGACTGGGGGTGAAAACCTGAGGACAGACTGGGCGTGGCTCCAATGAGTCTGCAAAATGCTTTCCAGAATTGAGAGGTGAACTGTGGCCCGCGATCAGAAACGATGTCTTTGGGGAGCCCGTGCAGCCTGAAAACGTGCATAATCAAGAGGTCAGCAGTTTCCTTAGCAGTTGGGAGTTTGGGTAGTGGAACGAAGTGTGCGGCCTTAGAGAACCGATCCACCACGGTCATGATGCACGAGTGGCCGTCAGAGGAGGGTAGCCCTGTGACAAAATCCAGGGCAATGTTTGACCATGGACGGGATGGGATTGGTAATGGCCTGAGAAGACCTGCTGGTGCGGTGTTAGTGTGTTTGCACCTAGCACAGATGTCACATGCTGCCACGAAGCTGGATGTGTCCTCTTTTATCATGGGCCACCAGAAGCGCTGCTGGACTTGAGCCAGGGTTCGAGCTGAACCAGGATGGCAGGCGAGCTTGGAGCTGTGTGCCCATTCCAGGACCTGAGAGCGTAGAGAAAGCGGCACAAATAGGCGGTTAGGTGGCACGTTACTTGGCCCGGGTTCATGAGACAGGGCTTGCTGGACCTTAGTTTCGATATCAAGCTCGGCTGCTGCGAGCAAGCATGAGGGGGGAATGATGGTCTCATTGGCAGCAGAGTCGTGAGTAGGGAAAAACTGCCTGGAGAGCGCATCTGGCTTGGAGTTCTTGGACCCAGGGCGATAGGAGAGGACGAAGTTGAACCTGGCGAAAAACAGTGACCACCGAGCCTGGCGAGAGTTTAGCCTCTTGGCGTTCTGTAGGTACTCCAGGTTTTTGTGGTCGGTCCAGACCAGAAATGGGATCTCCGTCCCCTCTAACCAGTGTCTCCATTCTTCGAGGGCCAGCTTGATGGCCAGTAGTTCTCGATCGCCGATGCCATAGTTCGCCTCAGCAGGGGTTAGGCGATGAGAGAAGAAAGAGCAGGGGTGTAGCTTGTTGTCATGCGCAGCTCTCTGGGAAAGTACACCTCCTACCCCTGTGCTGGAGGCGTCGACTTCCACGACAAACTGACGTGACGGATCTGGAATGGTCAAGATTGGGGCAGACGTGAACCGCTTCTTGAGTTCGGAGAAGGCTTTTTCAGTGTTCATGTCCCAATGGAAACGCGTTTTGGAAGAAGTCAGGCCTGTTAAGGGGGCAGCAATGGAGCTGTAGCCTCGGATGAAGCGACGGTAAAAGTTGGCGAATCCCAAGAATCTCTGAAGCTCCTGTCTTGTAGAGGGTGTGGGCCAATTTGTGACTGCCTGGAGCTTAGCAGGCTCCATTTTGATGCCTGAGGGACCAATGACGAACCCTAGGAATGTGGTGGTCGTTGTGTGAAATTCGCACTTCTCCGCTTTGACAAACAGATTGTTCTCTAAGAGTCTTTGCAGCACCTGTCGAACATGAAGCTGGTGCTCCACTAGGTTTCGAGAGAAGATCAGAATGTCGTCCAGATAGACGAACACAGATGAATTTAAGAAATCCCGGAGTACATCGTTGATGAGGGCCTGAAAGACGGCCGGGGCGTTGGTCAGGCCGAACGGCACCACCAGGTATTCATAGTGTCCTGTTGGGGTGTTAAAAGCAGTCTTCCATTCGTCACCCTCCCGGATTCGTACGAGATGGTATGCATTACGTAGGTCTAGTTTAGTATAAATCTTAGCTCCCTGGAGGAGTTCAAAGGCGGTCGCCATTAATGGAAGGGGATATCGATTCTTCACCGTGATCTCATTAAGGCCTCTATAATCGATGCACGGACGAAGGGAACCATCTTTTTTACCCACAAAAAAGAAGCCAGCCCCCGCCGGGGAGGAGGAAGGGCGAATGATTCCCGCCGCAAGGGATTCCGAGATGTAGTGATTCATTGCCTCCCGTTCCCTGGGTGACAGAGAGTATAACCGACCCTTGGGAGGCGTGGTGCCTGGGAGCAGGTTGATGGCACAGTCATATGGTCGATGGGGGGGCAGAGAGACAGCACGAGCTTTACTGAAGACCTCCTTGAGATCATGGTAATCTGAAGGGACATTGGCGAGATCTGGTGGTTCCTTCACAGATGCAGAACTGAGACAAGGCGTGGCTGCAGCCCGCAAGCAGGTCTTAGCACATGATGGGTTCCAAGCTACGATTGTGTTCCTGATCCAATCGATTTGTGGGTTGTGACGGGTTAGCCAGGGCAGACCTAGGACAACAGTGGCATGTGATCCCTTCATCATGAACAGTGAAGTCTGCTCTAAATGATTGCCCGAGACTCTTAGGCCAACGAGGGGAGTTCTGTGGGTGATAGATGGGAGCGGGCTACCAGTGAGTGCCTGAACCTTAAGGTGGGTCTCCAAGGGGAGAGCGGGGATTCCTAGGGCCTTGGCTGAAGCCGCGTCGATCAGATTGCGGTCTGAACCTGAATCAATCAATGCTTGAACCAGGTGGGTTTGTTGCTCATAGGATAGGAAGACGGGGAGCAGACGGCATCCTTCTGGGAATTTTCCTGGAGTCACACCCTCCAGTCCTCCAAGCTGGACTAGAGGACGCCTCCTCTTTACAGGACAGGTCTTGAGTTGATGACAGGATCTCCCACAGTAGAAGCAGGCTCCCTCCACTCGGCGGCGGCGGCGTTCTTCAGGGGAAATACGGGTTCTGTCCAGTCGCATGGGTCCCTCCTGAAGGTTAGTTCGTGGAGAGGGGGGTCGTGGGAGGTCTCTGGGTGGTGAGAGTCTGGCTGAACTTCGAAGGCGGAGACGTGAATCCACTCGACCAGCTAGATCCATGAGCTCTTGGAGTGACGAGGGAAGTTCGTGGGAGATTAACACGTCCTGGAGTGTCTCAGTCAGTCCTTCGAAAAAGGTGTCACTCAGGGCCCGACCATTCCACCCACTGGAGAGAGCTAGGGTCTGGAACTCAATGGCGTAGTCATAGGCTGAGTGTGAGCCTTGGCGGAGCTTTAACAACTTGTGACCTGCCTCCCTGCCGTGACATGAGCGATCGAACACTCTCCTCATCTCCTTAGCAAAGTCTTTGTAGTTGGAGCAACAGGGGTCGTGAGCATCCCAGAGTGCAGTGCTCCATTCCCGAGCTCGTCCTGAGAGGAGAGTTATCACGTACGCGACTTTTGAGCGTTCAGTGGAAAATGTGGAAGGCTGGAGCTCAAATATCAGCGTGCACTGAGAGAGGAAGGATCGACAGGTGCCTGGATCTCCTTCATAGGTGGGAGGGGCGGGGAGCTGTGGTTCTCGTCGCATGCAGGAGCCCCCACTTTGCACTGGAGAGAGTTGGAGCCGTTGGAGCTGGGACGTGACGTCAGCGAGGGTTAGCTTTGTGTTGAGCAGCTCCTGCTGGTGAGCTCCAAGAAGTGCACCTTGACTCTCCAGCGCTGATTTCATGCGGTCCACATCTGCTGAATTCATATCGCTGGCTGGATTATTCTGTCACGGGGGCGGGGCGGAACGAGGTGAATCCAAGCGCAGATGAGTGACAGCAGCGTTAAACAGGAGAACGTTCGGAATGCGGAGGTCAAATACCGGGAGATCAATCAACGTAGCGTCGAAGCCAAATCGAAAAGCAAGCGCCGTAGTCGAAAAAGGAAGCTTTAAATCGGTAACCGGAGAATCAAGCAGCGGAGCGACAATCCAACACACGTAGACAAAAGCCGTGGTCAAAAGAAAGGAAGCGAGAGATCAAAACCGGGAGATCAAAAGAACGAGGCGAACAAATCCGAGGCGAGAGACAAAACTCGAGAATCGAAAAACAAAGCGACTTGGCAGCGTGAATACGAGAAAAAAGGAAACGCGAGAAAATCAAGGTACGTGACACACAAGATAATCCAGCGATTTAAGCAGCATTCAGAGCGTGCTTAAATCGCTGGAGTAATCAGTGGAGGATAAGAGGCAGGTGCGCAGGAGGGGCGGAAACGGGACCGTGGAGAAAAAAAAAAAAGAAAACAAAGGCACATGTCCGCGGTGACAGCGTGGGAAAAAGTTCATGAATCATGACACAATATGTACAAAAGTTTGTCATGTCAGTTGTGTCAAGGGGAAACTGGTCAAAGTCAGTCAGTCGGTCGCGTCTGTATCAGAAATGGGATGCTGCTCTCAAGCAGATTTTCATACTTAATTTGGGGCAGCGAAGTGTTCATCGCTGTGCAATTTGGTATCCAACTTGTGCCAATAGTTGGTTATTTCCCAATAAGGTTTAAATTTGTTCACTTTGCTACTATTGGATGTTGGCCATTCTTTCTTCCTTCCGCTCTATCAGTCAGCGGTTTCTCTCCTTTCTCTGTACCTATTTCTGGAGGTTTTGTGTAACGGTTCAAGTGATACCACGTGGTTCAGTCTTCCACCTGAACTGCTGATGGAATAGCTGCTAGGATTCCCTCCTGAATTTGTGTTACTTCCTTCTACCATTTGTAGATACATCTGGTCTTCTGGAACAACTGGGCATGGTGTGTCTTTCTCCACTTGGACTCCGTGCTTTTCCCTGCACATAGATTACTTTATATATTGCAGTTAGTTTCCTCATTTGCAATTGAGAGGTCTATACAATATAACACAGTCATGGGTCGACCCGTTGGATTCATGCGGGTTAGGTGTGTATTTCTGTTAGTTTGCATGCGATAGTTTATTAGTGCAAGGGGTAAAGCATCAACCCAGTTAAGTTTATTCTTTCTAATATCCCACTGCGGATGATGAGCTATTATCCGAACTCATCTCTGGAATTCCAAATCTAGGAATCATTTCGCTTGTAAGGACTTGATAACTGTTCCTGCTTCTTCATCTGCAGATGGCATTGCTTCTACCCATCTACTCAACCTCTCAATTATTACAACCATGTACCTTTTTCCTCGAGCATCCTTCACCCTGTCCACACAGTTCACCATTAAGTACTTAAAAGGTCTAGTACCGGTATATGGCTAATAGGTGTCGCTGTTCCTTTTCTGACATTATGCTTAGCACATGTATCTCACATGAAGCTAAGAACTCATCAACCATATCATGCAGATATGGGACCAATACCCTTGGTTTTTAATTTTCCTCACAACCTCTCCTCTGGCACAAAAATCAAATCCATGAGCATGAATCAAAATGTTTAACAGCACTGTGGATGCAATGATTAAACCTACATGTGTACGCCACACACCTGGTGCATCCTTTTGAGCTCCCCTCTGGAGCCACATCGAGTGCTCGTATGGACCTGCTTGATGTTGAATTCGAATAATATCCTCCAATTGAGGCTGTGGTTCTATAAGGACTACTGGTACTATCAATGCCACTTTACACCTCGATGCGTGCTTTGTTTCTAAGCCGGCTGTGTTGTTGCCCTTAGTGACATAGTCATTTCCTTTTTTGTGAGCTTGACATCTAATGACAGCCAATCATTTTGTTAGCATCATAGCAACCATTAACTTGCTTATCTGTTCAGCATGCTGGATAGGTGTTCCTTCACTCTTTTTAAACCTTCACTGCTTCCATACTGCTCCAAACATATGACACCCACCATGTGAATAGGCAGAATCTGTAAAAAAAAATACTTTCTACTAGCCCTTTGGCTGTTTGACATACGGCTGTGAGAGCTTTCAGCTCGGCTAATTTGAGCAAAACCCGGTTGCGAACAACTCTGAGATAAGACAGGTTTGAAGTCTTCTCCATCCTTTATTATTACTGTATACTCAGTGTAACTTCCTAAATGACCTATAAACTAGACTCCTCAACAAAATAAGTAACTTCTGCTTCAGATATTGGTTTAGAGTCAAGATCAGGATGTAACCTAGTAAATGCCAATCAATTCGCCAGACAAGCATGAGACACACCTTCATATGCTAAAGGACTTAATCCAGCCGGATTAACCGTGTCCCATCCTTTGATCGTAATCTCAGGATATGTGAGCAGTGAAGAATATGCTAGAAGGCGAGCTTGAGCTAGAACAAATTTCCCTTGTTCTATCAATTCCACAACCTTATGATGTGTATAAATGGTTACTGGGTAACCCAGAGTCAATGTAGATGCTTTTCCATATGCATAATGTACTGCTGTAAGACCCTGTTAATAACATGGCGGGTAACCTTGTACTACATTATCTAGCTAGTCCTATAGTAAGCTAGAGACTGTTTTTCCCTCCCACTGCAGGTTTCCTGCATCAATACAGCTGAGGCATATCCATCAGCTCGGTTAGCCACCTACAAGTAGAATGGTTTGATGTACTCTGGTATACCTAAGGTGGGCGCTCTTTGCATCTCTCTCTTTTGATGGATTCGAATGCTAACAGTGCATTTGTGTTCCATTTTAATGGAGCCCTTAGATTTTGCCGACCTTCTCCTCTCATTACCTCCCTCAGTGGAGCTGTTTTACTGTACACTCCTCAATCCAGTCAGTGCTGAAGCCTGTTGAACCTAAAAAGGTCATCAACTGTTTAACTGTTTGTGGCAAGGGTGCTTTACTTACGCCTTCTAATTGGGTAGGCGCTATGGCTATTGTACCATGTGGAATTAACCGTCCTAAATATTCAACTTGAGGCTTGCAATATTGCCGTTTAGCTTTGGATACTTTGTGACCTCCCTGTGCTAGCTTACCGAGTACCTTAAGGGAATCCCTATGGCTTGCTTCTAATGATGTCAAGCATATCACACAATCTTCCATAAACTGAAGAAGGCTACTTCCTTTCATTAAATCTTCTACAGTAAATCAGCTTCCAAACCTGATTGAATATGTGCGGTGAGTGTCGTACCTACTGTGGCATTCGCCGGTAGTACATTGTTGTCCAGCATAAGTAAACGCAAACAAATATCTACTCTCCTCCGCTACTAGAATACTGGAGAAGGCTGAACAAAGATCAATTACAGTGAAGTATTTGGCTTCAGGAAGGACATTGGTTAGCAGTGTGTGTGGATTTGGAACATCTACTGGATAATCTTCTGTTATACTATTAATTGCCCGTAAATCATGCATGAGACACGATTTATTTTTACCTGGCTTGATCACAGAGAAAATTGGAGTACTACAGCAACTGGTTGTCTTCTTTTACCAGGCCTTCAATAGTGTTCTATATGCCAGCTTCTGCCTCAGGTCACAGAGGATATTGTCTTAGTCTGGGCAGTTTTACATTTGTTTTGAGTTTTACTTGAATTGGGTTGGCTGATTCAATTAGGCCTATATCTACACCATGCTGAAACCATAATTCAGGTGGGACCTGACTCTCTATTTCCCTATATAGCTTACGCTCAACAGTCTCAACTACTTCAGTTGCTGATGCCATTTGCGTCTGTGACTTGTGGCTAATAACAACTTCCTGAGGAACACCAATCAAGTTATTACCACACAATACTTTGATAGAGTTTTTATCTGCAAAATGAAAATCAACGGGTTTATGGTTGACTCCCACTGGACTTCTGTAGCTCTCTTCATCATTAGTCCTAAGTCCTTTGATCGGCAATTTCTTCCAACATACACTGTCACATGGGGAACAGAATCAGTTACATTGAACCGCCTTTTCACAAAATCACACTCATCTATGCTGATAGCTGCTCCTTGCCGACATATGACGATGTACTTGTTTAATTAGTTCCACCTTGTGCTCTTTTGTTTCTTCCTGCCATGTTTGTTCTAAACCAGCATCCTTAGTTGGATCATACACCATTGTACAGTGAAAGTCTGAAGTAGGTAATTGTGCTTCAGGAATCTGTGCTTGAATGAACTTTCCCCACTTATGAATTACTTTACTTACATCCCTTTGTAGCTGTCCTATCCAAAACACATTTGCTTGTGGCTCAGTCATTACCATTTGATTTTTTCACCATTCATGTCAACATACACCCTTTCTGGGGAACACCATATTTACAATCCTAATTTATACACTGCATCTCTGCCCAACAAATTAACCGGGGTCTGACTTGAAACTAATGCAGGCATAGTCACACTTGTGTCGTTAGTTTGTAGACGGACTGGAGCGATCATAGGAATTAACTGCTATTGTCCCAATAATCCTACTGCCTTTGCAACTTTTCCAGGCATGGGGAGATGACTTAAATTTAGGCATGACTTAAATATACGAATTGCTCCTGTATCTACTGACAAGGGTTCCTGTTCAGCATTAGTTTTAAAATAGGTAACTGAATCTCCCCTGTTTTGGACCCCCCATGGGTTTACTGGGCCTTGAGCTTGATCTCGAGGAGACTGTTGCCACTCCCCTCCCATCGCACCCCTCGGGAGCTGGGGCCATGGATGTGTGGGGCAACTTGATCGGTTATGTCCAGTCAGTCCACACCCCCAGCATACGCCTGGTGGAAAGTTAGCATAAGTGTCTCTTTGTCCCCTCTGGCGCTGATTAGTTCTCCACTCTTTCAGCCTTTGTGGATAAACATTGCAGACATCTGGTGTGAGTTTGGGGGTAGTGCTGCTGGTGCGGTCATCGCTGTGACTGCAGCTGGCTGGATCATGGGTGAAGGATTGCCTGGGGCCCCCCCAGACACTTGCTCTGCTGTAATTAGGGTCTCTTGGACCTTTTTCTTGTTTTTCTTAGTCAGTTCTTCAAGATGTAACTGAGCTAGTTTTCGTTGTAGCTCTTTCTCTTGAGCTTTCAACTTCTGCTCATTTTCCTGTACAGTTCAGCAGCATGTGAGATGTGATCACAGAACTCTTTGTGTGATCTTGAGTTTAAACCGACCACATCTCCAACTGATCACCCTTGAATGCCTTTGGGTCAACTCTAGCTGTGTACTCTGCACACAAGGCCTTCCACACGGCAGGGCAGCAAGCATCAAGGACAGTTCCATCCATATGGTTTGTATCTACAGCCTTGTTCAAATCAGAAGCACGGAGGACGTTCTCCATCTTTCCTCCCCCACGGTTTTTGCCAGAAGAGCTTTCATATTTCCAACCGACAACAGCTTGCCTGAGGTCTCCTCGTCCAAGACCTTAATCCATTTCCCTGCACCCTCATGAATGTTAGGGAGGCGGTTGACAAGTCCCTCGAGATCTTGCGTTGCCCATGGTACATATTGTCCCCATGCCCCTTTAATTAAAATTGGGAATAATGGAGCTAGGTTCCTAAGTCTCCCAGTGTTCCTTCCATGTTTCTAACTACCCATGTTACATGACAACTCCTCCTCACCCCCCATCCTCTCTACTGTACAATGGCCTATGTCCAGTCCTTAATGTTGTATCTATCTGACTTCTTGACTGTCCTGGTGTTTTTGTGCTCCTGTCTATTTTCTCTCTACTTACATGCACCCCCTCTTCTCCCTCTATCATCTTCCTTCCCATACAACTTTCTCCACTTTTTGTAGATCTGCCCTTACTTCCTTATAACAATCTAACGGTGTGCTTTCCTCTCTCTCTATCCACCTATCCTGTCTCTTTCTAGACTTCACACACGGCTTCCTATAACCTTCATCTCAATCTACACAAGCTTCCATCTGCATTTCTCCCGAAACTTCAACCATTCCCTTAAGCATTGGGAATTGACCTTTTGTCTGCACATATGGGGGAGGTGTAACTAATGCTTCCCCCATGTTACTCTGTGCCTCACTTTCCTAACTTTCCTTAACTTTCTCCTCACCTGCTTTTTCCTTCTTACAACCTCATCCCTTCTTTCTGAAACAGAGCCAGGGCCTCTCTCTCCTGCTGTCTTTTCAACTCACTCTGGACACGCTTTTTCTCTCTAGCTGCAGTTTTGTAATTTTTTGCCAACGTTACCATTTCACCACACAAAGCCAAATCAAATGTCCTCTCCTTTAGCCATTTTGTAATCATATCTTTAGTTCTCTTTTGCCATTTACTTGAGATCTTAGTTATGAGATCTCCACACAATGGATGGTTCAACACCAATATATCCACAGGAGAGGCTGCCATTATTCCTTATAGCCTCTGTCACCAAAAACCAGGATATACCTGTACTTCCTTATGCTTATGCACTTACTTAGTTACTAAATTTACTTACAGCAACATACAATATTATATAATCACCTAAACATCCACCTTCATTAACAAGACTTAGCAATGATAGCCACTCTTTAATATACAATATTTCACTACCGTCCTATTAGCACTTGCCAAAAAGCACAGTATTTTTATACACAGTGAATGTTATATTGCAAGAACCGATTAATGCCACAGTATTAATATTGGGTTCAGACACATTCACCACACATTCACCACTCCACACGATCTCTTTATTTCTAGGCTTATATGTTCATCCTGTGTCCCTTATTTCCTAGAAATTAGGGCTCATTCACGCATACTTTGTCCCCGGTCCTAATCAGGGCTCATTCAAGCATACTTGTCCCTTTTATTTTATTTAGCTATTTATTTATTTATTGTCTTAGAAGGGCTCATACACACACTTGTCCCTTTATTTCAACTTGATCTGCTAATTTATCTATTCCTATAAGGGCTCATTCACACACACATCTCCGGTCTGGCGCAAGCCGACCCCCCCTCTGGTGGATTGCACACACAACTCCCTCGGGGGTTCACTCAGCCAGATTCTCTTTCTCTCCCTTCCACTCAGACACACACACTCAGACACACATAGAGCTCTCATTCACTCAGACAATATCAGACAGTATTGGACAGTACAACATCAATTAAACACAAACAATGCAATTGCTTACAACTTAATGGCACCCAAGCAGTGCTCCTCATAAAAAGATATAAATTTGCTGCTATAACCTCATACAATCCATTAATCAGCAGCATACAAAACAATTGACGTACAACTGTACGTTCCACATAAAAAGATATTCATAAAGCTGCTACACTAATACGATACGGGTTAATCAGCAGCATCCAAAACAATTGACATACACTTGTACGTTCCTCATAAGAAATTAATATCCATAAAAAAGCCACAAGCTCATACTATACGGTTTAGGTGGCTACACAATTCTTTTGACATACCTAAGTATGTTCCTCATAAAAAGGGATATATTGATATTAACTACTGTGGATCCTCACACAAGCAGTATTACTAATTAGGCGCAATTCCTTATTAACCTACTCCACTGCCATCCGTCTAGGCCCTCTTGACAATG
The DNA here is from genome assembly GCA_013621035.1 of Clarias magur. NCBI lineage: Eukaryota > Metazoa > Chordata > Actinopteri > Siluriformes > Clariidae > Clarias > Clarias magur. The sequence goes on along the minus strand of QNUK01000180.1, from coordinate 459,379 downwards.
AGTACAAATTAATACAGCGTCTATCTACCGGTATGCATTGCTATCTATCAAAGCCCTCTTAGCAACACAGACAGACCTTCAACTGCGCTACCTCATACCCGTCTGCTATTACTGCCATCTATCAAAGCCCTCTTGACAGCAAAACAGACCAATGCAATGCTTATTTTATCAGTTACTATTCAAATACTACCATTCAACGGTTAGTAAGCTGATGCATGCATTTTCCTTCTGAAAACAAAGCCCATTCAAAAATTACTTAATTTGGAGAGGTCTAGGCATCCTTACCACCATGGGTGATCCTCAGCAAACAACACAAACTAAGCATATAAGCAAAAGTTGCTTACCTTTGTAAGTGGCCACCTGTTTGTGCTGCTCGCCAAGGAAGCCCATGCTGATCAGTCACCTTTGCCCCTTTTCCACCCTGCTTGCAGCGCCAAAATGTTGTGGAAATTAATTGAAGACTCAGGCTTTGATTTCAGAAGGTTACAACTTTATTGGTTGATCAATAAAGTCGGGAGGTCTGCAGAACACACACCGACTCCTGACGGCTTCTTGCTTAAATACTGATCCCAAACAAAGGCGGCCAGTTTTCCCGCGCTGATTTTACATACAACATCTGGGTTTCATTAAATGTCACAGTTCTAGGTGCCTCAATGTATAGATCGGATTTCTTACACAGGCACATTCCAAGAGGCCTATATGCTTGGCTTCTCACGCAAGCCTCCCATTATTTCAAGCTGAGGTATCTTTTATTCCATAAAAGTAGGGTATATCACATAAAATAAGATAAAAATTTCTTCTACACCTCCTCATTAACACACACCTGCAAGACGTCCATATAAGCACGCACACACACACACACACACACACACATATATATTTTATCAGCATTAACCTATGCTGTGTTGCTGGCATATACAGTATCTGTGCTACTTGTTAATGCTGGACAGAGAAAAAAAATAGTATTACTCTTTATGCTTGTCTTTGATGATGTTGTTTATGACTTTATAGTGCTGAACTTTGTGGAAGGAATGTAATCAGAAAAGTAACAATCACTGGAGATCATTTAAACATGAAGTTGATGAAGTTGCATGTTAAAAAAAAATATCACCAGTAAAAACCACGTGGACAAAATTGTTGGTACCCTTCGGTCAATGAAAGCAAAACTCACAATAGTCACAGAAATAACTTTAATCTGACAAAAGTAATAATAAATAAGAATTCTATGAATGTTAACCAATGAAAGTCAGACATTGCTTTTCAACCATGCTTCAACGGAATTATTTTAAAAAATGAACTCATGGAACAGGCCTGGACAAAAATGATGGTACCCCTAACTTAATAGTTTGTTGCACAACCTTTTGAGGCAATCACTGCAATCAAACGATTCCTGTAACTGTCAATGAGACTTCTGCACCTCTCTGCAGGTATTTTGGCCCACTCCTCATGAGCAAGCTGCTCCAGTTGTTTCCGGTTTGAAGGGTGCCTTTTCCAGACAGCATGTTTCAGCTCCTTCCAAAGATGCTCAATAGGATTGAGGTCAGGGCTCATAGAAGGCCACTTTAGAATAGTCCAATGTTTTCCTCTTAGCCATTCTTGGGTGTTTTTAGCTGTGTGTTTTGGGTCATTGTCCTGTTGCAAGACCCATGACCTGCGACTGAGACCCAGCTTTCTGACACTGGCCAGCACATTTCTCTCTAGAATCCCTTGATAGTCTTGAGATTTCATTGTACCCTGCACAGATTCAAGACACCCTGTGCCAGATGCAGCAAAGCAGCCCCAGAACATAACAGAGCCTCCTCCATGTTTCACAGTAGGGACAGTGTTCTTTTCTTCATATGCTTCATTTTTCCGTCTGTGAACATAGAGCTGATGTGCCCTGGCAAAAAGTTCCATTTTTGTCTCATCTGTCCATAGGACATTCTCCCAGAAGCTTTGTGGCTTGTCAACATGTAGTTTGGCATATTCCAGTCTGGCTTTTTTCTGATTTGTTTTCAGCAATGGTGTCCTCCTTGGTCGTCTCCCATGTAGTCCACTTTGGCTGAAACAACGACGGATGGTGCGATCTGACACTGATGTTCCTTGAGCATGAAGTTCACCTTGGATCTCTTTAGAAGTCTTTCTGGGCTCTTTTGTTACCATTGGGATTATCCGTCTCTTTGATTTGTCATGAATTTTCCTCGTGCGGCCACGTCCAGGGAGGTTGGCTACAGTCCCATGGATCTTAAATTTCTGAATAATATGTGCAACTGTAGTCACAGGAACATTTAGCTGCTTGGAAATGGTCTTCTAGCCTTTACCTTTAACATGCTTGTCTATAATTGTCTTTTGAATCTCCTGAGACAACTCTTTCCTTCGCTTCCTCTGGTCCATGTTGAGTGTGGTACATACCATGTCACCAAACAACACAGTGACTACCTGGAGCCCTATATATAGGCCCACTGACTGATTACAAGATTGTAGACACCTGTGATGCTAATTAGTGGACACACCTTGAATTAACATGTCCCTTTGGTCACATTATTTTCAGTATTTTCTAGGGGTACCATCATTTTTGTCCAGGCCTGTTCCATGAGTTTATTTTTTTAATAATTCTGTTGAAGCATGGTTGAAAAGCAATGTCTGACTTTCATTGGTTAACATTCATATAATTTTTTTTATTTATTACTTTTGTCAGATTAAAGTTATTTCTGTGACCATTGTGAGTTTTTCTTTCATTGACCGAAGGGTACCAACAATTTTGTCCACGTGTGTATGTTTAGTAGCGAAAGTAAGAGCAGTTCCATACACACACACACACACACACACACACACACACACACACACACACACACACACACACAAGGTGATGAGAACTCACAGGATTGGGACAACAGAGTTGTGTGGCGATAAGAAAACCACTTTCCACTTTAAAAAGGCTTTAATTTAAAAAAGGAGCACAACAAATGAACTTTGGAGCAAACGAAAAAGATCATGTGGTCCGATGAGTTCAGATTGACTCTGTTCCAGAGTGATGTGCACATCAGGGTAAGAAGGGAAGCGCATGAAGTGATGATGCCACCATGCATAGTGTCCACTGTACAAGCCTCTGGAGGCAGTGTTATGATCTGGCGTTGCTTTAGTTGCTCAGTTCTACGCTCAGCAACATTATGTGGCATTATGTAATCATTGCACACAAACTGGATAACACATTGTGTGCTGTAATTAAAGTGAATTAAAGTGATTCAATAAAATCCTAGAGTATGAAGCTTTTTTTCATGCTAATTTTCGTAGAATTGCTCGAAAATTCCGATATCTGAACCCACAGTGCGTTCTGACCTCCTGAATAAAATACTGCATCTTTTCTGTCTGAGAAAGGTACTGGCCAAATTCCCATGAATGGTTTAGGAGAACTTGTAGATAGTAGAATTGACCCTCCCGCTCTTTTTTTTTTTTCCCAAAAATTTCACGTTTTCAAAAACAAGGAAGAAAGAAAGAGCTAGTGCACTTGTACAAAACACTACAGCCAATTTAGAAACTCCAGTTAGTGTCTTGTGCATGTCTTCAGACTGTGGGAGGAAAACTAAATATCTGGAGGAAACCCACCAAGCACTGGTAGAACATGCAACTTCCGCACACACAGCCATGAAGATGGCACTCAAACCCTCGAGTCTGGCGGTGCGAGGTCTCAGTGCTAACCACTACAGAACAGAGACCACACAGGTAAAATGTACATTTCCCAGGGAAAGAAAAAATTGTATCCCTGCTGGATAACACTCCCTCATCTCTCTCTCTCTCTCTCTCTCTCTCTCTTTTTGTCTGGACATCACTATTTTCCACCAGACATTCCAAATGCAAACACTTTTCTTTTTTCTTCTTTCAACCAATAAATATTGCACAACATTGAAATGGTACGGACTTTCCATTTCCCAAGTTTACCACACACACACACACACACAGATAGAGAGAGTCAGAGAGAGAAAGTGGGGCAGGGTGAGCTGCACTATGAGTGGTTCAGAGCAAGGATGACGATTCTCTTCCTGCTCTATATAAACTCCTAGCTGCTCGTCTATAGCCAGACTGCTGATAAGCTCCCACTACATTTATCTGGATATTTCTACCATCCTTGGACACACAATGTGCAGAGGACTAGGAGCACTCTCAAATAACTGCTTGGAAAGGTATAGAATTTTCACATAGCACTAGCACACATCTTTGACCTAATGTTGTATAAAACACATCTATACAGTATATATATATATATATATATATATATATATATATATATATATATATATATATATATATATATATGTGTGTGTGTGTGTGTGTAATAGCAGAATTTGATTTTACTCTGCAGGGCTAAAGGGTTAAAAGAACGCATGAGCAGCTTTTTGCTGAAGCAAGACTGGAAGCTTCCGTGCTATGCCTGCAAGCTGAGAAAACCAAGGTAGTCATGTCATTTGCATCACGTTTGTGTGAGCCACTTATCCTAAATGGTGTTTTGCACGAATTATAATGGTGAAGATGTGGACAGTATGCATATGCATTGACCCTGTATTTTTTTTCTCTCTCTCTCTTTTTTCAGGCTGACCTTGGAAGAATGTTTAACATGGAAGGAGTCTTTTGAAAATCTGCTCTCTAGCAAACGTAAGTAACTTACAAAAACGTAACTTGCAGATGAATAATGCGACAGCATTTTAAATGGGGCATGTGGATGATGCTGATGCAGTTCTTAGGAATCTAGTAATGCCAGTGTAGTGCACAGATGTGTAATCTATGCAGGATCATGCAAGCTTATGCAGCATGTTAGAAGTAATCTGCTCTCTCTCTCACTCTCTCTCTAACAGATGGACTATATGCCTTTAGAGCTTTTCTGGTGTCTGAATTTAGCGAGGAGAACATCGCTTTCTACCTAGCCTGCAAAGATTATAAAAGCACAAAATCCGGAGCCAAACTCCAGGCCAAAGCCGAGCGGATTTACAATGAATTCATTGGAAGTGAAGCTCCGAGAGAGGTGATGAATGTTATGGTTATAATATGTTTCTGTACATCATTATATTTTGATAGGAACGTTGTATTTAGACATGCACAAACTCACCTCATGCTTTCTTCCTTCAGGTGAACATTGACCACGAGACACGAGACATCACCCAGGCCAATATCAAGCTCCCTACATCAACCTGCTTTGATCAAGCTCAGTACCGAATCTACATCCTCATGGAAAAGGACTGCTACCCACGATTCCTCCGGTCCGGCGCTTACCGTGACCTGGTGTTGCAGCTAAGCAAAAAGCACGCCAAAGATGCCATCGAAAAAGCATGAGAGGTTTTTCCAAAAATGTGTAAAGAAGCTGAAAGGCGACAGAAGAAGTGCTGTGAACCTCTAATGGCTTGGAGCCTAGACTTTTTGAGATGGCCCCTGTGCTGCTCCTGATATAGGACAGCATGCCTGTAAGTGGGGATGAAGACAAAGTTGATGGCTTCCGGTCATAAACTCGAACAGCCTAGAGTGGGAGAAGACCTCGCCATTATTATCGCCATTAAGGAAACCCTTTAATGGCATGAAAGACACAGTCATGGAAAGGACTTGTGTAGCGCCTCCATCACGGCCACACCAACATGTCGGGAGCGACCATCCTCAATTTGGATATGCAAATAAGCTCTTTAAATTGCATAAAATACAAATATTTTATATTTTTTTAACACGTACATTCTGATAAGAAAGCTAATTAAATTGTGATTATTTATTTCTATATTTATTTATGGACTCATTTATTTAACTTTAATAAATTGAAAGTGATGGGTTTTTTTTGTAGAATGTGTGCAATAGTTTCTTGAATGATTGTACTTTAATTAATGAAATAAATAAATAAATAAATAAATAAATATGAAGTTCTCATATGTTCTTATATATATTTATTTATTTATTTATTTATTTATTTTTTAAGAAAGCATAAATGCTTAGGCCTACATATCAGACTACACACACTGTGAAGAACAAGTCTGTGCTGGTTAGACGGCTTCTTTCATATTAAAATATCTGTTCTTTCAATAAATAAATCAATGAATAAATAATTTGAGCTCCGTTTGAGCCTGGTACAGAACCCAAAAAAAAACACCCAGACAATTTCCTGTTTTGTTGTCTCATAAGTGTTGGAAAAAGATTGTAAATCTTGAATGCCAATACCTAGATAAAAAAAAAATGCTTCTGATAAGGCATTTGCGTATTTGAAAGCAGATCCACTGTCTTTTGTGTTTGCTCAAACTATAACTCACATGGAAATACCATAATAAATCTGCCATCTCCACATTTCCAAGGCTTGCCTAAAGGTAAACATAATGTGATGAGAGCCAAGTATGAGGCTTTACTTCCAAAAAAAAAAAAAAAAACCCGGCAGTGTGGTGGTGGTGGTGGTGGTTGAGGTTGGGGGGGGGGGAGGGGGGTGATGGTGCAGAATCAAATCACTCGGTTGTTCTCATGTTCATGTAATACAGTTAATATTCACAACATTACTTCTGTCTACAACAGACATATCACAAAGGTAAAATGTTTAAACCATTTCGAATCAGAATTGGTAAATATTGCAATTTCATCAGCTAAGAGGCCAGCGACAGATGGTACAGTAGACATGCTTGTAATATTCAGCGTTCAGCACCCTGTAGAGACGCAGACTCTGGTCTAGCTGTTTATTATATGTGGGTTTTGTTCTAAGCCATGTCTACCACAATTCAGATGTTCCAACAGATTAAACTGCTTGCACACACACACACGCACACACGCACACACACACACACACACACACACAGACTAGAGTTGCAGAACAGATTCTCTTTGAGAAACTCAATCACTCAAAAATGACCTTGAATATGAAAGGCTTTTATAATCTATTAGCTAAGAGTTGATGCACGTTATGTAACGCAAGACATGTGTATGCAAGACACGTTTCAGATTCGCCACGAGGTTTTACGAGATTCAGCTGAAATCTGCATGGTTTCAAACAAACGCATTATAAAATAAAATAAATTAAAAAAATATGGACCTAAACCATGTTTGCTTTCTTTTAAATCCAGTGTTGGGTAAATTAGTGTGTTATATCAGGCTTGTTTTTGTTCATGAATGTCACAATATTTACCACATAAACATCCCTTATGATCCAGTTACCATCTGAGTGGTGTTCGGGTCAAACCAGGACTTTTGAATGTGCAGAATAATAAAACACAGTTACACACATGGACAAAATTGTTGGTACCCTTCAGTCAATGAAAAAAAACTCACAATGGTCACAGAAATAACTTTAGTCTGACCAAAGTCATAATAAAAAAAATTCTATGAATGTTAACCAATGAAAGTCAGACATTGCTTTTCAACCATGCTTCAACGGAATTATAAAAAAAAAATAAACTCATGGAACAGGCCTGGACAAAAATGATGGTACCCCTAACTTAATAGTTTGTTGCACAACCTTTTGAGGCAATCACTGCAATCAAACGATTCCTGTAACTGTCAATGAGACTTCTGCACCTCTCTGCAGGTATTTTGGCCCACTCCTCATGAGCAAGCTGCTCCAGTTGTTTCCGGTTTGAAGGGTGCCTTTTCCAGACAGCATGTTTCAGCTCCTTCCAAAGATGCTCAATAGGATTGAGGTCAGGGCTCATAGAAGGCCACTTTAGAATAGTCCAATGTTTTCCTCTTAGCCATTCTTGGGTGTTTTTAGCTGTGTGTTTTGGGTCATTGTCCTGTTGCAAGACCCATGACCTGCGACTGAGACCCAGCTTTCTGACACTGGCCAGCACATTTCTCTCTAGAATCCCTTGATAGTCTTGAGATTTCATTGTACCCTGCACAGATTCAAGACACCCTGTGCCAGATGCAGCAAAGCAGCCCCAGAACATAACAGAGCCTCCTCCATGTTTCACAGTAGGGACAGTGTTCTTTTCTTCATATGCTTCATTTTTCCATTGTCCATGTGTGTATTAGAGTTAAAACTCCCTTTATTTCTCAATTTAATCCCCTGCTACATTAATGCACTTCTCCCAGTATTTCACTAGTGCTTGGACACTGGCCTCCCAGGAACTCCTTTAGTGGCCCAAACATTTGGAAATGGCTTGGAGCAAATGATTTAAACATTTATTTTGGGCGTACTACTGTATATTCCACAGAGGGTCAAAACAATCTACCCATCACATGCACTGTAAGCTGTGTCTTATAAATGATGCTCAATTGGTACTAAGTGTGGCACATAAATCTCCCCGAGACCATTACACCGCCAGCAGCCTGAAACAGTAGCACAACTCAAGATCGATCCATGCTTTCATGGTGTTTACATCGAATTCCTATCGCACCATCCAAATGTTGCAGCAGAATTCGAGACGCAACAGTTTGTTTCCAGGATTCTATTTTGCAATTTTTGATGATCGAATGCAAATTGTAGCCTCACTTACCTGTTCTTTGTTGACAGAAGTTACACATGATGTGGTCGTCTGCTGGTGTTGACTACGTGTTTAAAAGTTTCAACATGATGTGCATTCAGAGACGCTGTTCAGCATTTCAGTTGTAATAAAGTGTTAGAAAGGTAACAGTACCAGAGGTATCAGCTCAAATCTCAGTCTGGCCATTCTCTTCTGACCTCTGACCTCTGACATCAGAAAAACATTTTCTCCCATACAACTGCCACTCACTGGATAGTTTCTCTTTTCCAGGCCATTCTCGGTAAGCTCTACAGACGGGTGTGTCTGAAAATCCCAGAAGTTGACCAGTTTTGGAAATCCTCAGACCAGCCCATCTGGCGCCGACAACTATATGATGTAAAACAACTTTCTTCCACATTCTGATGCTCTGTTTGAACTTTAGCAGATCATCTTGACAATGTCTACATGCCTACATTAGTTCGCAAAAATCAAAGGGAGCCCGATAATTGAGATGAAATCCATGTTTATGATGCATGTATGTAAAGTTTAAACTAAAATCTTAGTTTAAACATCGATTATTATTTACTCTCTTGAAACGATGAAAAAACAAGTTTTAATAAACAAGTCGCAATAAACTGTCATTCAAGCCTAAAAAAAAAAAAAATCTTTAGTCAAATTAATGTTGGAAGAAGCTCCTTTCACAGTCGCATCCTTGCAGTACAATGATGATCTACTGTATGGTTTAAATTACATGAACAGGTATAAAACAAAAGCAAACAACAAACAAATACTCAAAACTATTTAATTCAGACTAATCAAACAGAACAAAGGCAAAATACTGATTTCTAATAGGTTTTGTTAAAATAATTGTGCAGAATTTCTTATTTCAATATCAAAATTAAATGTCCCTTTCAGTATTTCTAAAATATGAATGCAACACTTATGCATGTGTTATGAATGGATGGTTTGCCTTTTGAAACAAAGACTAACATCGCCACCAAGTGAGGAACCAATGATAACGCATTACAGTGTATTACAGTACATACGATGGACAAGTAGAAAGCATGGCTCCAAAAATAAAGAATATGCTCTCAATCAAAGTTCATAATACCTATTCTTTTTGTATTTGTTTTTATTCCCATAAATGGCATATATCTCTTCAAAGACAAACAAGATCTTTTGTTGAAGTCACTCAGGACTAAAGAAATAAAATTGCATAAGCAATATCACACTCAAGGTCGTTCTGTTGTACTGAACATCAACACAACGTTGCATGTGCCATTGCTTAATTAACACATGGCGCTAGTCCAGATTGTCTAATGTCCTTCGTCTTTTCACAGTTGCTGCTGAACCACTTCTATTGCTCTTAAGTCAATGACCTTATTCTAAGGCACTAGGAGAGGGTGCATAAACCGGTCTGTACGGTATATTTGTATTCTGATGCCATCTGGCATTCCTTATGAAATAATCCTCCAAAAAAGCAAACGTGTCCTCATTAATAAGTTATCCTTACAGGTCTGACAGGAATCCTTGCCTTTTTCCTTTATCTCATGATGCTCTCAAATATCCGGCAACATGTTTTCCACTCTTTTACATCTCCGTTTGAGGCTACAGTAATTAATCCCTACGGTTAAACAATTCAAGGCAATGTGCGAGATGCCAATGTGTGTGAGTCTACCATTTACTACAGCTGAAAGAATACAATCAGTGAAGGTTACCATACATCCAGATTTCTTTAAATCAGCATAGCACGTAACGGTCTTCTTACTGTATGTAAATATTTTGTAACTCAGTCAACCAATCTATAACTTCCTTTCTTTTGAAAAACAAGGTCCCAATGGTTATGAGGTAACCACTGTATGATTTAAAACAATATAATAAAAATGCTGTTGGTCTTTCGGCTGCTCCCAGCAAGGGGTCGCCACAGATGACCATCCGATCCACACACAGCTTAGCACGGGTTTTGGGCGTTGGATGGGAATTGAACCCAGGCCTTCTGCATGGTAGGCAAGAAAGCTATCACTAAGCCATCAGTGCACCATGATTGGATGATTCCTGCTGTGACTAATCTGTTTAAGCTGGAAAAAAATCATTTCGACCCTAAATGATGCAGTAAGTAGCTTCCCATTTCTTAAACAACCATGTTGTGAGACGTATACCCGAAGGTTTGTGGGAAAGATGTCGAATTCTAGAAGGGTCAAAATATTGGCCTGCATCAAGCAACGAAAGCAACTGAGGTGATTATTAAAATGATTGCCCTTCATAGAGCCATGCCTTAGTATCAGGCATACTACGTACAGTAATATAATACAGTCCGGATTTGATCCTAATTTTAATACTGACAGTATAATATGGTATATTACAATATTGGTGCATTTACAGTATAAATGATATCATATATCCTCTGAACAGAGTGGGATACATTTTCACTGTCTTGTAATCTCAGATCAAGAAAAAAAAAATACTATAGTCTACTATATATATGTTAAATAAAATATGTTCCTAACACGTCTTATATGATAGTGACTATGTTCAAGAATAGCACTGATGAGTAACTGATAGGACTTCATGCACTACCAAAAAAAAAAAAAAAACTAAAGTCTAAAAAACATTTCAGAGCTTGAAAATCAATATTTAAAAGTCTTGGCCAAAAAGTAGTGCAACCTTGTACAGAAATTATTACTGTGGTGTTGTATAAACTCATACACTAAGAATGTGGCCACATCATGACCCATCTCTCTTTTTATATATATATATATATATATATATATATATATATATATATATATATATATATATATATATATATATATATATATATCAGAGTGTTATCTACATGGTAAGGACTTTTCCAGGTTTTTCCAACTTTTTCCTATCATCAATGTACAGTTAGGGTTGTATTTCCACCTGTTGGTTTGAAATTATCTTGATGTGTTTTTTATAACTATAATAATAATAATAATAATAACAATAACAATAATATTATTATGATTATTATTATTATATTAACAACAACAACAACAATAATAATGATTATTATTAATAACAACAACAACAAATATTATTATTATTATAATATTATTATTATTAATAACAACAACAATTATTATTATTATTAATAACAACAACAACAACAACAACATTATTATTATTATTATTATTATTATTATTATTATTATTATTATGTTTGTTTGTTTTTATGACAGAAGAGGAATAAATGAAATTGCCACATACAGTAAGTTTGGACTATGCCTGGGTGTCTAGCATAATGATTAGAAAGATTGGGAAAATATCCAAATGTCCTTATCTATTACTAAGAAAGAGAGAAACTAGGCTGAGTATAAAATATTTTATTGAAAGCAATAAACTCTTAATGAACTTGGCTATAATCACTCTCTCACTCATCATGTATATGGGGGCCAGGAGCCTAATCCCAGGAGACTTGATAGGGTGCCAATCCATCACAGGGCACACACACACACACACACACACACACACACACACACACACACACACACACACGCATGTTCGGGTCTGTGTGTATGCAAGTTTGCATGTTCTCGCCATGCTTACTGGGTTTCTTCCCACAGTCTAAAGTCATGCAGATTAGTCTACTATGATGCCCTGTGATGGATTTCCAAAGTGGACCCTGCCTCGTGCCCTAAAGTCTCCTGGGATAGGCTCTAGGACCCGCGTGATCCTGTATACAGAATACATTTTCCTGTTCACTAGTATTATTCTTTCTTTTTGCATGTTTTTGAAACATTTATAGTGTTTCAGATGTCTGCTCTTAGCTTACCATCTGTAACATTTAAATAAACTGGTGGTCATTCCCCCCCCCCCCCCCCCCCCCCACCTTGTCAATATTCTTGCCTTTGGTAAATGCACATAAGAATGTCACAGATAGAAACAGAATGCTCCTTCCCTCTGTCAGCAGAGGTCACCATTTCCCACGTACTAGTCCATGTCCAATTTTATTTTCAGGTTCAAGTACTGTACATTTAATCTCAGTAGTCTTGCGGGTCCTCTCCACTGGGTGAATTCTGGGGATTTCATTGGTCATTGCATTATACTTTAGCAAGATGAAGTCTTGATACTGTAGGTTCACACATATAGCAGATGACTCTGATCCGCTTTGCCTCTGGCAAATCCACATCACATCTGCCACAGATCCGGATCACAGATTTCTGCTATAGGCAAAGCACCCACTAGGGGCCTGTAGTTGGTGGAAATATGGGCCTGTGTGCACATTAAAGTGATTTAGTTGACAGCAGTGTGTTTGTGTATAACATTTGGCTCAATAAAAAATAAACACCTGGTGGGGAAAAAAAAAAGTCCAATAAATGTCCAATAACTGAATGTCTATTATTTTTATTAGATTCTAGACATGAGATATGATGCAGTTTCCTGGTGATGGAGCGTTTAAAACCTCTAGTGATTTATTATTGATTTAAATGGGTAGGTGAGTCTCTTGTACATGCCAAGAGGGTGGTTTAGGCCTTGTGGAATTGGACAGATGCAAAAAAAAAGATGATTATTTGATGATTTTATTCTAACGAGCTTGACCTCACTATAACATTATTGACAACAACCAACAAATTCCTTTATGCATTCATTCATCTTCAGAATTAATCGTCCCAAATATAAAGGTTTCCTGCTATCCAAACCCAAGTTTAACCTGTAGATATGGTAAAGATCATTAAACATCAATGACAGTGACATGGTATTATTTCAGACAAGCATGAGCTAGAATGATGCTGTTTTCATGAAGGTATTCAATGGTCTTCCAAATCACACTTCCATCCACATCCACACTTTACTGTAACTTGCATGGTTTCTGACACTAGAGGGCAACAAATGTCACAGAAATAAATGATCAGGACGGCACCTCAGCTTGAACTGCTACAGAAAATACTCTTGTAAATTGCATTCTAAATTATAATAATGGCCAAACATTGAGTTAATGTTATATGCATATATTTTGGCCCCATTGTGCTGCATAGGTACATAACAACCAGTGTAGAGTCTATTAGTCAAAGTCAAATTTAAAAGTTAAAAAAAACACAACATAGTTGGCCAAAGTTCTGTACAATCCTAAAATATAATGTGCAGACAGAGAAACAGACAATAATAATAAATAAATAAAATCCAAATAAAACAATATAAGCAAAGTACGGCAAGTACAGCAATAAATAAATAAATAAATAAATAAATAAGAAAATGAAAAAATGAATAAAAAATATATTGCATATGCAAAGTTTTAAAAAGCAGGATTATCAAATTGCTGCTTGAATGTTGAGACCATACATACTCTTAAAGAGATGGACGTGTTTCTTACCCATAGTGCTCTTTCTTAACACTGTTATCATCATTATTATCATGGCATAATCAAAGCTATACACAGCACACCTAGCTTAGTATTTTGATAGATTTGCTCATCATCTCCCTACAGTGTGTGTGTGTGTGTGTGTGTGTGTGCGTGTGCTTGTGCGCATGTGCGTGTGTGTGTGTGTATGTGTGTGTGTATGTGTGTGTGTGTGTGTGCGCGCGCATGTGCGTGTGCGCGTGTGCGCATGTGTATGTGTGTGTGCGTGTGTGCGTAAACAGAAATCAAATATATATCAGAGAATCAGACAAACGTTGAAGAAAGCTTTAAAGCAAACATTTCGACTGTCACTGGGGTTAGCCATTAGTTTGTGCGAAACTGTAGGTTCGGTTGTTGGTATTAGGTTTATGAGTTGGTATTATACCACGGTACTGTTGAATTCTTAAATGCACGAAATGCACTTGTTCCTGTAGTAACAATTCATCCACATGACAGGTGCTCCACATACTGTAATCCAATAGGCTAAATTAAAATAAACAAATAAATAAATGAACAGTTTGCCAGCGAAAAGAGATAAAAAGACATTTTGGGGCAATTTTGGTACAGTATTAATGAATAAAAAAAGGTAACGATTTGGTAGGTTGCTGTTGTAAAAGAGAAATAAATCACTGCTGGATGTAAAGTTACTGGGAAAAAAAAAAAAAGTTCGGATAGTAACTGTAGAAGAACTGCTTTGCATCAAGTCACATGACGCACCAGTCAGTTGTTGATTATTTTTCATATAACAGCCCACTCCGTCCGAGTTAATTACAAGCTATGACTACAAAGACACAATGATAACATGAATCACACACAAGGAGTCCAGCTTGATGTAAACAAGGTCTCCTTAAACTGAACTCCTGGATGTCAGCTGTGACCTTTGTAAGTACAAACTGTTCAAGAAATCCAACACGTGCTTAATACAAAAAGCAGAGCATTCCAGGATGACCTTGGAACTCCCTGACTTTCTCCTCTATTATGTCATATTTACGCCTCCTTACCATATCAGTGTGTGCTGCAGTGTGTGTGTGTGTGTGTGTGTGTGTGTGTGTGTGTGTGTGTGTGTGTGTGTGTGTGTGTGTGATTACTTTTTTTATCATACTGATCTGCAGAGCTTCTCTCGGAGACCATACTGTATGTACGAAGCAAAGGGAGAAGAGAAATTGTCATTTAATCATATCAGCATTCAGGGGACATAGTCTACTGTGTCCTGCACTGAAAAGCGTGGGAAAAGGCCCACTGTTAGTCCCTTGCGATTGAGGAAAACCGTGTTATGCAATGACCTTGGTCATGATGGCTTTGGAGACTCAGTCTCGTGTGGATTACTGTGTCTGCAGTCAGAACCGTAACTAACCGTAATTTCCATCTCTCGTTTCTCTTACAGCGTTACAGTACGGCAATGCAGTGTGGTAAGGTATGAGTTTGACACTGAGGTCTTGGACTGGTGGCAGTGACCCAGTAGTTTTTTGACACTGAATGTGAAATGTTTATTATGGTGCAAACATCTCAGTCATTCATTCATTTTTGTCAGTATACGTTCCCTAAAAGTCTGCACGAGCCAAATCGAAACAGAATTTAAGTTGCAAACAGAATTTAAGAATTCAACCTGAAAACATTACCTCAAAAGGGTGTAACCAGAGTAGTGTATTAGTGCAAGTAATGGCATTTAAGGTCTGTTTGGTTTGCTTGATTAGCTGTATTGTCTGGAAGGAAGATGTTAAAAGAGGTGATGGTAAACAGGAAAAGGGCTTGTCTGCCATTTGCGTGCGTACCTACAGTACAGTACCAGCTGATCATGTTATTTAAAGCAATACTCTCACTTTTAGGGGCTGGAGACACTTTTACAAATCATTTAATGTGTGGAATTTTATTATAATAATGTATTTTGATAAAAATAAAAAATAAAAAAAACATAAAATCAGCTTCTTTTCATTTAAGAGGAGACATCTTGACCTGGAGTTTTGGTTTGCTCTGGCATTTTTCCACTATGCCACTAGAGTCGTAGCATAAATGAACTCACAGCACCTACTTATAAGTTTATATAGCAAAAAGGAAACAGTTTACATATATTCCTTAAGTGGCCACATTTTTTCCTTTCCGTGGAATAGGAATATTTTTTTTTTTTTTTTAAATCAACTTCAGACTTGTGTTGCAATTTCTTGCGAATGAAGGCATAAAAGACATTTACAAACGTTACTTTTTAAGGTAACTAATTACATTACAAAATTACCGTCTTTAAAAAGGAATCAGTTACTGTACATTACTGCGTTACTTTTTTTTTTTTTTGGATTTTTCCCCGATTTTCTCCCTAATTTAGTCGTGTCCAATTCCTCCCCGTCACTAGGGGGCGCTCCCACATTAAGGCTACTACTACCACTCAGCCGGGAGGGCCGAAGACTATCACGTGTTTCCTCCGAACCACGTGACGCCAGCCGACCGCATCTTTTCGAACTGCTCGCTCGCGCACCGTTGGGGGCGGCGTAACACACTCGGAGGACAGCGCTATCCGCTCCCTCCGCTGCGCGAGCTCACAGACGCCCCTGACTGGCTGTAGAGCCGTGATTAATGTGGGAGCACCAAGTACCTCTCATCCCTCCCCTCTGAGAGAGCTCGGCCAATCAGCTCTCTCTAGACCTCCGGCTGCGAGAGGTTACAGCACCACCCAGTATTCGAACTAGCGATCTCCGGACGATAGGGCGAGCGTTTTTACCACTGCGCCACTCGGAGACTGCGTTACTTTCTGATGAATACGGTGGCCGAGAAGTGCAAAACAACTTAACAAAATGAAAACAAAATAACAAATTAAAAAAACACAATAACAAAACCCAAAACAAAATAAAACATTCAAAAACAAAATAAAAACCCAAATCAAAATAACAAATTAAAAAACAAAATAACAAAACCCAAAACTAATTTATTTTGTTTTGCGTTTTGTTAATTTGGTTTGCACCTCTCGGCCGTTCAGAAACGACCCGGAAAAGGTAGGTATAGTTTGCGAATGAAATTCTTACCGCTGATTGGACGAGACATCTGTCACTCAAGATATACAGGAAGTACTGTAGCGGCGGTAGATTCAGGTGTGTATGAATGTGCAAACATGTACTGTCCTTATTGTGGTTTCAAATATGGCGTTCTGCCAAATTTTTGCAGTTATTGTGGAATTTTTTTTCTTTTAAAAGAGACACAGCAGTTCGCAAACTAATCTTTATACCGTGATATGTCATCAGCATATCCAAAATCACGGCATACGAATGTCCGTACTCAAAGTAACGTCGAATAAATTCCATTTCCTTTTGCTTTCTAATAAAAAATTTAATTATTTTCATAGTTTTGCACACCAATTTTTTTTTTTTAATGAAGCAGAACACACAAGAAACAAAGTTAGAGACACAATTTCCTACTTCCTGTTTATCTTGAGTGACAGGTGTCTCGTCCAATCAGCGGTAAGAATTTAATTCGCAAACTATACCTACCTTTTCCGGTTCGTATCTGACTGGCCGAGAAGTGCAAATACAAATTAACAAAACCCAAAACAAAATAACAAATTCAAAACCGAATTAACAATTAGTTTCGGGTTTTGTTATTTAGTTTTTCGGATTTGTTCATTTGGTTTTGAATTTGTTATTTGGTCTTTGAATGTTATTTTGTTTTCGGTTTTGTTAAGTTGTTTTGCACTTCACGGCCACCGTAGATGAAAGTAACTAGTTCGAGTACTTTTCCATTGCAGAAAATGAAAACTCCTTTGTGCTTCCTCATCCATGTTGTTTTAGTCAAGACCTTTGCGAAGTCAAGCGAAGTTTGGCCCATAATCTGTTAACTACTAATACCCCTATGTCACCTACGCGGTTTCGATTTTGTCTGAATAACGGATTACATTTTTGAAAAAGTAACTAAGTAACCGAGTGTTTGAATTTCGGACCGATTACTCGTTACATCAAAAAAGTCATCCGAGTACTCTAACACATTACTTTGTAACGCGTTACACCCAACACTGTTTACAAACGACGTCCAGCTGTAAAACATTTGGATGATGCAGGAGTTTTGAAGAATGACGTACTGTACATAGGACCGTACTGTAAGTGACGATCAGCGGCTTGGCGCACACTTCAGGCCTTCCCATTGACATTCAACAAACGGAACGTCTGATCCTTGCAACTAGTTCTGTAAGAACTCTACACACAATCATTCACAAACACCACTCGCGCATTACAGGAGCTCGGCTGGGAGTTATTGCCACATCCCCTGTATAGTTCTGACCTCATTCCCAGCCATTTCCAGATGTTTGGGGTGTTAAAGGTGTTCCTGGGAGGCCAACGTTTCAGGCATGAATCAGGCAACGGTGTTATGTTATCCTGCGCAATCAGATGTCCCAGTTTGACTTGAACACCCCTCTTATAATAAGTATATATGAAATGCTTGATATATACAGCAAATGTAGCTTTCGGTTCACTTCCACAGCCTGAGTAATGAAGTCTTCAATTTCAATGTAAATGATACAGAACATCACCTACTGGACTTTAAATGGAAATAGCTGTTAGCAAGCCTGTGGAGGAAAAATAAAATGACAGGAGCAAAATAAAATGCCAATAAAAAGGGAACTTCTGGTTTTCATCCAGAGTGCCAACAGAGATGTGTGAAGTGTCTATTGACACATTGGTTTAGAAATCAGCAAATCTGCCTGTAAAGTCTTCATTCACTCATTCTTATAGATTTCTTAGCTACTTTAAATGTTTCCAAAAGTGCTTTTTTTTCCCCCCTCTAATTTCCACATTTTCTATGGAATTATATAGAAGTTTATAATATTTTATAATTATTCATGCAAAAAACAATGATGAATGCTGAATACAGTCCACTCGAAGTATCATGTTTGTTTTGCCAAAGCCACGTGAAGTACTAGATAGTTTCAGAAGGTCAGATTACAGCATCTTAGATCACTGGATGTTGATAAACTGGACTCGGTAGAAATCCAGGAAACATCTGACATTAAGGAATGTTTGACCTGCTGGTTACAGGCAGCGTAATTGAGAACGTATGTTATTTGAAAAACACAGACTTTGAGCGCACGCCTCATTACCATATAAGGCGTGAGCATGCCTCAGATGTTTTCAGGTTGAACGGGACAAACAGAGGGTGAAAGCACATGTATGTACAGAACTCACGTATCTCCTAAGCTGCAGATATCAAGGGGCCTGTTTTTAATTTAACGCTATGTCTACTGACCTGAAAGAAGCAAATGCAGGAATTTCCAAATAAATAATGTGTCCCAAGGTTAATATTTTTTTTAAAAAATTAAATAATAAGAATAAGAATAATACTTGTTTAAATAAGTACTAATACAACATATAGATAGCTGGGTGTTTTTAAACATGAATAACAGGACATTGAAAAATAGCATAAAAATTATGATCGAGGGCATTTAGTGTGCATAGGCAATTACAATGCAATCAGTTGAGAGGTTTTTTTTTTTTCTTTTGTGAAATGTGAGTAAGTGCTTTTACTCTCCACTTCCTTCTATTCCAGCCAAAGATTAAAGATTAGTGAGGTCTGTGGGGTGGGAGATATTTATGTTTCCCACAGAAGGGCTGTTGGAAAAAGATAAGACTTCTGTCTTCATCTCCTCAATCTAATGCAAACTAAACCAGGCGCTAGTGATTTTTATTTTTTGTTCATCTATAATTCTTTTAATAATAAAGTGTAACAAACCAGGTATCCGACCAAAATACCAATAGTATCTAGACAAACAAATAAGCTACCATAGAACATATGCCAAATGTGCAATGCGTCTCTTCCACACAAGTTTCAGGCAAGTATCAGGTGTTTCCCTCACTAAGCTTACATGAAATTTAATCACTAGTCCTGTTTTGTCTTGAATGTGTTTCCTATAGGAGCAAGACACAGCGACGTAGTTATTACAGTATATTTGATTCATTTTATATACTGTATGTTAAATGATGTCAGATGCTCAAAAGCCATTAATGATAACAGGGATATGCATGCATGATTTTATTAATAAAAGTTTTTGACTCCTGAATTTGATTTATCAGAATGTGGTTATTACCTGTCTATAGCAGCAGCTCTGACAATAGTCCTGTTTGAAATCAGTTGTCATTAATGTCTCATTAGGTGAAATTATCCTTGCAAATCATCAATGGATTAAAAGATTGACGAAATCAACTCGCTGATGTGTTGTCACTAGGCTCGTATTAATGTTAATACGTTATCGTTTAAATGTTTTTAACACTCAAAGGTGGATGCTCCATACTGTGCAATCCATTAAAACATCAAAGATCCTCACATTATAAGCCCATGATAACATTTACAGTAGGAGTCTCCAAGTTGTACAGTTTCTTCCATGAGGAAGTCTTTACATTCATAAGTCATTTCAGCCTCAACCCCATCGAGCACCTTTGGGATAATTTAATTTTTATTATTATTATTATTATTATATTATTATTATTATTATTATTATTATTTTATGATTATTTCTATAGCATTGGTC
This sequence comes from Clarias magur, assembly GCA_013621035.1. Lineage (NCBI taxonomy): Eukaryota > Metazoa > Chordata > Actinopteri > Siluriformes > Clariidae > Clarias > Clarias magur. The sequence continues at coordinate 439,125 of QNUK01000180.1, read as the reverse complement.
ATTGTTTCAAAGCAGATTTCCAAATTTCCAAAATCTTGTGGACAGCCTTCAAGTTATTATACAGTAGCTGCAAAAGGGGGACTGACTCCATGTTGAAGTGTATCATAACTACAAATGGTTAAAAAGTGCACTGTGTCATTTGTTATTAAAAAATATATATATATCTTTTGATGATGGGCAAAACACTATGGAAGAAGAGAAAGGATATTGTGGGCTATGCTGTTGCAGGAAAATAAGATCAGTAACTCTACCATGTGTGAGGTCTCACTAATTAAACCACTTGCCCTACAGTACACACAAACAGATACATGTACTACTTTTAGATTTTTCCCAACAATAAAATCTATTTATTTCTGTAACTGATGGAACTGAGCTTATTTCCTTTTCATTTGTTTGTTTATCATTACATGGACGTAATTATTTCTTTATTAGTGCAGGATCTACTTATACTGTACATCCATATCAAATAAACTCCTGAAAAAAAAAAAGCAATTGATCGCACCGTGGGAAAAGATTTTTAATTTCCTCCAAGCAGCTTGAGTATTTGTGAACGAAAGAAAGGATTCTCAAGCGCGTCCAGTAGTGAATCTGACGCTCTGCATGACCCTTGTTCTGTAAAGTTTATGACCATAAAGACAGTGATGGATCCTCGTCGTCTGTTCACTGGCAGCGCATTTATACCCACTTAGCCGCTTTTAGAGAATGTTGATCAAAGCGAATGCATCACTGCTCACTTAAACGCACTTATAAGCTTTTGATCCTATTCATTCTTTTCGCATTTACTCATTGCAGTATGCAGCGCCAACATGATACAATCATGAACATACAGGCGTTTGAATGCACATGCAGGTTTACTAAAATGGCAGAGACGTTATGTAAGGGTCAAGGACCAGCCAAAGCAAATTCAATAACCTAAACCACCATTACATGATAAACCCACTATTGGCATACTTCAAGTTATACATCACAGTAAACAGTTTACAGGTGTGTATATTTAGTAAATAATGATTTGAACCAGATGTGTGTGATAAAATGACTGAGGTAAGAGCATGGTAATGGCTCGTGTCATTAATCAAGTAATTGATGTTGTTTGGTCATACCTTTATATAGTTTCAACCTTTTATATGTTAGAGCAAGAATATTATGTTTTCACGACCACAACAGTAAAGTATTACAATTGACATGACAAAAAAATAGGCAAATCCTTGACACTATGATATGGGAGCAAGCATTTACACAGGATGGTGCACCCTAAAAAAAAACAATATTCAGTGAAAGAAACCAGTGCAAACAATTGTCTATAGACTATAGACTCACTATTTAATATCAGCAAGAACAATATTAAACTATGCATCAAATTATATGATAATAACATTGGGTGTGGATTAAAAGAAGATTTTTTCTTTCTTTTCAGATATTTTTTAAGTATCAGCCTAAACTAATCCACTATTTCATATAAAAAATCCCAGCTTATTTAATTTTTTTTATTGAAGTACAGGCTTATACAATTGAGGCTCATGATTGCTAATTATAGAGTTTGAGCCCCACGATCACCACTGTTGGGCCCTTGAGCAAGGCCCTTAATCCCAAATGCTCCAAAGCATAACCAGCCGCATCTAAGTTAAGGTTAAGTGCTGGACCCAAGTCCGGAGAAATTGGGAGGGTTGCAACAGGAAGGACATCTGGTGTAAAACCCATAAAAAAGGTACAACACCCAATAAATGCTGTACAGTTCTGGTTCTATTTTTAGAATTATTTTTTTAAAACTAAAAAGAATGTAAAATATCAAATCTACAATGTGTTGTACTGCCTCCTCTTATTTTCTTTTAGGTCACAAACAGTCATGTAAGCATTTCACTGCATATCAGACCATGTACAGTATGCATATTATTTTGTATGTGACAAATAAAAATGTACATTTGAAATAAAATGAATTTTTTTACAGTTCAGCTCTTTCACACAGTATTTAAGTAATTCGATAAAAAATATAACTTTTGCTTATGAGGTAAATTAAGGGAACATTGTTAATAGATCTCTTTTTTTTTTTACTTTATAAAAATAACATATTACTGTTTTATACTGTTTACATGTTACTTAACATGTTTCCCTAATAGTTGCATAAACCCCTAGGTATTCACGAACCACTGGCTGGGAATCTCTATGTTACAGTATCCAATACATTGATCACCCAAATAAAAAAAAATACTTTTTTTTTACTTGCAATTTTTAAGCTTGTTCTATGTTTGCTTAATTCATTCATTTAATTAAATTTTATTCATATCACACTTTTAACAACAGTCATTGTCACAGAACAGCTTTACAAAATGGAAAAAAAAATATGGAAATGAGTATGAAAAGTAAAGAAAATATGCATAAATTATAATTATCAGTTTGTCCCAGTATCTAGAACATTCTTTAACCACTTTAATGTTTGACAAAATTGCTTCTTTTTTTTTTCTCTCAGCATTTTTTTTCAAGGTACATGTTGTAGTTTTTAGAGAAGTTGTGTTAACATACAGTAATTCCCCAATAAACATACATAAATCTACAGTGGTTACATAATAGTTATAGTATATGTGAGGTGGTCTTGTCACATGGTGAAATGTTGATTTTTTTAACTACAAGCGTTCAGACATTGTGTTCTGACATTTTGACACAAACTGTTTACAATCTCAATTGATTAGGCTTGGGTCTGTGTCACGTAGCTATTGAACAACTTGATCAAAGTCTAACATTCCCTGTGTGAAGAATTTCCAATTAGCCAACAAAGCTTTACAGATCTTTAGACAGATTACCAAAACTAGACTGAAAAATAATAAGAACAAGATTTGTATGGCACTTGCGTAACATAGTATTTATGGTTTATTAAAGTTCACATCTTCCTGCAGGTAACTACATTAAACATTCCTATTGCAGCAACAGGGCAATTTTATTATTATTATTATTATTATTGTTGTTGTTGAAATCTAAAGATTATCAGTTTGGTAATCTGAAGATTTCAACTGGATCCTGGAGGAGAAGACGTTGGTATGGTCTGAATCTGGAATTCCTGAAGACACATTAGAATAATGTTTTGGCAGCAATTTTTTTTTTCTGGTCTGGGATCATATCTGATAGGTCTGCGCTTTATTTAGCAGCAGACGAGATGGTAATTCGGGTACACACTCATTTTTTGCAAATAATTGACATCATTGTTTTAAATAACACGTTAAAGTCTTGATAGCTCAGGACCATATTTGGTGTTGTGTTGACCAACACTGCAGTTACAGAAACAAGATCAAATCTATAGCAGATTTTATGACTACACATAAAAAAACGCACATGTGACCTGGGAACACACACAACTGAGTTTTTGTAATAGTAGAAGTGAAAATCTATATAATTCACGTTAAACTGTCGCTTTTGTAACTGAGGTATTCCAAACAGTTTTCAGTCTTTGAACTTTGTATACACTATATATATTTTTTTCTTTAGCCCATTTATTTAACCCATTATGACTTTGTTCTAAATACTTTTGTACATCAAAGATTGAACTGCATTTTTTTTTTGTATTATTAATTTATCCCTTTTTTATTATTATTACTTGTGACTTATATGCTTTTACATACATTATTTGTATATCTTGTTGTTTTTAGCATTGCATTAGTAACTTTCGTCAGCTTTCATATTTATAGTGTACACTGACTATATGTAAACTATTCAAACCTGTCTTGTATTACTGTCTCCATTGCTGCTTGATGCCTGGGGTATCAATCAATCAATCAATCAATCAATCAATCAATCTATCTATCTATCTATCTATCTATCTAAAGTTAAAAGTCTATGCTTAAATCTTGACAAAATATGAAAATGCTCTCAGTCCACTTGCAGTTGCTTTCTGAATTCTTCTCCACAACCCTTAATCAAAAGTCGCAGTAAAAAAAATCCTAGTTTTCTGATCGCTTATGTGTCCAAGTCGATATACATTTAGTGTTGAGAACATCTGACCTCATTAGTCAACCAGTTGTAATGTAGCTTAACTCTGCCTGTTATCTCATTACATGAAATGTGGTGAAGACGTTTACACTACTGGCCTGTTAATATGACTTAACAATCTATGTTCTTTCCACATTTAGCTTTTGAAGTTTAAAGCATTGCCTTTGTAATCAAAGCTAATAATCACTGGAAGCAACATAATTAATAAGAATTTACTGGATTCAAGCATTGAAATAATTGTTGTTGTTTTTTTGCGTCTATATGTCTAGAGTTTTTTTTTTTTTAACCATATCTATTTATTTTACTCCAATATCAACAATTGATTATTAGGACATTGGTGCTTAAATATAAGGCTTCTCGTCTGCCATGTGGAAAATCCAGGTTCCCAGTTAATTCCCCAAACCCAAGTCACTGGATGCAGGTCATCCTAGTGCCAGTCCCAAGCTACAGTATAATAAAATGAGAAGCTTGCATCAAGATGGGCACAAATCTATGGTGGGGTAAAATGCACAGGTCACACGGTCCCTAATGGGAGCAGATGAAAGGACGACATCAATAATGTGTTATTATGTTTTAAAGACTCTTGTCTATACTTCTATTTATTTGTCTGTGTTTTCCCTTAGTGCTGGCTTCAAGTTGTACTTCTGGTCACTGGTGTTAATTCGGGCACTTTAACCACTCTTATCAGCTCATTGAACAAGTAAAAGCTTCAATGGGATTCTAAAACCTCTCACTCTGGAGAAAAACCATATGCCAAATGAATTTAAATAGGGGAATATCCTGCCAAGCAGCGACATGTGCAACAAAAACATTTCCAAACTGAAAGCAACTTGTTTTTTTGCCCACCAAGTGTTAGTTAAAGTCCACATTTGCGCTCTTAGCTCGATCACCAAATGTCCAAATGTGCTCACTTCACAGATGAGTGGAGCCTCACGAAACGTTTAAACATGCACTCTTGCAAATCGTGCAGCCGTTCAATGGGGCAGAATCCATCAACAGCTCCTTTAATGGTCCGTTGTGGCAGGAAGCTGGTTGATATCCTCTGCAACGAAGCAAACAAACCACTCAGAAAATAGCTGCTCCATATTTGTTTAAGCTCCACAACTGCAGCTACACCCTGCTAAACATGTCTCTAGAGTGCATGCATTATTTTCACATGACAAACTCTTACTACTGCTCAATGGTTTATATTACACCTTAATACCATTATGATTTCCTTTTAATCACATTTATATGAAAAACAAAGAGTCGACTCAGTGGGACTCTTTCGTTTGCCTATGGCGCTAGTGCCTGAGTTTTATCACCATATTTTGGCGCTCCGTGGGAGATAGGTGGTGCCTGTCTGGCGTATTGGTAATGTTCCATCAATATATAAGATAAATCAAGAGTTACAACATAGGGAGCAAATGGAGCCAGGTAACGAGCGATTCATTGACTGGGGTGCTGTTTGTTCCCATTTACAAATATGCAAAAATAACAAAAAAAAAAACATTGTAAACACAATCTAAGAAGAATACATTAGATGTTAAAGGAAACTCATTTTAATGTAGGTTATAATGTAGGTTTTCTGATATCGTGTGAACTTTTTATGCCTTTCAGACGACCTCCTCATTGAATTTCCTCATTCCATATATGGTAATACTTCCTATATCCTGTGTCTCGACGAAGTTGCATGCAAATACCTCAAATGCTAAGGTGTTCCCTGTTGTTTGTCTCCTGGTCTCTGACTTACATGCTAAAAACCTGTGTTCTTTTGATGTACAGTATGGGACGAGCATGACACAGAGCACCTGAGCAAAAGCTTAAATATTCTCTCTTTGCTGATAATCAACACAGAACATCAGACACATCATGCATGTGGGCATTTGTCCCTCTCCTGTTTCGAGTCCAGCTGGTAAGTTTACTGAGGTGCAGCCAAGAATCACGCAATAATTCTTCCTATAATTAAGAGTAAGATACCAAACTTTAAAGATGAATTAACAAAAAAAAAAAACAAAAAAAAAACATCAAAATCTAAGAAAAGTTTTCAGGTTCTATTTCACTATATACCACATTCTATTCTCTTTTTTACTAATCCTTTTATTTTTATTATTGTACATGTTAATTCCACAACTATGTTACTTGAACATATTCAGCTCCATGAAATATGGAGATTTCACAAGTTTAGTACTAACATCTAGCAACTCTGTTAGGACATAAGTTTAAATCCTTTCCTTACTTCCTCTTCATGCACAGCTCTGTACAACATAGACAAACAATAGAAACATAGATCAAAACATACATGCTGGTATATTTTAATTGGTGTGAAGCCAAAGGGTGTCTGGCTTTGCTTGGCATAGCTCCGACAGATTTGTCAATGTTTTTTTTTGTTTGTTTTTTTTACACAAAGGAAAGTCAATTCAGCCGGCTTCACTTTTGACATACTGTAACATCAGTCTATGATCAGAGTGCAGTACAGTGTTACACAGTGGTGTCAAATATTGAAAGCCAAATACTCGTACAGAGACGCCAGCATAACTGGATTTCAGGGAAAATAAATGAATTCATTATGCAATCAAATTCAATCATTAATCAGTGTGACCGAGTTTAACCAAATTTAAACTATTGTATTTGAGCATCAGTTATTATGCTATGTACAGTAGATAGGCTACAGTGTGCACCATTAGCTAGCTAGATGTGGCTGTCTCAGAAAAATCTCAGCTGACATGCAGATTGGCTTATTTACAACAAATGCAGGGTTCATTTTCTGTGATATGAAATGAATAACCAGACCGGCCCCAAATCAGACTCACACTGTTGTACACACGTGGACAAAATTGACTGATTACAAAAAAAAAATTGGCCCACTGACTGATTACAAGATTGTAGACACCTGTGATGCTAATTAGTGGACACACCTTGAATTAACATGTCCTTTTGCTCATATTATGTTCAGTATTTTCTAGGGGTACCATCATTTTTGTCCAGGCCTGTTCCATGAGTTTATTTTTTTTTTTATAATTCTGTTGAAGCATGGTTGAAAAGCAATGTCTGATTTTCATTGGTTAACATTCATAGAATTCTTATTTATTATTACTTTTGTCAGATTAAAGTTATTTCTGTGACCATTGTGAGTTTTTTTTTCATTGACCGAAGGGTACCAACAATTTTGTCCACGTGTGTACTTACAGGAAATTATCAAATCATGTGGTCTGATGAGTCGTGATCGACCCTATTCCAAGGCAACGGGGTGCCTGGGTAAGAAGGGAATCACATGAAGCAATGCACCCATCATGCATAGGGGCCTCTGGAGAAAGTGGTATGATATGGGGTTGCTCCAGGTGGTGTCAGGTCTGGGCTCAACACCATTATGGCAATAAAACATAACCTGGGAGTACTGAAGACAAGGTTTTCCCATCTATGGATTTGCTCTTCCCTGTCTGGCATGGCCATATTGCAGGAGAACAATGCTTTGATTGTTCTGGCTAAAATTGTGATACAGTGCTTTTAGAAGCATGGGTTATCATTTTCACACATCAGTTAGACATCACAGTTGTGACCTTACCCAGATCAAAGTCTTTCACAACACACATGTCTCTGTAATCTTTTAGAAATATGGGGGGTAAAGCCTTTGTGTTTTTTAGGAAACTCATAGGAATTCATGAGTAATCATTAGTTAAAATCAGGACAGTTTGGCAAGACTAGCTAAATTGAAGCAACTTCTCGGAATTTGGTATATATTTTGACTCTATGATTACAAAAAGCATGAACCACCAATGAAGTTCTAAAGAACTACAACAATAAACATGCAAATGTTATCATGTTTATTTTATTTGGCAATTACATTAAAATGTTCAAGCATGTCGTAAAACATTTTTTAAATGGCTGAGATTTCTCCAGAACCTCCGCAAGCTGTACTGAATTACGTTATTCAAACCATACTGACAAGCTGTGACGAACCTCTGGGCAATCCCCTTTAATTACCTACTGTACAATCTTGAGATGGAAGCTTGTAAAACAGAGGAGAGGGTGCAGCTTTAATCTCAGCATGAGCCTGCAGGCATGACTCTGTCCACTGGATAGGATCTGGTAGGTAACATCCGAATAGTAGTAGATAATGGCTAGCAAGCCCCAGACTCTGTTTACCTCCTTGGGTGGTTGGGGTGGCCACAATCCATGCTATCATGTAAAATTAAAAAAAAAAAAAAAAGGAAATTAGTTTTTAGTCTTATAATTTCACAAGAAATGTCATGCAGAACGTTGTATTCATCATATTAATATGTCGCAATATCTTGTTTTGCACTTTTACTCACATTACTAGAATTTTGTACCGGTCAGCTCTGCACAGTCCCTAACTCTGCTCGTTGTCTTGGATGTTGTCTTGCTTGCTGTCGTACAGTGTGGTTGCAGTCATGCATTTTTTTTGCGGCATAAATGTAGCATAATTTCTTAGATATATAAAATCTCTTATAGTTCTGTGTTATTATATCAGCACAATGTTATATTCCCATGGCCGTGGAGGAACATGTATTAATTTCACTACAGACAAAATAAAAACCACTTTGACCTTGACTTTGACCTCCAGAGCACCTGGCGACCTGACTCCTGTGCAGAAATCAGAATGGCTCCTGCTGCTCTGAGTGCATATAGAGGCACTTAAGGTGCTGGATTTTGTGGATGCCAGTGAAGGTTTTAACAATGCCTGCAAAAGGAGAGGGCTCCAGGGGATGTAGCTCCATAGATTCCAGGGCTCCAGCACCTGTAAAACACTTTCTGTGTAGAGCACATGGCCGGAGGAAATCACACAGAATTGTCTTTATAATTTTTATTCGCTTTATGGCGACTACAGCACAGAATACTAATTATTCACATTTACTGCAGCTGTATATACTGTACGTCGCCGCTTACCTGTCTCTTGCCCTCTACATTTAAACATATTGAGCTTAACCAGGCCTTGGTGTGATTTAAACCACTTCCATCCATCTGTTTTCAGTTAGACTGTTACACTGATCACAAGGACAAATAAATGCAGCACTATCTGTCTATCTATCAATCGATCTGTCTATCCATCCATCAAAAATATTTTTCAAAAGAATTCCAAGCTTAATCTGCCAGCCCCCTCCCCAGGGAAAATTTCTCCAGCCTTCCCAGGCTACAGGATATTTTTGGCTCTCATTTGCTGTACCTGAGCAATTTCAGAGGAATGTTTTTGTTTGTTAAGCCACACAGTGATCTATGAATGATTCCAGCATAAGGGGGAAAAAAATCTACTTTAAGCCAGTGAAAACCAGGTGCAGATGATGACAGATGATCCGGCCAGTGATTAGTATACTGGGGAGAAAATAAAACCTTTCCAACAGTGTTTGTTTGTACTTAGTTAGTAACCTACTGTAGTATCCAAGTGTAAAGGTCTATCCAATGAGGGAAACTTAAGCACTTTTGTAAGTTGCTCTGTATAAGAGAGTCTGTCAAATGCAAATGTAAATGGTGATGCTGAATGCTGAGTGGTTGGAACAGACAAGAGGGGAAATGAGGTTGCTGGATCTTTAGGCACTTTTGCAGGCAGTCTGTTGCAGTAAGGCATATGCTCCCATTTATTTGAATTGAATCATTAATTTTATATGAAGAAATGAGGGGTGGTTTAAGACTTTTCCATAGTATTATTGTATTTATAATATATTTATATTTTCTCACACCATTTTTTAAAATGTTCAGCTTGAAAAATAGAATAAATAAATAAATAAATAAATATTATATATAAAGTGTTGCTGAGGTAAACAACTATGTAAATGTTGCATACATAATATATACATACACACACACACACACACACACACACACACACACACACATACATACATACATACATATATAATATATATATACACATACATACATACATACATACATACTATGGCATGCCGTTTAGGAAAATATTAATGAGAGAACTTAATGAAAACTCTGAATATATTGAATGAAACGTGAGAATATTGAATAGATTCCGAATATATTGATTGAAAATCAATGCCCCCCTGCCACAGATTGCCCCCCCTATATAATCTCTATCAAATATTATATTACAACATAAATTCATAGGTTTATTGTTATCAAATATGATATAACTATTATAATTAACCCTTGGCACGTGACAGGTGTCGAGACCATGAATACAAATTCTCATAGAATGTTTATTTTGTGGCACATTTATTTTACAGGGATTTGTCATGTAATACAAAAATGCTTGCACTAAATAAATATTTATGATGAAAAATTTAACGAAATGATTTTCATTATTAAATAAGCAATATCAAAAATACATCTTGTATATAAAAAATAATAATTAATATTTTTTCCCTATACTACATGTAATTTTTTATAATGCTTATTTTATAATCAAATCCATTTGGTCTAATTTGTAATTTCTAAATCATAAACCTAGAAATTTCTGTTCTAATATAATATTTGATAGAGATTATGTAGGGGGGGGGGCAATCTGTGGCAGGGGAGCATTTTAGCGCATAACACCGGTCTTCTGCGGTGAAATAGCGAATAAATTTCTTCATTTCTTCAACATTTACATAGTTGTTTACCTCAGCCACTAACCACTAAAAGTTTGACGAATATCATTCCAGGCTGTTCTTCTTCCCATCTAACCTCATTATTCATCAATAAATCCCCTCCTAATGTTTAACTTCTGTAAGATCTGAATAGCTTCTGCCTCTGAAGCTGAGATGAAAATGCCAATCAATCAGTATGATATTTTAAGCAAACATGAGAGTTTTAGGATTTTACATAAACCCTGTTAAGTATTTTGCTGGTTGCACAACAAGCACATTTGACTATTTGTCAGAGTTTTGAGGAGACTTAATCTTCCCTGCACTTGTTGACGTCTCCGGGGTGCACACAGAGCCATGGCGTAATCGCGAACTGCAACTCAATTGGCTGTAGAGCTGCTGGCACAGAGCCAATAAGTGGCCTCCTTATAACAGAGCGGAGCACAGAGACAAATTTAAAAAGGAAAAGGAACCGTTCATGGTGGTGGGCTAACCCTGTGAAGCCAGTACTAAAGCGTCCAAACCATGTGTAAGGGATTAGCTGCCCTTCCTCAGACATGTCTGGAGAGGTAAGCAGAAGTGCAGTCATGTTTACTGTACTAGATTATATATTTGTATCAAACTAAAGAAAGAAAGAAAATTCAAATACCAACCATAAAATCAAACTATTTAGCAATACTAAACTGTCTTCTGATGAAAATGCAAGGTATTGTTTAGTTTATGCTCTGTTGTATAATACAGCTGAAATAACACTTAATAGAAAAAAAATATATATGTAATATAATGATAAATAAAAAGAATTGCATTAAATGGTTTAATTTAAAAATAGTAGGTTTTACCCAGGAATGAACTAGGCTTTATTCTTTCTGGAAGACTTTAAAGTCTATATTTTTAAAGTGACATTAAGTCTCTGCAAACCTCGAAGAACTTTGAACTACTATAATGTGACCCTGTAAGTATCATATTTTAACCTGCACACATTTTAGATTTGAAAACCTACATTTAAAACAATCTTGTACATCGAATCGACACGTCTTGCTTGTGTAATCCTGTGAAAAGCCAGTGTCACTTACACTAGAGCAATAAATGATGTGAAAGCTTTAAGAAATGTAAGTCATGTGTTTAAAATGACTGCCAAAGCTGATCCAAAGCAGTGCTTTCTCTGAAAAGGAGCAAAATGGTACAGAAGGTCTGTTTCATATTTTGCAAGGTATGGTTTCGGTAACACAGGGTGAAGGAAGATTAAATAACAGTTAGGGGGGGGGGGGGGGGGCTGAGAATGGAATTCAAATGGTGAAGGTTTAGTCTTTTATATGTTAGTTTAGAGCGGCAAAAAGCTGTACCTATAGATATCCATTCAAAAATGTGTATTTCTATGTGCTCCCCCAAAAAAGCAAAACAATGAATAAAAGTAAATACTACTCTATGATTTTCACGGTTTATGCATACAATGACTGTAATGATGATGATGATGATGATGATGATGATGATGATGATTATTATTTTATTATTATTATTATTATTATTATTATTAACAAAAAAAGCCTTCATAAGCTCAAGGCAGCTTAACCAACTCCAAGAGCAGCCAGAAGCTCAGTGGTTTAGGTGTTGGCCTATTAACCAGAAGGTCCCATGTTTAAACCACATGTCCAACCCCACTGTTGGGCCCTTGAGCAAGGCCCTCAACTACTCTGATGTAAAATGAGTTCAAATGTACGTCATTCTGAATAAGGCACCTGCTAAATCACATAAAACATGCATTTTCTCTTACAACCTACAGTATGTGCGAGTCCAGCATTAACTCCTTAATTAAATGCAATGCATATTTATCCCGACTTTAGGTTCCTGTTAAGGTAGAGATTCACAGGTTGTGACCAAGCGTGTTTCTTCATTGCCCATAAACAGTTTGATGATGTTACAGGAAAGCGTCTTTATGTGTGAAAGTGTGTGCATGATGTTCTGTGATGGCTTTTCCCAAAGGTGGTCTTTTCTCTATGGTGTATCGCGCACTGCATCCAGTATTACTAGGCTTTGGATCTCCTGTGATCATGGTCAGAAAAAAAAAGCACTTACTCAAAATGTACAGAAAAAAAGGAAAAAAAACACTTCCTATCATTTGATTCCAGTGTGTAATGTCACCCTTTGAGGAATTTCAGCCCACACTTCTGTGCTACTGTGAACTGCATTCAGTTCAGACACATTGGCAGGTTTTCAACCATGAAAAGCTGTGTCAAAATTTTTCCACTGTTGAGCTCAAGTCAGGATTTTGAGCAGGTCACTCCAAAACTTTATTACTATTTTTGTTTTTAACTTTTTATTCTGCCACATCGAATTGGTTTTGTTTTTTAGATCACTGTTTTGCTACATAACCTTATGACGCCTATATGTTTTCTGTGATGTACATTTTTGGTTTTTACATGTTTTTTTATTTTGTTTGTTTGTTTTTTCAATATTACTAATTCATCCAGGTCTGAGGCAAAAATACATAATGAGACATGTGTAATATTAATGTGTTGTGTGCTTTCTCCCCTAGAACTGGTTTTGATTTTCTTGATGGTTAACTGTGGTTTCCGCCTTGCTTCTCTCCCATGGATCCAAAATGTTGCCTATTTCTTACTGTAGATACTTAACATTGACCTTAGTTGAGGTTAGAGCAGCTTTCGGCTTGTTGGGTGATCTTCTGGGATCTTTCAGAACTTCCTGGATGAGCTGTCACGTCACCCTTTGAGAAATTCTGGCGGCGCAGACAATCCTGGGAAGATCCATCACTGTCCTCTGTTTAGAGATGATGGCTCTGACTGTGGTTTAATCCTGTCCCAGGGACCTAAAATGGTCTCATTACCCTTTCCAGGCTGATTTTGAGGTTTTGTTTTTCTTCTTCTTCTTCTTCCTATTTCTAAGTGGTTGATGATGATAAGGTTTAGTATTAGGCGTTGCAATCAAGCATGGATGTGTTCAATCAGCTGTGTTCATTCAGGCTTCCTCTGCCTAATATTATTATGTCTACACATTAGAAGGCATTGAGTCTGGCAAGCATGGATGGATAGAGGAAGTTGAGGAAGAACAAACAGTTTGTACTGTAAATTTGATGTATGTGCATGTGTGTTTATACTTTGAATCTAGGGCTAAAGAGATCAAGACTAAGTTGGGAACTTTGCTTCAGAAGCCAGAGAATGCCATTGACCTCGTCATCCCATACCCTGAAAAGCCTGAGAAGAAACCAGAAAAGCTTCAGAAGTGAGTTTTTCCTGTCTTTCTCTCTCGCTCTCTCTCTCTCTCTCTCTCTCTCTCTCTGTCATAAATTAATAAATAAATAGACAGACAGACAACTGGATATAAATAATACATATAATTAATACAGTGGAAGAGGTAGCTCAGTGGTTAAGGCATTGGGCTACAATCCAGAATGTTGCAGGTTCAAACCCCACCACAAAGTTGCTCCTGTTGGGCCCTTCAGTGAGGCCCTGGATCTGGATAAGAGCATCTGCCAAATGCAGAAATGTAATACATACAGTACGTTCTGTTTGTTTGTTTTCAAAATGATCTCACTGAAATGACAGAAAACAAATAAATGTAAAAATTCCAACATATTTCACATTTCAACATTTAAAAAAAAATGTTCCACCATGTTATGTGCGCCGACATTGCCCATGTGAGTTCAAATAAAACACGGGTATCGGCATGTGATTATGTAAGAATTATTCATGTGAGAAAATCAAATCTGAATAACAAAACCACACATGCAAATTATAATAATAATAATAATAATAATAATAATAATAATAATAATAATAATAAAAACTGGCTAGTTCAGCAAAAAATAAATAAATAAAAGAAAATATAATTATGAATTCAAATTTCTGTTATGAAACAGGATAAAGGTGTTGGCTGTCTCGATGCGATGTAATTAGCAAGAAAAGAATAACATTAACCCCCTGTGAGATTTGGTTGCGTCCAATTGCAGGCGCGAGTAATGGCAAGCACATACACGGTGCAAAGAGGAAGCGTGAAAGACTAACCAGCAATGTTAAGTAAAAATTTTCACCAGGACAAAAAAAAGAAATAAAACTCCCTCAAATAAGAGGTAAGCTATTCACGTATACTGGAACAACAAACTGATAGATTGCAAACTTTTACACAAAGTGAATGATTTTATGTTATTCGTCTTTGGACATGTAGAGCATCAGTGTGTGAGGCCATTTAGAAAGCCTCCTGGTGTATACAGGCCGTGATGGGACACATGTTCTTGAACTCCCCAAACATTGGTGATGATCTCAACTCCCCAGTGTTGAACCCGGAATTTCCCTCGTGGCATGCACAATGAATCATGGGTTAAAAAAAAATTAATCGTCAAGGGTCCAGAAACCATATGTACTCTCCATGCAAACGTTTACAATTACCATTGTCTGAATGGAAACCAGATGATGTAATACTTCCACGTTTGTCAGGGTCATACTGTAAATGATGACAGAAGCTTGGAGAGCAGGAAATTAAAGAGCTGTCGCTATCAATTTAATAACCCTCTATTGCTCCTTGAACATACACACAAGAGAACTTCCAGAGAACGAGGAACTGAAGACTGGATAATATTTACCAATCTTTTAAACTATTTAACTTTAACAGTATGATTTACATTTACATTTAGGCATTTACAAAAGGCAACATGCAAACGAATGCAAATGTGATAGATCATTATATGCAAAAGGAGTTCCTGGGAGGCCAGCGTTTCAGCCGTGAAGCAGGCAGTCTGATCATGGCTCCGGTGTACTGAGAAAACATTCTGCTTTGATGGTATCCAAGCACTAGCCAGTATCCAGTGCATTAGTGTAGCAAGTCATTATATAGACAAATAAAGGGAGTTTTTTTTTTTTTTATCTCATACTGTAACCTGTGTTCTGCACAATAAAAAGTCTCAGTTTGACTTGAACACCCTTGTAGAAAACAGCTGCTGTTTACTATGAATTATGGTATCCGTGGCATTTCTGTTATTTGTACCAGACCTTAAAAATATTTATGCAGCTAGAGGAACATTTGATAAAAGAACAAGGCAGTACAAAGAACACAACGTGTATGTTATTTCATTGGGCAAGAAAATGTGTTAAATCATTGTTTATAACAGATTCCAAAAGACCATGCAAAGGAGTCTTGAGCAACTGACTTGCTCAACTTTTCAGACAGGATTGGAAGTGCTAAAAAGAGTAACATTTCATGTGCTGATGATGCCTTTTTGGGGGGCATCCTGATCCTGATAGATCAGTACTAGGATCAGTATTAGTACGTGTGATGCTGTACTGTTGAGGGTTGTTGTAGACCGTGTAAGTATGTTGATTGTTCCAAAGGATGGATGATCCTGTCATACGTTTTTGTATTAATAAATGCAAAATGGCTCTTTAAACGTCAATTCACATGTGGCACGTTATGTAGCAAATACTAAGGATATGACTTCTGTTGAAGACGTCCCCGAAAACATTCACAGTCTGATCAATCAGCGATCACTGCTCAATAACTTATAGGACTGATGTTCTAAAAGTGATCAACAGAAATGAGGCCAGATAAACTACTGAACAGCTCTACTAAAACCACAAACATATCCACGCCTCGGATATTTTTCGGATATAGCGGAATTGTGACTACTGCGTGTGATGAACTAGGCATCTGACAAAATCTTGCGCAAGGCACATCACAAAGTTATAAAACTAGCAGACAAATTGTCATGGGCATCTCAAAAACCCGCAGGAGAACAGGAAATGCACTTTTTCATGACTTGATTCAATATGAAAGCTAGTTGGATATAATTATGGAAATGAACTCCACCTCAGCGGAAGCAGTGATCCCTCACTCTTTCTTCATAAGCCAAACACTACCTGTTTACAGTCTATACAGTACAAAGCCAGGTTAAACATGCATTTACTGCAAAGTCTTGCCAGGTTTTCATTTATTTATTTATTTTTATAAAGGTTCTGAGCCAAGTATTCTGTAATGTTTTTTTTCCCCTGGTTTGATTCTCACCCAGCAGTATGGTGGCTTAGGGGTTAGCACGGTCGCCTTCCGGGTTAAATTCCCCCCTCAGGGTCTGTGTGCATGGTTCTGGTTGCATGTTCTCCCTGTGCTTGGTCCTTCAGGTACTCTGGTTTTCTCCCAAAGTAATACAGATTATGCTAAATGCCATTCTCAACTTGCCCATAGTGTGTGTGTCAGTGCAATGGGTTGGCACCACGTCTTGTTCCCTAAGTCTCCTGGAATAGACAACCCTGTATACAGGATAAAGCCATATAAACAATGAGCATGCGAGTGGATTTACCTTTTATCTGGTTTATTAATATGTTTCTGTGTTTTGATCGTCGGCTCTTTTTGTACATTTTGACCCTTTGTTTTTTTTTTGTTTTGTTTTTTTTTTTTATGTTGACTGTAACCTCAGTACATGTTGCCGCATTAGGTAATAAATAAAAGGTTATGTCTTTCAGGCCAACCCCTGAAGAGGCTGCCCAGTGGCGTGAGTCTCTGGACCGAGTCCTCAACAACAACTGTAAGTATACAAGACCTCCTTTGTTCTCAATTCATGTATAATGGCAGAGGCAGCACTGTGTCCTGAAATACTTATTTTAGGTAGCATCTGGAATGAAGGTGCAATTAATATGAAAGTGTAATTAGTATTGAATACATATCAGCACGTAATTAAAAAAAAAAAAAAATCAAGACAGCAATCACAGTCCAGACTGGTGTACAAGATGCCATTGCTGCCATTGCTGGATTAGATCGTCTGCCGTAGCGACCCCTTGACAGGAACAGCTGAAAGACTAACAATAGCAACAACCAGAGGTTATTTCAGTGCTAATTATTTCAATAACCATCATTCAGCTTGACAAACTACTGGACATTATGACCAGTAGCATTTACGCTTCATTATGAACAGTAGACTTGTTCCGGGCTGTGAGGCATCACATCATGACACACAACTATCATGGTGGCACATGGTAGACCAGGTCTTTCTGCCTTGCATGTAATCTTCTAGGCCCGTGCCTGCAGGAATCGAAAATAGAGCAATTCATTTTCCAAGGCTGCGCAGCGATTGAGTGGATATGGTATTGAAACAGCACGTACTGTATATCCAGAGGAGTGGTGCCTTTACCCAGCAGTAGCAGCTCATTTCTAAGTAAAATTAGGCAATGCCAAGGTGGACCAAAGAACAAATCAGTCTGCTGGAACAGGATCATCCAGCCCATGGCTGGTTTTATTCCCATGTGTGGCCCTGATATGGCCAGCAAAACCTCCTCTTCACTGCTAAGAACAACATCCTGTCCCACCATTATAACATGAACAAATAAATAAATACTTGCCATGCAAGCGTTAGTGGCCAGATTATTCTGGGGTGAACTTGTGGTGAAATCTGAGAATTCTCCCCTTAGGGAAGAATTATCCGGTTTTTGTGAATGAGTCTTCTTATGAATCAGTAATCTTAGACCATGAGGATGTGCTTTTAATAGACACTATAAATGAATGCGTGGAGTCATTCTGCCACTCTGACAAATGCCATAAAATGTATGACACCCCTGCCCAAGTCACTGTGTCTGTAGGCGTGGTCTAGTACATGGGCCTTGAAGGTCTTATACTGTACAACTGCTATTACCGTCATCAGCTGGATGCTGGGACACTGACAGATTCCCATGACCCTGACTTTTCGTGACACCAACAAGTTTCCTTCTAGGCTAAAATATGAATGTGTGCAGCCTTCGTCACAACCCACAGCATCATGGATCAGATCTCTGGGGTGTCATAGCCTTATATCTGCCCTTAAAGAAGTATCATGCTCCTGAGTGCCATGGTACCCTAGCATCCCACTATGGAACGTCTACCTTGTTCTAGAGTCTCAGCACGTTGGCATGGGTACAGGTATCTCTGAAAATTATCTGTTTTCTTCCAATCAGTATGACTAAAAGAGTTGCATGCTCTGGTGGAAAACCTGCCTTACAGTTATTGGTGGCCCAATGACTCTAGTGTGACCTTGAGGTTGAATCTGTGATTTATTACCAAGATCATACCATGCAATTTGGTAAATTGAGGAACCTTCAATTAAGTGCCCTTCAATAAAGGTCATCCTTCAGTTAAGTTGACCCTTTCTTACTATGCCCAGTAGGTGCCCGGTAAGAGTTGTTTAAGTCAAACAAG
Source organism: Clarias magur (assembly GCA_013621035.1). NCBI lineage: Eukaryota > Metazoa > Chordata > Actinopteri > Siluriformes > Clariidae > Clarias > Clarias magur. Next base: position 420,451 of record QNUK01000180.1, on the reverse strand, counting down.
GACTCATGATGATGAAATTCTCCTGTATAAAACCATAAAACCAATTGACTATTACAGAAGACTTGAAGCACAGTAAGGTGATGAGAATTTTAGCTGCAGAAAAACATTTGAACGGTGCAAACATTTGAAAGAAGGCCATATGCCTGTGAATGATGATCCTAGTTGAGGGTGATTGGAGCCCACTGAAGTCGTTCCTGTAAACACTCAGTGAGTGGAACGCCTGATTATTAAAAATCAATTGAAAACTTGTCGCCAACTTGTGGAAGAGATGCATCTGTCTTTGGGAACTGTACACACAATCATTGATATACACCACTTACATTACAGGAACTCAGATGAGAGTTATTGCCACATCTTGACATCACTCCAAGTGATTGCCATGTCTGGGGCATCAAAGGAGTTCCTGAGAGGCCAGCAATTCAGACATAAAGCAGAGTGTCCTATCATGATCCTCGCAAGTTGAGAAAGAGAGAACTTTCCACCTTGATGGTGTCCATGCACAAGTGAAACGCTGGGATAAATGTAGTGTAGTCGGAAGATTATATAGGTCTCTCCATAGATTGTGTAGATTATATAGATAGTAGCTTTATAGAGGCTGTATAAAGGTACTTTTTACTGTCATAACTGTATCCTGCTAAATAAATCACAGTTTGATTGACCCCCCCGAACTGTGTAACACTGTGTAATTCGTTACACAGTGTAACAAATTACTGACCAAAAGGTATGTTTCCATGTTTATTGATTTACTATATAAATTAATTTACGTAAGGAAAAAAGATGGCATGCTAGAGAAGGCTACCAAGCCATAATTTTGCAGAAAAGCTCTAATATTAGCCAAGTATCCCCAATCTACTGTACATCGGCATGACAAATGAGGACTGTTTCATGTTCATTTTATGTTCGTTTTTGTGATAAGTTTTTAATAAGAAAGTGAGTGTTACCTTGCCTTTTTAATTACATGTACATTTTTTAATTAATCATTCTTATTCAACAGTGGCGGAACACCAAGACATTGAGATGACTTTGAGATGATGTGATTTTTTTTTTCCCCTAGTACTTTATCTGTCTGCTATGACATACAAAATTATGAAAAATTCAAACCAGAAGGCAGAGAGTTATTAGACTCTGATGTATCGCCATCATTTTATCACAAAGACTTTCATGTGCACATCTACCTCTATTTCTAGTAACTGGGAATGGGCATGCAAGGTAGAGTTACAGTACATGTGAGGAACATACTGTACACAGTTAGAAAACAAAGTAAAAGGGAGGTACAGTACTGAAGTGTCACATGATATGAAGGACAGAAAGAGAAAGTTCAATTTTACCAGTTATTTTTTGTATCCAAGCGATTACATAAAATAAAAGAGAAATGTTTACTATGCAAATGTGCGTAATTTGTCAGTGTATGTCAGTATGTCTATATTTTATTTCAAAGAGTTGAGCATGAAAATTTCAGTTTGCTACAGGTCTACTGTTGATCATAACCAGGGGCCGAATTCAGTTTCTACAAAACATGCAGTTCTTATAATGGCCACTAGGACAAAAAGTGAGTCAATCCATTAAAAAAAAAAAATCAACTTTAACAGAAAACATACATTTTCAGACGGAACACTTTTTTTTTTTTTAGTTTTTGGCTCTCCATAGCTAGAGTTCCCATTCGTGCCAACTGTACAGTGAGTGGTTTTTTTGATGTAACTCGTTAGTTAAAATAACATTGTGCATAATTAGGGATGAGGCAGCCATTAGTTGTCTGCACTTTAGCTCACCTTCTAACTGGAATTGTTAAATTTTGCTAAATTTGCTAAAACTAACCTAGCTAGCTTGGGGGTCCATTTGTTGTTTTATGGATTAATGTTGGTTTACGCAGAGTGAGTTCCTGTTCCTACCAAGATGCCAATAACCGGAGCTCCCAAGTTAGGCTTCAGAAAACCCTGATTTCATAAAGGGGAGGGTTTGTCTATTCTTGTATACAGTCTACGATCATCACGTAGAAGGGCTTATCTTACTTTTCTTAGTGCGCCCCACAGTCAGTTCAGCTTTCTGTTCCAGTCTCGGTTGTGCATAATAGGCCACATTTATTCCATTTCTTGCATAGCAATTGCTATTATCCTGCGATTACAGCTAGGCTAGGAAAGCATGTGTTCTAGTTGTTGAAAGTGAAATGTTCTAATCCCAAGCAATTTGAGCAATTAACAAGTCGATCGCCCTTTTCCACTTGGGGACTGCAGAACAAAATCTTGGCATCCCCCCCTAAAAAACAACAGCCTAAGTGACTGGGGAGGGCCACAACACATGCTTTCTTAGGAGCATGCTCAAGCCCGAGGCAAACAGTGGGGGGAAAAAAGTTATTGTCACACAAATTGCACATCGGTGGACTTTTTTCTCTATGCAGTCACATTGCTTTCCCATCCAGGTGTATTCCTGCCTCGTGTTTCAGAGATTTCAGAGTGCTTACTTAGCATCTTCATTTAACTCCCCCCCCCCCCCCCCCCCCCCCCCCATTATTGCCAAAAGTAGAACAGGAAACAGGAAGAACATGATGTAACTGAGGCCATTTTTAGGCTATAGACATAAGGTCAAGTGATGACCTAGCTAAGATGCCTCAGCTAGGAAAGGACACACTGGAAACCCACTAGCTCAAACTGGTGATTGAACCTGTAAAATAAAATAAAAAATTGGTGTTTTTTGACTTAAATAAGCATTTAAATTCTGTGTATGACAGAATTTTGTGCTTTCCTAACAGTGCTGTACCAGTGAATGACCAGGATGTCGTTCTTTCCTGCTATTAATAAAGTAACAGAAGCCTATTTGTTAAATTCCAGCTGTCATGTCAGGATCTCCAGAGAGATTGGTTCACATTACTTTGTGGGAATTGGGATTTGTTTCAGTAATCTTAACTCCATTTAAATTTATACATGCTCTCTTCATGGACCAGAATGTTTCATATTGTCTAAAGGAAATGGTGTAGTAATACAAAACGTTCTTTGGTAAATACTTTGTCCTCATCATTGCGTGTCTGTAGAAGGAGAACTTGAATTAGGACAAAAGCTAGCACAAAAAAACAAATAATATTGTTCTTGGACAAGATTGGAGATTTCATTTAATGAAGAATAGGAAAAAGGAAACAGAAGTTCTTTTTGCAGGATGATAATGATATCTTCACACATATAATAAATAAAAGAGTATCTAAATAATATTTAGATAACACTAAGCTCCAGAGGCTTATGAAACATCCGAAATGCGCGCACACACAGACACAAACGCGCACACGAGCACACAGACAATCAAGAAAGAACCATTTGCACTTTCCGTTTCAAGTGTTGCAAATCCCTAAGATTAAGATTAACAGGACAACATTCCTTGTCTTTTCCAAATATCAAGGGCAGTAAAGAGTGCTTTTAATTCCAACTACACAAAACGTCATTCTCTCTTCTGTTTCTTTGTTTCATTTGTAAATGAGTTGTTTAACTGGAGACTCTTGGCTCTGCCGCTTTACTTCTAGTGAGCTCTTGCTGTTTTGCATATAACCTAATCACATTGACATTAAAACAAAACATATGACTGCTGCGTAATACACACAGGTACCGTATATCGTGAATAGGATGCCAATCTATCGCAGGCACCGAGAGAACATGCAAACCTGAGACCACATGTGCAAGGCCACAGTGTGCTAACCACTAGGCCACCATGCTGCATTAATGATTATATTAATTCTATAATATTAACAACTTGGGCCTATAATACGTAGCCTAAATCTATGGTTAGCATATCATATCAAATCATTCTACTTCCAAAAAGGTCTGCCAAATGACGTAAATCGGAAATGAGATTATTCAATTTGGTATTTGTTGATGCTATTGCCTGTTAGACCATTTTGTTTTCTACATGGACTGTAATTCGTGTACTCAGTGCACTCTGCATGCAATTTACTTCAAAAGGCTACAAGCGTGCTATTAAAACGGTAAAATCCTTCTTTTTTTTTTTTCTAACTAATTGCAGTCGACCACTCTATGCATTGATTTCGCACAGAATATCGAACAGGCACCTGCATCACACAGAGCATGCTGGGAATTTACTTTATTGTATTTCATTTTAAAGCATTTCCGTAAGCATGCGGACACGTTCCTGGCATGGGTTATGCACTCTTACGTCAGTAAACGGTCCTTCCTATTATATGTATTTGCACAGATGGCCTCGCTACATTCAGAAGCTTCCTGAGATCCGAGTTCAGTGAAGAGAATATTGACTTCTGGCTGGCTTGTGAGGATTTGAAAAAGACTAAAAATCCATCGAAAATGGCCACGAAGGCCAAGAAGATTTACGAAGAGTTCATTCAGACAGGTGGACACAAAGAGGTTAGTTTTTTATTTCATTTTTTTTTCCCCATTACTCCATGTATGTTTCTTTTTTTAACCTCGAACTCCAACAGAGAATGAAGTGTTAGCATTTATGTTCATCACTATAAAGACCTATTAGAGACGCGATATGTGAAATTACTATAAATAAAAAGGAATTTGTTTAGTCTTACACTTTGTTCCTGCTCTCTGAGATTTTAAGTCCTGTATAATTGGCAAGATTAAAATAGATCCAGCAGCTTATTCAATGTGTTTCTCTGGTCACCTGCAAGTGTGAAAATGTTATTTCTCTCTCTCTCTCTCTCTCTCTCTCTATCCAGTATCTTTGATATCCAATTTACCCAATTACTCTTAAGTGTGAGAGTGACTTGAGTTAGATCCACTCAGGTCAAACTTTAGGTCAAAAGTACGTCAAAAGTTGAAAAGACAAGCAGAATTATATTTCATTGTATTAAAAGTAATTCGTCGTTCAATAAACGAAAGTAGTTGATTAAATTTTGCTTCATCTTATTCTCATTAGTGTAAACATCCTCAATAACATACAGTATAATGAAATCCCGACTGTAATGAATGACTGAAAGCGCGTCCCGCCGAGAGGTTCATTTCCTTCCTAATCTTGTAATCGTATTCCCCAAAGTGCCCTCTGCTATAACATCCTCAACGCTTTTGCACTTTTTCAGGTGAACATTGACCATTTCACCAAAGACGTGACTCTGAGGAACCTGGTTGACCTTTCCCCTGCTGCCTTTGACCTGGCTCAGAGTCGCGTCTACACCCTGATGGAGAAGGACTCCTTCGGCCGCTTTCTCAAATCCGAGCCGTACCAAGAGCTCATTAAGTAACAAGATTGTGCAGCTGTAGGGAGACAAAACCACAAATACCTTATTGATCATGTAGATCTGGCAGTTATTTTTAGAAATACACCATTATTGATCTAATTACAAAATCTATTTGGCTAGAAGATTTTGCTTAATTTGAAAACAAATCGTCTCCCTGCAGCTTTGCTTAAGAACTTATCGACGTCCAAATCATCTGTATGTTTTTTTGTTTGTTTATGTTAAGACATTCTTAAACCTCCAAATTGTACTCATGCATAATGGCAACATTTTCAAAGTATTGTTCAGTTTGTTTTGTACAACCCTTTTGGCCGGGACAGAACTTTTAGTTCAATGTCCACTAAATAAAATGGAAAATTCTAGTCAGACTAGTTCCCACTTGTAATTCATTAGACTAGACAAGTGGCCCGTGGTTTTTTTTTTTTTTTTTGAAGAGGACGCCCTGGGCTCTGAGATGCATTTCGGAGAAGTGTCTGAGCACAATGTTCATCTGTCTGCCACGAAGTGAGATACGGCTGGCGTGGGGACGGGAGCAAATGACAAGTGCGTTTTCTTAGAAACATCTACATTAATGTTAACACTCATTTAAAAGCAGCTGGGAGTTTGGGAAGGGGGAGGTGTGTGTGTGGGGGGGGCGCTGGGGAGGGGGGGGGTTGGATACACGCTTAGGCCCTGAAAGGCCCATCATCATTCACAGTAAAAGAGAAGAGGGACGTGTTTAAATGCAGCGAGTCCCTGGGAAAAGCCAGAGAGGAGGCTTGTTGTGGTGTGTACGTTGCTAAGACAGGAAAATCAAGTAGGAGTGGATCTCCATAAAGCATTGGAAAACTTTTGTTTGTTTTTTTTTATATACAAAGGGAGGGCTTCGCAAGAAAGAATAAGGGACAATAGTATAAAGTATGAGCGTATCTTGGTATGAGCAAATCCCAAACAAGAGTCTCTATTAAGATTATTACAACAACTATTATTATTATTATTATTATTATTATTATTATTAATATTAATAATAATCACCATATTTTTTTCTTTAAATGCTGCATGCCCTTGACTAGAGCAGCTTAGCTTAATTATAGACCCTTTGGTTACCATCATGTACATGGTATTCATATCTATGAAATTATTTTCCTTATTAAACATTGCAGTGTGAATCTCACCATATGCACCTACAATATTCTATTGCATGTTTTTTTTTTCCTCACTATTTTATCCTTAAAAACACACATAGTATATAGCATTATATGCAGTATAAGGTGGTCCATAAGTCCTTATTTGTATCCCACATCATCTAAAATATTAAAACACTGCAGGTCAGGAAAACATGAATTAGTTTAAAAATGACAAAGAGAGAACATCCAATGGTTTCATATATATGAAAGTATCAATAATTTTTTTTTTTTTTTTTTTACATTTAATTTTCTTTCCTTCTCAAAGAAAACCCACAGATAATTAAATGCAAATCTTCTAAGGACTTCTCTAATGCACCTCTCATTTTAACGTTACTCCAAGCAAATCCATGTATCTGTACTACTGTAGCCACACTTCAAATGTATACGTGAATTAAAGTTGTGAACACCTATTAATATTTCAGATGTAAATAATTCATAGCTACAGTATGTGTTTAAGGAATTTGATATTTATTGGTTTTGAATACACGTGGTGGGGAGTCTGAAGGCTTGTTCCTTTGTCCAGTTCATCCCGCAGCGAGAGTTTTTTCATACTACTACAGTATATCCATATTACACTTTCACGTATCTTTTGTTGAAGTAATAATAATGATGCTTTTAAATGCTCCTTGTATCAAAGACCAAGTATGTTAAAATAAAATGGGGTAGCGAGAATAAACCCCCAGGCCAAAAAAATCTCTAATATCTAAAAGCCAAATATCAGATACTTGCTCTACAATTGTTTTAAGATGGATTTCTTTGGATATTTTTGTAGAGCCCACGCCCAAAAGCACCACAGACACTACAATAAGGCAACCTATCAATGACGGCTATGGCTACTGATTTTAGAGACTGAAAATCATTTGAAGGAGGAACCAAAAGTAGACCAAGTAACCACACGTTGTCCAATCAAAAAACAAAATACCCAAATTCCAAGTGACAAGACCTGCCTGTGTAATCAGTTTTGTAATCACAGCCGGACTCAGTCATGTGATTACCATGACGTCAGTCACACAGCGGACAGTGGAAGCACCATGACGTGACATGAGGCTCCTGTGTATTTCCATGGATAATTACATTCAAGATGTAACCTGGAGCCAAGGAATTTTTAAAAAGATGATTAATAGATAACGTGATGTTTAAAATGACATAACATTATATTACAAGGTACACTCTAAAAAATGCTGGATAAATATTGGAACAACTACATGCTGGGTTAATTTAACCCAGCAAAATGGGTTATTTATTTAATCCAGCAAGATGGGTAAAATAGTCAATCCAAATTCTAGGTCATATTTAACTATAATGCTGAGTTAATTCTACCTCACAAATAGGTTATTATTATTTTTATGTTTTACATGTCTATGGGTAAAACAGTTTAATTACTTTGATATACTGGTCTATTACAAAAGAAAACACTAAGTTTAGCAAACTATACATATATGCAATAAACAGCACCCAATTAATCGTACAAATCATAGAAAAATATTTATTTTTCAAAAGCACAAGATCAGATAATACAAAACAAGTTCAACAGCGACATCATTACGATACTATTACTGAGAAGCACTAATGCCTGAGCGCAGTGCTGGTCATTATCTCCCGACATCAGCATGTAGGTGTACGGCCTCGACTGACAGATATTCCACGGTGTTGATTCCAACCTTAGAAAGAAAGAAAGTAAAAGTTTATTTAAAAATTCGAGCGGGTTGGCTAGTATGCATATTTGTAAGATGATTAATGTTTTGTAACACCTCAGCTATTTTATATGTGTTTGCTAACGCTAGCAACCTAGCTAAATGCTAGCGTCATGCTGGCCCTACAGTTAACAGTTTAGCTTTCATGCATCACTTCACCACCTTCATACACCCTGCAAGCATTCTACAAAGAAGGCTAAAAAGCTCAGACATTTTTGCTGTTTCTTTCATACACAGGTGGGGTTCTTTGGTTTGGCTAGTTAGCAGCCATTGTCAGATAAACTAGCATGCTATAGCACAGACCAGGCTGAAAGTTTGACTGTAACACGGTAACAGTAATAAATGTTACATACAGTGAACAAATTCAGTCATATGTGAGTGAAAGTGTGTATACAGACCTTATACTGAACGTTTACATTTCCTCTTAAATGCGTGAGGAGGAAGAAAAAAAGACACGAAGCTGACACAGCCACTGAATACACCGGTGAACTTCGGGGGAGGGGCGGTCTGATCTGTGATGTTAGCTGTCGCTAGCTAACCCAACTCCAACCCAGCAAGCTGGGTTAAACAAAAAGTACACAACTCCCTGTAAATAACCCAGAAATATTACCCAACAGAGGCAACCCAGTGTTTGGGTAGTAAAAACAACCCAGCATTTTTTAGTGTGTACAGTACGTTTTCTTGCTGAAGGTGCTTCCTGTGACAGGTTTGGTATGTGGGTCTTGGCACTGGCATCTCTGGGCAGGACCATGGCGGACAGATGTCATGATGTTCACATGTAAAAGAACAATGTATTAGATTTTAGACCTCCCATATTATATAATGGGCAGCTGACACTATTTTTAACAATACCCTTCATATGATATTTTCTTTGGATAGTAAAGAGATCCACCAGTCAAGATTTGATCAAGGGACGGTCTAGGATTCCTAAAAATGTTGTTGGACATAGAGAGAACATGTGACGCTCTTCACAGAGCCCAGGATCAAACCAGCGACCTTGCAGGTGAGGTGCCCAAATGCATCCTCATTCCACCATCTTTTAACAGGTAAAAAGTAGATCCACTTTTTTTTCCTACACTAATTTCCTACACCAGATCCATAGATGAAACCGATCAAAGTCTTAGGACAAGACCATATGATATACTTACAGTAGCCCTACTTGAGTGGCACAACTTGTTTTTTTTTTTAAGGTAGCACAACTTATTATAAATCGCTTTTGGAAAGGTAGCGTTACTGCAGAAAGGAACAAATAAGCTGCTTCCTGAATCCTTGCTGTCTCTATTACAGTCTGTTCAGTTTCCTACACTAACAAGGCGGGGTTTTTTTCCTCCAAACAAAAATGACCAAAGGTGGTGGCACACAGAGAGAAAGAGAGAGAGAGAGAGAGAGAGCGAAGATGAGATGAAGCAGAAGTACACAAGGACGTTGCCAACAAAAACACTGTCCGAGGTGAATATATAGTATTCACAGTCATTATAGAACCTGTTGCTAAAAGCAGACTTGTGTGATCAGCCATTCAAGTTGAGACTTTTTTTTGTGATAATGGCAATTTATTTCTGCATGTTGCACACATTAGAAAACATTTTTCTAAAGAGTTTTCACCAGAAAAGTGTTCAAGACCATTATTCTAAACTGGAATAAGCATGATACAGGCAGTTTATAATAAAGGGTATGTGCTTATCGTATCCATTGCTAAGATTTCTACAGCAACAGGATGTGTCACAAGTTACAAATGAAGCGGCTGGTGGCAAGAAAGAAAAATCAAAGAGGTTCTACAGGAAGAGAACTGCTTTTCCTGAACCACTGAATAAACATCTGAATGCAAAGGAAGAACAAGACAGTATCTAAAATTTCCGATGACCAAAAAAAAGAAAATAATAATGATAATAATGATGTGCTACAATACATTAGAAATATTATCAGGAACAAAATAACATGCACTTTGTGTCTAATCTATTGTAAAAATCTGTACACCTGTGGATTTATGCAATTATCCAATCAGGCAATCACATTTCAGCAGGACAATGCATAAAACCACGAAGCAGCACTTCAGTTAATGTTCCGGTCAAATTGAAGTCATTGGGAAAACATTGCTGTGAGACCCAAATGTGAGTCATTATCATCATCATCACAAATTTTCCCCATTCTGCTCTTCGATGTGAACTCTTGATTTCCACAATAATCCTTAGACCAATGTCTATATTTATGCTTGGCGCTGCCTTAATACTTGGACTTTTAATTACTAAGGAATTTAACCGAAGCATTATGACATCATCGCCATCAGTCTGATAATGCTGTGTTAATTGTGCTATGCACTGTCACACTACATCCTACACACACTACACATCCTACACAAATGATGACCGTCCCAAGCACCTGCGTCATTACGATCACCACCAAACCCAGACGACATTGAGTGACTTCAGCAACCGGGGCTTTTCGGAGATGTTAACATGCTGAAAAGGCACACAGGTTGTATGTTGCACACCAGCAATGATGATCAGCCCGAGCACCTGCGCCATCTCCGCCCGGGCGCACCAGAAAGACACGTCCAGACTGACAACGCCGCAAAAACTAAAGCCATATTCAGTGACATCAGCGGCCTGTCTCTTTGGAGGCCATATCATGTGATGACGGTGGCACAGGTGCTTGGGCCCGCTCATCGTTGCTTGCAACTAGATTTTTTTATCTTGTTTCTTGAGTCTAGTCCTGACCAACTGAAGCAACAGATCATGACACTGCCTTCAGAGGCTTGTACAGTGAACACTACTGTATGTGTGCAATTGTGTGAGTTCACGTAACGGTGAATGTGTGAAAATGCACTTACTTTCACTAATAATTATAGCTCTGATTTCTAAATTTCAGGGATTTTGACAATGCAACTTCGCAGAGCGTTTTATTGAGCACACATTACCATCATTCATTAGTTTTTTTCTGACCACATTTCTTCTGTGAGTCTGATGGTTTAGCACTATCCCTTCAGGTTTCAATAACATGTTGGACACAATTGCTAATCAAACCACGGACCCAAAAATTTGCCAAGAATGAGAGCCAAAAATGTCCTTCGGGAAGACTGGAGAACTCTTCTTTAGGACTATATTAAAAATACAAGCATGTTTGGCTCTTTGCAAGCAAAAGATTAAGAAACGCGAGATGTATCAAGACCTACAGTATAGAGTCATGTTCAAAAGTCAGTACCCCTTGTTTTAATCTGATGTAGGTTTTGTGCATAAACAAGAAAAATAATCTGATCGTTGCGGGTCTTGGCATTAAGTCAATTCAACCTCCGCCATTATTTATTTGAAAAAAAAAAATGAAACCAAAACCATATGGGTAAAACGTACTGCTTCCAAGGGAGTGTAAGTTACAGCCAGGTGCTGCTAATTATTAGCCCTTGATTAATTGATCATCAGCAGGTGTGCAGAGCAAGCACATTCACCCCGAGGACAAAAAAAAAGTTCAGAATCTCAGAATTTACAGGCGTCATTGAACAAGTTCATTTTTAAGGTCCATGACAGCACAATTAGTAGAATGAGCAAGTATGTGTTTTTGGAAGGGTTACCAGAAAGAAAGAAAAAATCACTTCTGTCTAAAAAGAACAAATCACAAGGCTTCTGGAACAATTTCCTATAGACAGATGAGACCATAGTGGAGTGGAGGGGTGATGATTTGTCTTCGTTCTGCATCGACAGGACCTGCAGTAGGCAACTTGCAGTCAATGAGTCGACCATGAACTCTGTATACCAGCGTACTCTAGAGGAAACTGCGAGGCCATTTGTCTGATAGCTGAAGCTTTGTCAAAGTGGTCGACAGCTTGGGTCATGTAACAGGACAACGATTCAAAGCACACCAGTAAATCTACATCAGAATGGCTGAAAAAGATTTTGGAATGGCCTGGTTAAAGTCCAGACTTGAAACCAATTGAAAGCTGTGCAAATGTGTAAAAATTCTCAATTAACTCATGTTGTTTAAAAAAAATAAAAGTTATATGTTTTAAAACGCACTGTGATTAGATTATTTTTATGATGTATTTACACAAAAACACAACTTTTGACCATTGCAGTATATTGTCTTTTGTTTAATCGGAATTTTGGATCCATTGAAACGACTGGCTACATTGGACGACACTAAAATATTCATCCATAACCATTGTATTTATTCCCATTTTTCCCGACTGTAGTGGGTCAACATTCACACATGCATTCACACACGACAGGCAATTTGGGACTGGCAGTGAGCTTAATCTGCATGTCTTTGGACTGTGGGAGGAAACCGGAGTACCCGGAGGAAACCCACCAAGGACGGGGAGAACATACGCACTCCATGCACACAGACCACGAAGGAACTCAAACCCTGGAGTCACAAGGCGACAGTGTGCTGCCATATGCCAAAGTACAGTATGCGAGCTTTAAACTCATATTTAAAAGCATGTACATCTTTACAGCCTGACCTACTGTATTACTACTGAACATTAAGTATGATCTCGATAATTCAAAAATGTGTATATAATTTTATAAGCTTTATAATAGACAAAGAAATGCTATGCTGATTTAAGCATGGCACGAACGTGTGGCTCTAGCGCCAACCATATTTTCAGATCCAACCTCATACTGAGATCCTAAGACACTATGTTTCATAGCTGAAGCAATACAACATCAACAAAGAAACATCCATTTCGCTCACAGACTCCAAGTCTCCAAGCAAACACGCTGATTTCCAAAGCAAGAAAAGAGAGAGAGCGAGAGAGAGAGAGAGAGAAAAACCTATCCGAACCTTGGTGAAGGATCGAGTCTGAGAACTTTTTCATTGTGTGTGGGTGTAAGAGTGTAAACCATAGCCCTCAACCTGAGCACAACAGTGCTCTGGCAGCCCATTACGAGACCTCACAAATGGAAACAAATGTGCTTAAGACACACAAAAAACTGAACCAGAAAGCAGGCAGTGCATACAAAAAGATGTAAGGCTAGATAAATCCTTGTAAACAAACCATTTAAAGAAAGACCTCGACATCTCAGTGCGCAGAAAAAATGTGCATCAGATTTAAATAATGCAATGTTTATATGTAATTTTTTTTAAATGTCCTTGTCCATGTCATTAACTCATATCAGCAAATCAATATCAATAGCATGTCACTTCACATTGAATTGCTATATATATATATATATAGCAATTCAATGTGTATATATATATATATATATATATATATATATATATATATATATGATACAGGAAAGACAGCACATGTTTTTAATCTTTACACATTTGGTAATGCTTTTATGAATCACTGCATGCAAGAGCCAGGGAGCTGCAGGCATTCTTCGTTCACTGCATCTAATGAGAGGACTGGGCTGTGCGTCACAGCAGCTTATCAAAGGCAGGGTGGGGGAGCGGGAGAGCGTGCGCCGCATCTCAGCTCTCATGTCCAACCTAGTGTGCTGAGCCATGCATGTCATCAATAAGTGCTAGCAAATGGCCAGGTTTCAACATGTGTGTCGGGATAATGATGTCATAATGCACTCAGCATGCCTGGACATTCATCATGTAAATAAGTTGCAATTACTTCTGTCCATTTGCCAATTCATCAGCCAGTCATCTGGCGGCAGCACACAATATGGGTCAAGGACATCAGGATGAGGATGAGGAATGGTTGTCATGGTTATCAGTGCCAGAGGGTTTGTTTCGAGTTTTGCAGACACCGCTCATCTCCTGGGACTTTCATACTCGGCCGTCTTCTAGAGTTTACACCGAATGGTGTGAAAAACAACAAGAACAACAACAACAAAAAAAAAAATCTATTGATCATCAGACCTGATAACAGAATGTCTTGTTGAAGAAAAATAGGTCAGGAGAGCCAGACTGGTTGGAGAAGGATAATAACAACCATTGACATCCATGGTGACCAGAAAAGCATCTCATATTGTAAACATGTTGAAGCTTAAGGTGGATGGAGTACTACAGCAGAAGAGCACATCAGATTCCACTTCTGTCAAGCCAAAAACAAGAATTCTGCTACAATGGGCACAGACTCATGGAAACGTGACATCTGAAGATTGGAATTCTATACATATTATATGTGATTTGAGTTTTCGGATTCCTGGTTTAATAAGCTTCATTCTGATGCCAGGTTTATCACTGCATCATAGCAGGTTGCTGAGCGTGTTACAAGTTCTTTGACATACAGTAGTAGGAAAGAGGAAGCAATTAGACTTATTTTGACACCAGCATTTCCCTGCTGCCCCTAAAAAAATTATCTTCACAAGCGGCACGGTTTTATAGTGAAAAATGCAGGTTTTTCCAATCACAACTGGAGGACCAGCTTGGATAATGTTCATTAAAGTGCTTTAAACAAATGTGTTTAAAATTCAAACTCTTTCAAATTTGTTGAAGGATCAAGGAGATCAGAAAGGAACCCATCACTGGCACACATATTAGCCATAGTGCAAAACTACCTTATGCCAATAATACCTGACTTTATATGACTGGTTACTATATGATTGTGAAAGATCTGTGATTATACATACACACACAATTGCAAGGAAAGTTACATATCTTTCAGAATCATATAGCAACCTGTCATATTAAGAATCATACATAAAGTCAGGTGCAGAAGGGGGCAGAAATTTACTTTTCAATTGAATGATCTTGGACATGTTGACTGCTGCCATTTGTTTATGAATTTACTGGTAGTTGTTGCCAACTCTCCTTAAGCACCATTACATATGCAGTATGTGCCCTTATCAAACATTCAGAATAGAAACTAAACAGACCTCACAACCTCCTCCTCCGATTCTAGACACATCAAACATCAAAAGATATAAAATTACACAATAGATGCCAAATGTCATCTCAATGAAAGTTAACCAAATTGATAATGTTCTTGTTATGTTGCAATTATTTTGCTGCAGGGTACAACGTTATTATCTGTAAAAATGTGTCCAGTGTTATGTAAGCTAATCTGCTTTTGTTCAGTTCTCCTCTTGCCATTTCATCCTTTTTATTTTTTAATCGGAGCATCTGACGGCTTTGAACTTTCCCTACCAATTTTCGAGCGTCATTATACAGTATCACCCATCCATCCATCCATCCAACCAACGCCGTCAACTCAGAGTCAAGACTAAACCAATTCATCTCGGTGGTGTGCGGACTTTATATTATTCTTAATGATTTTTCAAAAAACAGAAAAATATGCAGCATATACTCAAGATGATGTCATAATCAATCAATGTCAAATCGACGCGTGAAAATGGTGATTGTGGTTTGGTTATTTATTTAACGGGGTAACATATTACATTAGCAAAGCCTAGTGTCATGGATGCCTCAGTAATGGGCAATGTCCAAATCTTTTTTTGTTTTGTTGCACCACAATGACTCCAAAGAGTTCACATGGTGTGGTGGGGCTGCTAAATTTGGCACGGCTGGTAAGAGATGATAATCAATGGACTTCGGCTTGCTCTGTTCTTTAAAAGTGAGGCGTGGAGCTTAGCTGCTTGGCGGTATCACTCTTGACTCCACTAAGGACTGGGCAGGGCCGACTGGCCGTGACTGTGAGAGGCGTGTTAAGGAGCTCGGGGCGCAGCTGCTTCCCACGCGGGTGCACTTTGCCCCTCTGTCACCACCATCCCTTGGCTAGCGCGAGATGGTGGTCGGATCCATTTATCCACTTTGACGCCACCATCACTCGCCAGTGGAGCGCCTATTTGTTTATTGAGGACTGGCTTTGGACCTGTATGTACATCTTTCCTTCCTCGTTCCATCCCTTCCTTTCCCCAGTTTTCCAAATAAAACTCCCTTTTCTTTCCTCACCTCATGTCTGTGAGCCTGTGCTGTTCCCCGAGTTAAAGATCTTACACTGGATGAGTAGCCAAAGTAATCAGGAACATGAAATTGGGAAAAAAGTCTGAGAGCGAAAACAACAGCAACATGCTAAATAACACATCGCCTTGTATCTAGCTCAGAAGGGAGAAAAGAAAAAAGCTAGGGGCCAAATGCTATAGTAATAAGATTTAAAAAGGGATAATATTGTTAGGGCTGGAAGAAGAAGATTTTGTTTCACTTTGTTTTTGTTGAGCTTTTCTCGGCCCTTGATGATCAATATACAGTTTTATTTAAATTAGATTATCAAGACTAGAGTCTAGCTGGTTTTTACTCAGTTGGGATTATTTTGTGTCATGTGATCAAAGTATTAACATATAAATTAGCGCTTTCAAGTTTAGGATGAGAAATCTTGGAATATGGAGTGTGTGTGTGCCTGCGTGCGTGTGTGCATGCGTGCGTGTGTGTGCATTCGAGTGTGTGTGTGTGTGTGTGTGTGTGTGTGTGTGTGTGTGTGTGTGTGTGTGTGTGTGTGTGTGTGTGTTCGAGTGTGCGTGTGTGTGTGTGTGCGTGGCTGACATTTCAAAACCTAACCACTCCAATGTTCTAGCAGGACCTGTCACACCTAAAGCTCCAGGGCAGCATGTAATTGCATCATGGCCAGTGTTCCACCATAATGAGTAGCCTGCAGTCTGCTCACAACATCCAGCCATGAGAGAAACCAGAGAACAGAGAGATAAACCATTCGATGCAAAAAAAATAAAAAATCCCAGACTCTGTTCTGCCAGAATCTTATTTATTCATCCACTTAAACGTCCCAGGTTATCCTGTTTCCTTTGAAGCTATAGGGTGCTTGACCTAAAAGCAATCGCTTCACTGAAGATGTCAAAGCTTGATTTAATAAAAACCTTTCTACTGTATGTAATCACACAACTTTCAAACTAAATTAACTAGCCTGTTTTCTACCAACATAGATTTCTTTTTAAGTTATGTAAAAGTCCATTATTCGCCGTCTGATTTTATTTATTTATTTATTTTTCCTAACTGGCGATGAAATGACGCATGTTCCCCTCTTGACTCACAATTCATAACAGATTATTTTATACAACTTGGGAAACATGATGTGCATGCGGTAGACTTCAGTATGACACTCATGACTCAGTCATTTTGTAGTATAAACATCTCAAGCTATTCCCAGCAAAACAAAGTTCCAGCATCTTGGGATTATTTCACAGCAATGCTTTTTTTCCTTTCTTTCTTTTTTCTTTTGTAAGCGTCTTCGAAATTACAGGAAGGACATGGTCCGAACCAGACATTCTAACGGTGTGAGGGTCTAACATTGAAAGTGATTTCTTCCTACGAGTAATATTTTCCCATCTTGTTTCCACTCACAATGATTTATTGCTATTGTTATTAACTGGTATAGCAACCAGTTTCCCATGTATGTACTGTATACATCCTGCAGAGCATCACTGCATTCCCAGCAACAAGCTGACTCAAATCTTTTTGGATAGTTGGCCATGTCCCAACGTGTGAGTTGGACTCTGGTAGAAGCAAAATAGAGAAGAACTTTAGCAGTTTTTGTTTGAAACTTTTGAACACTTTATTTGTACAAAGCCGTGTTACAGAATTATGAATATACAAAAATATGGAATTCTTCAAAATGGACTTTGATCATGACGTGGTAGGTTTGAGTAAAGACCTTTCCTTGGTTGGCTGAAGAGGAACCCAACATTGGTTGGCTCTTTTGCTGTTGTAGTACATCGTAGCATTGTTGTACTGTGCATGCTCAGAAGCTTTTCTGCTCAGCATGTCTGTAAAGAGTGCTTATTTAAGTTACTATTGACTTCTTGCCAGCTCGAACCAATCTGGTCATTCTCCTCTGATCTCTCTCATCAACAAGGTGTTTCAGCCGGCAGACTCTCTGCTCACAGGGTGTTTTTTCCACACCACTCTATGTAATTTCTCGAGACTGTTATGTGTGAAAATTCCTGGAAATCTGTAGTTTCTGAAATACACTAACTAGGACATCTGGCACCAACAACCAGGCCAAGGTTAACATCATAGAGATTCACATTTTCTCCCTTATTCTGGTGTTCGGGTTGAACATCAACTGAAGCTCTTGATTTAAATCTGCATAACTGTATGCACCATGCTGCCTCCACATCATTGGCTGATTGAATAACTGCATAAATTGGTATGATTTTCCTGTTAAAGTCACCAGTAAGTGTCATTTGGTGACTTTATTATGACTTACAGCATCTATTTTGTGTGGTTATTATGGTCGTTTGCTTCACACCAGCCTAGGATGAAACAATAAACAAAAGGCCCCAAGCTAAGTGAAATCTAGTACAGTAGATGCTCTTATCCAGAGCAACTCTCTTTTTTTCATTTTATCTGATTATACATCTGTGCATTTGAGGGTTAAGCGCTTTGCTCAAATGGTCCAACAATGGTAACTTTTGAACCTTCCGTAACGTCTTCCGTAATGCCTTAACCACTGCGCTACCCCTGACTCACGTGCTTACTTACTAGAAACATATCCTGATCGCCCTATTCAGCCAATACCCTAAACCAAAGTGCAAGTGAGCTGCAAATTGCACACATATTATGGATGATCGGCATTCAATAATGTATACACATTTGATCATAGACAAAAATGTATACAGATTCTGATCATAACTTCTATCTTCAAAACTTCAAGGCTCCAACTTGACTTTCTTAAACCGTCTAACATTTGAGCCTCTGGACTTAAGGACATTTTTAAGTGAGTATTAAGTCCTGTGACGTTGTGTGAAGGTATGATGTAACCTCACTGTTTTGGACTGTAAAGGTTGATAGGGTCAGAATGTTGTGCCATTAACATGAATGAATCCTAACCTGCCCTGCGTTAACAGTCCAGGCTGGCCACGGTGGTGGGTGTAATGGTGTCTGGAAGGTGACCTTGGCCGACAAAAGCAAAAGTCATCTCAAACTTGACATTAAGTTCAGTGTTCCACTTATTGCACTCACTGAAGTTAGCAGAGCAGCATGTGGAACATAACAAAATCACATGCAACTACTCACTCACTTATCACCTATACTGCTTTATCCTGTATACAGAGTCATGGGGAGCCTGGATCTAATCCCAGGAAACTTAGGGCACAAGGTGGGGTACACCTGGCACAGTGTGCCAATCCATTGCAGGGCGCACACATACACTAATTTGGGAACGCCAATTAGCCTAACTTGCATGCCTTTGGACTGTGGGAGGAAAACCCAGAGGAAACCCACCAAGTATGGGGAGAGCATGCACATGGAACTGGCAATTGAACTCGGACCCTGGAAGTGCAAGGCGACAGTGCTAGCCACTAAGCCACCATGCTTCCTACATACAACCAATCAAAAGAAATAAAAATTTAAATGTATAAAATGAGAGAATTTTTAAAAAAATTTATTATTCTGTACTTGTATCTAATTGGGCGGCACGGTGTTGTAGTGGTTTGCACAGTCACCTTGCATTTCCAGGGTTCCAGGGAGTTTGCATGTTCTCCCTGTGCTTGGTGGGTGTCCTCCGGGTACTCCGGTTTCCTCCCACAGTCCAAAGACTTGCAGATTAGGCTAACTGGTGTTCCCAAACTGAGTGTTTGTTTGTGTCTGTGCCCTGCGATGGATTGGCCCGTCTTGTTCCCTAAGTCTCCTGGGATAGGCTCCAGGCCCCCCGTGACCCTGAATACAGGATAAAGCAGTATAGATGATGAGCAAGTGAGTGGATCTAAATGTTTGGTCATTTCTAATAAAACCTCATCATTTAAAAAATCTGCAATCATTCAGACTTTTCTTTTTAAAGACCTCTTTTTAAAGTCTAGCGGTCCAAAGTATTTTTGCACGCTTTTACTTCGCTTGAACGCCTCAATAAATAATAAATGTTGTCGCTGGTGGGTTATGCAACCCACACACACAACCTGACACAGGATCTTACAGCGGTTGGCCTTCCTGATTGAACCCTCCCATTTTAACCAGGCTAATTTATTGTCTCATTGATACCAACTGGGGCAAATACCAACGCTTTGCAGTCAGCGTTTTAATCAGATGGCTATTTACTTTGGTAATGGTTTGGAAAACTGAAAAACATTATACAGAAAGCACATCTGGAAACGGTCTTAACCTTGTTACTTGTTGTTCTGAAGCAAGAGCAAAATCTTCTCCGGAGACCAAATAATCATTTCTACTATAGAGAGTTTAAAAAGCCATCTCTTCTTATGTGAACATCTTAGGCAGGTCAGATCATTAGGAGGTGATGGATCATTTCCTGTTCTGATTCATCGAACACAGGTTTTCTCCAGTTATTCCTCAGATTTTTTCAGAATGATCTCTCTCTCTCTCTCTCTCTCTCTCTCTCTACACTGTACCGGTCAAGAATATCTTAATCTCCTTATGATTTTATTTTCTGTATTATTTAATCTCAGGAGGCCATTTTCAGTTGTGTTGGACATTTTTATTCATAAATATGGCAATAAATATGTGTAATACATGCGAGTAAACAAATATGTAAACAGCTTAAATCCATTTATTCTAATAAGACTTAAAGTGGCATTACAAGAAGACAGAGTTATTCAATTCACAGCACTGGAACAAATGGACAATATCACATCGTAAAATATAACATGTCACATTTTGTTTTCTCATTAATATTTCAGAGAATTCGTTGTTACATAGACTATTTTTATTTATTTTATTTTTTCTAATTGGGAATACGTACATATAACATACACAGGTTAAATAAGTATGCAGTCCAGGCCTTCCTTATCTTCTGTAACAGTCATTCACTCAGTCACTGTAAACTTTTTTTTTTTTTTTTTTTACCACATCGTCTCATAGGGTTTCAAAGGTGTCTTTTTTTCCTTTTCTTTATTTTTGTTTGCGTATAAAATTACCAAAATACAGTAATAAACACAAATGCTACACTGGAAGTTCTGAATAAATCTTCTGAAATTATACTAGACATAACAAAAGCCACATCCATCTAAAAAAAAAAAAAAAACTAATTTATAATAATTTAAACACATTCTTATTTGCTGTTTCAGGTGTTAGACCGATCATGTTTACCTTAGTGACTTAACCCTTCACCTTTAACTTTCTTGCCCTTCTCAAGTGAACTGATCCCCAAACTTTAAGCCTAAGCAGAATGTCTGTCTCAGATTTAGGCACAATGAGACAGGAGACAGTGGTTAAACTCAGCGAAGGTCCCTTTTCTCTCCGGGCGGCAGTGTTTCTCGTCCCTGCACGGCTGAGACAGGTCAAGGAACAGTTTGGACTTCAGAAAGCGCCTGTACGAGTCTTTTTCCATCAGCGTGAAAATCTTACTCTGAGCCTCTTCGAAACAGGTCACGTCGCACCTTTCGAGGTTTCTCCGGGTTTCTTCTCTTGTCGCAGAGTCCAAATTGACCTGAAAGATTGGAACATGAGTGAATTATTAACAGAATACAAAGCGCGGTGCAATAGATCACACGAACTCATGCATGAACCTGACTTGTGCTCATTTCTCACGTTTGGTTTGTGTTCATATTATTTTTCATGTAATCTATTTATTTTTCATGTAGGATTTTATATATATATTTTTTTTTTTCTTTTTTTTTCTGTATTCCTCATCCCATACTCTATATGGCGGATGGTATTCTCTTACATGCAGAATTTCTTTTCTCATATCAGCATTCAGATCATCATACAGTATATAATTCTTACAATGATCATTCTTATAATTCATATAATAAGTCATGCATGCAATTTGAGGGCATAAGGTGTTAGATTGCACTTCCACTCATTTGTCATATGTAATTACATATTGCTCACATAATCACTTATGAAGTGTGTGAGGATTTTTAAAAATTATTATTATATCTTTTCTTTTTCAGTACAATATTGAGACTTTGTCTCACCTCATTCAGCGAATCGACATCAATGTACTGTTTAAAAATCTGCTTGGCTTTGGCTTGCATCTCCGGCTCTGGCGTCCTTTTGAAGTCTTCACATGCCACCCAGAATTCGATGTTCTCCTGGCTGAACTCGGACTTTAGGAAGGCGGTGAAGGCAGCCCGTCCAGCTGGAAGAAGAAAAGACGCATTGTTACCTGGATGATTGATTCATGTGTAAATCATAGCGCTATCTCAGTAAATCAGCCCCTCCCAACAGCTCAACGCAAATTGCACAACTTTTATATCTACATCTACATGGACTTTGCTACATGGTCCATCTGTGTCAGTCTCCGGGGAAGGGAATGGGAGTTTGGGGGGGGGGATTTGGGGGGGCGTTTAGGGGGGTTGAAGGCCTTTAAGGACGTTCAGAATGTAGAGGTCACTGCTCTGGTTCGGAGGAGCTTCCCAGAAATCCCTGCTCTTAAGTCTTCTGTCCCTGTGGTGCTTGACCCCTAAGGACTAACAGAGCAGAACACTAAGACTGTTTGGAGGCCACTGAGGGCAGAATGTGGACACGTAGCACACGTCCAGAGGCATGAGAATGAGACCATGAGGTTGGCCCCAGCGCAGACGCACTTCCAGCCCCCCTTTATATAAGTTTCATTCTAGCTGAAACTATTCATTGCATTCCCTTGATGGATAACTGCGGGACTCAAATGACACGTTCATTCTGTCTCTTAGTTTCTTGTGATGAAAGGTCTCACTTACCATCATTATTAATCAGGTTGTTAAATGATGTCTTCCAGTTCTCAGTGTCGACAGGAGCAAAGCTGCAAGTAAAAAAAAAAAAAGTTATAATAATAATAATAATAATAATAATAATAATAATAATAATAATAATAATAATAAAAAGCATATGTTTCTATTACACCATCAGAATTGAAATTGTTATTCTAAACATATGGTTATAGCATTTAAGAATGCATTTATCTATTTTTCTAATGATAGATAATATCTACATAGACAGATAGATAGATTAAATACTATATTTTTAGAATCTATATATCTATCTACTGTATCTATTTATGTATATATTATACACACTTCCATAAATGTTCTTTTTCCCTTTTGTGAAGCTGCTTTGAGACAATGGCCATTGTTAAAAGCGCTATAGAAATCAAATTGAATTGAATATTATCTAGACCGATAATTCATCATCAAAACCCTTTCATTCAAATGAACATACTTTTTTGGGGGGGATTTTTATGTTTATATGCATATACAAATCACTTTGTATTAATCATATATAATATTAATTGTATAAACATATAAACATAAAAATACATGTTTATATACAAAGTTATATCAATTAAAGTTGAAATATAATGTAAAGTTTATAACAATTTTACTAATCTCATGTCGCAGCATCTTTTGATTCTCACCTTTTCTCCTGCGCGGGCTTTTCTTTCTCCTTAACAGCCTTCGGCTCTTGACCCGGCTCAACCTTCTGAAGCAGGAACCCAATTTTATGTTTTATGTCCTTTGCACTGTGAATGCAAAATGGAGGTGAAATCACATGTCAAATCTCAGTAAGTCAGGTGTTAATATACTGTAAGAAGCTCATTTTGCCAGATGTTCAACAAATGTCTCATCGCTTCCTTGATAGTCTTAATCTCATGTTCTTCCTTTTAATTAACAGTGTTTTTTTTTTTTTATGTTTTAAGGAAATGAAATCGTGTATCCATGGAAGCAAGCCAAAAGATTGAAAGTTTGAAAGAGGTCCTACCTTTTTAAGCAGGTTGCAGGTAGGGCTGCGAGCCCCTTACACATGGTGGTGGTAAAGAGGAAACAAATCCAGCAGACGCAGAGAAACACGTATGATTCGTCAAGGAAAGGATCGCTACAGTCTTAGAGCAGTCTCCTCCTCTCTTTCAGGCTTTATATGGCTCAGTCCTGCCTGCATCGTGCTCAACCAATCACGACCGAGTGTGTGTTTACAGTCTGACTCAGGCACAAAAAAAAAAGGAAAAAAAAATCTTTGCATTTAGATACTTCTAAAATAATACTAACTATCTAAAGCATTCCCATAAAAACACATGATTAAGGTTAACTAAATATATATATATATATATATATATATATATATATATATATATATATATATATATATAATTTAGTTAACCTTAATCATGTGTTTATATATATATATATATATATATATATATATATATATATATATATATATATATATATTTATTTAATTATGTTATTCATGCATTCCAGAAATCCAGAAAAATAACAGAATTGGATATACGTGAATGGTGATTTTTATTTTTGTCATGCATAGTAAATAACTGTATAATCCCTCATTATCATAAATATTACTCAACATTTTGTACAAACATTTAAAATAGCATAAAATAGCACACTATTTTTTTATTTATTTACTTAGAATAGTCAAGCTATTAGATTCGATTTTAAAATGTTATATTCATTCTTATCCTAATTCATGTCAATTATCATAATTGTAATAATAATAATAATAATAATATAATAATAATAATAATAATGGTTGAAGTATTTCAAGAAGTAACCACAATGCAAAGCTAATGCAATAATAATAATAATAATAATAATAATAATAATAATAATAATATAATAAATGCAGGGTTGTTTAATGTGATCAATGATATAAGTATGGCTGGATGTAGTTTTATTAAAAACAATCAAATATTGCAGAAACCTGAGATAGATACTTTAACCTGAACCTTTGTACCTTTCCATGCAAACTGACTCACATGAATTATTACACATTTGTACGTTTCATCTTGTCATATTAGATTATTCATATCTACAAAGATATTAAGTGTAAAAATGAACATTTTTCTAACACCTTATTTAGATATGTATAATAGAGAAGGTGCAATGATCTCTAAAGCCGCCTATCAGCTTATGATCTATAGAGCTATAAACCAAACCCTCCGTCTAGTGTATAGACAATAGAGTCCAGTCTATACATTATCTGCTAACATTATCGGATACCACAGCACAGTCAAGTTATGAAATCAGTACAAAATGTTTTCTGACAGAAGTGCAGGTTTAAAGAATTTTTTTTTTTAACATAGGTTTTAAAGACATTATCATTTCTATAATAACAATATACTCAGGATGCGCATCAAAGTTTATAACTTCTGACTTTTTGACATATACAGCACAGTGTCGTGAAAAACTATTTGCCTCATTCCTGTTTTTTTTTTTTTTTTGGGGTGTGTGTGTCACACTGTGATTATTGATTTACTGTAGATCGTTAAACACATTTTAACGTTACACAAAGACAACCCGAGTAAATAAATGCAAAATGCGGTGTGATGTTTGGAAAGCCGACTTGTGTTTCACTTGCCACACCCAGACCAGACATGCTTTGGAATAGGTTTTGCAAGGACAGTGTTATGTGCATTTGAAAAGCCCATCAAAGCACCATGATGAACCTGGCTCTCATGTAGACCTTCACAGGAAAGCAAAACTTACCTCTGCTATATAATGTATATATTAATTTATGCATGTAGACCAATATAATACACTGGGTTGTGCTAGCAACCCAGCCTCATTTACATAAATAAATAAATAAATAAATGCTATAGAAACAAGGGAACTCATCGGCCGATGTGCTCAACAGAACGGGCCCAATAATATGGCCTCTTGTGACTTGAATATCCCTCATATGAGTTCAAGGCATTTTTCCCAACTACACTGTTCATTATATATCCTTAAAGTATCCTTATACGAGTGCCACTAGGTTGGCAATGTTTCTTCCTGTTTGAGGACACGTTTGATTAAGTTCATACAGTAGTCGTGTTTGACTGGTTTCATAAGCGAGAAAGAAAATAGAGAGACCAGTGACACATCAGATGTTTATAGCTGCTATAATGTAACGCAACCTATGACAGGAAGTAGCATGTTTTCACAACATTAAAAGTAACTGCCAATGCGTAACATGTCTTGTGTTAAAAAAGAAAACGAGTCTGATGTGGTAGAAGTGGAATAAAGCACTTTGGAAAAAGGAAAAGCCGTTAACGTCGGGGTGATAACGATAGCGATAGCGTTTGCCACATTGATTATTTTCCTGTAAAAGTAAAAGCTTAACCCATTGTGTTCTAATTCAACCTTTCAAATGAGGCATAGGGAAAAGTGAAGATGCCGAGTCTGTGCGCAGATTTCATAAATTATTAGAAGTCAACAAGATGTATTATTTAGAAGTAGTTAATTAGTTACGGTCATGTGACAGGCTGTTACGAGTCTAGAGATGCTCGGTTTGTCTTCACCAGACTATTCAAACACAGTGCTGCTGTCACATCGGCATAAACAGTATTGGCCCGGGAGATGTATTGAACCAGACAGAAAGCTTTGCCTCCACACTCAGCGCAACTGTACAGTATGTATTTTTGTATTTCCTCCCCTCAACGACCTTTCAAAGCCGGCTTGGTCATTAGGGAAGAATCTGACGCCAGCGATTCTCACAGAAGGAACCTGATGGCCTGAATATTGTCCCTTGTCCCAGGCCTTCAGGGAAAACCAACCTAAGAGCTATTATTGTAGCTCCGTGGCACCTGGAGATTATGTCATTATTATTATTATAGCGCCAACTTTACCTGAGGGTACTGTCCAATAAGCCCCAATAAATCGTCAGCGTTCTGCTGTGAATTAACCTACGTGATGACTCACACGCTGCCTCTCCACCTCTTCTCGTCTCTCCTGTTCAAAAAAAAAAAAAGGGAAAGAGTGATGTCGAATGATGAAACATGTGGGCGGTGATTCAGAAAGGCCCTCAGTCCTGGTGTGATCTGGACACACACTTCTAGCGCTTACTAGTTTATTCGAGGACACGGTGTGTTTATTGCCGCTTTTTTTTTCCGGCCACTGTTGATCCCGAGCAAATGAAGAGATCACAGAAATCATGTTTAATTACTGACATGTGTTGTCCTTTCCTGATGTCTTTAATGGCAGACAAGCAATAAGCAATTCACTATTTTTACCTTGTATCAGCAGGTGAACAGATCAAAAAGTTCTTTGTGCATTGTTTGTGTTACAAACAAGTGGTCAGCACAGTGGTCGCGTTGAACCTTCAGGGTGTGGGTTTGAGTCCCAGCTCAGGTCCATGTGCACACAATTTGAGCTTGATGGGTTTCCTCCCATAATAAAAATTTTTATTTTTTTTATCATGTAGTCTGGGCTAATTGCCATTCCCAACTTGCCCATATGGTGTGAATGAGCATGTGAGTGTGTTTGTATGTTTGAGTGTACCCTGAAATGGATTGGCACCCCATTAAGAGCAAACCCTGCCTCATGCCCCAAGTCTACTCAAATAGGCGCCAGGCTGAGTGAGTGAGTGAGTGAGTGAGTGAGTGCCAAGATCCAAAATAAAACTGTGACATGGATATACTATTAGATTTTATCCCTCGTTCTTTTTTTTTTCTTTTTTTTTATCCCAGAGAGAACATTATAATAACCAGTTTATAACATGATGCATACCAGTTTCGCTAATTGTGATCATTTATAACTTGGTCTTTCAGACGCATCTGGAAACTGGATTACGGGCAGGATGCACTTGTTTGAGATCACTGCACACTCCTATTTGTCTGGGAAAGGGAAGATCTATCGAGACTCATAACATTGATCAGCGATGTTTGGCTAATGCGAATGGTATGAAACAACTGGAGATTCTATTAAAAGTTGTTTTGTTTTTCTCCCCTCTTCTCCACAAGGTAGTAAGGCACAAACAGTTCCAGGTAATGTAACTGTCAGAGATGGATGTGATGTGATATTATAAAGGTTGCATGCATTTTTATAACATCTCAACATAACATGCAAGGGCGTTCAAGTAAAACCGGGACTTTCGACCCTGCCACACTCAAGCACTCGTCTCAGAGTTTCACCACCATGTGTTTGGATGCCACCAAGGTCAAAAGGTTTTCTCAGAATGCCTGCTTAATGCATGAAACGATGGACTCCCAGGAACTCCTTTAACTGCCCAAACATGTGGAAATAGCTTGAGCGAGGTCAGGTGTGTAGGGGGGGGGTTGGGGTTTCTATAGTGTGCATTATTGTTTGTGAATGATTGTTATTCATTGATTTTCAAGGAAGGATTATGTGTTCATTCACCCAGGAATGAATGCAGCGGGCTCCGAGCCACTTCGGTTGGAATCGTGGTTCACGGACGCTTAGCCTGCTTCAAAATGATCGCACAATTCAAACGTGGTGAAGAGTCACCACGGTACTGTGCTTAAAGTCTCCTGTAAATTTTAAGCCTTCAGTCCCAGTTTGACTTGAACACCCTTATATTTCCATATTTTGTCTGTTTTTTTTGTTTGTTTGTTTGTTTTTTGTTGTTGCTTTAAGCATGTGGAAATGAGAGAGTGGATTAAGTCTGCATAGAGAAATCTTTATTCTTTAAAAGCAACTCTCCTACCATTATGCTCCAGATGGAAATGGTAATATCCCCTACATCCCCAATCTAATTTCATCCACAGACATAACTCCTTGTTGAATATCTACAATATAAACTAAGCCGTTTGTTTAAATCACGTTTTTTTTTTTTCATTAGATTTAATTAATCCGAGGATTCAGAACAGCAATTCCATGAAGATCTTGATTGATTAATCACACACTATGCACACACCAGTGACTTTAATAGGAATTCCTGTACACCTACTCATTCATGCAGCTATTCAATCAGTCACATGGGAGTAGCGCGGGGCATAAAAATCATGTAGATACCAACCAAGAGCTTCAGTTAATGTTCACATCAGAACATAAGAACAAAAAAAAAAAAAAAAGGGTGATGTCTATGACGTTAATCTGACTTTGAGTATTTCAGTATAAACACACTGCTGCTCTCCTGGGATTTCCACATACAACAATCACACCGGATGCTGGAATACTGGTCAAAACCACCTAGTAAATAGGAGTTATGGAGGCAGAAATAAATACCTTGTTTATAGTAAAGGAAAAAAAAAAAGACCTGACTGATTTGGGCCAGACGGGAAGGTTTTGTTAACACAAATAACCAGTGGCGCTGACAGACCGGGGTGAGCAGAAAAGCCTCTGATGAAGTGTTCCTAATAAAGTGGCCAGCAAGAATGTATCTATAAGAAATATGGCATATATTTAAATCAGTGTATGTACGGTAACCGCTGCTGTACTGAGCAGGTTTTGTGTTTACAGACTTGTCGTCATGGTAACAAATGCAACAACTAAGCCAGCATCAGTTCAATCCAGTTAGCATATAAAAATGTTCATGTTAGTCTGAATTGTATATAATTATCGATTAGATTGACATCACTCAACTTCTACCAAACCAGATGCACTAGTAGGAGGTTTCTTCAAACTAAATAGGCTTTAAGGCATATCACCTGTCACTGGAGCGCAGTGTGTGGATGTGGGTGCGTAAAAGTAGAGTAGGAGGAGTCCCGTGTCACGAGTACTGTATACACGGTCAGAGTTCACGTACCCATCAACTTATCATCAGGGCTGAGACGTAGCGTGTAATCCTTGTAGGAGAGCGTCACTTGAACTTTTCCACATTTTGTTACTGTACGTTACAACCACACACATGCTAATTTTACGTGGTAAACCAACACAAAGTGGCACATAATTGTGAAGCGGAACAAACAGAAAATAGAATAGAGAATAGAAAATCTTTACAAATAGAAATCTGAAAAGTGTTATGTGCATTTATATTCAGCACCCCTGTACTCTGGTACCCCTGAATAAAATCCAGTGGAACCAATTGTCTTCAGAAGTCACCTAATGAGTAAATAGAGGCCACATGTGTGTAGTTTATTCCTGACCTCTCTGGCGTGTTACTTGGTTTTCATGATTCTGCTTTTTTTCCAATGTTCTCTAACAAACCTGTGAGGGCTTCACAGAAAATGCATAAAAACCCAGCCTCATTGAAAAAAACAAATATTTTATCTACATTTATTATTTTTCTTTCACTTCACAATCATGTGCCACTTTCTGTTGGTCTATCACATAAAATTCCCCAAATATTGATATATGTTTGTAGTTGCACCACTGATGGATTGGCACCCTGTCCAGCATGTACCCCGCCTTGTGCCCCAAGTCTCCTGGGATATGCTCCAGGCCCCCCGCGACCCTGGTATAGAATTTGAGTGAGAGAGTGAGTGAGACCATGCTTTGCACTTAGGATGAATTTTTAACAAGCTTTTATAAACAGAGCAGGGTGCTGCGTTCACATTACCATGTAACAGATACACACCAAATTGATCCTTGAGGAACATGGGAAGCGACAGTTTCATATTTTTGAGTGCGCATGCGTCTGCTGAAATACATTCAGCTAAGAATAGATAATCTCCGAAAGTTTATAAAGTTTGAATAACAACAGAGCTGGAAATGTATTTGAAATGAAAGCAGACCTATTTAATGCCAAATGGAAAGAATGTCATGCGCACGCGTAACACGACCGGCACTAGGACCCGGAAGTAGTACGGTCGGGTTTCCAGGAAGCATAAAAGGAGACAAAATGCTGCATCACATTGCTCAGTCATTGAGTTCACCCATGCCTTTGCTGACGCTTCGCCGACTATTCTGTGACTACTCACCGATTCGGGTTGCTTCTTTGATTGAGTGTGTGTTGCTAGAACGCGGATTTATTTGTGTAGATCCTTGCTCTTTGCGTAAGAGAGTTCTTAGACTAATCGCGTGGTTATCCTGCCTACTCATGCTGCTTCCGCGTTTGGGTTTACCATCCACGCTACACGGGCTAACTGCTAAGGCTTTTCAGTTTATCCTTCGGTTGCTCGTGACAGAATGACTGAGCCAAAAGCAGTAAACCCAGCGGAGTTTGCTCGCCTCTGTGATGTGGTTGACCAACTTGCTGAACTGATCAATAAGCTCCGTGGTGAAGTCGCGTCTCTCCGAAAGGACCTCCAAGACGTCGCGGCCTTGCGCGTTACGGCAGGAGAACGCGACTCTCCACGGGGTGGCTGCTCACTCGGCTGTTGCCACGACCGTCACAGTGGCTGCAGCGCCGCCCCCCTCCTCTTCTGATGTTTTCATAGCTCTACCGGATAAGTGGGATGGCACAGATGGGAAATGCAGCGTTTTTCTAACCGCATTGGATCTTGTGTTTGAGTTCAATTCCACCAGATACTCCAGAGACCGACTGCGCCTTGCGCTTCTCGTCTCGTTGCTATCCGGGCAGGAAGCTGAGTGGGCCACGGCGGTTCTCCAATCAGATTCAGACACTGCTTATTCATATGGAGAATTCACCCGTCAACTAAAGCTAACATTTGAACATTCTGCTGCTGAGGTGGAGACCGATATGAAATTGTACCATCTGCGGCAGGGAGTGTCGTCCATGAGTCGCTACACCGCAGATTTCCGTACTATCGCCGTGCAGACCACCAGGGGAGACGCCGCCCTCCGGACGGCCTACTACGAGGGACTGGCTTCACGCATAAAAGATGAACTCTCCGGACGGGAGCTTCCGACCACACTGGAGGAACTGATTCAGCTCGCTCTCCGGATTGACCAGCGCCTGCTCTCCCGTCCGAGGCCAGCCCACCCGGACCCTGACGCCCATCACGCCATCTTTTTCACACGCCACATCCCGACCACCAGCCTTCACCACCACCGCTATGGCACCCACCGGATCTCCACCTCCCGCCATGGTTGACACCAGAGCCGGGGAACCCATGCAATTAGGACGCGCCTCCTTGAACGCTGCTGAGCGAGAACGACGCTTCAGGGAGGGACTTTGTGCCTATTGTGGGTCAGGAGCGCACCATAGAGCCATCTGCCCTCTTCGCCCGGGAAACGCCCAGGCCCGGTGAACCATGGTGAACTACACGGGCTAACTGCTAAGGCTTTTCAGTTTATCCTTCGGTTGCTCGTGACAAAGAATGAATAATACTGATCACTTTTTTTTTTTTTTTTACACCTGTTGAAACTGAACTTTATAAATCATTTTTCCATTATTTTGTTTTAGCCATTAATATCTCATTACAAAGTGATGAACTTTGATCTAAAGTTTTACACATTTCAGGCCATGGAAAATCAGCCTGCCTTGCTTTGTTCTGTGGGGAATGCTTTATACCTTTTGAATACCCTTTCCTCCTACACATGGAGATGTTTACGTGCTGGACAGAAGCCTAGTACATAATAAGAGGTAAAATGATGTAAAGACCCAGAATGGGGCCATTTCGAAAGAATTACAGTCTTACGTAACAGGCTGGATCAGAGGGAGAGAACATGAGGTATTATGGCTCCAGTGATTTCACTGATGTCCCAGAGTTAACATTACTTATGCAGTTGTGCAGTAATTGATCCCAAAAATAGAGAAACCTCTTAAGGCCCAGAGCCTGCACACATGGCCCACCATGTGCATGGGTGTTGAGGAAGTTTATTGATTGAGGTTACTATAAAATACTATAGCTGTACACAGTCTCACATAATATGAGAAATAAATTATAAAACTGGTGTATACAGTAGTGTGCTAGTCTATTTTTCCCCTTGGTAAATTGGTGGTATGCATGAGCGTATATACTGTGTACCGACTACTGTACAGTATATAGTATGATGAAATGAAATCACCCTTCCTCTTTGCATGCTACTTAACATATAGCTCGATAAATGACATCTGCGTTTTAAATAACAAATACCGTGCAAGAGGGAGTGCTGTTGTGCTGGTTATCGGCACGGCTCTGGTGTGGTTGTCAGCATAAAGATGCCTTTATTATCAACAGATAATGATTTGTTTATTTATTTAACTTTTCTCCGCCAATACATATCCCTCCACGACTGGCGGAATTGGAAAGCTAGTGCGCTACTGTATGTAAGGTGTACAGACACTTGTTAAACACACCAAGTAGTGACCTTGTTTAAGGGATACAGAGGGATTCGGGATTCAGCCTTGTGTTAGAAGCTATTTAGGCTCGCAACCTACAGTCAGCACCTGGGTCACAGAGTGATACATATAGTTAAACATCCCAGTGATTCTACCATCCATTATCACCGCTCATGGAAAACCTTTTGTCTAATCAGATGAACTAACTCTTGTATAATTTACTATGAATCCCTCAAAAGTATTGGAGGCATGTTATGGCTTGGACATGCACAGTATAGCTGCCTCTAATAAAAGGTCGCAGATGTTAATTGATGATGATATGGCAAGAATAGCAGCATTGATTTGGACGTGTATATAGCTACCTAAAATTATGGCTAAAATTATTAAGACACCATATGCCAGGGGTGGCCAAGTTCGGTCCTAGAGAGCCGCAATCCTGCAGAGTTCAGCTCCAGCCCTGAAAAAAAAAAACTCTCCTGCCAGTAGCCTTAGTAGTCCTGAAGACCTTGATTAGCTTGTTCAGCTGTGTTTGATTAGGGTTGGAGCTGACCTCTGCAGGATTGCGGCTCTCTAGGACCGAACTTGGCCACCCCTGCCATATGCCATGTATTATAATTCTCCCTGTGCACAAAACAGGTGACGTCACTAGTAAGTTCTTGCTGATCATGGCAGAAGCGTTGTGCTCATTAGAATCAGTTGGATGGAAGATCTACAGTTTGTGGCAGGATTTTTACTGTGTAAAGTAAAGTGCACAAAAAATGAACTTGTGAATTTCTTAAATGAATTGCAAACGTCTATGGCGAATTTCTTCAGGAGGCGATCAAGCAGGCATGGATTGGCCGAGTGACTGTGTGGACTTCAACCTCAATATTGATTTTCGTACGGCAACTTACGGCAACTTAATTGCATAAAATAACAAATTATTCTTGTTATCTTGATTGGCATTATTGTTTTGTTTGTTTTTTTTTATTGAAATGAATTTCACTTTTGTCTTAATGCTTGATTCAATCAAATAAAGATTTAATCAAATGCTGGAAAACTGATAAGTCAATGACCCAAACCATGAACCACTAAAGCGATCCAAGGCAAAGAAATGGGATGTTCTTAAAGGGCAAAGTCATTCACCTGACCTCCACCCAGCTGAGCCGCTTTATATTGAACGAAGACAAAAGTGAAGGTAGAAAGGTACACAAACAGGCAGGAACTGAAGGAGGCTGCAGTAAAGACCAGGCAAAGCATAACAAGGCATTTAATAAAATGTCCATGAGTTCTAGTTCGTGCATCCAAGTATGAAAAGTAATTCTAATATTTATGATTATGTTAGTTTGTCTGATGATGTTTGTGCCTGTGGGCATGGAGGAACTTCTACTTTGAGACAACCTAATCAAAAACAAAAAAAAAAAACTAAGCAAAAGTACCAAATTGTCACTGCCAAAATATTTACAAACCTGCCTGAATTTATGAAAATTCAAGCTCTAATGGCCACGGTTAAAAAGAAATATGATATGAAAGATCCAATGCATGAACTATGTTTATAAAATAAATCCATGCTGAGATTATACAGATCTCAGTGGTTTAAGAACCGGTGATTTAACATCACTTTCCAGTTTCATCACGTCATCAGGTTAAAAATAAAAGAGTCCTGTTTACAGTAGGTCATATGTCACAGCAAATTAGCCCTTGATATAAGATGTGCAGGGAAGTCTGTGTCACATTGCTCGTTATTTATATTCATACGGTAATTACAGCTGTTTGTATTAAAGTTCGAGATAAGACTCAGTGCCATGGAGACTAGCATCACATTTCGAGGGTTCCATGAGAACTGCTGCAGGAAACAAACACAATGCATTGTTGGAAGTGTTTGGATAAAATATGCTTAAACAGAAAAAAATAAGTAGAGTATACAGTAGCTTACACTTGTGTTCCTCAGACAATATGAGTGAAAATGAACACAGAGCACAATATATATATATATATATATATATATATATATATATATATATATATATATATATATATATACACATTTCATGATATCATAATGGATCTTTTTAACATCAGAATGGATATTTTTAAGTTTGAGCTTTTTCAGACTGTCGCAGCAGACACATCACGACACGTGCGATATGTGTATTCTGGTACTGTATGTCCGCTTATCCTCTCTAAGGAGTAGGATTACGTCCCTTGACATATTTTGGCTTTCTCCATGTGCATGTCTTTCCCCCCCCCCCCCCCCCCCTTTTATCCCAGGAGATAACAGAATTTGACGCAGGGATTGTCCATTTGGTTGCTGTGTTAGAACAATATAAAAGTATGAATGCTGGCGACAGTGACAGCATACAGTATTTAAGCCCATTACATCAGTTCCCAAGGATAACCGGAAACACTCCTTTGTAAATTCCAGCATTATGGTAGTCTAAACTGTCAGCCTTTGGACTTTGTATATTCTACCTCTATATTATCTTTGTACTGAGTTAATTCCATGCTCCAAGCTATCCTTTAAAAACACATCAGGCATGAGACCCATGAGACCAATTCTGCCTGCAGCCTAGTTTCATTGAACCTGTGTGAGGCACACACACACACACACACACACACACACACAGACATGGCCTCAACACAATCTCTAAAGGTATACTGTGGTATCTGGTACCAAATCCTTTAAGTCCTGTAGGTTGGGCCTCTGTGGATAATATTGGTTTATTCAGACGCTCAGTCGAATTGAGACCTGTGGCATTTGGAGGCAAAGTCAACACCTTATTGCTCAAACCATTCCTGTGCAGTTTTTTTCCCCCCCAGTGTGGCAGGGCTGCTGAGAAAGACCACTGCCAATAGAGAATTGTCTTGCCATGAAGAGGTGTACTACGTCTATGTCAACAATGTTTAACACAAGTAAAGGTAGGTAAGTCAAAGCAACATCCACATGACTGTCAGGAGCCAAGGTTTCCCGGTAGGAATTTGACTAGAACATCACAAGCCTCTTGTTTTCTTGCATTCCCTTCCCCAGATGACCTGCTGACTGTAGGATGTAAAGAAAACAAGACAGATCAGACCACGCCAGTCTCTGCCATGGCTTCATTCTGCAGTTCTCATGCTCATGTGCATATTGTAGGTGTTTCAGCAGTGGACAGGGGTCAGAATGGATTTTTTTTATTTTTTATGGTATGTTGCTACGCTACGCTTGGTATGTGGCTAACTGATGGGTTAGTCTGTGCTCCACATGGTCATCAAAGAGCCTTGAGCGCCCATGACTGATTCACTGATTTTCCTTTATTGAACTACTTTGAGTAGTTTTTACAGTGTTACTAACCATTGCATGCCAGACCCTAGAAGACCAGCTATTTTGGAAATGTCTGACTCGCAGTCTACTAGCAATCACTGTTTGAGCCTTGTCAAAGTTATGGCACATAGGATTACCCTTTTACCTGCTCCCAACATGTCAACTTCAATACTTGACTGTTCTCTTCCTGCCAAATATATCTCACGCCTTGGCAGGTTCCACTGTAATGAGATAATCAATGTTATTCACTTCACCTGTCAGTGGTTTTACTGTTATGGCTGATTGTTTGTAAGCTACCCACTCACCTCAACTTCATATATGTTGAATGTACAGCTATAAAATGTCAGCAATCAGAAGGTTGTTCGTGGTAAATAGCAGATAATTGTGCCCTTTCAAGCTGCTTGAGCACAGTGGGGGTGCCATTTCTTTTGTAAGATGCAATTCTCCTCTTTTTTCCACTTCTCTTTGGTGAAGAAGAGATTGTACTATTCAATTATACGGTTACAATAGATAATGATTAAGCCTTAGTTCATATGGACATAGAATTCTTGAGCCACTCTTCATTTTGTCATATTAAATTTAATTGAGTAGATTAAATTGAATTCCCACCTCAGGTCTGTGTGCGTGGAGTTTGCATGTTCTGCCCGAGCTTGGCGGGTTTCCTCCGGGTGCTCCAGTTTCCTCCCACAGTCCAAACACATATTGTACAGCTTAGGTTAATTGGCATTTCCAAATTGCCTGACTTGTGTGAATGTTGACCAGGTGTCCTGCCATGGTTGTACTAATGGGATGCAATGGTCACCACTGGCCTCCACAATCCCTAGTTGACCTTCAGAAGTTACTAGATGGATGGATGTATACCCTGTATACAGGATAATGCAGTATAGATGATGATGAGGATGATGATGATGATGAATTTTAAAAAATTGTAGCAAATGTTCTTTTTTTTTTACCATGACAGGTTTTACCATGTCTTCAGCCTTCTTGTTAAATGGCCTTCAGTGACCTTTGATATTGCCAAGACCAGGTTGCAAAAGCCTTCTACATCATTTTGCTAAAGTTAAGCTGTCAAAATACGTTCTAGACCAAAATATGTGTTTGTTTGTTTTTTTTTTTTACCAGAATTCAGGCATTCCATGAGTTTCTCCAGACCATCCTGCATTCTATATGTGATCATATTTGAAATTTAAACCGGTCTCATGCATGCTAACCCCCTATAGGATCTGTAATGCTTCAAGTGCAAGACCATGTGGGAAGATTTACAGATATAATAAAGCTCTAAAGCCAAAACAAACACTGGATACTCCTGATCGACTGCAATATAGCAGCAGCAGCTATTAAACGTGACGACGAGCGATACGTGAGCGATGTGGAATGGGGGTAAGTTGAAGATAAAACAGGAAGTCATATCACTCAAGTCATGGAAAGATGCTGTATGGAGATAGCTGAGATGAAGTAGTATGGATAATCAGGATAATTAGGTATGAGCCGTATTTTACATGGCAGCACAGTGGCGCAGTGGTTAAAACCGTCGTCCCGCACCTCCAGGTTCCAGGTTCGATTCCCACCTCGGGATCTGTGTGCATGGAGTTTGCATGTTCTACCTGTGCTTGGTGGCTTTCCTCCCACAGTCCAAAGACGTGAAGATTAGACTAATTGGCCGTGGTGTGAACGCTGACTGAAGGTCTTACCATGGTTGGAAAAGAGGTATGGTGACGGGTAATTACCAAAAGCAGGTTGTTAGATTGATGAATGGAGTATTTTGCATAAAAAAGTTGTTAAATATCAAATATAATTTTGTTGCTATCAAGGCTCAATCTAAAAGAGTAACACTTCACATTTTGCTATCAGCAGGTGGGAACAGGAGATAGTTTGTACACAATGCAGATTGACTGTACAGCAGGTGATGTTCAGGTGCTTGGGCTTATCAGCAGACCGTCTCTCTGTCTCAGCCTCAACCTAAAAAACACACACACACACACACACACACACACACACACACACAGGAGAAAGAGAGCTCAATTAATCAAGTGTTGTCAGGGCCATAATGTTCAGTGATTGCCTCTCGCCCTTTCCAGAGACAAGTCTTAGCCTCCTGTGTGTTTATTATGTGTGTGCACAGGTGTGCGTTTGTCATCTTTCAAATTAAATTTACAACCAAAAATGTCACCGAGTTCAAACCCCGAGGAACAGAGGATCCATCCGTCATGTCAGACCATCGAACATTAAAATAATAATATGTTTATTACTTGAAACCTCGTTTTAATGACTGGAGGCGCAAACACATTCTGTACAGTAACAGTTCATATCTTTCAACTCACGACATTCTCGATTGACAGTGAACGTACAGTACTTGAATACCTGATTTTCCATAGTTTAGTGTAATACTGTAGTAGTTCTTTTTTTTTTTTTTTTTTAGAGAGATGCTTCCCATGAGGGCAAAACATTACGTTTCTTTGTTTGTGTGCAAATACATCCCGGTGTGTCCGCAGAATTTCCCAGAAATCCGGCGGTCGTGTTTACAGTCACATGCTTTCGCAGGGCACTGAAACCATGTCAAGAGCTGAGAAATAAAATCCGCGCAAAGATGCCGTCGTCAGGCAGGAACAAAGTTTGCCAGTGGGCGTAATATCTCTGCCATAAAGTCAGCAGGTTTCCCTTCCTTTGGCACGTCTCAGGATTTATGGCCTACTTTCTTTTTTGTTCGTTTCCTTTTCTGGAAGTTAAGACTTAATTTCGAACGACTTTGTGGCAGAACATTGTTTTCCTTTCGGAAGGGCAGTACATTGATGCCAGTTGCATGTCACAGGTTAAATCGATTAACTTTTTTTTTTTTTTCTTTAAGCAAAGATCAACAAAAGCTGCCGAAAACAGTTGTGTGTATTTGGGTGCCGGTGAGGGTGGATGAGGGTGCGCATGTCGGTGTCGGAGAGTCTGGAGCTACGTGCTTTCCTGTACCGCAGAGAGATCCGTATCTGACCAGACGGTGCTTAAAGACTCGTTGCCTTCTTTCATCTCATATCTGGTGTTTGTGTTGGTGAGAGTGTGTGTGTGTGTGTGTGTGTGTGTGTGTGTGTGTGTGTGTGTGTGTGTGTGTGTGCAAGCACTCTAACCTCCACACTTGTCAATAAAAATCTACCATGAACAAACCCAGAGCTGGCACCGTGATCGTCCCCTCTGTTCCTGGTAACAGTACTCCAGCATGAGGATTAGCTTTGTTTTCAAAACATCAGAAAGGTTCCTTTTTAATACATCAAACATTTCTAAACAATCGTTTGAATTCCTTATTCTGATTGATCAGAGGGTGCTGATCTATTTTCTCTAACAAATTGCGCACCAATCCACTCCTGTATATACTTGCATGATGAATGCTCATCATCTAAGGCATTTGTTTTGTGTGTTACCATTGATATGATGAAGTTTTACTATAAGGAAATTAACCATTTTGAAAGAGATGGTCACGTGCCAAAGCTTTGCTACTAAGAAACAGTATACAGCATGTTCTTCCTTAATACATTTTTTTTTTTTTTTTTAAAGTGTGGTATAAGATCGAGAAAAAACACTCCAGGATGTGCAGTTATTGGAAAGTAATCATGCTTGGCGTCGTCCATGTTACTTCACACAGTCACTGATTTTATATACTCATAGACAAAAGAAACATTGCACGTAGAAATTGCGTACAAACTCATTTGTGTCAAATACTGTACATGTATAAATAAATAAAAAGAAATGTGTACAGAAATCAGCACCAGAAATTCAAAATTCAGACAATAATGTTGACTCAATATTGGCACACGATACGTCTTCCTTGCACGTCCAGCAAGTTCAGCTATACAACCATTGAATAGTCTGACGTGTGTAACCCTGGAATATCAGCAGCAGTAATGGCAGGATTTTTACTTTTATTTCAAATAACGCCAATGAATCAGTTTCTCTTGTCTTGATGTGGTCACTCTGTACTAATTTAACCACGAAATATGAATCACGAATTGTGTAATGTTTAATATTATAAAGGTAGGGAACAATATAGCGCAAAATGTATCATTGTGCCCAATAAAGAGACCGATGACTTAAAACTGTGTGCTGGGCCACCAAGGCCTCGGTATGACCCTACAGAGCAGGTGCAGCCCGCTGTAGGATGGGAGCTCATGAAATGGACAAGATGTCCAATTAAGTGAGTGATGTTTCCTTTAGCCATAGCATGAACATCATTGTGTTTTGTGGGAATGAGTAAACATATGTATTGAAGCATTGTATCTTGTTAGGAACACAACACATGTATGGGAGTACAGGATGTTGAAGAAATGTAAATGTACACTCACCTAAAGGATTATTAGGAACACCATACTAATACGGTGTTTGACCCCCTTTCGCCTTCAGAACTGCCTTAATTCTACATGGCATTGATTCAACCAGGTGCTGAAAGCATTCTTTAGAAACGTTGGCCCATATTGATAGGAGAGCATCCTGCAGTTGATGGAGATTTGTGGGATGCACATCCAGGGCACGAAGCTCCCGTTCCACCACATCCCAAAGATGCTCTATTGAGTTGAGATCTGGTGACTGTGGGGGCCATTTTAGTACAGTGAACTCATTGTCATGTTCAAGAAACCAATTTGAAATTATTTGAGCTTTGTGACATGGTGCATTATCCTGCTGGAAGAAGCCATCAGAGGATGTGTACATGGTGGTCATAAAGGGATGGACATGGTCAGAAACAATGCTCAGGTAGGCCGTGGCATTTAAACGATGCCCAATTGGCACTAAGGGGCCTAAAGTGTGCCAAGAAAAGATCCCCCACACCATTACACCACCACCAGCAGCCTGCACAGTGGTAACAAGGCATGATGGATCCATGTTCTCATTCTGTTTACGCCAAATTCTGACTTCGAAATGGAGACTCATCAGACTAGGAAACATTTCAATTTTGGTGTACAATTTCAGTGAGCTCGTGCAAATTGTAGCCTCTTTTTCCTATTTGTAGTGGAGATGAGTGGTACCCGGTGGGGTCTTCTGCTGTTGTAGCCCATCCGCCTCAAAGTTGTGCATGTTGTGGCTTCACAAATGCTTTGCTGCATACCTCGACTGTAACGAGTGGTTATTTC
This sequence comes from Clarias magur, assembly GCA_013621035.1. Lineage (NCBI taxonomy): Eukaryota > Metazoa > Chordata > Actinopteri > Siluriformes > Clariidae > Clarias > Clarias magur. The sequence goes on along the minus strand of QNUK01000180.1, from coordinate 379,439 downwards.
AGTCAAAGTTGCTCTTCTATTAGCTTGAATCAGTCGGCCCATTCTCCTCTGACCTCTAGCATCAACAAGGCGTTTTCGCCCATACTGGATGTTTTTCACACCATTCTTTGTAAACCCTAGAAATGGTTGTGCATTAAAATCCCAGTAACTGAGCAGATTGTGAAATACTCAGACCGGCCCGTCTGGCACCAACAACCATGCTACGCTCAAAATTGCTTAAATCAACTTTCTTTCCCATTCTGACATTCAGTTTGGAGTTCAGGAGATTGTCTTGACCAGGACCACACCCCTAAATGCATTGAAGCAACAGCCATGTGATTGGTTGATTAGATAATTGCATTAATGAGAAATTGAACAGGTGTTCCTAATAATCCTTTAGGTGAGTGTATATAAGCATGCATCGTAGAAGAGACGAGAGCTTTTTTCCTCTGCAGAGGAACTGCTCGGCTGTATTCTGGAAAGAATAAAGTCTTTTGGCATCGACATCCCTGGTCTAGTGATCTTTGCCTCCTAGGTTAATCGTGCCTGAACTAGCTACAACAACTCTTGGTCTTAAAGGACTAGTGCGCTCAGCAGTGGAACCAGTTGTTCGGAATCCGTTCCATAGTCTGGAAATTTCCTAGAAAGATATCTGTCGACGTCTGCTTGTGTTGCTCCAAGTATTGCAATGGCCCTCTCTCTAATAGCGTTGTCTAAAGGGGCATGATGAAGACAAATTACACAATCAGAATGTTTTATTTTATTATTCGTGATACTAGGACATGTCAGCTGGACAACTGTGCACATACAGTACATGCAGTAGGAAAGATGCGAGTTGGGTTTTTACCTTACCTGTGGGTGGCACGGTGGCTTAGTGATTAGCGAGGGTCTCCTTGCACCTCCAGGGTTCGATTCCCGCCTCTATGTGCTTGGTGGGTTTCCTCAACGTTTTCCAGTGTCCTCCCACAATCAAAGGTGGACATTTTTTTTAATTGCCTGTAGTGTGTGAATGAGTGTGTGTACAGTATGTGCGTGTTCTCTGTGATGGATTGGCACCCAGTCCAGGGTGTATTGTGCCCTAAATCTCGCGATAGTCTCCAGGCCGCCCTCAACCCTGTATACAGGATAAAGCTTCATTTACCTTGAGTCTTTATGTAACAAGGCAAACAAATTTATGAATTCAGGTTTACATACTGTAATAGTATTTTTGTTTTTTTTAAATACTGCAACATATCTTTTGTCCATAAGCATTCCTGTAACAGTCTACCAGACAGAAAACCCTTTACGGTAAGGGCTTGTACGCCCTTACAAACCCTTCCATCCAGTACAGTGGAACCTCGGATTGCGAGTAACATGGTTTACGAGTGTTCCGCAAACCGAGTAAAGATTTTTAATAATTTTTTATTTGGAACCCGAGCAACTATTAGTTTACGAGCGCCGAGTATCATGTATCACACATGCGACTCTTATTTTGACACCGAGCGTCACTCTCTCACCTTTAAAGTGATTCCTTTAATATGCGCTCATGCCAGTGTCAGAGAGATTTCTTTTTTCCTTGTCAAAACGGTGTTTCCGTATTTAAGTGTGTGTCCGTTTGTTGTGAAACCTAAGTGATTCTGTTAGTATGCGCTCATGCCAGTCTCGCTTTTTTCCGTTAAACTGTGTTTCCGCTGTGTTTATGCATTTGTTGTGAAACTTAAAAAGTGAGTCTGTTAATATACGCTCATGCCAGTCTCAGAGAGATTTCTTTTTTCCCTGTTAAAACGGTGTTTCCATTGTGTGTGTGTGTGTTTGTTGTGAATCTTAAAAAGCGCGGTGGGGAGAGGGAGGAGGAGTGTTACTGTGTAAAACGAGGCGAGCGAAGGGGCTAATTCTACACACACACACACGGCGCCTGCGCGCACCAACGGAAACACTTAGGATTTATTTGTACTTTTTTTAAAGGTAAAGTGCAGATTAATTTGTTTTACTTTCATTTTATAGATTGTATTAATTATTTTTATGTATTTATTTTTTGGGGCTGTGGAACGAATAATTTGAGTTTTCATTATTTCTTATGGGAAATGATGATTTGGTTTACGAGTGTTTTGGAATGCGAATTATGCTCGTAATCCAAGGTCCCACTGTACTACGATGAATCACGTGCTTGCCCTTAAATTGTCATGCAATCATAAACATAATGAAGTCATAAAACATCAAACTCCGTCACTTCCTGAAGATTAATCACAAAAAACGATGAACAGAAAGGCAGTTGGACGAGTTAAAGACAGAAAACGTCAACACACTTCACAAACTGTTGTGACAACTAAGCGGGTCACAACCAGTCACGTTCCTTTCAGGTGATTTCTTTCCATTCCTTTGCAGTACAGAGGAGCATATAATATCATCAATTTTTTTTATATTTCATCTAAATGCCTCATACTATATTTGTATGATAATGATGTAAAGACTGTAAATTCGTATATAAATCTACGGCCCAGTTGGGCGTATTCTTCTGTTTTATTACATTGAATCTTCCTGTTTATTCCTGTCTTTATTTCACACTAGCATGCCCATTGAAAGGTTATTTCACATGACATCAAATGAAGAACATTCACAGCAAGACAAACTGGGAGCTTCAGTTATAAAGGTTCTGATAATAAGTTCATACAGTATTTGATTAAATGATGAAGCCACAGTTTAAAGCACATGTGAACTGATCAAATAAGTCACCTAACAACATTTGTGTTGTCTGACGTGCTGGAGAACATGAGATGGTTATTTAGAATTTATTTAAGGAGACCCATGGTCTTTCTAACATTTTTGTCATAAAAATAAGAAGGTGAGGCTGGTAAATGTACAGTTGCTTTAATACAAGCGGCCACATGAGCCGATATTGTATTGCGAATGTTCCTCAGTGTTAAACATAATGAAGAAGAGAAAAGACAAAGCATGCAGTTACTATTAAATGAAACAAAATGCCAACTTGAATAATGTCACGTAACCATAAAGGTTAAATAAAGTCAAAAAATTACAGTAAACCTCACATCCTTCATTTCTAGTTAATGTATTAATAAGGTAAAGTACTAATAATATTGACTGTCGGAAAGCCAGTTGCACAAGATACAGACACCAAACAGTCGAGACGTCAGACTGTTGTCTGTTGTGACAGACTGTTGTGACAACTAAGTAAAGCTGCGACACGTCACTTTCCTACAGTACGTACCCGTCACACATAAATAGGTTACTAGGTTAAAGGGATGATCTCGAATGTCAAATGTTTTCATGTCAAATATTCAGGTCAGATTAGGAACTGATGGCCAGTTATTGAAATAACCCGATTGTTCGTATTTTATGTGCTTGATTTGATTAAGAAACATTAAACTGCATCAATCAACCAACCATGATAAATCAAGAGTAGTTACAAACAGCAGCAAATGCAATCTAATATGGTGTGCAGAAAAGATGCTGGAAAGAGGTAGACTTGTTATTTGAGTTTATGCCGTTTAGGCGCTGGGTTGCTGATTGGATGGTCGGGGATCTGGGCCCCATCACTGTAGAGGTTTTGGGCAATTCCTGTGCATATACCCGGGCATCCTCAGTGCCAATGCCAAGCCTGGAGAAATGGGTGGGTTGTGGTAGGAAGGGCATCCAGTGCAAAACCCATGATAAAATCACTTGTGGATCAAATGATTCGATGTGGTGACCCTAGGAAAGGGTAAAAAAAATACTTGTTTTTGTTATTTGACTGGGCAGTGTGTGCGTAGTTTATATATAAAAGTGCGAATAATGATCAAATTATGATCAAAAGGCTGGCATATCTAGGGCAGACTTATACAATATGGAATAAAAGAGGAGTTAAAAATCTGGCCTTTAATAGCTTAATTAATTCATCAGATTTCTCAGTAATGGCACTAAAGCGCCCATTAAAGGTATGCTTCCCTTCAGGAAATTGACATGCCATAAAGAAATCATTTTTCATCCACTATATTTAGCTTTTCCTATTAGTTGTTCCTATTGCACTAAATGGCTAGTACACGCTTCAGTTCATTCCTGCTCATGGCAGTTATTTGTAGTGTTAAATAGTACAATCCAGTGGAAACTTTTTATATACACACCGTCGACACGCCGCGAAGATGCGGTTCATAGGTCACTGCTTCAGTCAGTCGCAGATTTTTCCTTAGAATTTTTCCTTAGTTTATTAGAACTAATCATTGTTCGCGGGAAACCCATGCAATTTCGCAGAAACCGCAAGCATCCTCCGCAGTTTTTTGCATTATTGTTGTGCCAATGTCAATTTCTTTTTGTTTGTTTTAATGTTAAACTGTTAAGGACAATATAATTTACTAATTTTGCAGCATGAATATTAACAGTGATTCAGCTAAATTTCCATATAAATATAATACTGTATACATTATTACTGTATTTACCCTACAGTACTTATACCAAAGGAAATGACAGCGCTTGTATGACTTACAGTGCATACAGGAGTAACATCGGTGTTTTACATTCTAGCACTGCGGGAGGCACAGCAGTACAGTACGGTACATTATGCAGGTTTACTTTAAAAAAAAAAAAAAAGAATTTAAGAGTAATGTATTAAGCAAATTTTAAATTAAAGTGTTTGGGGGTATTTAGGGTTTAAACTATAAGAATAACCATTTATATACATTTTTTGATCACATCCAATGTTAGCAGTTTTTCAAAACATTTCTCTAGGAACGTAACCCTTGCGAATTTCAGGAGTTGACTGTAGTATGCATTTATAACTGTATTTTGTATATACCCATCATATTGTAAATAGTAAACTGTAACTAGAGAGGTACATTTCCTGAAGAAAATGTGAGTGGTGCTTGCCGTGGCAAAACTTTGGAGTCATGCTAGCAACTTCCTAAGCACTCCAGCATCCTGTTAGCCATATACTATTAATGTAGCGAACAACATGCTAATATAGTTAGCATAATGCTAGCAACATGCTAATGAGCTAAACGTCTTGCTAGCAACATGCTAGGCACTCTAGCATCATGTTAGCGACATTCTACTTATGTTGCATGCAACATGCTAACATTGTTAGCATAATGCTAACAACATGCTAATTAGCTAAACGTCTTGCTAGCAACATGCTAGGCACTCTAGCATCATGTTAGCGACATTCTAATCATGTTATTAGCGACATGCTAATATAGTTAGCATAATGCTAGCGAGATGCTAATATTGTTAGCATCATGCTGGCAACATGCTAATGAAATTATCATTATGCTAGCGAAATGCTAATATTGTTAGCATAATGCTAGCAACATGCTAATCGCGTTAGCAACATGCTAACGATTTTGCTAGGGGGCGTGGCTTATGAGCATCATGATAAAAGCGAAAGCCTGATTGATATATGACCAATATTATATCATACATTTTCTATTGTTAAATTAACACCCAGCCTGGTGTTATACTGTAGAATTAACAACCTACAGAGTTGCTATAGGTCCAGTTGGACTCGTATGAACTCTAAAAGTGTTTAATGTGTAGTGCTGTAACAAAGTGCTGTACAGTAATGTAGGTCACACATTGTGATAACTAGGTAACAGTCTGGACCTGGTCATCGTTATCACTTGCAAATGATGTTGCATTCATGACAACTTAATTACCGGGTTCGTTATTGTCATTATGTTTGGCGAGTTTTTTAGACCACTTTTGCAATGAAGTTTAAAAACAGCATTTAACAGCAAATTTTTATGACTTTTTAAGCAGATGCATCTGACTGTCCTGCACTTAATTTAACAAATTACTCACCACCACAGAGAACCAATTCTAATCACTGAGCACCATTGTTTGCCAACAACCAACCACTGACCACGATTGTTTCCCAAAAAACAATCCCTGATCAACATTATTTACCAAAAAACAATAATTGACCACAATTGTTTCCCCACAACCCATCACTGAGCAACATCAAAAAACCTCTGTTTTTATGTGGCCCATTTTTATATGTACATGCAGGTCAAGGGGCGCCGCCCCCCTTAAAGCTAGGCAGAGCAGAACGCTACTTTAACCTGTAATTATTTAACATAATATTTTTTTATTTTAATAATGAAAAAGTCATTTAGTCACAATATTCCGGTGTATTTCTTAATATAATTTATTTGCAATAAAATAAAATAAAAATCTAAACTGTATTACGTTCAGTTGTGTTCGTGTACGCGGGGCGCCGGACAAACGAATTTGATGTAATTTTATGTAAAACAAATGTAATTTTTTGAAAAGCATGTGAGGCTTTAATTGGATCAATTCAAATCATCCTTGGGGCGCAGCACTGTGCGCCCCGAACCCTCCCACTTTTGTTCTTAGCGAATCAATATTGTTTTTAAATATTTGGGCTCATGTGATTGGACCATTCCCAACGAGTCTTTTCCAGCACTTCTTATGGCAAGCGGAGCTGCTGAGTGGATGCGATGTGAGTCAGGACTTTATTTTATACTAGTAGTAATGACGCGTAATCGCCTGATAATTGCATCAACCGCCACTGTGTACATGATCATGTCATTTCTAGGAATGTGGAGATTAGTACAGTATATGCAATTAGCTTGCAACTGAATACTTTCCAACTAAAACTACTTTCCTCTTATTAAGATTTGCATTTTGTGTGGGTTATGCTTTGTCTGTCTGTGCCTGTCCTCCAGGTCTTTAGGGGGCGCCCTCACTGTACTGGGTTACTAAATGCTACAGACAGGAGACTTATTACTGCTTTGGTGTCTTTATGTTTAGGGAATACATATATTTGCTTGGGGAGTGGGTATTAGGGGAACAATGGCTTTTTGTATGTTGGGTGTATTATTTGAATCAATGGCAGTAAAATGTTCACTTTTTAATCTTTCTGTGAATGTGATTTTGGATGTATTTCCCATTAAAAAAAAGCCTTACACTACTAAGTAACAAATGGCTTGTAATAGCTTTGAAGACACCCAAGAGAGTCATATTACTGTTTGACTATTAGTTCAGTTTAAAATTGTGTATAGAATGTAGTCTATAGTAAATCACAGTTTCATTAATAACAAAATGGCACAGTTTGGAAGAAAAAGAAAAAGAGTCTTCTTGTGTGTTTTTTCCCTTATTGATTAATTCCTTGTATTTTTGTTTTTCTAAGTAAGATGACTAGAAAAGACTTAAGTATATGAGTTTTCTTTGTCTGATTTCTCTTCTGTAATTATTCAGCCAATGTGAAGCATTAAGCACCTAGTTACACAGACCTGAGATTCACCAAGGCCCAAGGTCACACATCACAATGAAGTAATCAGGAAGCACATTATAAGCAAATAGAACCTCTCACCTCAATGGTTAAAAGGTTTTAAAAAGGTTTTATTTCTTGTTCTTGCCTTGCACTTTGAAAGATGGCTGTAGTTTTGCTTTTAATTTGTCAGCATAGTTTGAGTGTATTTGTTCCCCTGTAAGGAATCATCACTGCAATTTATGATTGATTTTTTCCATATGATGAAACATTTCCATCGTGGTGTGAACGGTCTCTTCTACTTTTTTTATCTACCAGGCAAAAGCACGCACTTGATAAAGATAGAAATTAATTTAATCACCTTTTATGATGTTGCCTTCGCCTTCAATCATTAGATTTCAATTTCACCAAAGAAGGACGTTCCTCCTGAAAGTACACTTCCAGAGACATACTGTATAGGAATCTATTGTAATCCATATCGAAGTTATTCTGGATCTACAACACCTAACTGAGGTTGTTTTAGTCCTAAGGTTTCTCATCTGGAATACGAGAGTCTTATGTTCTATTGTAATTTGAAATGTTGATGATAAATCCGGTTTGCTCTGCCAGGTGTACGAAGTCTCCGAGCTGTCAGAGGTGTACTGTGCCTGCAAATTTCCTTCCTTATTAATTATAATGGTCACCAGCATTTTTTCCTTGTCTAACAACCAGAAAGGAAAAGAAAAAAAAAAAAAACAAGTTTAAAAGAGGATTATGTAAGTTTGAGTTGTCAAACTTTGTTGGGATCAGATTGTTTTACAAATGTTTGAATATTTTTCCCCCTATTTTTCCACGCATAAAAAAAGAACCTGGCTTGATGAATTCAAATAGAGTTAGCATGCTAAAGGGAGGCATAATTAGCAGCACTGCCAAACACTTCAAGACATCATGTCAAGTTCTTTTTCATCTGAATTTCAAAGCAGAGTGATTATGCTGTATACAAAAATAATTCTGGCTGATACTGATTTATAAAATGGTGCCTGTGATGACACTTTTTTTCTTTCTTTCCTTTTTAATTAATTAATTAATTAATTAATTAATTAATTGTTGGTGGTGGTGGTGGTAGTATTATTATTTGTTTGTTTGTTTTATGAGAATGAGGAGAGTGCTTTTAATGTCTTGTATTATTATTATTATTATTATTTATTGTAGTAATAATATTTGTTATATAAATACCTATTTGCTTGCTTGTTTTGTGTTTGTTTATTTGTTTGTTTGTTTGTGTAAGGGACTTGATTTATTTTAAACTCAGCCAGTCAAAGTTTTTTAGAATTCAAAGTTTTATACTATCTGGGTTTACACTAGGACATTACTGGGCTGCACTTGTCAATTTATTTATTTATTTATTACTTTTTTTCCCTTTTGAACAGACTGAAATAAGGTTGAGTGAAAGTGTATATGGTGAAGTATCTAGTCAATGACTGACAACTCTAACAATCCATCCAATCACTAACAAGCACCCTCGACTATAACGCTATTTGCCTTTTCTTTTGCCAAAATCTTACAGTCCTTAAACAATTATTTTTCAGGTATGAAATGTGGAGTGGAGTGTGCACTGGGGAGAGTGTTGGGTCTGGCTATTTGTACTAGGAATATTAATTTGCACAGGTGCTTGGCAATATTTTCCGAATCATCTCTAAGGCCAGCACAACACTCAGTTTCCACACGTCACTGAAATCATCAGCAAGAGCAAAAAACATGACGTGCTGAACGAACACCACTGCATAATGTCTTCAAAGGTTTGTCATGTTTCTGAAGGTGTAAATACAATTGAATCTGTGTCAACAGCTGAGACATGTTCGGAACAGGATAAGAACGATGATTATTGTACATCATCACAGTCAAAAGTTACAAGTAACACTGAAGGAGTTAACGTCGAGGTGGTGAGGACGTATAAATACCAAGGGCTACTGCTTGGCGACAAACTGCAGACACTAGTCTGGTCTGCAAACACTGAACATTTTGGGCTCTTTCAACATCTGCAAAAACCTCCTACAGATGTTGTACCGGTCCGTGGTAGCCAGTAGTTTCTTCTATGCTGTTTTGTGCGGGGGAGGAAACCTCAAAAGCAGGGACGTCACATGACTGAACAAGGTTGTTGAATCTGTTTTTGGCTTTAAGCTGAAAAGATGGAATTTGAACGAAATGCTGCCCATCATGTGGAACATCAGTCACCCACTGGCCACTGCACGGACGGTTTTCCATGCGGAAGAGCATGTTCAATGGCAGACATCTATCACAGAGCTGCTCTACCGGCAGACTCAGGAAATCCTTTGTTCGCAGAGCCGTACTCTGTTTAATGCCTCTTTATAGTGCCCGAGGACGTGATTGGGATTGTCAGTGGTAATGGTTCCTCAGCCACTACTCATCATCGGTTATACACGTAGCCCTCCTTTACAACAGTGTCACTGTTCATCTACTCATCAAGTACCCTAATCAGCATTGACCTTCAACACCTCAGTCTAGCACTTATTTTCCCACTGCAGTCACATTTAATTGCTATACCTCACTTGCACATCTTAATTTGCACTAGTCTGTCCACTGAATATTCATCCTCATTTGGCTATACTTTGCACGTTTTTTTTTTTTAGATTTATCTCATTCTATCTCTTAGTAATTTCTGTAGAAGCATTGGTCATCTGCTGTATGTGTATTATGTTTGTTTGCTTGTTTTTACAATTTGATCATTACTTTAACTAACTTTGCATAAGATTACCTTTCAAGATCATTAGAGCATCTATCCATCCATCCATCCATCCATCCATGCATCTTGCATTTCATGGCTAACACAAGTTACAAACCAATCTATTTTCTACAACAAGACTGAATCTCAAATCCTCCTCGAACCCCTGAACCAGGGAACTACTTAGTGTGTAGAACAAGGGTTTCTTTACCCTACCTACTGGAGCAGACTGGTTTATCTATTATATGAATTATATGATAGTTGGGATTTAACCACAGAACAGTTAGTCAGCTATTCATTGGAAAGCTTGAAATCGAGGAGGCCACCAAATCCAGGCGGAATCACACTATATGGACAAAAGTATTTGGCCAAACCTGTTAAATATTGATATCACGTGTTTCAGTCGGGCCACTTACAGTATCTCTTATCCCCAGTGAAGGGCAGTCTTCGTGCTTGAGCATACCAAGACATCTTGGACAATGCTATGCTTCAAACCCTGTGGCAACATTTTGTGGAAGGTCCTTTTCTACTCCAACATGACCGTGTCCCAGTGCACAAAGCAAGGACTATAAAAATGTGATTTGATGAGTTCGGTGTTGAAGAACCCAACCGGCCCTAACACAAAGCCCTCAACCCCATCGAGCAACTTTGGGATGAACTGGAACGAAGATTGGGAGCCAGGCTTTCTTGTCCAGCATCAGGCCCTGACATCATCAACGCTCTACGGAACGAATGAGCATGAAATCCCTCAGAAACACTCCAGAATCTTGTAGACAGCCTTTAATCAGAGTGGAAGCTGTTAGAGCTGCAAAAGGGGGACCAACACTATATTAAGTATATTATATGAATTTGGATACAATGTCATTGCAGGTTTGGCCAAATTCTTTGGTCCGTATAGTGTATTTGTACACCATCTGAAGTAATCAAACTTTGGCAAATCAATATCCTTAGTACCTTAGTAACCATCACAACATACTGCATATGAACAGAATCAGCAGAACAGAAGGTCAGGTCATCAATTGCCAGGTTACTCTTTTATCCATGTAACAAAACATCAGGTAATCCGTTAGGTAATCAGGTAATCATCAGGTAATCTTTCTGTTATTGTTTTTGACTCAGGAAAACACCTCATCATTAGCCTTAATATCGGTTAACGCTACTTCTGCCACCCACTGTTGCGATTGAGGTCATCAATGGTGGTCACGTGACTGCAAACGATCTATAGCACACTGTCAATACATATAGGTCAGTCTACATGAGTGTAAGCATGTGTCATGAGAAAGGAACAGAAATACCGTACACAACATATTGTGTCTTGTGTGCGCAACAGTCAACCAATCTCGCTCTAGCCCAGTGGAATGAGGGATGGATGCACTGGCTGACATCAACATATGACGGCAAGTCCCTGAAGGTCAAGAGGAATTAGTCTGAGACAACGGGTCATGGTGATTGAGTGTGCACACAGACACAGAGAAGTGACATATCAGGATTACGTCAACGCCTGATAGCAGGCTTGTTTAGTGTTTGGCAGGCGTATTATTGTTGATGATCTAGGAGGTTATCAAAGTGGTAAAAATGACAAGTCGGTGTGTCTTTTAATCATCATTATCCAGGAACGGTCCTTTTAATTCATACAGTATTTCATCCAGACACTGTGGGGAAGTGCATAGTGATTTATTGGCCTATGGTATCAGATGTTTTCTTTAACATGAGGTCATTTGAACATTATTTGGACTAGACTGCCACCTTGTGGTGAAGCAAAAATCTTGTTTAAAAAAAATTTTTTTTTTCTTTGCACATGCTCAAAATTCTCACTAATAGACGACACACTCATTCATCACCTATACCACTTTATCCTGTATACAGGGTCACGGGGAGCCTGGAGCCTATTTCCAGGAGACTCAGGGCATGAGGTGGGGTACATGCTGGACTGGGTGCCAATCTATGTCAGGGCGCACACAAACACACACACAGAGTTATTTACACATTACAGGCAATTTGGGAACGTCGATTACCCTCATCTGCTTGCTTTTGGACTGGTGGAGGAAACTGGAGTACCCGGATGAAACCCACTAAACGTGGGGAGAACATGCAAACTCCATGCACGCAGACATGAGCTGGAACTCGAACCCGGACCCTGGAGGTGCAAGGCGTCAGTGCTAACCACTAAGCCCCTATGTACTGTGTATATATATATATTTACACTACACATACTAAACCATGTCTGAAGGCAAAATGTGTAAGCAGTATTTGAAATCAACTTCATTTCTGTAATTCTCAAAAAGCATTATAGTAAGCATTTAGAATTATACTTGCATTGTAGTGCATACCCCAAGGCAACACACTTATGGCTTTTTTTTTTATTTATTATTCTAAAAGCTTTAAACCTGAGATTCAGAAAGCAAGAGCAGCAGAATTTGTTGTGAAACCTTTCTATGCTCATTTTAGGTTATTAGCTTGAAACCTGGTTAGTCTGCTGCACCTTTGTAAGTCCATATAATCCTTATAATACCATATTTAGGTATTTTCGATTTTTTTTTTACTTTTTTATTCTAAAGTAGTTATGATGGCTTATAAGGTTAATACAAAAATGATCATCTATGCTAGTTGTACTACTACCCATGAGACATTTTACCCTGATACAATTACCATAGTAGTCCAATGGTCCCTGTACCATGGAACTTAATTTCTGATATAGAGCATGTGTCACGCTATGGTTCATGGTTCTACCATTTACCGTAGTAAGTTACGTACCTGGATACTGTCAAAAATGTTATACATGTTTATGTACTATAATAGTAATATTTATACAGTATATTTGCCATTTGTGCCATTTTACCTATTATGGTATCCGCCAATGGTTAATACTCTTCGAATCATGATCCAGGAGATCATATTAAAGTATTTGTTTTACATATATGGCTTTTTAGTCTGAATTTGTGTCGGTAATGGATATTTATATTGTATGCAAATATATTTCATTCATACGGTATAGTTGCAGATGAATAATAATGATATAACTGCAATAATAATGTTTAATTTTGTTTCGCAAAAGAAGAAATCAGTAATTTCATAAAATGCCAAAGACTCATTTTACACCTTTCCCCTTTAAGAAATACAAAAATTATAACAATATGGTCACATTTCTTCTTAGTACGCTGGTGAATCCCATGGTACTATACTCACTGGATTACAAAATCAAGCAATGCATCTAATATGGTATGTTTGTACATACTGTATCATACAGATATGTATGTAAGTACATACTACTGGTATAGCATAGTACATTAGATACCTGCTGAACTTTGTTAACACGTGTGGTTATCTGATTATGATATATACATTATGAAACATACAATTATTTGGTATTCAATAAATATATACAGAGTCAGCTAAAAAAAAATTAGACACACTTCAGGGGAAAAAAAACGTATAAATATTTCAGTACTAAATTTATTTATAACGAGGTTATATATTGATGTATATGATAATAATGTGAATATTATATTCATAAAATATACATCATACTATCATACTATTTTTCTTTTCCTGAAGTGTGTATAAATTTTTGTGGCTAATTCTCTCTATATATTATTTCCTTTATGTTGTATGATTATGATTATTATTATTACTATTAGGATACACCTGCCTTTGATTTTGCACGTTATGTTTTGGAGTTTTGAATCAAACACTTGAATGATTTGAACTGATGTATTAAACTATATACTGTATATTACATACTGTACTGGTGAAGTATGCAGTGTACAATTATGCCAGTCTAAATGCAGCCCACGTGTGGTTCATTTATCATTTGCATAACCGTGATTACACACCATTCTGCATTAACCTCCTGAAGCGATTTGGAGCACAGCCCACACATGCACTTTATTAAGGGCGAGGTTAAAATGTATTGTAGCATGTCGTTCTCCTGAATGAGACAGATGTAGGCGTGTCATGTTATTATATATAAAACATATAGCTATAAAAATATAGCTTGATCTGTTAAACCAACAAGGAGAGACATGGCTGTCGGACTTTTCAGCATCGTTATGTAACAATGACTACTGTAGATAAGCTCGCCTTGAGCTGTTGGAAAGAACAGCAGCCATGTTGAATGGTGAATGATTTGGCCGACTACTGCTCTTTATCTGAGAGAAGAATGGGCTCAGGCTGTTTCAGACGATGTTTGCCATTTGTGTGTATTGAATTGTGGTAACATTGTGTTAAGTGTGTGTGTGTGTTAAGTGTGTGTGTGTGTGTGTGTGTGTGTTAAGTGTGTGTGTGTGTGTGTGTGTGTGTGTGTGTGTGTGTGTGTGTGTGTGTGTGTGTGTGTGTGCTACTGAAAGTTCTTGAAAGTCAGTGTTGTTGTTTCACTACTCTTGTGTTCCCGGATCTCTCGCACAGAAAAACACAAGTGTGGTTCGTTACATAAGCAGAAAGCTGCATAATGTGTTTACTTTTGTATTTTTTGTTTTGGTGTTTCAGCTGGCCTTTGAATCTCTGACACATTTATCCTGACGACTTTTTTTTTGTTTGTTTTTTACACATCTGCTACATCACTGCCCCTTTGTGGTTATTTATTGAATTACATCATTCCTTACGCTGAGTTTGTTGAGAGACGAGTCATCAGGTCAGCAACATTAAGTCAATACACTGTTCAGGATGTTCCTGGTCTGATGTTTATTTTGTGGCTTAAGCTGTAACGTGATGATCTTTTTATGATGAGGTTCTATTTGCATTTCCACACCCAGATGCGTCTTTTCAACGATCAGGCATTTGACTCGCCGAACGTTCCCGGGAATGCCTGTAGCCGGGATCGTCATTCATGGACGTATAGCCTTCTTCAAAATGCATTTAAATGTGTTACTGAGACTACGATTCTATCACCGTATGGTTCCTAGTGTCAATTGGATTCACTCCTTCATTGTTGAAAAATTTCCTTACAAGTCCCGGGCTGACTTGAACGGTCAAATTCTGATTTTATAATGTTCTGACTGTTTCTTTCCAAATGAAATGTCATTACATAATATGTATTTAATAAATTCTATTTATTCTTAGTGTTGGAAGACTCTGAGTTACTGCTCAGAAAGGAACACTTCAAGCCAAGGACCACCAATCTGCCACTGCTGGACATCTGAGCAAGAACCTCGACCCCCCCTGCTATAGGAGGTCATGTAACATGACTGACCCTGCAAACTGACACTGACTTCTTAACAAGCTAGAGAAGAATTTTCACTATGCTGTAATGTATATGCGATAAATAAAGCTTCCTCTTCCCCCTCTGCAGCCACACAAACATGAGAGAACTTTCAATGGTTACACTGGAAACCTTTATTACACCAATTGTGAAGCATTTGGAAACACAAAAAGAGAGACACATGAAGACACATAGTGGAAAAAGCCAACACATTTTAAGCAAAATGCCAGACAAAACCATCTAACTCTCCAAATCCCAATGTATTTGGCAAAATAATAATAATAATAATAATAATAATAATAATAATAAAAGTCAGATTGTCAGGACAAAAAGCCACAAATGATGCACAATATACGACACAAGCGTTTTGAAGTAACGCTCCATGTGCTCCACTTTCCTGTTTAAACTTCATGATTAATTCAAATTTAATAGTGCAGCAGCTGAACCGGAGCTTATGAGCAGGATTTTAAGATTGCCATCAACTCCCAACTGAATTCTACAACGTCGTCTTGACCTACTGCCCCGCGTTTGACTCACGGCTACAACACAAGCCAGTGTTGCTGTTTACTTCATCAATTAAGGTTGAAAAGTATAGTCTTTTTTTGACTATAAGGGGTTAAAGAAAACAAACTGCAAAACACATACATTAAAAAAAAAAAAAAAACAATTACAAAGACAACAAATAGGAACAAAAAAACAACAATAACAAGAAAAGTCATAACACGAATTGAGTTGACAATAACAACTAGAGCGAGAGCAATAATCAATAATACAAACAGGAAGAACAATAAGAACTCGAGTGAGAACAAAAACACAAACAATACTTCCAACAACAAGGACAACTAGAAAGAGAACAATAATTCCAATAAGAACAACAAAAACCTTAATGTCAACAACAAAAATAATAACAATAACATAAATAATAATAATAATGCCATTGGCAAGAAAAACAAAATCACTAGAATCAACAACAAAAGCAAGAATATTGACAACTAAAACATGAACAAGAACAAAAACAAGAACAGCAAAAACAGTAGCACCAACAACAATAACAATAGGAACAACAGACACAACAAGAATAAAATCAATAGTAAGAACGAAGGGAAGAACAATAACAATAAGGCCCACAGCAAAACCAATAAGACCAACAACAAGAACAACGAAACAATACCAACCTTAGGTCCAATTAGACCAACAATAAGGAAAGCATGAACAACAATTATACCAACAAAGGGAACAATTAACAAATACAAATAACAGGGACAACTAAAGCAAGAACAATAACAGCAAGAACAACCATCAAAACAATCATTCCAACAACAAAAACAACAACAACAAAAAAAAACAATATGAACAAAAACAAGAACAGCAATATTACTACTTCTACACCTCCTCCTCTTCCTTCTCCTCCACCACCTCCTCCTCCTACTACTAATATTACTATTTCTCCTTCTATTCCAACTACTCCTCCTTCTCCTATTATGATTATTATAGCAAATAATACAAATGAGTATAATGCTTGATTCCATAAATCAAGGAGTAACATGATGACCAAAAAATACTAAATGAAAGCACTTAAATATGTTATACATATAAGGCTGGAATAATCGAGGTCTACAGAACACATCAAAGTGTAATGGTTCCATTATATAGTCATTATTGCAATTATGTTTAATCGCACATACTTTTTTTTATTATTATTGGTTTACATTTACATGCACAGAATGAGCAAATTGCCATCTTCAGGTTCTTAAACGCTTCAATAACGTTCTCAAAAAGCAAGTGAAATTACAGCTGTAGGTGTTCGTGTGGTAGATTTGTTTGTACAGAAGCTCATGACTTCACCATGGTGATGCTCCGCTTGACTGGACGCCTCCAAATGCTCAGTGACAGTTAATAAACAAGGCAAATATATATACACACACACACACACACACACACACACACACACACACACACACACACACACACACATGGACAAAATTGTTCGTACCCTTCGGTCAATGAAAGAAAAACTCACAATGGTCACAGAAATAACTTTAATCTGACAAAAGTAATAATAAATAAAAATTCTATGAATGTTAACCAATAAAAGTCAGACATTGCTTTTCAACCATGCTTCAACAGAATTATTTTAAAAAATGAACTCATGGAACAGGCCTGGACAAAAATGATGGTACCCCTAGAAAATCCTGAAAATAATGTGACCAAAGGGACATGTTGTCAGCATTGGGTAACATTCATAGAATTTTTTTTTATTATTACTTTTGTCAGATTAAAGTTATTTCTGTGACCATTGTGAGTTTTTCTTTCATTGACCGAAGGGTACCAACAAGTTTGTCCACGTGTGTATATAAATATATGCACAATGACAAGTCTTGCTTGATACTGTATACATATGCGAGTTTGGGGCACATATACATTTCCTACTCATTATTGTGGGAAGACATTACATCATATTGTACTTTTGAATGCTTTTTTTCTCCACATACTCTATTTTTTCTCGATTCCAACCAGCATAAAGACCTGAAATCGATACTTGAGTTAGTACAAATATCTTACAAGAAAATGACTTTGATAAACGTTAAATTCACCTTCTAGAATATTGAGTACCTTGAGTAACTCTTACAGTATCTAATATTTACTGTACTTAGTATTCAAATTCAATCTATCAACATTTTCTAATATTAAATGGACTTAGTTATTGAAAATAAAAAATAAAAACGATTAGCATTTTGGTTATGAACTTTATTGTGACTATGTTATAGTAAAGAATAAGATATCAGGCTTCGAACACACTTTTAAATATTAGATTTTGAATTTATCCAGTGGGCGGGGGATAATCAGTGGTGTGGTTTAAAAAAAAAAAAACTGCATGTACTGCAGGCTAATCATAAATATTAGCTATTACATGTTAGCCTGGCCATCACGTTAGCCAGATGATAATAACTAACCAACTAACATTAAATAACACTGATGTTTTATCTCCACTAAATCACTATTAACTTACCTCGATGTGCTTTTTCAGACTTCCATTAGGCATAGAAGGTGTTTCATCCTGTAGCAAGAATCTTCCAATCCAATGCACAAAACAGCTCATGCAAATAAAACCTTGGATGTGCAATGTCTTCTTCATTGCCACCACAGAGTTCATAGAGTTTGTCACTAAAATCAAGGTGGTCGTCGTCTGGTACCAGAGAACCTGCAGAAGGTGCTTGCGTGATGGTATCAGTCATCGGTGGTGCTACTGTAATCATGACGTGGGCCTTCTGCGCTTGGTGGTTGGCAAAAACAGACATTACTACACCAAAAAGTCCACATTTTATGTAAGAAATGTAGTGGAGTAAAAGTGAAAGTTGCCAGCAATATGAATAAGGAATTAAAGTACAAATACATAAAAAAAAAAACTTCCACAGTAATGAAGTACAGTATGTGTAATTCATTACATTACAACACTGACTCCATACCAAAGGTCTCAGTTTCT
Organism: Clarias magur; assembly: GCA_013621035.1. NCBI lineage: Eukaryota > Metazoa > Chordata > Actinopteri > Siluriformes > Clariidae > Clarias > Clarias magur. Next base: position 360,859 of record QNUK01000180.1, on the reverse strand, counting down.
ACATGGTCATATATTACAGAGGAATTGTTTGACAAGTAGACTATCATATCATACCAAGACCAGAATTTTGGTTCAACTACCACATATTGAATTACTGTAGATAATGCTTCATTTGCAAAAAATTTATGCCTTTGCATAATTTTTCTTTGCATTAATTTTTGCTCATTTTTGCTAATTGCGTCAGTGAACAAGATGTCTGATATTTATTACATAAAGTATATGAAGTGCATGATTTATTATTATTAAATTTATTTTATTTTATTTTATTTTTTTTAATAAATATTGAATTCCCTTTTAACAACTAGTTATTTCCTTATGATGTGACTTTCAGGCATAAACCTGATTCGGTGTTTGAGTCTGAAACAAAGCTGTGTGTTAGAGCAAGAAGGAATGAAGTAATCCATGAATCACCCTGGAGGAACAGTTCCTCAAAGCAAAAATTACACTGTACAAAAATTACACTGTAAACACGCTAGTGTTTCCTATAAAGACTAAAAACTTTTTTTTTTAATCTGCTGAGGAGGATGATCAGATGGATTGCCATCCAATTATTTTATATATTTATAACATAAATATAAAACAGTTCAAATGATTTTGTTTTTAAATTAAAACAATTTAAATATTACAATTATTTCCATAACAAAAATATAACAACAATTATAGAAGAATATACAGTACAGACCCAAAGTTTGGACACACCTTCTCATTCAAAGAGTTTTCTTTGTGTCCTTTATTGTGTTCTTGATTGTGTTCTTTAGCCCAAACGCGCCTCTTCTGCTTGTTGTCTGTCCTTAGCAGTGGTTTCCTAGCAGATATTCTACCATGAAGGCCTGATTCACACAGTCTCCTCTTAACAGTTGTTAATTTGATTGTGATCTGTAAATTGAAGAGAGGTTATAAGGCTTTATGAGTTTTTCTTATTTCAAAACTCATTACTCATTACCCTGGAAGGTGTTTAGCAGCGACATTATGTCGCAATATAAGAACATCCTAAGGGAAAAGTCCACAGAACACAGCTGATCCTAAAAATTGGCTTCATATCCCATTTACTGTTACAGTGTAATTGTCTGACCTAATGACTACTACAATGTGGCAGCTCTCATAAATGTGGAATAACCACAGAGAGGAAATGCTGGTGGCAGAAATTGCGGATTAAAGGTTTCACCATGACTGTATTTATAAAAGATGGTAAAGATGATTAATTTATATTACTACATTATACAAATCTGTGCACTAAATAACAAACGTTTTTTTTTTACTTTTCATGAATCATAGATGAAGTGCATCTTCTTATATTCATCTCTGCTATACAATATTAATAATAATAATAAAATAATTCATTTAATATATAATTCATATATTACTTTTTTTCCTCGGACAAAAAGCATATTGAGGGAATTTAATATGAAAAATAAATGTCCCATATTAAAAATGTTCCTAGGTTATAAAAGGTTGCAAGATATACAGAACAAATACTGGAACCGAACAGACTTTTTTGTGGCTCTTAATAATCTAATTAATTGGTTGATGTATGTCAGATGATTTGTCCACTTTATGCATGTTTATTTTTTTCTGTTTTAAAATTTTTGCATATTTATTTGTGAAACAATATTTTGATACAATGTTATAACAATCCAAGTGTCTTTTATTTGGCCTTGGGTAATATTTTACTCATTCATTTATTAAAATATTGTAGCAGTGCTTTCAAGAAAACATCCTTTGTACCTTTTAGTATGCGTCTTTTTCCGAGAAATGTGCACATAAATATGGTTTCGACTTACATAAATTATTTTGATTCAGATTAATAATAAACCTAAAAAAAAAAAAAAAAAAGACCCTTTTTCTCTGACCTTATTCACTCGCGAGATCCTGTTCATTTACAGTATGAGATACTGTACCATTCAGGCTACCAACAATGTTGTGGCTGATTGATGCACTGCATTTTTTTAATTATCATTATTATTTCTTTGTCTTGTCGTCATTTTCGAGGTGGACAGTTTGTGCAGCTGGCGGATATACAATCCACGCACAATGACTACATGACCTGTGCTTCGGAAATCGCATATCAAAGTCTTCTTTTATAGCTGACACGTACTCTGAACTGACATTTAATCTAATATGACTCACTTCTCTGCCTGGTTATCTAATTGTAATTAACTCCATGTAGCAATGTATTTTTTGTACTTTTTTTTCATTTTTATAATGTGTAATGCAACTAAATTCTTCTTTGATACACCTCATTTTTATTGTTGATGACAAAAAAAATTGTCTTCTGCTTTAAGGATGCAATAAACTCACAGGGCTTATTTGCTCATGCTTGTCAACACATAAAGCACCTTATATATATAAAATGTGTATGTGTGTGATTATATATATATATATATATATATATATATATATATATATATATATATATACACACACATACATACATACATACATACACACACACATACATACATATACACACACATACATACATATATATACACACACACATACATACATATACATACATACATATACACATATTATTATATATATATATATATATATATATATATATGTGTGTGTGTGTTTTGTGTGTGTGTGTGTATGTGTGTTTTGTGTATATATGTGTGTGTGTGTGTGTGTGTGTGTGTGTGTGTGTGTGTGTGTGTGTGTGTGTTTGTAATTTTCTACATTCTGGACTTACATATAAGGGAAGAAACATATAACGTATACTAATATGAAGGTATAACTATTTTCTTCTTGTAAGGTGGTCCACAAGATTTTGGAGTGTTTCTGTGGGAATTTGTGCCCATTCATTCTATAGAGCATTGATGATGTCAGGGACTGATGTTGGACGAGAAGCCTGGCTCACAATCTCTGTTCCAGTTCATTCCGAACGTGCTCGATGGGGTTGAGGTCAGGGCTCTGTGTGGGCCAGTCAGGTTCATCAACACAGAACCCATCAAACCTTGTCTTTATAGTCCTTGCTTTGTGCACCGAGGCGCAGTCATGTTGGAACATAAATTGACCTTTGCAATACTGTTGCCACAAAGTTGTTGTTTTTTTTTTTAAGTTAAAAGATAACTTATGCTATGGCATGTCTTCAAATAAGAAGGCTGGTGAAAATAACAGGATCTTAACCTAATATACAGTAATAATACACACGTGGACAAAATTGTTGGTACCCTTCGGTCAATGAAAGAAAAACTCACAAAAATAGGTCACAGAAATAACTTTAATCTGACAAAAGTAATAATAAATAAGAATTCTATGAATGTTAACCAATGAAAGTCAGACATTGCTTTTCAACCATGCTTCAACGGAATTATTTTTAAAAAATGAACAGGCCCGGACAAAAATGATGGTACCCCTAACTTAATAGTTTGTTGCACAACCTTTTGAGGCAATCACTGCAATCAAACGATTCCTGTAACTGTCAATGAGACTTCTGCACCTCTCTGCAGGTATTTTGGCCCACTCCTCATGAGCAAGCTGCTCCAGTTGTTTCCGGTTTGAAGGGTGCCTTTTCCAGACAGCATGTTTCAGCTCCTTCCAAAGATGCTCAATAGGATTGAGGTCAGGGCTCATAGAAGGCCACTTTAGAATAGTCCAATGTTTTCCTCTTAGCCATTCTTGGGTGTTGTTAGCTGTGTGTTTTGGGTCATTGTCCTGTTGCAAGACCCATGACCTGCGACTGAGACCCAGCTTTCTGACACTGGCCAGCACATTTCTCTCTAGAATCCCTTGATAGTCTTGAGATTTCATTGTACCCTGCACAGATTCAAGACACCCTGTGCCAGATGCAGCAAAGCAGCCCCAGAACATAACAGAGCCTCCTCCATGTTTCACAGTAGGGACAGTGTTCTTTTCTTCATATGCTTCATTTTTCCGTCTGTGAACATAGAGCTGATGTGCCTTGGCAAAAAGTTCCATTTTTGTCTCATCTGTCCATAGGACATTCTCCCAGAAGCTTTGTGGCTTGTAGTTTGGCATATTCCAGTCTGGCTTTTTTTTATGATTTGTTTTCAACAATGGGGTCCTCCTTGGTCGTTTCCCATGTAGTCCACTTTGGCTCAAACAACGACGGATGGTGCGATCTGACACTGATGTTCCTTGAGCATGAAGTTGACCTTGGATCTCTTTAGAAGTCTTTCTGGGCTCTTTTGTTACCATTGGGATTATCCGTCTCTTTGATTTGTCATGGATTTTCCTCCCTTGGCCACGTCCAGGGAGGTCGGCTACAGTCCCATGGATCTTAAATTTCTGAATAATATGTGCAACTGTAGTCACAGGAACATCTGGCTGCTTGGAAATGGTCTTATAGCCTTTACCTTTAACATGCTTGTCTATAATTTTCTTTTGAATCTCCTGAGACAACTCTTTCCTTCGCTTCCTCTGGTCCATGTTGAGTGTGGTACATACCATATCACCAAACAACACAGTGACGACCTGGAGCCCTATATATAGGCCCACTGACTGATTACAAGATTGTAGACACCTGTGATGCTAATTAGTGGACCCACCTTGAATTAACGTGTCCCTTTGGTCACATTATTTTCAGTATTTTCTAGGGGTACCATCATTTTTGTCCAGGCCTGTTCCATGAGTTTATTTTTTTTAAATAATTCTGTTGAAGCATGGTTGAAAAGCAATGTCTGACTTTCATTGGTTAACATTCATAGAATTCCTATTTATTATTACTTTTGTCAGATTAAAATGATTTCTGTGACCATTGTGAGTTTTTCTTTCATTGACCGAAGGGTACCAACAATTTTGTCCACGTGTGTATATTTAAGATGATAAAGTAAAGTAAAGTAAAGCCTTTATTTTGTCACATATACATTACAGCACAGTGAAATTCCTTCTTCGCATATCCCAGTGTAACTGGGGTCAGAGCGCAGGGTCAGCCATGGTACAGCGCCCCTGGAGCAGTTAGGGTTAAATGGCCTTGCTCAAGGGCCCAACAATGGCAACCTGGCTGAGCTGTGAATCGAACCACCGATCTTCCGATCAGTACCTTGTCAAGTTGATAATTTAATATTATCTTATTGTGATAAGATAAAATCTTAGCAACATATTTTGAAATAAGGTGATATGAATACAACTAATATCTTGTGCATCATCATCATCATTATTATTACTACCATCTAATAATTACATTAAATATTATAATTGTAATTTAATATTATTAAATTATAATACATTTTAAATAATTATTTTTAACTGAAATAATATAATCACAAGAGAAAAACAGAAAGAAGTTGCATACGCTTTTTCAAATCTATGAAATAACACTTTATTTTAAAACATAAAGGTCAGCTGTTCTGGAATAGTTCTTGCAAGAACAGTACAGTTACGTGCATTTGCAAAACCCATCAAGCACAAGGATGAAACTGTCTCTCAAGATGACTTTCCCAGTAAAGCAAGAACAATAGGAGAAGTTCATTTAGAGTCACCAGCCTCAGAAATCACCAATTAACAAACAGCAACTCAGATTAGAGCCGTTTAAAGGCTTTATATACAAGTTAACAAACATACATATATTCCAGAATCCTCCCCTTTCCCTAGCCATTTTTTTTTATTGCTGTCTGCTTCGATTACTCCAAGACATTTTTTGATGTCATCAATCCATCTTCTTGTTGGTCTTCCTACTTGATGTTTCCTTTTTCTGTTTCTCTCTATCATAAGTCTGATTAATCATACTTCTCCCATCCTGCATAAATGCCCAACCAGACCCAATTTACAAATGTTTCTGTAGCATTTTATTTCAAAAGCATTTAATTGTGCAACGTCCTTCGTTGTCAGTGTCCATGTTTCACAGGCATAGAATAGTTTGGAGAAAACGTCTCACTCACTCGTTTATCATCTATACTGTACCATTTTATCCTGTATACAGGGTTGCAGGAGCCTGGAGCCTATCCAAGAAGACTTAGGTCACGAGGCAGAGTACACCCTGGACTGAGTGCCAATTAATTGCATCGCACACACATATGCACACACTACAGGCAATTCTGGAACGTCAGAGGTGGGAATCAAACCCGGACCCTCGAGGTGCAATGCCACATTGCCACCTGTGAAGAATAAAAAAAAAAGTGCTAACCACTATGCTACCAAGCTCAATCAATATCATAGCTTGGTAGCATAGTGGTTAGCACTTTTTCCCTTGCACCTGCAGGGTCTGGGTTTGATTCCCGTCTTGGGTTCTGTGTACATGGACTGCATTTTCAGTCCAAAGACATGCAGATTAGGCTTACTGGTGTTCCCAAATTGCCTGTACTGTGTGAATGCCATGGTTGTGAAAATGGGAACGAATACATTGCCTCCACGGTCCCAAGTTGGCCACAGAGGGATGGATGGATAGATATACAGTATATATAAAATGTAGTATCAATCCATTTTCTTGTTGGTCTTCTTACTTGATGTTTCCTATTTCTGTTTCTCTCTATCATCAAGCTGATTAATCATTCTTCTCCCATATTACATAAATGCCCAAACAGTAACAGTCCCAATTTAATTTGATAACTTGGCCTACATTTTTTTTCCTTGCCTAAGATCTCTTTGGATTCTTTCGTCACTATATTTATATAAAATGTGTGTGTGTGTGCGCGCGTGCGTGTGTTTGCATTCATTCTCTCTCCTTCTCTCTCTGTCTATACACACTATATATATATATATACATAGTAATAGAGAGAGAATATTTTTGTAAAATTCAAAGCACTTGAATCTTAAATATGGATCCCAGAGGGAATATATATATATATATATATATATATATATATATATATATATATATATATATATACAGAGAGAGAGAGAGAGAGAGAGAGATAGACACAAACACACACACACACAGTGATAAGTGGGAGAAACAGAGACAGGGAGGGAGTGTGTATGTGAGTGTGTGTGCAAGAGAGAAAGTGTGTGTGTGTGAGTGAGAGAGAGAGAGAGCGAGCTCTGTCTGCTATGGCGCGAGCACAATATTGGCAACGCTCTCGCGCCAGGTTTGTCAGGAACACGACAGCGGAAAGTCTCCCGTGTTTCTCTTTAAACCGGAAATAAGCGACAGGCGGTGAGACGCGGAGCGATTGAGAGAGAGAGAGAGAGAGAGAGGAAGGAAGGAGAGGAAGCGGCTGAGTTCGGAGAAAGGAAACGGACAGAGAGAGGGATTGGTTACAAAGTTGCGCTGACGGTTTAAAAAAAAAAAGCGTTGAAACGGGAGATAATGGGAGAAAGAGACGCCGCGGAGCGCGCGAGCTGAACGTCTGTCTGAACGCGGTCACCTCAACTCGCTTGTTCGTGTTCGGGCTAAACAATAACAACAACAAAAAGAACAACAACAACAAAAAAAAACCCACCATGCCCGCGAAAACGAAGTACAATTTAGTGGACGACGGACACGACTTACGGATTCCTCTGCACAACGAGGAGGCTTTCCAGCACGGGATTAATTTCGAGGCGAAGGTGAGAGAGAGAGCGCGAGAGAGTGCGCGAGAGCTGCTTTACAGCGACAGGAAACTTCATTATATTTATTTATTTGTTTATTTATTTTTAGTTTAATTTAGCTTAAGTGTATAAACTTGCCACTTGGTCGAAGTTGTAATACGATGTTTCTTTGTACCAGCAACATTTCAAAGACAAGTTCAAAGAAGTTACATTGTATCGATTGAACTCGACGCTGGATACAAATGTAACTTACTTGGCTGGAGACGTTCGAATCGATACGATGAAACTGATTTGAACCTTTGTTGATAAACAAGTTACATTGTAACTATCCGGTCGACACTTTGAATCGGAAAGATGATTCTGTGCTGTTTTGTTTGATTTGCTTTCGGCAGTACATCGGGAGCCTGGATGTCGCGCGACCCAACAGCCGTGTGGAAATAGTAGCTGCCATGAGACGGATCCGGGTAAGTTTCCCAGCCTGGGAGAGTCGAGGCGAGTAGAGCCATTTCCTGTTAAAGGGAGCTGTGGAATTAGACGCATTTCATCCGACAAAATCACATAGGCAGCTTGCCCGCAGAACAAACCTGATCTCCCCTGGCAAACTGAAAGCAACACAAGATGAAGGAAGCGCTAACATGGTCGACCTCAGACTGATTAGGCAGCTTATTTCAAGTCTACCTGTATTCATTCATTCATTCATTCATTCGTTCATTTCCCAGATAAGCCAACTTCTTAAAGAGCTTCAACAGGATCTCCCGACACCGTGCTCGCCTCAGGACTGTTAGGGCATTTTCACATCAGACCGTTTCCGGGAACGCTTGATCCCCAAGTCTGGTTCATTTCGATTAGTGAGAACACAAATGGTCCGCACTCACGAACTATGTGTAGGTCAGAGGATGAGATTGGACGCATGTGGATGAGATTGGACGGACATGGATGATGAACTTCCATTCTTGGCTACGACTGCTTTCATATCTGAATCGATCCCTGCTTGAGTGAGCTCGAAGAAGTGGTCTCAGGCATGGATCAAACCACGTACGGAAGCAGTCGTACCTGAGAACGGAAGTAGAGCGCCAGTCTCATCATCTAATCTACACATCGATCAACAATCTCAACAGGGTAGATTTGTATGTTTGTATGTTTAACATAAAACACTTGAATTTAATCAAGTGGTCATCAGGGGATTAGACACGTGTTTCCCTTTTGAGTCTGGTTCCTCTTAAGCTTTCTTCCTCATTGGGTCTCGGGGAGTTTTTCCTTGCTCGTTGGGGATTTCAACCCACATCCAGGTTCCTGTAAAGCTGCTTCAGGCTACATGTGTCTGTTGTGTGCTTACACATTGAAGGTACTTTGATATCCTAAATAGCAATGTGGTCTGAGTGGCAGTGTTCATGTACTTAGTTGCTTATGTTATGTACAGCTACAGGGTTGAAAGCAGACTTCACTAAGGGTCACAGCATCAACACATTCAAAGCACTTGAATCTTTCCAAGTCATCCCTGGTGCCTTGATCTAAACTATTAAACACTTGCTTCACAATCATTTTGATTTCTAAGGATGGACGGAATGGGGTTGCTCACTGGTTAAGGCATTGGACTATTGCTCAGAAGGTTACAGGTTCAAACCCCAGCATTACCAGGGTTTTTCCAGATTTGGGATACTTGAGCAAGACCCTCAACCGCTCAGTTGTATAATGAGATAAAATGTAAGTCGCTATGGATAAGGGTTTCTGCCAAATGTGTTAAATGTACATAAGCGGCATGTCAAAATCAACACGTGATCATCTTGCACAGGCAAAATTAAATTCTAGATATTGTTTTACAGCTCGATATCTGTATCAGCTGTATATACCAGAGACATCAACTTATCTTTGCTACTTCCTTACAAGCTCTGCTTTTCTCCTCAAAGTCTTTGTGGACATGTAAAGAGAAACTCTGTTATATGTTTAAACACCTAATTGCAGGTAGGAAGTAAAGTAGTGAGTAGGGAACTTGAGAACATCATGCTAACCAAACATTTGGTTTTATCACGCGATACCTGATTAGCATAGAATTGAAAAAAAATCTAAATATAGATTTAGATCTGTCACTTGTACGTCTGTCACTTAACATCATGAAATCATGCATTAGAATGTTCTCTTTTATCGTCTCGGTCATATCCATAACATGACAGAGCTCCCTGATTTGTATATCAAAGAATGAATAAGCTGTAGTATCAGACACGGTTCTTTCTACCAAACCATCAGAGACCTGTGTGTGATATTTGAAAGGAAAACAGATCGAGCCATGACTAAGCACAGCGAAGGAAAGAAATTCCCAGAGCTTATAAACTTGCGCTTACTCATCAGCTGAGTAACAGGGTAAAGTGTCTAGTGCCAGGTGCATGACTGCAGGTCGATGTTTTAGAGAATAACCTTTTGGACTGGTGCTGTCATTTTGAAATCCTTTCCTGCAGTGTAACGTGTGCCGTTTCTGCCAATTCAATATCCACATCCAACCTGTCGGTATGAAATATTCACACAAACCGGCCTTGTAAGTAAAAGTACAGATGATCACACGTTTCAACCTCAACCATCTATACAAACGGATAAAAGCTTTCGATGAAACATTTTTCCTCGTCAGTGTACTAATTTGTTGTTATTGATTCACTACACGTGTACTCTCACTAGTACTACATCATTCTCATATGCTGTGACTGCCGTGCTGTAGCCTTTCAGGTCCACCTCACACTCCGTGACAAGGACACACAATGTTAATCTTTTGCTCAATGTTTTTGTTGTAAATAATGGAAATGCTCTTTGTTTTTACACCCCTATATGAGGGTCTGTCCCTCATCTCCCAGTCACAACTCGAACTTTAAGACAATGTCTTTACAGTGAACCATTGTTAGATGAAGAAGTGTCGGGAATTCAATGGCTGTAAAGAAAAAAAAAAAAAAGCTTTGTTTTTGCAGGGCCTTGGTTTCCATCACACCAGCACACATTGGGTGCAAATGATCCTATTAACCTTTTCAGCATGTTGGACCCCCTGCCATGGCACGGCAGCTGCTGGAGAAGGGCCAGGCATTTGTAACACACATTTAAAAGGGGATCATGTTTTTTAACCGAGAGAGAAAGTTGTAAAAGCTCCAAAGCTCCATCAGCTTCTTGTTTAGCGTTGTGGGAGAGGAAAGGTTCTAGAGAGAACCACCTACAAGATATACACCTATAAGATTAGATCTTTGAAATCTTAAAAATATGACATTTTTTACTATAATACTGAATCCTTACCCTAAGATAAAATTTTGGTTTATGTTGCTGTACAGGATAGATGGATTCTTTATTGAGAGGAAATATGCATTTACACTACAGATGTAACTATATGTGTCTTTGAGGTACACTCAACCACAACATGGCATGCTTATGAGAGTAAAACTTATTTCTCTATATAATCCCCCATTACACTAATGCACTTATCCCATGTTTCACTAGTGCTTGGACACCTTCAAGATCGAAAGTTTTTTCAGTATGCCGGAGCCATAATCGGACTGTCTGCTTCATGTCTGGAACTCTGGCCTCCAGGGAACTCCCTTAGTGGCCCAAACATGTGGCAATTACTCTCAGCTGAGTTCCTGTAAATGTGCAAGAGGTGTTGAGATTGATTGTGTGTCCGGTTCCTACAGACAAATGCGTCTCTTCTGAAAATTGGTCACAAGTTACCCGTCGATTCAGACGTTTCACTAGTTAAATGTTCTCGGGAACGACCACATTGGGTCAAACGTTTTGCTGAAGTTCATCGCACTGTGCTTGAAGTCTTCTCTAACCGTCAATCATTTTTGCAGCTTCATTCACCCAAAATTTCATAAAAGACTTTAAATTTCCTCAAGGTCTTTATTTACTACCTATGATTTATGGAACCCATAACTTTACTTTGTAAGTAGCTATCTTTAAAATCTGTTGTGTAATGCACAGTTGGATCTGACACCACTTTTTTTCTAGAAATATTAAATTATTTTATAAAATCTTTACATATAGTATTTTCCTATATTACTTCAGATATTTAAGTACAGTATAACACGACAGTACAACAAGCAATGGCTGCGGGGTTATCCCCGGACACACTGAAGACCCAGCAAAGTTACCAAGGATCAAACAGAGTGCCGAAAAAAAGACTGTAGAAGAAGCAATCAATGAGAGGGAGAAAAAAAGAAAGAAAAAACTGGCTGCGGTCCAGTGACTCTGTGACATGAATCTTCACAGCTCCTGTAGCAGATCTTCAGTTGCAGCCAATCACACACATATTTATCTAAATGATTTAGCCGAAGGCAGCTCGTTGAGGAAGAATGGAGGTTTCACAGATGTGTGATCTGGTGTAATTAGTGAACAAATGACAGCGATAGTTCAAAGGAGAGAGAGAGAGAGAGAGAGAGAGAGAGAGAGAGCGCGAGCTGCTTCAAGTTTAGAATCTGGCTGAAGTCACTAGAAATGTTTGAAGCACCATAACCGCTTTAAAAATGATGTTACAGCACTGAAATGATCACTGATGGTTAAAAACTCGTGGTTAAAAGTTTCTTGAGTTTAAATGTAAGTAATGTTAAATTAGCTGTGTATCTGAAATTCTGCAAGTTATACAGTGACGTTATACACATTCGAGTGTATGGTAACTTGTTATTGTGTTATAGAAATATAATACAGTTCATATGGTGACTGAATAAATATTGTTTTGTGGCTAGCATTCCGAGAGAGCATGCTGTTTGCGTGCGAAGGGTTTTCGTTTGTTTCAATTTGTCAATTTGATATTCTTGGGGCTTCAGTGTTACAATGATAAAAAAGCATCGGCTGTAGCCTCAGAATTAACTTTCAATCCAGACAGGCCGTGTGTGTTCAGACTGTAATTGGAAGATTTGAATTGAAAAAAAAAAAAGCTTTTCTACAAGCAGACGACAAAAATCTACATGATTGCAGAAGAAAAGCAAGAAATAATATTGTCTCTTTCTCTTGTTCATTTTTTCGTTGCAGACGCATGATGAGCCGAGATTCTTCCTGGCTTAAAGGATTCATTTCTTTGCTAATCTAACATTGCTTTCTTTAATCGCCACCAATTTTATTAAACAGTCGAGCAGATAACGGGGAAGAAGTGCCTGGATGGTGGAATACCCTAATTGGCTAAATGGCAATGAGCTCTCTGACCCAGTTTATTTTATTTTATTTTATTTTTTTTCCACCCCGACAACAATGTCAGGAAGCAGTAGAATGAGAGAAAGATTGATATCCATCATGCATAATTAAATACTGGATATGAAAGCCTACAGGCCCTGCAGATATCTCTGTATAGGAAATGGGTGTAGGATCTATTGGGAAATTAAAGTCTGGAAGGGAAACAATAGCTGGCTGTTTTTATTACACTGACTTGCAGGTTACATCACACTATCTTACCAGATTCAATCATTCCATTTTCTCCCCTTTAGACCACAGATATATACGTTAATTGAAGAATGTCATATCTTTCAGCCACTTTGGATTATCTTTCCTATGTGTATCTTGCATATTTGTCCCTATTATATGCCTCCTTCTTTGAGCTGAACATTAAGCATGGCACCAAAGCTGCAGCTTTTTCTTTTTCCCCCCCTAAGATGATGTTTGGAATTCCTCCACCGACTGGGATTAACTGGAGTATTCTCATTCATCGAAATAGCAGTAAAAGCTCTCCTACGCTCCCCATGTGTCAAACACACGCATTTAATGGGCAGCCTTGAGACTAATGATATTTCTTCTTTCCTGGCAGTAATTACGACCTGATTCATTTGTTTTTGTTTTTTTTTGATGGTAAAGATTGCAAAGCCAGAAACCGCTGACGATCTCCGATGTTTATTTTACTGTCTGCCTGGAATAGAGTTGTTTTATATTTACAGACAGCTGCTTTTGGCCTTCTTTATCTACTAGACTGTGTGATTTAAATATTAGGGATATATATCCTGATTCAATATGACGTGTTTTTTTCCTTATTTTCGTACAATTTTAAGACCTTGAACCTTTAAAAAAATTGTCAAACGTTTTATACCTTAGATCAATTCAACAGCTTCACCACTGAAGTGACTGAAGTGATTGTATTAAACAATACAAACCATCATCAAATACAAGAGTTTACTTTTAACTTCAAATAAAATGCAATTTTTTTCTTGAGCAGTATATACCTCCATCATCCGCCATTATTATTATTTCTAAACAAACTTGGCAAATATTTCAATCCCGCCACACGGAAGGCCAGGGTGTGTATAGTTCAGAAGAATGTACAACCTGTAGTATTATAAAGAAACTTCGACGTTTCACCGCCGTGAGCACGCTGGCACGCACAGCCTGTAATGCGCGTTCCGAGACAAATTAGCACACGCTGTGTTTTGAGACTGGTGTAGATGCGTGTAATGAGTGGGATTTGATACTAATTTACTTGCAGAATTTGGAGAAAAAGGCACATGCACTTTTTGATAATGTAAGGCCATAAAGATGTGTTTCTGCTGCACCACTCAGAAGCTCGTGCACTCAGTTTAGACTCGGTTATACCCAGTGTGAGCCGTCATGTCTGATCAAACTGAAAAGCAGCCAATTCCTTTCACTGGCTGATAGACCAGTTGATTCATACCTGAATTATGCCCGCCATTCTGTACTGAATATTATAAATGTTTCCACACCAGAGCCAATTTAAATACTGATCTAAATGATTTGGTGCAGTTTGGAAGTTTGTATTTGTCTGGATCAGACCTAAATCCTCCTTGTTTATTGATCGTTCAATCATCATCCGCAGCAGAATCATCATCATCATCATCATCACCATCACCATCATCACCTCTGCTGACCCCTAGTTAGATTTCCTTTTTCTCACACTCTCACTCGTTTCTCAGCTTTGTCCTTAGGATTAATGACATCAGTCCATTCATCCCTCCATGCAGCCTTTTATAACAACATGATTAATGCCGACAATGAGATTTTATGTGAAGGCTTTCTCAAATAAGGACAATAATTCTGTGCTTTGTTTTGCTTCCTTTTCATTTTAATCGGTTGATTGATATGCTACGGTGAAACTATGAACAGAGTGTCAACTTTCAACCATAGTGACCTTGTAACTAAAAGAAAGTGTAACAGAATGAAAGTGTCTTTTAACATTAAAGTAATTCCTAATAAAATATTTGAAAAAAAGGAACAATTAGAAGAATCTAACTTTTTTTTTTACATTTATCCCAGTATTTTATAGGAAAAATCTTATTGTGATTTAAAGATGCATTAAGTAGGACACGTTTATTTGTTTATTTATTTTCAATTTTTGATTTTTTTTTTCAAGATTAGGTCCTTCTTTATGAAGCTCCGCCCCCAATATCTATGGCGGCTCATAGAGTCTAGTGTCTATGAAATTACTCAGAAATAATAACCAAACATTCTGAACTGGATATCAGTTTCCCCAGTTTTCTGCAAATTAATACAACCTTATTCCTAAGGTTAATGCATTGCTTTCATTTATTTATTTATTTATTATAAATACATTGCCTATTGCACCTTTAAACAGCCAATTAATACCATGAACACTTTGAAATAATAATACTTGTAGACTGCGTTTTCATACCATTAACGCGTCCCGCCGTTCGTATTGACTGTTTGTTCCTTTAAGATAAGCTTGGAGGAATGTGCATTGAGTATTTGACATTTCAAATCCCCGTTCATCGTTCTCCTTCCTTCTGAGTTACCGTCAGTGCCTGTGTCTTTGATGAGAGCAGCAAGGTGAAGAGCCCTCCTAATGCGATGAGTCAAGACTATCACAGAAGACTGAAAAAAGTCTGACTTTTTACTCTACTCCACTTTTTACTTTACTCTTTTTTTAACATAAACTTACAGCACTTTTTAATGACAGATCTACAGGTGTTTCCTGGGGCAAATCTTAGTCTCCATGTTGCAGACTGTAAACGTGTTCACATCTAGAAATGTGGAATTAAATGTTGGAGCAGAGGTTGACCTCAATTTTACTCACAGCATGGGCTGAGCGAAGTTAGTAGTGGGAAACGCAGGGCACCTAATAAACCAGCTGAATTCCATTGTAAGGGTTCATGAACCGATTTTTATATGCATCTTGTTTTTCTTCAGTACGAGGCATATGAAATATAATATAGAATTTCTTCAATTGTAAAGGAGCATTTTATATATGTCTCTTTTTAACTTATAAATACACCTGTGCATCATACAAGTATACTGAATGTGCATCATGGTGTAGTCCAGACCGCACAAGTAAAATAACTGAAGATGATAGTGGGCTAGAGTTTAAAATGTTATTTATTGTATTGAATATTATTTAGATTATATTTATAATATCATATTTATTATTATTTATTATAGTTTTATTGTATGGTCTTTTTCTTAGAATAGAACAAAACGGAATGGAAAGAATTAGCAATAAACTAGAATGGATTGAAAATGAAAAGCATCGCACAGAATGTAACAGAATAAAAGAAAAACAATGCAGCTGAGTAGAACGGAATCAAACCATCAAACCACGGAATGCAGTGGAATGGTACGGAATGAAAAAGGATGAAGGGAGCAATATGCTGTATGACATATGAGTATGAAGTGGAATACTACAGAACAGTAGAGAACAGAATAGTATGATTGAATAGCATGTTTGCAATGGAAAGGTATTGTATTGTAAATTGAAACTGTATGGATTATAATTATAAATTATAAACTATTTAATGTACAAGGAGGATATTCAAATCTATGTAGAGGAAAATAAAACTGAATAATATAAAAATTAAACGGTTGACTATGAAAAATGGATTTGAGTACATTTACATTCAGGACGCAATTATCCAGAGTGACTTCCTTTTTTTCATTATACATCTGAGACCTTCTGAACCGTAGTGCCTTAACCACTGAGCTACACCTGGCAGTATTAAATACTGTAAAATGATTGAGAAGGAAAGAGTACTGTGGAGCAGCATGGAATGGAAAAGAGTACAAGGGAATAGTCTTTAATGGTCCGGAAATGGTATGAAATGGAAAGGGGCACTATGGAATGGACAGGAGTACTATGGAATAGTATAGAATACTGTGGAATAGAAAGGAGTATATTGTATGGAATGGACAGGTGTACTATGGAATGTTGTAAAGAATAGAATGAAATAGTGGTCAATAGAAATATGATTTAATTTATTAGGAACAAATCAAAATCAGTGAAAAGGAATGGAATAAAAAAAAAAACTAATCAAAACCAATGTAATGGAACATTATGGAATAAAATACCATAGATTAGAAAAATGTGGTATCTCTCACTCACTCATCATCTATACCGCTTAATCCTGTATTCAGGGTCACGGGGGGCCTGGAGCCTATCCCAGGAGACTTGGGGCACATGGCGGGGTACACCCTGGACAGGGTGCCAATCCATCGCAGGGCACAGACACACACACATACACTCATTCACACACTACGGGCAATTTGGGAACGCCAATTAGCCTAACCTACATGTCTTTGTACTGTGGGAGGAAACCGGAGTACCCGGAGGAAACCCACCAAGCACGGGGAGAACATGCAAACTCCATGCACACAGAGACGGGAATCGAACCTGGTCTAGAATTAAATTCATGAAATAATATCGAAATGGGATTGAATGAAACGGCATTGAATACAACTGTATAAAGAGAGTGAAATCATATGGAAGAGAATATTTTGGGACTAGAATAGTTTGTGATTGGAATAGAATGGAATCAATTGTGATGGAATTGTGAACTGAGTACTGCCCGAAGTGAATGCGTATGGAAAAGACGAATGGAATATAATAGACTGGCGTGATAAAGAGTGGAGTGAAGTGTAATCCAGGTAAATGTCCTGGAATGCACCGGAATGAAACATAACAGAATGTGAGCTTTTCCTCAGATACACAGGAGCTCTGTTGGACTCCTCGTCCTTTTCTTGCGTGTGGAGCTAAAGTACTTATTGACTGAACTCTTAGGGTAATGTGTAAATCCATGCTCTGATTCGACTCTGAAAGAAGAAGCCGAAGCTCGTCCATGAATTGAGATAAATAGTTGAGTACCAGTGAAAGCAGCCGTGACCAAGGAAACTCATGCTCTCGTCTAATAAGTGTACTGACCCGGTATTTATCTTCATTTCTCTTCGCTTTGACTCTGCAAATGTTTCCTTCCGTCCATCTTCAATCAGAAATCGTGTCGTAGGTGTATCGGTTCCAGGTCTTTTAATATGGTATTCTGTATATTTTTTGCCCTGTCTGTCTGTTTATTTCACCTACAGACATGTGCATACAGCGAGAGAGAGAGAGAGAGAGAGAGAGGTGCATGTTTGCTGTTACTGTGAACTGAATAAGAAAACCAACGGATAGTCCGGCCAGTTCCCTGCTTAGCCATAGTAACTGAGATCTCCCAGCTCCTAAATGTGATTACCATAAGTTCTCAGTTTTCTCACGTCAGTCGTCTGGTGAAAAGTCTCGCTCGGTACACGGGCAGCGTCTCCGGCTCAGTCCTCCTACTGCTCTAATAAATGAACACTGGGTTTTAATCTAATTCCCTATTTTAATTAATGTCTGCGTTTGTTAGAATTAAAGCTCATTCCCTCTGATCTTTTTCCTCCCAAGGGATCATTAAATATCCCAGACGTAAGTATCCAGGAAGCAGACCCTGCGGCCCACACACATTCTCTGCTTAATGTTAATAATCAATCAGCCTCGACAAATTGGGAGAGAAATGTCCCTAAGGTTAGTTTGGTCAAATAGGACATCTGGGTTAAGACTACAGCGCTTTTCAATTCACGATGCTGTTTGGTCGTAAAGCAGATGTGAGTAATTATTTTATTATTTCTTACTGTAGCTGTCGGTCTGGTTTTTATTCAAATGATGGTTAATTTTAGTGCACTCATACTTATAAAACTCACTCATTCACAAAGTCTTCTCTGGCAAATTCTACACATAATCTAATACTAAACTGATAAATAAATGAGCGTGCTATAAATTCACCAAGACCATCCTGTACTCACTGATATGGTCAAATATGCACAAAAACAAGAGGAAGGAAAGAAGAGGGAATGACTCTTTATAGCTGCTGTAATTTTTACACTTACTCATAAAAAAGGAAGAAAAAAAAGGAAAAGGTTCCCCACCGAGTTACGAACGTTTAAAAAAAAATATGAACATGCTTTAGCGCATTTTCAATCACGGACATTTGATCA
Source organism: Clarias magur (assembly GCA_013621035.1). Taxonomy (NCBI): domain Eukaryota; kingdom Metazoa; phylum Chordata; class Actinopteri; order Siluriformes; family Clariidae; genus Clarias; species Clarias magur. Next base: position 342,229 of record QNUK01000180.1, on the reverse strand, counting down.
CCGGTCCGGTGTAGATTGTCACGTACATGCAGTATGCATCCCAGGATCCTTAGGACTGCTAAGAAGCGCCAAGCAATTACGATGGAGACAAAAAGTGAATAATTGAGAGAATGGAGCAAGGCGAAAAAAGATGGCAGACGTTTCTTGCTCTTTTACAATTAATCGTTCAACCATCGGAACGATTCTAAAGAATGAGAACATTGTAGTTTTATATTGTGTTAGTATTGTAGTACCTAGACAAGGTCTGTTGGACTTAGGAACGAATTGGACTTACAAACAAGCTCTCGGAACGGAACTCGTTCGTATGTTGGGGAGTTACTGTACTATAAAGGAAATCATGACAATGAGATAATAGGAAACTTTTCCATAATAATCATTGTTAAAAGCTGTATAAAGTAAGATTAATTTAATTGAAAATAAACAGCGTTACAGTACACGGTTGTCAAGACACTGCATGAAATCCAGTTAGGAAATGGGAGGGTTGCATCAGAAAGGGGATCCGGTTTCAGACCTGAGCCAGATCTTGCATATGAAATGATCCAAAATAGACAAAGCCTAAGCCACTGACGTTTCCTTGTATCAAGCTGATTCTCATCACCCTATTGATTAGCCCATTTTTCTCCCACAGCCAAGGTGTTTTATTCCTCTCACATTACAACTGCAACTCAATTTTCTTCATCTTTCAGCAGCCTGTGTGATTCACTTTCGGTATGCTTTAAATAAATATGAGCTGTGTCGTCTTTCTGCTCTGTTGTAACCTTTTTACTGTATTTGTTTGAAGGCCAGAGGTCTGAATGTCAATTTCCTGTTCTTTCATAACACCTTCATCTGACAGCATTTCATTTTCTTGAAACTAATCTAGTGTCTGATTCAATTTGGGGTGATATTTTCATAACCCATCACTAAAGGATTTAACTTTGTTGTCTAAGTTTCCAGTGTTGTCTGAAGCATTTATTCCATATTGCTCATCACTATTTAATCTATGAACGAATAAATATGTAACTTAGGATCTGCTATAGAGGTATGTTTTTAACCTAGGAAAGGAACCTGGATTTGACGTTGAAAGTTTTCATTAAGACTGTTCTGCAGCAACCTCATTGCCTCTCTCGACTGTTCCAAGCACTCAGCATTCAGCATCACCAGTAAACTAATCACCAGCCTGTCATCATCTGCACCTGTTTCTTACTGGTTCATGCTTTAGTGTTTTTTACACTTGAATGATTCCTCTAAATGTTTGTTAAGCTTGAAAATGTACGTAACAAGATGGCGCCGGTGATGTCGGCTGTCGTCACGACTGCTTCCACCTCTTTTTTTTTTTTTTCAAGTTAATTTTCCATATTAAACATTTCACTTCACTGCATTTCACATTTCCTACAAAATTCCATAATTTCTTTTGATTGTGTAAACCTGCTTTGCAACAATGACAATTGTTAAAAGTGCTATACAAATAAAATTGAATTGAATTGCATATCAACACTGTCGCCTGCCTAGCGCCTCCAGGGTCCGGCTTCGATTCCCAGCCAGGCTTGATTCTCGTCTCTATGTGCATGGAGTTTGCCTGTTCTCTCAGGGCTTGGTGGGTTTCCTCCGGGTACTCCATTTTCCTCCCACAATCCAAAGACATGTAGGTTAGGCTAACTGTCATTCCCAAATTGCCCATAGTGTGTGAATGAGCGTATGAGTGTGTGTGTGTGCCCTGTGATGGATTGGCACCCTGTTCAGGGTGTACCCCGCCCTAAGTCTCCTGGGATAGGCCCCAGGAGACCATCAGTAATTCAGCACTGATACTGATACCATGACTTTGATACTCGTTCCTGAATTACACTTTTTCTAGACCATTATGTAAGTTCTGTTTTAACAAAAAGAATTCCATTACACACACATACAGTACATACAGGGGCGGATCTAGAAAATTATTCATGGGGTGGTAAGGGGGTGGCATTAAAATTATGAGGGGTGGCAACACTTGCATGGTTTTTGTGGATTCAAGGAACGCTATTCTTCTTCGGTGTATATTCTAGGGTGCACATTTTTCCATTGTCCTATAAAAATGAAATAAAGGCTGATGCGTGATTGACTTGAACCTGATATCTGGATTAGAACGTTAGATAAATAAAAAAAAAAAACTTTATTTTTAGAACACTAGGACACTAGCGCTGGGGTGGCAAATGGGGTGGCAAGGCTTTTTCTTAGGGTGGCAATTGCCACCCCAGTAGATCCGCCCCTGAGTACATATCGCAACTCATTTCATTACATTTTTTAAAATCCCATCTACCATAATATGGTTTAACTGTTAGTTGGTGCGGTATGGATCGAGCGCCGCACCACGAGATGTTTTTAATGATGAATGTTTTAATGGGTTAATGAAATAGGAGTTGGTAAGCATGCTTATGATACGCACAGGAAGACCTTCCCGTTTAGAGATGGCGTGGGATTATTAATTAGCAACTTAAATGAAACCAAAGAAAACTGAAACCACAAAATAAACAGCTCTGCCGTCTCCGTGAGAACTGCCGGGGCTCTGGAAACTAAAACAGAACTTTTATCCTCTCGGGGCTGATTCCCTTACCGAGGATTTACGGGAGAGAAAAGGGTTTGTGTCTTTCTGCACTTTTAACTTGAACGCGCGCGCTGAACTGACACGTGCCGCTCTCTCTTTTCTCTTTCTTACGGAGGCAGAGACTGAGCCTCTGTCTCTCAACTTTCAGCGCGCTTTTCTTTTCATTTCATTTCATTTACTTTCTTTGTCTTTGGCCCTGATACCTTACCGGTGCTACCTAAATGATCGCACGAAGTGCGCCGGTATCAGGACCCTTAAATAAACACGCCGTCAGGTGCGGCTCGTTCTGGCTGATTGCCTGACGGCGGCGTTGCCTGGCAACCGCGTGTATAAATGGCCGCGCCTTTGCCTGTTCAGAACAGTTAGTGCGCGCCTCTGCCCCTCGCGCGACCCGCGTCCTTACATTAACTTTGTTTAAAAAAAAAAAAAATTTTAGGAACAGCTTTGACAAAGATTTTCATGTTTCCCCCCCCACTCAAAGCAGTTTTACAACATTTATCACAGCTCCAGGTTGTCTGTTAAGTGTTGTGCAGGATCACGCTTCACAAGCGCTCGAAGGAAGTTCAGTTCACACAAACTAACAAACTAGTTGATGTCGGTAGTTCCTAATGTTTTACTTCCCCACTCCTTCTGTAGAATCTTTGTCTATCCATCCATCCTCTCACACCGGAAGAGCATTGTTCATATCAGTTCACACACCACCTGCAACATGCACACTGTGTTTTACATTTCGATCCATCTCTGACTGTCATATGTAAAATCTATATGTAGAAACTAAATGAATGAAGCCCTTGCCGGTCACGTTCGGTACCTTGCGTGTTAACAACACTCATGAGGGTTTTTTTTTTTTTTGCAAACTGATCTGTTCAATATAATGTGTAGTGCTCTTTTAGCACATTAAAGCTTAATAAATAAAAAAAATAGCCAGAATGCAATTGGGAACCTTCATATTATCAGACGGCTGCTGTACCTCCTGAACCACAAACTGACCACATTTCAGCTTTTGATTTTGCTCGTTGGTAATATCAAATTTTGTAAAAAAAAAAAAAACATGTACATAGAAGATTTTGTTTGCTAAATGTGACCTGCTAAAATCACCGTCATATCCCAGTCCCGCTAATAGTATCATGCGATGAGGGTGGAATCCGATGGTGGACGTTTTTGAAGGAAGTTTTGTAATGTTATGCGAGTTTGAATGATGAGAGGAACACTGAGCAACTTTCTGCTCCTAGATTTATGCACCCACGCAAACCAAGTATTTTAAAATTTCATTTGTCATACTCGACAGCAGTGTCCTTTTTTATCTATTGCATCGGACGCTGATAACAATCATCAAGGACGATCGCGTAGACATTTTCACGGCGTAGACATTTTTACATTATTATGTGACGCACACCGTAGTCAAGGCTCTATAAAAAACACAACTCACACGAGAGGCGTCTCTGGGCGCTTTAATCAGCGTTCTTACTGGCTCATTGACGCTGATGAGATTTCCTCCTTAGGTATGGAAATTTGGTACCGAATGACGAGGCAGTTTCCGATGCCCGATAAGTTGATCAGTGCCATAATGGCGTCAAAGTTTGATTCCCAGCTTTAATATAGTTGTACTTGCTATAGAGTATCAACAGGTTTTACACCTGAAGGAATGGAATCTATGCCATGGCTGATTAATTTCCTTATAACGGCATTCCTTGTTGTGTTTATAGGAATAAGTGCGTCAGATTTCTTCTTTAATGGTGTAATTTCGCAGTGTAAGAAATACAGTTGCTGCTGTTAAAGAATCCAGTGTCCAGTAAGAGCTCTTGTAAAAGGAAGTGTGATTCAGTGTTGCAGCGATGTGCCGAAAGCTATGATTTATAGCCACAGCGAGGTCTTCTTTTCTTCTGCTCACAGGCACAGCTCTGTCTGCTACCCGGAAGGAGCCGTTCGGACATGGCACTGTTATTTTTGACAACGTAATTAAACTCCGTGGAAGTTGGCTTCGCTTTGTTCAGTTAAATTCTGACAAAGTTCACTTCTGCCCTGCATCTCTAAGTTTTCTATAGGAGCAGCTTGGAAAGTAGTGCTTAAGGCTTATATTAACTCTGATATATTAGCGTTTCTGTAGTAACAACAGTCAGACATTGCATATAAATGAGGTCTGATAATAAACTAATTAAACTGTGCTAATATTCAGCAAAGTGGTGTGCAAATATGCATGAAAGCGTCTTATGTGCAAAAAAATTCAATAGAAATATGTGTAAATGTGCAGGTGTGCAGTGTCCATAAGTGTCCATGAATGTCCAGAATGAGTGCAAAAAGACAAATGTCCATAAGTGTGTAAGGTGCAAAAAAGGTTTAGTCCTGTGTTCTGATTTAGAGACCATATCGCATGCGGAAAGAAGCTCCTCCTCAGTCTCTGTGTGTTGGCCCTTGGGGAGCGGAATCACTTTCCCGACCACAACAGAGAGAACAGTCCATTGTTGGGGTAGCTGAGGTCCTTCACCATCTTCCTGGACATGGTCCAGCACCGTTTGCTGTAGATTGAGTGCATGTCAGGGAGCTCGGTGCGGATGATGAGCGCTCAGCTCTACAGAGGCACCACTCTCTGTAGAGCTTGTCTGTTCTGCATGGTGCTGTTCCCGAACCAGGTCGTGAAACTCAAGCTTATTTGAACAGTAACAGCAGTTCACATTGAACTACATCGTGCCACTGTGTCATTGGTTATTTTCCTACCAAGTTGGATTGTGTGTCATGGCTTAGATTATTATTTTATTTCCTATCATGTTCTAGAGAAATATCAATTTTATACAGGATCATAGGCAATCATGCTTGTTGAAAGCAAATGCAAGTCTGTCCATTAAGGTATTAGATCTCCCAGTGCATCTTGCTGTGGGTTTGGCGTTGCAGGGAAAGAGTTGAACCGTCCTGCAGTTTCCCCAGAACTCAATCCGATCAGTGATCCATGGGATCCATTGTTCTGGACAAACAAGTCTGATCCATGAAGGCCCCACCCTGCAGGACGTGATTAATGTCCTGGTGCCAGATCCTGCATCACATCTTCAGAAGTCTTGTGGTCTTGTTATGGCTGATCGGTTTAAAAGAAATAAAGGAAGTTTGACTACTACATCATTACCAGCACACTCTATCATGTATCAAAAGAGGAAATGTGTTAGTTGAAGACACTTACTTGCAGACTGCCTGACTGATTTTTCCCTCCGTTACTTGATCTCAGTCACATGGCAATAAGAGTGAAATCGCTCAGCTTTCTGTCCAGTGATCGTCTCATTCTGACAGAGTGAGAAATTTTGTGGAAGCTTTATTGCTATACACAGCACAGTTAATATTGTGAAAAGAATTATTGTTAGGAAATGGCTTTCCACCTGAAGTCTTACAATGATTTAAAGTCTGTGAAATGGACATTCGCACTATGATGTCTTATAAATCGTCCAGTAAGGAGGAGTGGTATTTTAAGCACAATTTATGACATTATTTGAAACATCAGTGGTGCACGTTATAATACATATTTCTTGTTGAGTTTCAAAGATCAGCCATAACCATAAAAACCCAACTGCCAAAACAGCTCTTGACCCCTCGAGGCATGGACTCCTCCACAAGAGCTCTAAAGGTGTGCTGTAGTATCTGGCGCCAAGATGTTAACAGCAGGTCATTTAAGTCCCGTAAGTTGTGAGGTGAGGCCTCCATTGATCTAACTCGTTTGTCCAGCACATCCCATGAATGCCTACCAGATCGAGACCACACTTTGAACTCTAGCCCTCCCTCTCCATGTACACCAGTGACTCTCTCACCAATTTACCGGTTATCTTCCTTGTCTCACTTTTGGTGCTGCATACAGGGAACACCCCGCTGGGTTAGCCGTAACAATTTGGCCCTTTTCAGAGTCGCGCTGATCCTTACCCTGGATTTCCACTCGGAGCGGATCTCTGATGTCTCGTTTGTAATGTGGTTTTCTTTCGCCCTCTGTGCGGCTTCATGCCTCAACCAGGAGAGTTTCAGTTGCTGAGCGGCTTGACTCCACAATTAGCCTGCTATGAATATTCATGATGAAAACAGTCTGAACTCACGGTTGTTTAGAGCCCTTTCTTTGAATACATTTACGTTGCAAGTTAAAAGTTTGGACCTTCTAATTCTGTGGTTTTCCTCATTCTGATTCCTTTCAACAATGTAAAACAATGCTGCAGGCGTCCAAAATTTGCAACAATCTCCTGAACAGTTGATATTAAGATCAATCTGCTACGTATGCTCTGTAAAGTCTTCATAACGGCTCTGATCTGAGGTACTGTTTGTTAATTGGTGATTTCTGATGCTGGTAACTCTAAATTACAAAAAAGTTAACTTTGAATTTGCTCAGTTATTGGGATACTGGTCTGAAGGTCGGAGGTTTGAGCCCCAGCACCAACAAGTTGCCACTATTGAGCTCTTGAGCAAGTCCACTAACCCTATTTCCTCCAGGGTTGCTCAATCAAAAATTATTTAATTGTGCTGTAAGGTACATGTGACAAATTAATAATAATAATAATAATAATAATAAATTTATGCAATAAATGACATTTTGATCTTGCTTTTCTGTGAAGGTCATGACAGCCAGTTTCATCATGGTGCTTGATGGGTTTTGCAAAACTTTTCTTGCAAGAACTATTCCAGAACAACTGGCCTTCATGTCTTAAAGTAACAAGTGACGTTGTTGTTGTTGTTGTTGTTACTTAATTGTCTAATTCCATATGTGATATTTCATAGTTTTGAAAAAATCCAGTATTGTTCTAGAATGTAGAAAATGTATCCATCCATCCGTCTAGGAACCTCTGTAGTCCAACTAGGGACAGTGGAGGACAATGGTGACCATTGTATTTATTCCCATTTTGTATGACCATGGTAGGACATCCGGTCAGAAAATATATCATAAAACTAAAACATTGAATTAGAAGTTGTGTCCAAGCCTTTCACTAGTACTGTATCTAGAATCTTGTCCAGATTACAAGGCATATTTAGCTTTAAATATTCCTTCAAGAATAATGATTATGATCCTGTAATTCACTGCACCTTTCAGTGGTTTTAATCTTATGGCTGATTACGGTAAAGCAGAGTTTTTCATAAGACATAAATCAGTTAGTTTTTTAAGCATTTATCTTAAATTGGGTGAAAAACTTTGCACAGTGAATTCGATTGCTAATAAGCAGAACTCCAAAGTCAGGAATCTTACCAGGTTATGTTCGATGGGCGCGTTTTTTATTGCTTCTCATGGAGGCTGTAGATCTCACACAAGGTCATGCTATGATAATGTGCCAGTTTCTGATCAGTTCTCATGGTTCTGCCCGTTCTGTGGCAGACACATTATTTATTAGGATGATATAGTGTAATACTCATTAATGTGTGTGCTAGATGTCTTCCATAAATACTGTATGTTGTTCTTTTGGTTACAGTGACCTTTACTTATCAGTGTGAACGTGTTCTGAATTTGTGTTCTTCGAGAATAAGGAACACTTGGTGTCTGTGGTTGTACATCCTCAGCCACCACACTGCATTCAAATCGGATTAGAGCTAAAAAGAAGTCGTATTGTGAAAAATGGAAATAATTTTATCCCAGCATTAGAAGTGTTCAGTCCAGTTCAGATTATTTAGGTTCAGGCAGTTCAGACCAGTAATGATCTGAATATGGATTCTCTTTGATTTATCTTTTTTTTTTTTTTTTTTTTGGAAGAGCAGAATTTTATTTTATTTTTTCTGTTCCACCAAGTGTAACAATCTAAAGAAAGTATTAGTGAAAGGAAAGTGAGCTCTAAGCATTGTAGGTGTGTGAGAATCCCCCCGTGCTTGCCTTAATGGCACTTTAAGTGTTGTAAAACCTTTAATTGTTAACCAGAGACATGCTTTTGTAGCTTGACGATGTCAGAAGCTCAGCCATACATTTTATCTCAGAGGAATATCTCAGGTGTGTGTGTGTGTGTGTGTGTGTGTGTGTGTGTGTGTGTGTGTGTGTGTGTGTGTGTGTGCGCGTTCTCTGCATCTGAATGATTCAGTCTTGCCTTGACGGAGTGCTGTTTCTATTCTTTACTTGCCTGCACGACAATAGTATGATATGCAAAGAGAAGGTTTTTTTTCTGAAGTTTTGCACTTTGCTAGCTTTGTAAAAAAAAAAAAAAAAAAAGAATGTGGTGAAGCCATGCACTTCAAATCAAGCGGCCATGCCAAGTGCGAGTCCCGGAGGGAGTTCAAGCATAGTCATTATTCAGCAAAGAGCCGTATTACAGCGATTACGTCTGTCTCCAAGCTGCCCTGCGGTCTGCAGAAAATAACACAGGGGTTACGGTTTGGGTACAGATTGATTTTCAGTTCATGGTGCTGCACATGAGGAGTAATGACACCCGCTTAAGCCACCAGCTCGTTTTAGGGAGTCGTGTGTGAATCCGTCAGGGCTCCTGAAGCCTTTAATAATGTTTAAGGATGACTGCCCTTTCTATTATGTTGTTATTGTTTTGTTAGGAATACAATGATTGTTTTTTTTTTTTAATCACACATTTAATCCTAATACATTTTCAGAATGCATAACAGAGAGTTCTTTTTATTCAGGATCAGTTATTTATTTATTTTTTTATTTGGTATCGGTTAGTGATCCAGAATGAGAATGAAAGTTTCACGGTGAAACCGAAACCAACTGCTCACATGCGTCCTGTATCAGTTATGAAAATGATAACTGATAACAAAAGTCACTTTGGACAGGAGTGTCTGTCAAATAAGTGCTAGATCTTTTTGCATGAAGATTTTTTTTTAAATGGTTGAGAAAGTATTCTTAAAACAAATCCATTTAAGCTTAATTTAAGAACAGATGCATTAGAAAATATTAAAACGGATCATCCAACAGTCGTGGAAATCCTAACCAAGTTATCATGCTTAGAAGCCAATAATTTTAACATAGTTTTCTGTTGGATACCTGAGCACACAGGAATCTCTGGTAATGAGAGAGCAGACAAAGCTGCCAAAAAAAAAGCATTTTCCAAAAAAAAAAAAAAAAAAAACAATCAAATGCGTCACAGATTTAAATCCAATTTTAAATGAATATGTCAAAAGTAAATGGGAATCAGAATGGGATCAATGCTTAAATAATAAACTAAATTAAATAAATCCAGATGTTAGTTCAAGAAATACATTTCCTTTTATAAATCGTTGGGATT